>OX439370.1:1754522-2976165 GCA_949319445.1 Mythimna lalbum | reverse complement strand
ATTCTACAAATAAATCAAATGTCAGATATAATGTCAAAAGTAATGTCAAACGATCAATCAAACTAAAAGCATAGTTAATGTCAAATTTTGATACTGTAAAAAGCGTGTCCAGTATAATCAAACAGGCGAAGCGTAACAGTAACCAATATAACAAAACAAGTAACGCCACATACAAAAGCTAGTGCAGTACAAAATAGAGCGTGACCCAGCATGAGTTAGCCACCAACTAACACCGTGGTTCCTGTACGAAGATACGTATCAGTTAGTTCCGGGAAACTGCTGAAACTTGACTCGGCTTCGAAATTAAAGGAAATAATTATTGGAGCAAGAAATGTTTTGAGAAAACTGGCTTTTCGGTGTAATGAGAGAATGTATGGCATCAGAATGCTCCTTTATTATATTTCATTTTTCCTAAGACTTGAGTTCTTGGAAAACTATTGTTGTGTTCTTTAAAAAAAAGACGCGTGGCACTCGGAGACTGCCGCGGTAAAGCTATTGCAAAGCATTTTTTATCAACTTATTTGTGATTGAAGTTGACAAGTTGCCTTGACAACCATTTAGTGGGGGGTGTTAGGTTTTTTTCGTTACGGAATTTCTGGATTCGGACTCCACGCTCAAGGCCCGCGATAGAAGCTATGCAATAGCTTAAAAAATATTGTCCCGCCACTAGGTATTACTCCGGTATCGTGGGAGCGATATACAAGAGTAACAATATACAAGACTCTTAACACCTATCTGTAGATCATACAGATATTTTTTCATTGCGTGAATCGAACCTACACATATAGATGCATGATTGAATGGTGCCATATTGTTGCCATATTGCATGGATAGAACAAAATACTTGGTATCTAAAGCTTTAATAGTTTGAGTATATTCCTACAACCCGTGCGCCTTAACATGGCACCTGGCTTTATATAAAATGGTTAACATCAGCGAAGTTTATAATATCAATATATTTTTTTTGATATTAGGTATACTTAATAATATATTTTGTTATCTGATATAAACTAGTACTTGACTGCGATCCCACCTGATGGTAAGCAGTGATGCAATCGTTGATGGTGAGGCGCACTAGTTTATTAAGAGCCTATTCACTCTATAAAATGGAAGATTGTGAGTATGTATTTGTTTGTTACTCTTTCACCCTTCTTTTTTTCGAATCGATTGTTCTCATTTAGTACTTCCAAAGTGTAGTTGAATGGGCAATTGGGACATTTCAAAGTGTGGCTCACGTTTTGAACAGGAGCTCCGCATTCACATTGAGTATCTGACGGGTCTATAAAATTCCATTTCACCACACTAAAACAGTTGAAGGAATTTGAATGAAATTTCGCACACTGGTAGACTATATCCGGGAATAGCTCACAGGATACTTTTTATCTCGGGAGTATATAGCCTTGGGATAATTTTCTACTATCACGCAGAACGATTTCCCACTAAAAAATTATTCATTAAGTAATGAAGTAATTTTCTTCTTCACACGTGTTTGAAGTGCAGCTAAATCTTACCTGAAACAAATAAAAATCGAACATTATCACCCAGAATTTAACTTACAATAGTAACAACCAAATTACGGCTAGCCTCACCCAAAACAAACGATTAATCGATAAAAATAAACCACAGTTTCTTATTTAAGGCCCTAAGTGCCGAACAGTATAAGTAAGTACTCGGTACTACTTCGGTAGGCTGGGTCAAGATTTGAAAAAAATATAATATGTTTATTACAGATTCATGTAAAACATTATCAACGTAATTGTTTTTTTTTTCGTAGACTAATACTTTTGCCAAAAAAAAAAAAATTGACATGATATTTTTCGCTTACTTTCTCTACTCCTTTCAAATGGCTTTGATTTTTATAAATATTATGTATACACAAAAAAGAAATTATAAAAAAAGAACAACTTCACATGCAGGCTAAATAGAATATAAGATTACATAATGTAACATAAGACCCATCTAATTTAATTACTCTATTTAAATGTGATTAAATGAATTTTAATTTGAATATTTCGCAAAGAAAATAGTTTTAAATTTGAGACCAGACGGCAGTACGAGTATGTGTGCATTTAACTCCGGCCAGATGTTAAAGGGACTACACGCCTTAACCAATTTAAATGAACAGACTGACGGGCAGACGCGAAAGTTTATAGCGTTCTCCCAAAAATAAACAGTTTTCTTGATAGCTACAATATCTATTTGTAAGTGCAAACAAATTACAATCAACTTTATTGTGGTGAACACATAAAAACTGTACGAAAAGATATTTAGTTTTACGCGTACAGTCGCGAAAAAAGTTTTTCCGAAGTTTCGTTTGTGTATCGTGGAAAGTGGGGAGGAACTTGTGTGGGGCAGTTTATTTTAGGGATCGATGACCTGATTGTTATTTCGTATTGGAGTTTAAAGGTGAATAGAATTTGTTAGTAACTAGGTTTTAAATAGTCTAGTCTGGAATTAAGTATAGTAAAACACGGTATATGGTTTTCATCAGTAGGTTAAAATCATCCAGATGACATTCCCCGCCCTTGGGCGGAGCAGGAGGCACGACCTCCCTCAGACTTTTACTGACTAAAAACCCACCCCCTTCCTTCGTTGCCTTTCAAACCGGGGCCGATCTTTCCTTTCAGAAGCAGACCCTTGACCCCAATAGGCTTCGACCTTGCTGGGCCCCTAAGGTTGCTGACAACTCCTTGAGGCTCACGGTAGATGGTTCACGTCCCATCCATAAAAAGGAATGCTCACCATCACATTTTTTTATTAAACTTCCCATTTAACCCTTCAGATACCGTCAATTAGAGACACAATAGTAAGACAATAGATGCGCGGCCACCGGTGGTCGCTTGGGGATTCATGAATTAAACTAAAATCACCATAAAACCAAAACGCCAACAAAATTCCACTTCGTTAATTTCCGTAAAACTTCGAGAGTATTCGCTCAAATCAATCAATGTACAAACGCACTTAATCCCATTCCATTCAGTGCAGTGAACGAATGAACGTACTCGAACTGAACTGAACTTGTTGCGTGGAAACCACTTGATGGTTACATTAAACGGGAGTTTAACTGAGGTTCTTACTTAAAAATATATGATGGTTTGAGTGGAGTCTATTGGTGTAATGGTGTGAGTTTATCAGTTGTCACAAATTTTTTTTGGATGGGAAAATCGTCCAATAACATCCACCGCTCTTGGGCGGAGCGGATGTAAGCTATTAAGTATAACAAATAAAGTTCCCCCAAACTAAGTATCATCATCATCATTTCAGCCGACAGACGTCTACTACTGGACATAGGCCTCCACCAAGTGTCGCCACAATGATCGCTCCTGTGCGTTCCGCATCCATAAGATTCCCGCAACCTTCACCAGGTCATCGGTCCACCTTGTAGGAGGCCTTCCGCCGCTGCGTCTTCCGGTAGGTACGAGATCGCCACTCCAGAACCTTTCGGCCTTAACGGCTATCTGTTCTGCGAGCAATGTGCCCTGCCCATTGCCTCTTAAGTTTGGCAATTCTTCGTGCTATGTAGGCAACCTTGGTCCTATCTTCATTTCTGATTCGATCACGCAAGGAAACTCCGAGCATAGCCCTTTCCATTGCCCTTTGGGTGACTTTGAGCCTTCTGATAAGGCCCATTGTGAGCGACCACGTTTCAGCACCATATGTCATCACTGGCAACACACACTGATCATAGACTTTCGTCTTGAGACACTGGTATATTGGACGAGAAGATACCCACGCCTACGTAACTGTTATTGATGTAAGCTACAAAGTATAACAAAGAAAGATCTCCCAAACTAAGTATGACACACTCAAACTCATCTCACGGAATAACATCACGACCATTACACTCCATTATGAACACGTGGACCACATAGAGATCGTAAAATTATTTAAAGTAACACAAATACCTATTGGACTATAAACATTCAAGTATTTTTACTAAAAACATAAACAGGACGTTTTATTGCAAACCCATGTTTAAGAACTTGTCAACAACAATTTTTTTGATAAACACTAATGATGCGCTCTGGTTTTGCTTAAGTGTTTAACTAATAATTTATTGTGGTTATAAAATCGCCTTTGGTAAAGACTATTGAGTAATATAATCAAAAGACTAGCAATGGTATTTTTAAGGCGCTGCGCTGTTTGACTGGCCTGTTGTTCTAGTGGTTAGTGGCCCTGACTGCTATGGCCGGGATGTCGTGGGTTCGATTCACACCCAGGACAAACGTATATGTGATGAGCATGATCATTTGTTCTGTGTCTGGGTGTAATATATCTATAATATGTATGGATTTAGAAATATATAAGTATGTTTATCAGTTGTCTAGTAACCACAAAACAAGCTCTGCTTAGCTTGGGACTAGACGGCGTTATGTGATAGGTGTGGAATATTATTATTATACAATATTATAATATTCACTGTTGACAAAAATCCCGAGGTTGTACCAGCTATCAGGGAAATCCACTCCTTAGCTGTACGCACAACCACCAGCCTCTGATATAGAAAGTACTCAATGTATTTTGGGGTTTTCAAATCATCAAGTCAGGTTTCTTAAAGATTTTTTCCTTTACCGATGAAGGGACTTGAGATATTTTTAGGCCATTTTAATGCCTCATCAACACAATTTAAGTATGAGTCATCGTGGTGCAAGGATTAGTCAGCTAGACTGCGTTATCGAGTGCTTGCTGTCCAGGATGCGCCAGGCTTTTAGAATCAGCCATTTCTGAACCGACTGCGAGCTCAGGTTGGCCGCTGCAGTGATAATCTAGCCAAATGGCGAATCCTTGACCCATAGCAAATACAGTGCTAGCGTGGAGCCCTCTTCCCAGGATATGCGTCACCTCCTTTCCTGCCCAGCTTGCAGCACTACCTGCTCCTTCCACGACTTAAGCTAAGCCAACGACAGAGCGGTCCAGATGGCTAAATATTGGTCGGACCAAAGAGTCAGATCGACACGAAAGAAGAAGAATACAGTTTGTAATTGCGACGCAAAATTAAACAGCACAAGGTACCGACATAACCCGAAGAATCGCCAAACGTAAGTGGCAGCGGACTGCCCACATTGCTCGCAGAACAGATGGTCGATTGGAACAGAAGGTTTTGGAGTGGCGAACGCGTACCGGAAGGCCTTCCACAAGGTAGACCGATGACCTAGTGCGGGTCACAGTAATCCGATAGATACGAGACGCACACCTAGCCAAGTTGCTAATCTGCAATAGTTAACGCTAGTAGAGAGCTTCAAATGTAACGGGAGTAACGTCATCACATCGCGCAGTCACGTGGTCAGAACAAAAGGTCGACTAAAAGCGTTCGACGCAAGCGAAACGGTTGTAAATTGGCTAGGAGGAGCAGGACCGTTCGTTGTAGCGACAGATGAGCTATGCTGAGGCCTATGTTGAAGAGTAGACTGAAATGGTGATGATGATGATGATGATGATGATCATACAGTTTTGCATTGCTATGCAGATTTCAAAATTTTTACAAAAGAGCAATGAATACCATCCAACACAAAATGAGCATGCCAAAACACTTCAATAACTCAAACATTTTATTATGAACCTTTTTAACGTTCAACAGCTTTTTATTTTTACTAAGTGACATCAGTTTTCGATATGAATATTTTATTTCCTTTTGAGCAAGCCAGACGGCCCTGAATTTTTCGTAAATCTTATTAGAATTGGATTGACTCGTGTTACCTTTTATAGGCATTTGATCTTTAATTTTAAACCAGATTGTAGCTTTATATTGATCTTGAGTTTTTGGTTCGATTGCAACATTTTGCTACGATTTATTTATTTAAGAATTGTCATGCCTATAAAGCGTGGCAATACTGCTAGTCTCCTGGGCACAGTACCAGTCGACAGCAAAGATAATATTATGATGCGCTACATCAGAATATTATCTTGAAACTTAATTTATAAAGCAAAAACTATACTTTTCCACTTCTAAGGAAAGGCTTCCTCTAACTTCTTCCAGGTATTTTTCCTCAAGCCACCTTGAACCAGCCTTTGTGGAATGCGTGTAGGTCATCTCGCCACCTCTTCCCAGGTCAGCAGAGACCGACATTATGGAGACTCTTGCCCAGCGGTTAATTTGCATGTGGCTGATGTCACCTACCCAAACCCATTTTAGCCTGGCCACCGTTTTTTCTGTTTAGTCTGTGATCCTCTTTTTTTAAACGCAGTGCCTCATGTTTGAATGAATATATTTTCTACTTTGTTTCACATCAAATTCAAATTCAAAATCATTCATTTCAAATAGACCAAATGCAGGCACTTTTGAATAGTCAAATGTCAGTCAGTCCACCTCTTTTAAATCAGGACAACTCTTTTAAATCATATTATGTGTTACATATAATGTTTCGTGGATGGAAGACTTAAGTTAGGCGATTATCACACTGCCACGCATCAAGCTGCATGTTTCGTGTCGACGTATCTACGCGCGTACTTGCGGGAGTGCAGATCTGCATCATCGTGCGGGTTTTTATTTTATTTTTACGTACTCACGCGCGTAGTTGCGTTTTTTGGATTATTTTTGGACTCTGACTCGTTTCATTCAAAGCCCATCCAAAATCACGCACGGCGCTGCGAGACTCGGCACTGTGATTCACGTGGTACGCTGCGTGGTGCGTGGCAGTGTGTTAGTACATGTTCACGTTGAAACGCGCGGGCGCGGGTGCGGTCGCGAAGATATGGCGATTTTGTGTTCATTTTGGCCGCCAGGCGTTTGCGCGGCGAGGTAAAACGCCTGGCGACAAGTTCATACCATTTGAACTTACTGGCGACGCGGGTGGATCGCGCGCTCCACCGCTAGTTCAACGTGAACACACACAAACATTTCAAGGATTTGATATAGGAGTGGCAGGCGGTCGGCTCCTTCTACGAAGCAGTAATGCTAGCAAAGGAGGAGGCCGACCGCTTCAGGCAACGGCGCCCTCGACGCCGCCGCCGGGGTTCGAGTCCCGATTTCCAGCCACCGTAGACGCGGGCTCGTGGACAGCGAGCCATGGGTAGCTCGCTGTCCGATCGTCCGGTAACTGTCCGGACCGAGCCAATACGTCGACGGCGCGCACTGTTCCCGCGCGCCTCAAGGAGTTGTCAGCAACAGGAGGGGCCCAGCTGGGTCGAAACTTACCGGGGTCGGGGTTATGCGAAAGGAAACTAGAGCCCCGGTATGTAGGCTAGAAGGAACGGCGCGGGGTTTTTAGTCAGTAAGAGTCTGACACTATCTCCCGCTCCAGCCAAAAGCAGGTTTTGTCATAAGATGATTTTCCCCGTAGACAAAAAAAAGTGTTTGATATAGTCGCGAGCTCGCCGCGCGCGCCACCCGCTAGCTTGCCCGCTACTTAGCCCGAACGTGCGTTTCGTACGTGAACACTTCGATATTACGACATTTGATATATCGTAACCGCGCCCGCCACCGCGCCCGCCACCGCGCCCGCGTGTCAACGTGAACGACTACTTAGGCGATTATGACACTGCAACGCACCACGCAACGTACAGTGCGTTTCACTTAAGAAGTTCCTTTGGCGTAATGTTGGCAATACGGAAAAACAGTGTTGCAATATTTTTTGCAATTAAATTACCTAATATTAGGGAGATTAACTGATCCTTAGTTACTTTTAACAATTGCCCTTTTTTTTTACTATTATTAAATAAAATATAGGACGCTGGGCTCCATTCTGATTGTCCTGAAATTCTTTCAAATACCGTAAACGCCACGCCACAATATCGTACCTCTCTATTAAAAACTTCCTTTTAGACCTGCTTTTGTTAAATAAAATCCCATTCCTCTCATAATTCTCCAAAAACCTACAACTACCATTAAAATTAATTTCGTTGCGCATGTCGGGGAACAATTTTGGTAGAGTAGGTAACTCTTTGCTTTTTCCCTTCTTTTTTGTGTAGACAGACAGGGGAGCCAACATTACGCCAAAGGAACTTCTAAGTGAAACGCACTGTACGCACGCACCGTTGCGATTTAAAAAGGTTCGTACCAACCGAAACGAAAAGACATCTACCCAAAATTCATTACATGTGTAAATACGTTCCCAATATAAATCCCCGAACCTAATCCTACCGAATTACATATTACGCAGGCACAATAAAAAGGGTATTATATGTAATCCGACAATAGATCACAAGTCCATATCAATCTAACGCTAATGGAAAGAGCCGGAATATTGAATATTCCGGATAAAACCTCTTCACGTCTATGATCGGGTTTGACAGATGAAAGATAAAGATTTTTCCGGAAAGATCAGGTTTGTTTCTCGCATTTGGAGCGGGCCAATATTGGAAACTAGCTAGCTTCTGTCAGCGGCTTTGCTTGCGTGAGAGTAAACTTTGACCCCCGGTTCATCCCCTTAAGAAGCTGTTTGCTCTTGCCTATCGTCAACATCGAGCATGGTTTTTTAAAATTTTTGCCGTTATTTATAATCTTGATAGGGTCTCTATTGTTATTCATTTTTGACTTTTTAAATTTTTGAGTAATTTATGAAGTGCAAAATAGCAGATTTTCAGAGGTCTTTACTAGATTACTTTAACACTTTATAAATTGATTTCTATAGAAGCCTAAATAATATCCACAAGATACTGTGATTCCAAAATATCGAATGAAAAATGTGTAATCGCGTAGGAGCGGTAGTATAAAAACAGTGAAAATATATGTCGAGTTGCATCCCTTTAATTCAATAAACCCCAAGCGAACGCCGGCGTTCGCTCTCTTATTGCCTTTCTATTGTGTTTCTAATTACATCATTCGATAGGTTAAGGGATGAATTTTTGAAAATTCTCTCTAACGGATCGTTCACGACCTTTCTGCTGTGAGCGGGAGCTCAGCGCAGGGCGGCGAGCGTTAAGATCAAAAATATGAATATATTTGAAACAAGCTACGAAACGAACCTTGAATGTTTTCAAGGCACGCTTATTAAATTATTATGATAAACACAACGCACTCATAGTTTAGTCTGGTTCAGTATTTAATCAATAACTAATAGCTTATGTAAAGTAGTATACATATTTAGAAATATGTAGAGTAATATTTAGGTAGCTAAAAATAAAATTGAATACAGTCAGAATACCTGAGCTTTGTGAATACCAAAGTTCGATATATCTGTCTCTCTCTAGCAAAACCAGAAAAGTATTTGTTGCTCGCGCTTGACTTCACCTGATGGAAAGCGAGGATGTAATCGACGATGGAGCACGTTTGCCTAGAAGTAACCTATTCACTCTTGATTTTAAGATCTCCAGGTTGTAACTGTCAGGAAACATAGACTCTGGCAGGGAATTCCACTCCTGAGCTGTACCTTGTACTATTTATTCTGTGGCTGTACGCACAATGAATGTGTTCCTAAAATGATTCTGTGGGTATGGGTGTGATATCTACCATGAACCGGTGGCGTATTGACGTACGCCTGGATACTATACTATATATCTCTTCAGCTCTAGATGGAGTGAGTTTCTTCAGCCGTCCTTTATATTCCATGTCCTCTTGCAAATGTTTTTATTTGTAGCTAGCTAACTCACCTCACACCCAGTTTTATATAGATGAAATCTTAATCTCTAAATTATCGGCTTTTTTTTACCAAATTTTACGGTAAAAAAAGCCAAAAATATATCGTTGAACGAATCAATGGGCCTCATCAGAAGGGTTACAGTCACCCAAAAGGTAAAGGAAAGGGCTATGCTCGGAGTTTCCTTGAGTGATCGCATCAGGAATGAAGATATCCGCAGGAGAACCAAAATTGCCGACTAAGCCCGAAGAATCGTTCAACTAAAGTGTCAGTGGGCAGGGCCCATTGCTCGTAGAACGGATGGTCGATGGGGCCGAAAACGAAAACGCAGCATTGTTGGAGCGGCCTCCCACAAGGTGGACCGACGACCTGGTGAGAGCCGCGGGAATGTGGTGGATGCCTATGTCCAACAGTGGACGTATTTCGGCTGAAATGATGATGAGGATGAATAAATCATTCCGTAAATATCCGTCCAGTCGTTTTTGAGTTTATCGCGAACAGACAGACAGAAGCGAGTTTGTTTTATAGTATTTGAGGACAAGAGTTAATGACAGGCTCATGTTTACATCTTACCTGATGGTAAGCAACGCGATGGATCGCACTCGGCTAGTTTAGAAAGTCTATGTCTAAACATAGACTTTCTGCATCAAATTGACCTTGTATTGATGACCTTATGTATTGTTTTGCTTAGAACTTCGCAATCAAACTGACAATAAATTAGAATATATCTATGTTCAACACGTTTCCTCAAAAAAGACAAAGAACTAAGATCGTAAAATATATCAAAAAGACAAGAATTAAGTCATTATGTAAATACAACATTCAAACAATAATTTATTATTTTATTATACACTAGATTTTGCTCGCGTCTCTTCAACCGCGTACATAAAATAGAGCCTATGTCTTTCAGAAATAAAGTAGCTTTCTAACGATGAAAAAAAATTTGCAATCCGACCAGTACTTTCAGAGATTACTTCCTACAAAGAAAAAAACAAACTTTACCTCTTTATAATGTTAGTATAGATACCTTTTGTGTTGGTGAATGAAACAGGATTCAGGAATAAAGATATCCGCAAGAGAACCAAAGGTACCAACATAGTCCGAAGAATCGTCAAACTTAACTGGCACACTGCTAGCAGAACAGATGGTCGATAGGGCCGAGAGGAAGATCAAGGAAGACGGTAGCACAGTGATCACGTACTCCCGTTCGCAAAGAGGCTCTGGGAAGACAATTGTACAGTCTCCTCAGGGTTGTGCCCAAACAGGCGTTGCACAGAGGGGGTTCCGGAATGATCTTTTAAAAGGCAACGGCGCCCCTTGTGCTGATGGTGATCACAGGGGTGGTTTTAGTCAGTAAAACTATAACACGGGGCTTTCGCTCTAGAGCAGCAGAAGTCATTGAATGATTTTCCACCATAAAAATATAGTTATCGATCACAGCTTTCCTAAAATGGTATTTTCCCTGAAACTTGGCCAAGATCATACTTCCGATACTCGTAAATCCCGAAATCTGCCAAAACCCTAATCTTTATTGCCGACACATTTCTGCCTATCCCTATAGACATGTTTCTGTGGCGCCGGCGTCGATAAATACATCAAAATCGTTACGCGTGGGTGTTTGAGAAGCATTTTAGTTTTAATGTATTTCTCAAGAATTTTCGATATTAAGGTTATGTGTGACTTGGTTTAAATAGAGAGTATGTATTCAATTAGATTATTGTCTTAATTAAATCATTTTTCCCTTCGCGCTGCAAGGAGTTGTCAGCAACCATAGGGGCTCAGCAGGGTCGAAGCCTACTGGAGCTACGGGTCTGCTTTTGAAAGGAAGGCTTGACTTCTGCCACGAGGCGCGAGGGCGTATCAGACTTTTACTGATTAAAACTACACTTGTATTATTCAGTTTTGCCATCGCTACATGGTGGACATTCCACCCATACGTACAAAGCGTTTTGGGAACACATTCATTGTGCGTACAGCCAAGGAGTGGAATTCTCTGCCGCTTCTTTAAGTCACAAGTGAATAGGTTGCTTCCAGGCATGCGTGTTCGCATCATCGCTTTACATCAGGTGAGATAGTGGCCAAACGCGAGCCATAATAAAAAAAAGAGGGAATAGGCCTTGATCTACCACACGGGCCAAAAGCGGGTTGATGAATGTCACGTGTCTTCGAATTTTTAGTTCCAGGACATGCCAGTTGCCTCACGATGTTTTCATTCGCCGTTTTGAGAGCAGTGGTGATGAAATAAATTACACAAAGTAATGCCGCAGGGTTTCAATCAGCGACCTGCAACCCGTAAGTTGGTGCCGTTACCGCTCGGCTACCATTGTTCTCGCGCCATTATGGTAAGCCCTCAAATAAGATTAAATTACACTCTTTAAAATGGTAATGATATATGATATTTATTTTGCTAATAGGCTTTAAAAACACATTTACACGTCAATTTTCTTTTTTCGTCAGTTTGAACTAGATGAGGCCGTTGTTTCCTAGCCGACTACCCTGAGAAGATACACCGAAATAAACTCAGGGGTCAAAGTCTCTTTTAAAGTCCATACAATCAATATGTAACGATCAAAATCACTTGAGAACCATGCAGATTTGGACTAGATGGTCTTTTAAAGAAAGTACCATACAGATTTCAGATATATGATATCACAAGATTATGATTAGACTAGTCATTCACTCAATATGCAAAATAATCGGGACATTCTCGAGATTGAAGGGAGATTAGATCTCGCTCGAGCTAGAAGATTATGATATGTAAATATGTTAATACATGCATGAGGAGGCTTATCTGGTAAATAGATGGAGTAATTTGCGGGAAGAATATTTTTTTTATAGACGTTGTCCCCCACTATAAATTACTCCTGTATCTTGAGAGCGTTCAGAAATATACAACACTAGCCTTTGCCCGCGGTTTCGCCCGTATACATAAAATATAGCCAATGTCACACAGGAATAAAGTAGGTTTCTATCGGTGAAAAAATTGTAGATGTCGGACCAGTACTTCCAGAGATTACCTCCTACAAACATAAATACAAACTTTATAGTGTAGATTAATTTAGGTATATGCGGAAACCCGAAACACGTGTCTATGTACAAAATTTCATAACTGTATCATGAAAAATCACATAATTATAAGTTGGTTATGTCAGCAAACATACATAGTCACCTGGCCATCCAGGCGACTGAGGGGTTGTTTTGCACTTGTACCCAGCTGTTTGCTGGCGCCTTATGCCCGCTATAACCTGCCATGGCCTGTTTTGTACTTAGTGTCGGTAGTGTCCAACTTGGGACCTTTTTTAAATATTTTTGGAAAAAAATACAACGTGGTGTAAAAATTATTAGAATCAGTTATTGATTCTGAACCAACTACTCGTATATTCAGGATTCGCATATACTATAAATAGTGATGTATAACACATGCGCCACCTGCTATGCTGCCCATCCTGCGTAACCACCTGCAGTTTCCAGGATCTATACGAGGCTAACAATAGAGCCGTACAGGTTGCCAAATATTGGTCAGAAAAAGTATAGTTTGAGAGCATCGACACGAAAAGAAGAAGAATACTGTTGGATAGTATCATCATCATCATCATCATTTCAGCCGAAAGACGTCCACTGTTGGACATAGGCCTCCCACAAGTGCCGCCACAATGAACGGTCCTGTGCGTCACGCATCCATCGGATTACCGCAACCCTTACCAGGTCATCGGCCCAACTTGTAGGAGGCCTTCGAACTCTACGTCTTCCGATACATGGCCACCATTCCAGAACCTTTCGGTCCCAACGGCCATCTTTTCCGCGAGCAATGTGCCCTGCCCATTGCCATTTAAGTTTGGCAATTCTTCGTGCTCTGTCAGCAACCTTGGTTCCTCTGCGGATATCCTCATTCCTGACTCGATCACGCAAATAAACTCCGAGCATAGGATAGTATACTTTAAATATACTTAATCCATCTGACTAAACCCCTTAGTGAACACATCAACCATCTGTATAAAGACATCATCTCCACTTCCTGATCCAATACAAACCATCATATAAAAATATACATCCAGTTGAAACTATCAGTTCAAACGATCAGTCAGATCCAACCGTCTGTCAGTGTTCCAAGCGTGCACTGAATATTCCAGTCTGTCTAAAATTTTCGTTTTTGATAGCTTCTGAATTTGTGTTGTAAAGGAAATGCCTGTTGATTGTTCAGTTTCAGCCAATCTACACTAAAATAATAAAGAGGTAAAGTTTGTTTTTTACAAGCTTTTATTTAGTTTCACCTGTCCCGATGTTTGTCTGTAATCAAATCTTGTAAATTAAAGACCCACTTCCCGGTTACCGATTGAGCTGAAACATTTGCATGCATGTGTAATTCAGATGACAATACAAAATTATTATGACATGGAGCTGATCTGATGATGGAACCGGAAGGTGGCTATAGGAACTCAGTAGTTAAACGACACCACCCTAATCGAGTTTGGGCTCGTAAGATTCGTCTTGACGAGTATTCATTTTAAGTCAAAGTCAAAACATATATTGCGAACTAAGTGTACAATGTTGTTATTGTTATCATGTTAGTACTTTTGACTTAGCAGCTTACAAGCATTGCAATTATCTATGTAGATAAACCGAGCTATAAAAGCTTGGCATAAAAAATATTTTCATTAAAAGCTTGTTTGTTTGTAGGAGGTAATCTCTGGAAGTACTGGTCCAATTGCTAAATTTTTTTCATCGATAGAAAGCTGCTTTATTCGTGAGTGACATAGGCTATATTTTATGTACGCGGGCGAAGGAAGTCGCAGCCAAAAACTAGTTTTAAAATTGTTTAATATTTTCGCGTGGTCATGCTTCGGTTTTCTTTTTTCCACTTTTATAATTAAACGTAGAATTGTTAGTGCTTTTGTTGGGGTTGCCGACGTAGCACGAAGAATCACCGAACTTAAGTAGCAAAGGACAAGGCTAGCAATTATAAAAAAGGTCAGGGCAGGTCATAGCGGGCATGAGTAGCCAACGGACCGTTGGGTGCGGAAGCTATACAACCCCTTAGTCGCCCTGGTGGCCCGGTGACCATGCATTTCTATCGTCAACCAGGTACGGTAAGTTCTTAAGACTCTCTCGTTTTGTCGATATGAAATCTCGGCGGCCCACGATGTGTGGGCAAATAATATTGTGTTAGTCATGAAGCAATGACATTTTAATAAACAGACATGTTATACACTCACAAATCAACCAACAAATGTGTTCCGCGCAACAGCGGCAGCACTTGTGTTATGAGATTCCCTGTGTTTTATCTACTTTGGTGACATTTTTTATTTAATTTCGTAGCAACGCACAGCGTATGACTAGAAGATGCGTGCCGCAGACTAAAGGCAAGGATCCCACTTAGGATTCTTTCGAGTCTTCACGAGTGCGCGCTCATAGCAAATCTGTTTATTTAAATATCATTGGACATAAGATTATTATCATTGCTCACAAATCAAAGTACTGGAACATTTTCACAATACATCGCGTGAATTGGCAGACACATAGTTCAAAAAATATAAATTGTAACAATTTTCGCTTCAACATTTCCATATAAATCGTGTACAGTGCATCTCTGATAGTGGTTTGGCATGCAATCACTTTAGTTACGTTTTACTTAGTTATTGCGGTTCTAAATATAGACTCAGAATTGAAAATACGGGACTGACGACCGAAGCAGACAGTAAAACTATATGTTGAAGGATGAGAATCAAGGGCTTAGGACTGATTACTTTTTTTTTTTAATTGTAGATAAGCTCGCCCTTGACTATTTCACCTTTTTTTCCGGTGGGAAATTCATCTAATGACATCTCCAACTCTTGGGCGGAGCGAGAGATAGTGTCAGACTTTTACTGACTAAAAACCGACTTCAGTTCCTTTGTTGCCTTTCGTACCGGGGGCTGAGCTGCCTTTCGGAGCTAACCCTGGCCCCAGTAGGCTTCGACCCAGCTGGCCCCCTGCTGTGGCGCGCGGGAACAGTGCGCGCCGTCGACGACTTAGGCTCGGTCCCGGACGGTTACCGGACGGTCGGACAGCGAGCAACACATTGCTCGCCGTCCGCAAGCCCGCGCCTATGATGGCTGGAAATCGGGATCGGAATCCCAGCAGCGGCTGAGGCATGTTTTCCCATCTTAAAAAAGCAAACGCAAGCCTATAAATAATAAAAAAGGGGTAATGCCCCCAGATTAGGAACCGTGTGGAATTAGACCAAGGATACAGCGAATAAATTCTACAAAACAATTAAATTAAACGAACTAGCAGTAGATTTAGACAATAAAATTTACTTAGAAACTGTCACTACGTTAATAACCTCATATCACAAAATATGTAGGTACAGAAGTCAATCTACATACAAAGCGCGCTCTCACCACGCACACATAGACACCGCTCACAGACACGATATCTCGGAGCACCACGACCCGCTCGTCGAACAGTTCCGGCTCAAACGCTCATTAGTGTGCGTCCACCGAGCGTAGGTACAAAAAGTGAAGTACACACATGAGCCTGTCTTCTGTACCTATCTATTTCGTGAAGTTAATAACCTCATATTGTCTTGTATATTTCATCAAAGCAATAAACCTGCCAACGTATTTCTGCGTACATTTCTACCTATTGTATTAAATTTTCAATTAGTAAGACTAGGAGTCACCGTTATTTTGGGTCGTGATGGAGCATGCTATGCGTTCTGGCAGTTAAACTTTATGGTGCCATAAACCATGGCTACAGTTCGACATAGTATCTATACTAATGTCAAATTAATAACGGGCATTTTGGTTGAAATAATCTGGTTTGGAAAATTGTATGGTGGAAATTGTAAAGCAAATTCGATAGATAGTTTACGCTATAATTATTTTTAATAGCGATCAAGAGTCTTTCATTTTACTTTTATTTTTTATTCCAATTTAATTTTACGTTATTATGACTAGCTTTTACCCGCGGCTTCGCTTGCGTTTATTAATATACTTTACTCTTTTTTCCCCTTTTCTCATTTTTTTTTTTTAATTAGCCTATGTCTATCTCCAGGGTCCCAACTTCTCTGTACCAAAATTCATCAAAATCGGCTTTTCCATTTAGGCATGAAGACGTAACAAATAAACAAACTCACTTTCGCTTTTATAATACTAGTAAGGATAGGCTCGCGTTGTCATCAGATAGTCGATGGGACCGAAAGGTTCTAGAGTGGGGGACGTATCGGAAGACGCAAGTTTGGAAGACCTCGCCACTCCAGAGTCTTTCGGTTCCATCGACGATGTAGCATCATCATCATCATTTCAGCCGAAAGACGTCCGCTTTTGGACATAGGCCTTCCCCCCCGAGTGTCACCACAAGGAACGGTCCTGTACGTCTCGCATCCATCGGATTCCCGCAACCCTTACCAGGTCGTAGGTCCACCTCATAGAAGGCCTTCCAACGCTGCGGTAGGTAAATAGTCGCCACCCTAGAACCTTTTGGTCCCATCGACGATGTTGTATAAGCAAAACAAATGTCCAATTTATAAATCAGACTAGCGACTCGCCCCAGCTTCGCTCGGGTGCAATATTGTACTTATAACCCTTCCTCTTGAATCACTCTATCTATTAAAAAAAAACCGCATCAAAATCCATTGCGTAGTTTTAATGATTTAAGCGTACATAGGGATATAGGGACAGAAAAAGCGACTTTGTTTTATACTATGTAGTGATAGGCCGAACTTCTTATAGTTTAAGTTCAACAAAATTATCTGTCTGTAGATTTTAATATTAAAAAAATGTGTATACTAAATGTATTATACTATGTAGTGATACACTGACTCCCACTTTCAATAAATCCCACTACATAATAAAACTTTCTTATTATTAAGTCATAGTCGTCAGGAAACATCCAATTATGCTATAACCGTTGATTACAGCTAGTTTCCACAATCAGTCTTGGGATCTAGACAGTCTGTGACTGGTGGCGCTGATGAAAGGAAGCGGGAAATATTATGAGCAGGATTTGACGTGGAATGGTAACGTGAGAATATTGGTGATGTTGAAATTATCGACAGAATAATGTTACCAACACAATTATATATTAATAATGTAAATCGGATTTCGATAATGCTACAAATTATGCAATGGGATATTAGTCGCTTTAAAAGAGAACGAATTAACAAAAATTATTACTACTTTTTTTTGTCAGTAAGAGTCTGTATCTGCCACTCCTCCCAAGGAAGGGGGATGTAATTTGGATGATTTTTACCCACCGAAAAAAAAAATTATGACAGTCTCATCTAAGGACAACTATACAGGGTTATATAACTATACAGGGTTATTTGTAAAACACTGGCAACCCCTCAGGACTATGTTACAAACATCATAAACAACAACTTTTGTTCTATGACTTTTATTTTATTTTTTTCATATTCATCAGATTTTCATACAAAAATATAAAAATATTAAAATCGAACATTCTAAATATTACGGAAGCAAGCGATAGCACAATATCAGAGGTGAACGGGAATCGGGCGACGGAGGCGCTTGATGCGCTTGCTACGCGTCATATAGACGTAAGTTGGTATAGCAAAATACAGAGTTGAAATGTGTTAGATAGTACAACAGATGCTTGAAGGTTTGTTTTTGGTGAATGAATTATGTTTTGTAAAAAGTTATGGAACAAAAGTTGTTGTTTATTATGTTAGTAATACAGTCCTGCAAGGTTGTTAGTGTTTTACAAATAACCCGATATACAGGGTTATTTGTAAAACACTAACAACACTCGTTAACTTTCTTCTGTTTTCTTTTTTTTTTCTTTCTTTTGCTTTTTTTGTATACTTATGTTTATTACTTCTTTACGCACGAACGGCGCAACAGATTTCGATGAAACTTGGTAATTGCACGGGTAGATCGTGATCAAACATAGCACAAAGGATTTTTTCTTTATTCAGGGAGAGAAAATGATGTAAAAAATCTATATCAAGCATAGAAACCGGCACAAGAAAAACTCTATACAAAAAAACTAAGTATGTAGGTATGTTCTTTTATCAGGGCAATCTTCCCATTAATATGGAATACCGTCAAAACAGTGGTAAATACGTTACTGGCTCGTATTTTTTACACCTGTTGCAGTATGAGTTATAGAGGAAACTAAAATATTGAAATGTTTAGTTACGGCTCGTTTAGCGGACGGTATGTGGGGCTTTGTTATGATTAATCTAGGAATTGATTTACTTTTATAGTTTTTAATCATGTTTTAATAGATATTGGAAAACCTGTGTAGTCTACAGAAAATTAATTGGTCTGCCTACGCTATTTCTAATTATATTTTGTTGGTTAGGAACTGATGTAAAGATTTCTTCCGCTCTAGGGTGGAGTGAGAGTTGGGGTTCTAGTCTAAGGATACAAATACAAATACAAATGTTTTATTTGGAACCAAATATTATTTGATAATAGATTGTGATTGGAGCCTCCTTTTAAGTAAATAATGCCTGTATTAGGAGACTCCGCTCTTCCATAACTTAACCATATTTTATTAGTTTTTGGTTTACAATTTACAGTTACCTATATATGTATAAAAATGTATGTGTGCGTGTGTGAGCCTAGGGTGTGAGTGTTTGAGTGTGGGGTGTGTGTGTGGGGTGCGTGTGTGGGGTGCGTGTGTGTGTGTGGCGTGCGTGTTGCGGTGTGTGTGCGGGAGTGTGTAAAGGATGGTAAATTTCATTTTACGTATTGCAGCAGTGCTTCCGTACTTTCATACGTTAAGGGTTTTATCCATTCTACTAACAGTTTTTTACATTCATGTAGTGTTTTTATTGTATATGTATATTTCTTTGTTTACCTTACAGTGGCGAAGCGTGAAATATTGAGAGAGGTAAGCCGGAGCAAAAAAAAATGCTTGCCTACTCCGAGCGCGGGCACGCAGTCTTGAGTCCTTACCGAAAATCTGTGATTGGCATCCTGGCTTCAGTCTTGTATAGGCAGATGTATCATCAGTCCACTTTTACTATACGTGTAAGCACTGAGATATTGAAACAGTGTCTTGCAAGCATAATAGAAGTGGCTTTGATAAAAGCCGTTTGTGGTGAAATGATGATATGATGTAAATTAAACAAAACTTAATCGACTAAGTACCTACTAATAATACTACTTATACTCTAAAGCTATTCGTCTATTCTTTCTTACAAAGTGCGCTAAGACATTATCATAAAAACCGGAAAGATTCTTAATTTTTAGTAAAGAACGTTTTTCTATAGAAAGAATGGCTAGGTCAGATAATCGTTCTTGTTTTTGATTATTACGCATGTTGATATTTATTGTAAAGGGATGTATTAAAATGTTAAAAAAAAAAACCAGCTCTGAGAAGAACTTTTGCGTAGGTGTAGTTTTGAGAACGAATCTAAAAAAAATCGCACGAAAATTATTTGACTTCGCGCACGACCTTACTCATAGATCTAAACTCCCCTCCCGCACGCTCACCGGCCTTGGTGACGCTTGGGCCCTGCAGCATAAATCGTAATATTTTAATTTCGCCATAACTTCAAAACGAAACGTCCAATTTTAATCGTTCAAAGACCAAATATTATCTACATAAACTGTACTTAGTGATGAAATACATTATTTTGATAAGGGTTAATAGCATGAGTAAAATAAATGCGTTTAAATGTAGTCCAAAAAAATTCAATATGATTAGATAAAAAAATGGTTGTTGTGCCTCACTCGACATAGATAGGTATACTGTCTCGCGGACCCAAATATCTTACGGAACCCTATTTTTTTCCAAAATAAAATTTAGCCTACGTTACTCGTGGATAATGTAGCTTTCGAATGGTGAAAGAATTTTTAAAAACAGTCAAATAGTTTTTAAGCCTATTCAATGCAACTCTATCAAATAACTCGAAAAAAAACCGGCTTGCCGGAGCGCTTTGAGCCGGCAAGTTTATTGAACTTTATGTGACGTCATGACGTATATCTTGTATAGAAATTTAAACGCTAAAAAGCCGATTGCGCCTGCGGCTTATCTTAAAGCAACATGTGGTTGAAAAGCAAATTTTGTTGATTTAATGTCCATAGTGTATACTTAGTGTAGGCGTTTTGTAATGTTTCTTTGTAGTTTTATAATTACTGATTGTGCCATTTCTCAATTACGGTAGAGAGTGGTTGTGTTCTAAACTTCTGAAGGGAAGCCGGTGGGAATCGAGTTGTATGGAACCTTCGTCACTGTTACCTTATTATATATCTGTGCTGAGCGTTTATTATATTGTATAGCGGCGAATTTAGTTTTAGTTTGTGGAACTTGTGCAATCATATCTTTCCGTCTCTTTGAAAGTATTTTACTATCATAAGAAAGAGTTTTGTGTTTTTTTAGAATCAATTGTGTAATATACAATTTTCTAACAGAGAGTAGACCACTTATCTGATATATATTTTCAGAAGGATGTCTGATTCGCATAAAGTACATTATTTTAATGAGAGCTCGTTGTCCTCGTTCCACTTCTATAAATTTTGTTTTTGAGAACCAATCCAATAATTTCATTATCATCATCAGCAGCCTTTTTAATGTTCCCACTGCTGGAACTCAGGCCTCCTCTCTAGGAGATTTAATAAGCTATATTTTATGTAGGCTGGTGAAACTGTGAGTAAAAGCTAGTGATTAATATTTGACTTTATTTTATTGAATTAATATACTATTATAGTTTTTAATAATGTTTTTATCGATATTGGAAAACCTCTGAAGTCTACAGGAAAGTCACGCAGACGAAGAGGTTGAAGTTTCAAAATATTCGGTTCAAAATATTTTTTACACATACTTGCCTATGTTAACTGTTCATAAGTTATTAAAAACTACTCGACAGTTTTCGTGTTCCGTGCCAAAACTAGAAAAAGCTCACTTAAAAAATTTGTGAAGTACCGTTGTCGAAGTGCATTGTCTGGAGTGGATGTAAAAAGTTTAGAAGTATCATTAAAATTGAGGATACCTTGAGGTATACTTCTGAGGAAAAAAATCCGCAATTTTTAAAAAAAATCCGGTCAAGTGTAAGTCGAACTCTCATACGAAGGGTTCCGTAACGTTATCTAAGCTCGCCGTCCTACCGTCCGGTGGCATTTAGTCTTAATTTTACTTAGTTCTAGGACACGGTTAAGAAGAAAGAAAGAAAAGAAAGAAGAAAGAAAAAGTGTTTATTTGCGCCCAACATGACGCATATCCCAAAAATAAATAAAAATAACAAAATACCAATATCCTACTTAAAACTATCAGCTAGATAGGATCATCATCATGATGTTTCCTTTCACTGTTTAGAGAGCAGAAGTGATGAAATAATCTGCACAAAGAAAAAACGGCTGTTTAGGTTCGAACCCACGGCCTCTAAATAGGCTCTTAATAAACTGGTGCGCCTCACCATCAACGATTGCATCACTGCTTACCATCAGGTGTGATCGCAGTCAAGACACGGGTCTCAAAAAAACGCCACTTCAGGCTTCTTTTTGAGGCGGCCTTTTTTTATGGCTCGTGTGCGACGGTGCCGCCACAAAAAAAAAACGCTTGAAGCCGCGTCAAGCTTCTCCGGCCACAAGCTGTCGCGCGCTTCAGCTGGTTTCTGCGGCGGCCGCTTCTAGCGTTTTATGAGGCTCGAGTGCGGAGACAGTAAGTCGTGGCGGTTACCTTTAATTTACAGTGATCTAATTGGTTAATGGGCGTGGCTGAGTGACAACAATGAATCACTATTTTCTTAAAGCGAATACACTAGTAACTATTTTTTATCACTCATAAAATCTCGCACGAGACTGTAAAATTAAATTCACAGAAATAAATCTCTTAAAAACACAACCCGCCCTTTACAATGCCCAACAGATATAAAATAAAACGCGGGACAGACAGACATATTCACTTCAAACAAATGAACTATTAATAAGACAAACGTTAGCAACTGCACTGAGTGTAGATTTTACTATTTTAGTATTCATACCACTCCTATAGGAGTTATTTCAGTAATATAATAATTATACTATATTTCGCCCGCAGTTTCGCCCACGTTTTTAAAATACCTATAGCATGTCACTGAGGAACTAGTACTTGACTGCAATCCCACCTGATGGTAAGCGGTGATGCAATCGTTGATGGTGAGGCGCACTAGTTTATTAAGAGCCTATTCACTCTAGCCTTGAAGACGCTCAGATTGTAATCGGACGGGAAGACCGCAGCAGGCAAATTGTTCCAGTCCTTCGATGTACGCGGTATAAAAGACGAAGCGAAACGCTTAGTCCGGACCGTGGAGGCTTCTTATCGATGAAAAAATTTCAGCAATCTGACCAGTACTTTCAGAATTCAGAGGTTAAAAAGTTTAGCTCCTACAAACAAAAAAAAAACTTTATAATATTAATGAAGATAAAAATATCGCATCACAGCGTTTGTTATGGAACTCCTCCGGAAACGTTTTGACCGATTTACTTATATGTTTTTTTTTCCTGTATATTCGGTAAGTATAAGAATAGGTCGTAGGCTATCTTTTACCGTCCTACTCCCATCTAACATTTATTTTTATTTTATCATTTATTTATATGGTAAAAACGTTTGCTGGCTCAGCTACCGTTTTGTTTATTTTGACATTTATGATAATTTACGCTATAGATTCAGAACAAAATAAAATAAAAACTTTAAAAATTATTATAATTTAAAATCATAATGATATTTTATTTTATTTAATATTGATCATACATTAAAAAATAAAAATTACATCAAACTAATAACAATAATTAGATTAAATTAATAACAATAATTTTTTTTTATTGTTATAAACTAGTGCTTGACTACGATCCCGCCTGATGGTAAGCAGTGATGCAATCTCTGATGGTTGGCGATTATATTAGAAATATCAAGAAATTATATTAAATGTTTTTCTCATCTCAAAAATTAAAACTTACCAACAGTCCTTGGGCAATATGCTTATTAGAGCTTTTTTGAAAGACAAAGTCAAAATATTTTATTTCACATAGGCCTACATGGGCGCTTGTAAAACGTCAGAAGCTAGTGCAGTTTTGTACAGCAATAGATGTTCTCTTAAAACCGACAACGTTCACAAAATTTACTATTTCCATCATAATTAATGTAAAAATAATCGCCAAATGAAAGGCAAAAGATATATTATTTAAAATATAAACATTTAAGCGTGATCTAAGATCGTAATTGAAGCGATGAGAACGAATGTCTGGTCATTAATAAGATGGATGATCACAAATGGCGGGAATATGAAGTTGGAGCCTGTGAATAAAAAGCTTTTTTGTTTAGTTAAATCGAATTAATTATATATTGGCAGTGGAATTCCCTGCCGGAGTCTGTGTTTCCTGATAGATTCAACCTGGGGTATTTCAGTCAAGAGTGAATAGGTTACTTTTAGGCAAGAGTACTCTATCGTGGACCACATAGTCGCTTACTATCAGGTGAGATATCTACACTGAAGTTTGTTTTTTTGTTTGTGCGAGATAATCTCTGAAAATACTGGTCATTGCCCAAATGAGGCCATGAGTAGACTAGAGAAAAAATACTTTTTCATTCCCCATCTCGAAAAGAGTAACCGTCCGGACCGAGCGATTTGTTGCTGAAAGGAAGATTCGATCCCGGTACGAAAGGCAACGAAGGAACAGGAGCTGATTTTTTGTTAGTAAAAGTCCGACACTACCTCCCACTCCGCCTAAAAGGGGGGTTGTCTTTGGATGAGTTAACCAACTAAAAAAAAAGACCATGCTTTATGCCTTGATCACACGTACCGAGTAAACGGATGAGACAGTGCTCTCGGCCGAATACTCGGTACGTATAAACAAATCGCCGAGTGCTCAGCCGAGCGCTTATCTCTACAACTCGCTTACATCACTGTCTCGGCCGAGCAATATTTTACTGTCTCGCCGAACTCGGTACGTGTGATCAAGGCATTACTTGCACGTAGAACGACACCGCGTGGCGTGAATCTAATGAAGCTCTACAAGTCTAGTTGCCATATAAAATGTATGGAGACCGACGCACCCAGACTTTACACCATCACATCATCGCATACACACACTCTTAAATACGCATGTTCTAATTGTTTCTTTTTTATGAGTATGTATCTTTTTTTTTTTTTTTATTTCGAAAAAAATAATAATATCTACTAAAATAAACACAAAACTGCATGTATTTACTAATTTGTTAATTTACGGAAGGGACTGTTCCTCACGACACAGGGTATCCTAGTGTGGGGACCAGAGATATATTGTTTAAATTTAGTACATAAGACAACTGTGATGTACCTAATATTTTGTGTATCTTGTACTGAAATTTGAACAAATAAAGATTATTATTATTATTTCCTTTATTCCTCAATTATACATATTTTTGATATTTTTTAATATTTCTTAAAACAAAAAAAAAACATTTAAAAATACAAAAAATAGTGGTCCACCGATGTCGGGAGCAGGGTCCAAGCTACCGGTGGTTAGGGCTCCAGAGACAGGAACCTCCTCACAATGCGTGCCGTATCGAGGAGTACTGCCTTCTGTATCAGGCCCTTGATCCAACCGCGCAACGACAGCTTCGACAGATGGTCGTCGAAGCTTTTGGCTATAAGGCCATTGGCGGTCACGACAATCGGAACAATGCAAAGAGAATAAAACCACTTGAGAGCTGATAGACCGATTTTGTCTAGGCACACGATTCACTGTTGCGGGTCGGGGGACGGGGGAAAATATAGCGGCTGTGATTGGCTGATGCAACAAACCCAGTAAAAATAGTGATGAACAAGTAAATTTTGCAGCAATAATATCGATATCGATAAAATCGACGTCGATTAGTTCTGCTTTTTTTTAAGCATAGACAATTTTCCCCACCATTTTATTGAACAGGTACTAATTTTTAGGGTTCCGTAGTCAACTAGGAACCCTTCCCACCAAATTCCTAAATTATTTTTTGGGGTTTACCTAAATTATTTTTTGATAATGTTAATGTTTTCGGAAATAATCGCTTCAAAAGTAAAAAAAAATGTGTCCCTCTCTTACTTTTGATAAGTTTAGAAAATATGAAAAAAATCTCAAAAGTAGAAAAAAAAGTTTTTATAAAGAACTTATTTTGAACTTGATGGGTGGAACAGTTTTTGAAAATTTGTTCATAATCATTTTTGAACTAAGTTTGTAATTCAACCGTATATGCAAGCATTTTTTTTAAACTTAATTTATTTATTTTACTATCCTGGACGTGTCTTCTTTCAAATAAAAAAAGATTTTGGACGAAAGGAGTCGGGACGGGTATGAGCTATTATATTGTCGAATTGTTCGGTTGGTCTCTGGTGGTTTCTTTATGTATTTGCTCTTGCTCGTTGTCTGTCGTTCATTGTTTTAACTCTTAATTGGGGACACTTATTGTGACGGACGGGAAACTACGGAACCCTGCACTGAGCGTAGCCCGACACGCTCTTGGCCGTTTTTTTTTGCTTTTATTTTATGCAATAAATGTTTTTTATGGTACGAGTATACGAGTACCGAAATGATCATGTGTGCACAGATCTAATAACTGGACAGTACTAAAAAAGGCGTTACATTGGCGTCTAATAAAAGTGCAATTGCACATAAGTGTCGTGAGCCTGAGTCACCTGTATTAGCAGTCAAGTGATTGTATAGTTATTAGTTTTGTCAGTAAAAGTCTGGCTTGCATGGCATGTTCTTATGGTTTGGGTGGAGCCTTTCGCTCCATCCAGAGCGCGAGAAACTATTCTACGATTTCTCACGCTCAAAAAAAAAAAAAACTGAGGCTTGTCAAATTCATCAATATAAATGTTTCTCTACAAGTAACAACAAGAAATCTAAAATGTTAACATTAATAATAATAATTATAATAATAATTTTTTATTCAAATAACGTTTACAAAAAATGAACATAAAGCCAATAGTAATAACGTTTTACATACAGTTCAGTGCCTAAAAATATACTAAAACTAAAATATTATTAAAGGTGCAAATAATCGTGATTTGGATATACAATGTTTGTCAGTGGACCACCCGAACTAGGTTAATTTAAACCTGTGTTTCAGGCCATCACTTTACAGTTCAGTTTCAATACGACAGTAAAATTTAAAATTAGAGTAAAACTATTACAAAAATGAATTCTATTTATAACTACGAAAATAAGCTTATGGTACAATAATACCTAAAAACTATGTCTATAAATGTATACAAAATAAACATTAACGAGGGGATTTGAGAACATTATGCTAAAATTTCCAAAAGTTGTTCAGTGTCTGTGTAATTGAGTATCACTAAATATTCTGACAACATCTTACTACATTTTTATACCTTACACTATAGAAACTTAGTTCTTTGTTAAGCCTATTATATAGGAAAGGTCCTAAAAACACGTAAAAACGCTTAGCAAAGGCATGTCTGGTCTGAGGCTTTATGCAAACCAAGTCCTTCCTTCTCTTGTCGGATGGTAAGGGTTCAAAAGGAAGTGAAGTATGCTGGTGTAGTACTATATTTAAGATAAATAATTGCCGCACTGTAAGCACTTTACATTAAAAGGTAGGTAACTTAATTTTTTATTCACCATTGGAAATCATCGATAAAATAATATTTATCAACTATGTTTTGAAGTTGTCACATCACTTAATCACTCAATAGAAAGTACTTAGGGATAGAAAGGGATAGACTTATCTAATATTCTAGTGAAAGTAAAGGACTTTTTCAAAAGACATCAACGCGGTATCACTTTTTTAGTAACCAACCAATTTAGCTTGAGCTCTCTAATTACAAATAATGTAAATAAAATATAAACATATTTTACTTACTGATGAAAACTTATGCCATCTTTTTTATAACTAGATGTTCTAGATGATTTCCCGCACTATTTAATTGCACAGGAACTTAGTTTTCCTTCAGTTTTATGCAATAAATGTTTTTAAGGTACCAACATTAAAGAATGTGCACAGATCCAACAACTGGTCAGTACTAAAAAATGCACTGATGTCGGCATCTAATATAAGTGCAAAATCACATATGTGTCGTGAGCTGGATTCACCCGTATGAGCGGTCAAGTGGTTATATAGTCATTGGAACAATGATAGCCGAGTCCACATTCCACATGTCGACAACCCCGTGTGCTAAGTCGAGATATTTTATTTGTTTCTCTTTCTCAGCTTTCACGAGATTATTATTATCTCTTTATTTAATTTGAACACATATAAAATTACATTTTTAAATATTTTTTAACAAAATCATATAAAAACAAAAACATTTATTGAACAGATTATTATTATTATTATTATTTTCATCTGTTTATTAATCTCAGGACCCTGAGGTCCTGGGCCTTTGAGAGGCGTACAAGGGGCCGAAGCCAACTCGCAGAGGCCCTTTTGGTTACTATAATGGAACGTGATACCAACCGACGATTATCCCTGTGCGCGCTATACTAGTGCACCCAAGGACAACCCCCGGTTTGAAAAACTATTGCGACATAATATGAAAAACAAAATAATAGGGCTATGATTTTTGGAGTCTTAAGTGGACTGGTAATATGGAGCTATGTTAAGACTATGGCCCCTGCCTGAACAATGTCATTAATATCCATCGATAAAAGGCAGGGGGTGACTTGCACACTCAATAAATGGGCCCCCTAAAACGGCCGCCATCACGAAGTGACGTAGCAACAAGAGGGCAACATATCCTGAGGCGCTTGAGGAGTGGAGAGGCATACCACGGCTATCAGGACAATCCCGGAAGTACGGTCAAGATCCCAGCACCTTACTGGATTATGCATCCATCTCCCGAGCAAGTTTTCTCTTGCGACTCTCCACTCAAGCCAGCCAATAAAGGCAAGAGAGAGGTGGGAGCTCTGTTCCTCGTCAGTGTTCACTACGACCGGCCAATAAAGGCAAGCCAGAGATGAAGAACAGGAATTCTCCCGGGAGATCGGGTCCGTGGGGTCGTTAATACCCAACAGTTCGCCACAAAACTGCCCTGCGGATTGTATCTCTCTTAGTCTGGCCCCTCACCCTATGTATGTAACGGTAAAGGAAATTCTACCGATACAGACCTAGGGCATGTTGGAGCACACAAGCGCCACCACGACGTCAACGTAGAGATACGACGATGGGGTTATTATTATTATTATTATAGATCGTACGTTCCACACGTGTGCGCCTTCTAGTTCTACTTTTAACATTTTTCTCTTTACGTGTTCAATAAATTATAGCTAATACTACAACATAATTACTAAACAACGGAAATGGATAGTAAAATGATACTAAATGCTTTGCAGATGTTGTAATAAAATAACAACAATGTGTCAAGTGTGTGTGTGTCACTGGGTTGACTGACTCAAAGGAGGAATTATACTGTTTATTTTAAAACATTCCAGGAATGTTAGTTAAAGTGTTTTTTTCTGTAAATTCGCTGATTTATTTATGTGTTTATCTAGCTAATCTAAACATATAAATTAAATTGGAAGACCAGTGCTAGCACAACGGTAACAGGGTAGACTTACGAGTTACCACGGGTTCAAGCCCAGCCTGACGCATTACTTTGTGTAATTTATTTCATCACAACTGCTCTCAAAACGGTGAAGGAAAATATCTACTAACCCGCACTGTCCGTGTGGTGTATTATAGCCTATTCCCTCTCCTGGAGAGGAGGCCTGAGTTCCAGCAGAGGGAACATCATAAGGCTGATTATGCTATGATAAATAAAATTGGACGTATCCCACATTTAAACGTGGGCACCCGTTTAAACGCCACCTTAGTAAATGGCAGCTGAGATATTCCACATACAGAACCTATCGACATTTTTCGTTGGTTGCACTTGTGGAACAAGTCATTATACAAAACTTTATTCCACAAATGGCACCTACGGATCAGTAAGAACTATAAATATTCCTCAACATTTTTTTTTTAAGACGTCATTTAATATTAAATCGTCGATTAAAATTAATAGAAATTTTATTTTTAAAAGTCCGTCGTTTTGTTTCTTCTGGGTATTCTCCGAAACGGCTTGATAATTTTAGACGAAACTTTCATTTGTAGATAACAGTAACTAGTAGCAGTCTAGTAGTAGTAGTTTTGTTACATTAACAGTAACTTAAGTTACTTTTATAAATAAAAAAGAATTAGTTATCCGCGCAAAAAGGTCTTAAAATTGTTATCAAGCACATTGTGTTTTTTTACTAGTCTGACGCGAACAAAGTCGCGGGCACCAGCTAGTCCAAAATAAATCAATTTTCGCTTTTATTCGTCATAAAACCGTTTTTTTTCTTTTGTCAGCGATATTAGTAGACCGTTCTTTTTAACAAAACACCCTCGATCAACTGGAGTCAATATCACTAAAAACTTCGTTCGCCCCTATAGGTGAAAAGGGCACAAAGATAAGAGTAATCTGGACTACTGTAACCTGTAAAAACCCTCGTCATTGCTATCTCGACAGTAAGAATACTGTAGAAAAACGATACTATGGGAATAGCACAAGGAGTATAGAATAGATGGAGTAATAACTGCCTACGAAGCGAGAAAGTAACATGCTCTTGAGATTTATGTGGCGGTTTGTTTTTAAAAAAAAACCCTACATCAGCCTTTTTAATGTTCCCACTGCTGGGAGTCAAGCCTCCTCTCAAGGAGAAAGAACAAAAATCCTAATAAGCACAGATAAAATGATCTCTGTGAGAAATAAAGGCGAAGTGCGTGAAAGCAATCCCGGTAATAGTATTATTTTTCTTCTGACGAATTCAAAACCACTCACTCAGATCAATACAGCTACCAACAAAAACCATCCTTGCTTACTTGGTAATATTATTACCATTGACACAACCACTTTAATGCTGCTTTATTGATGATTCACTCTCTTTCTAGTTCTATGTGAGGTATTGTCCAAATGTCACCCGCTTAACTAATAAATCATCAGACTAATGTTTGTTACTTCTTCATCCTCAATCGAGAGAACGAATTTCGATAAAACTTGAGACACAGGTAGACCATGACTTAAGATAATTTTTATTCCAGGAGTATGTTCTCTTGGGATAACTTTCTATTAGGTATCACACGTGCCAAGCCGCAGACAGCAGCTCGTATTGTGACTAACCTAATCCAACAGAATAAAACGTCCGGACACTCCATTTCTTCTATCCGCTGTGTGAAAACTACACCCATAGCGCGGGTGTACGATAGTGATAACAAGTTTCACCCGTTTTATGTACGCGTAAGTACGGATCGCTATGATTAAGTGTGGCGGGGTGTACTTGAGCAAACAGCTTTGGTAAAGTGTTGCTTTTTACCAAATTGGATGCGGGATTGTAAAGTTTGTTGCGCGTTCTTTTACAGGGATAGCCTTTTAAGTTCTTGTCTTGAGAAGTGAGGGAAATAATGTTGGGGGTAAGGATTTTTTGTATTTTTAGGCATAGGCTGTATATATCCTTGCTTGGGAGAGAAAACCAATACTGGTTACTGATTCAAAGGAACATAGGAGTGGGTTTTAGACAATTCAAGTCTGACACACTTGTCCGCTCCACCCTAGAGCGGAATGGTGGTTGAATTTCCATGAAGAAAAAAACTCAACTGATGGTAAGCAATGATATGGTCGATAAAGGAGTACGCTTACTTCTAAGCTTCCTTGAGTCCTAGTTTATAGCTAGCCTAGGTTGTTTTTTTTTTATTGGGAAAATCATCTGATGGCATCCCCCGCTCTTGGGCGGAGCGGGAGATGGAGTCAGACTTTTACTGACTAAAATCCACTCCAGTTCCTTCGTTGCCTTTCGTACCGGGGGCTGAGCTACCTTCCAGAGCTATCCCTGGGCCCAGTAGGCTTCAACCCAGCTGGGCCCCTGCTGTTGCTGACAACTCCTTGAGGCTCGCGGGAACAGTGCGCGCCGTCGACGACTTGGGCTCGATCCGAACAGTTACCGGACGGAGCTAACGTAGCCTGATACGGTCGGCCTCCTCCTTTGCTTCGCAGAAGGAGGCGACAGCCTGCCACTCCTCCTCGCTCCGGAACTCCGGACCATAGCCTGTACCAAAGCCCGGCTTGTCACTTTTATGAAGTATCATAGTTATGATAAGCCCTGATAAGTATCATAGTATGATGTAATGAAGTTATTGCAACTGTTTTTTTTAATAGATATGAACTAGTGCTTGACTGCGATCCCTCCTGATCCTCCTCATAGTAAGCAGTGAAGCAATCGTTAATAGTGAATTGCACTAATTTATTAAGAACACCAACCCGCACTGGGCCCGCGTGGTGGGTTACGGCCCATTCACTCTCCTAGAGAGAAGGCCTGAGTCCCAACAGAGGGACCACCGGAATAAAGAGCAGAATCAATTAAACCACTTTTTAATATAGGTTAAATTTTTCAAAAAAACCTTCATTAAAAACTTCGACCTGTCTAGAAATTATGAATAGGTCAAGCCGTCACGTGTGCAAACCCGCTGAAATAGGTAAACAAACACATATAGTTGTAATCCAATTAAATTTTCTCATACACGGGATAATAAAAGTTCTTATTTCAATGCGGATATGAATTTTAAACAAACTAAAACTGCTCATAAAACCTTAAATCTTTTATAATTTTTTTTTCCTACACAATTACGTCAATCGCATTAAAAATCATTTGGGGTGTCTGAGGTTTTGCGCATGTAACGTTACACGTTGTTAACAAACGAATGAGTCTTCTAGAGGTAGGATATCCAAGACCAGAGGATTACAGGCTCTTACCCCCGCATCTCGTTGTGAAACTTATGAAGGAGATTTTCAGCGAGGTTGGGGAGGAGTAAGCTATCTAGGGGCCACAAAAGATCCACATGAGTCGAAGTGTCCGAGTTGTTTCTCGGCCCCTCAACAAAATAAGATAACGTTACACGTTGTATAAACTAATATGCTCAAAACCTAAGACAGATTATAACACATATACCAGGCGTACATACAAGTGCGGCTGCCAATTAAACGTACTCCACGTCTGATTAGTGAGCAAGCTTGGTGGAGACTGTCGGATTAGTCGACTGTATTCCTCTGTGTATTGCTAACTACTGTAACGATACATATAATTTAGCTAGTACTAAACATCATCTTCCTGCCCTAGTCCCGTTTTATTTTGGGTCGGCGCAACACGTTTTTTTCTTCCATTCTGTCCTGTCACTCGTCACGCTATCAATAACTCCCTTTTCTTTAACATCACTTCTCACACAATCCATGTGTAAATTCATAACTCTTTTAGCATCATCATCCTCCTTCATCATCTCTCCTCTTTACTTGACCATACCAAGACAATCGGTTTCCTTTCAACTTTTCAGTCACTGGCGCCACTTTTAAACGTCTCCTAATATACTCATAGCTGGTACTAAACATTTGAGATATATTTAACAGTAGTAGAGTTATTGTCAAAACTATGCCAAGGAAGTGACATCGTGACATGGCTGTGAAACCATCCGAACCGAGTCTAAGTCGTCGACGGCCCAGCAGGGTCGAAGCCTACTGAGGCAAAGGATTTGTTTCTGAAAGGAAAACTCGGCCCTAGAATGAAATGCAACGAACAAACAGGAGTGGATTTTAATTTTAGGGCCGAGTTGACACATAGGGCTGAGTAAAAGTCTGACACGCCCTCTCGCTCATAGGCCGTGTTTCATCTCCTTTACAAAGATAAAACGCTCGATCAAAAAAAAGGACCTTGCACAAAAACCAGTCCTGTCATTACTGGATCAGTTACTTGCGGACAGAATCAATCCTCGTGATGGACACTATCTGATGCAGTCGTCTTTTGTTTTCGTTTTAGTACGAGTTACGGAAGAAAGAGGAATTTTGTGTTTTCCGCTTACTTTTATTCTCTCGTTACATTTTGGATACTTGTAAACGGGGTTTAGAATTAAGGAGTAAAAGATTAGAATTTGCTCTCTTCCTATGAAAATAATGAGAGATCAAAAAAGATGAAAATCTGTTTTTAAATACTGGTCCATTGAATGCACAATTATTCTTAGTTTAATTTCCGTCAGCAATTGAAAGAACACTATTATAATTAAAAAGAATTTGGTGTGTTTCGGATCAAATACTGCCCAGACGTATACCTACCTACGGGAGTACTTCCAAAAAATTTCTACTAACAGAAAAAACTAAAAATAAAATAAAAATACTGAGTGACACAACTTTAATTAATGAACTGTATTTTTTTTTTAAACTCTTTGGACAAATTTTGAAGAGCTTTGCTTTATTGACTGGTATTAACCTAAGAGCTTCTAAGCAGCACTTAGTCGTAGACGTGGGCTTGCGGACATTGTAACTGTCCGGACCGAGCCCAAGTCGTCAACGGCGCGCACTATTCCCGCACGCCTCAAGGAGTTGTCAGCAACAGCATGGGCCCAACTGGGTCGAAGCCCACTGACACCAGGGTTAGTTTTGAAAGATAGGTCGAGCCCCGGTATGAAGGCTTGAAGGAACGGGGTGGCGTTTTAGTCAGTAAGAGTCTGACACTATCTCCCGCTCCGCCCATGAGCGCGACTTGTCATTAGATGATTTTCCCACCATAAAAAAGCAGCATTTAGTCCAACTCCGTTACATGGATGATCAATGTCCTTTAGAACTGTTCATCATCATCATCATCATCATCATCATCATCATCATCATCATCATCATCATCATCATCATCGAGATCTGTGTATTGGGCAAAGCCAGCTCACGAACTGTTCAACTTAGTTCAAAATAAAAAGAGCCGGAAGATGTATGGCAAAAAACGATGAACTTTGAAGATAATAGCAAGTCCTGAAGATCAGTGAACCCCCAAACCATACAAAAAGTGTAAAGATAAATAAAAACACTTCCTCATACGTGAAAAATCAATTTATTTGATGGACGGTATCTGATGTTTTCAATATTTGTTTTCCACGCTTGCCATCAGAATTCCAAGTGATAAGCTTGATAGATTGGCAATTTCATCATCCCCTTCGGACCCCGTCATTCCCTTCAATGAAATAAAAGGTTATCATTTAATTGGTTTAAATGTTTGTTGAATTAAAATCTTGATACGACAAATTGGGACAAAAAGTTTGTTATATGGGTTTGTGGAGATTTTAAAGTAACTTTTCAATTTGGTCGAGAGGCCCGAAAGTTTTACTCCTAAAGTAAGCCTGAAATGGCTTCTTTTTATTAGCTTTTCATTCACTTTCTTTGTTGAGGATTACATTTTATAAGGGTTTTTTTTTATCGTTCCGAGGGACTGCGCAGAAAAATTCGAACGTGCACATGTAGGCCTCGAATACTGAAGATAGTTGGTTGATCTAATTTTCTATCTACTCTTACTTTCTGCCTGAAGGTCCTGTGATAACATATCAATTAGCATAGTCAGCCTTATAATGTTCCCACTAATGGGACTCAGGCCTCCTCTCTAGGAGAGAGAATCGGCTGTAATCTACCACGCGGGCCCATTGCGGGTTGATGGATGTCACATGTTTTTGCCTTTTTGGTCCTAAGACGATTTCATAACGATGCTTTCCTTTTTTTATTATGGATAGGCGGCTCACATTTGACCACTATCTCACCTGATGGTAAGCGATAACATGGCGAAGATGGAATACGCTTGCCTAGAAGCAATCTATTCACCCTTACACTTAAAGACCCCTACCGGCAGGGAATTGCACTCCTTAGCAGTACGCATAATGAATGTGTATTCTTTCACCGTTTTGAGAGCAGTGGTAAAGAAATAAATTACACCAAGCAATGCTGAGTTTGAACCCGCAACCTACAACTCTTAATTCGGGGCTGTTACCTCTCGTCCATCACTGCTCTGCTCACAAATCCCGTGATACAAAGAATCAATTAATATTCCTGTTTTTTCCTGGCTAGGATTCCACGATACAAAGAAATAGCCACAATGAGAACATATAAAAAAATAATTAAAATGCGAGTTCTATTAGATTGTATCTTACGACCAACACTTAAATATAGTAATAAACATCCATTTTAAGACCGACCGAGTCCTATTTAATTTATATATTTCACAAACTAACAATACCAGGCAGACTACCTATGAGTAATTGTCAAGCAGTTTTTGTTTTTCCGGACTTCTTTTTTTTAGTTATACTGTGATAGTTGAAACATGTAGCCCAAATGAAGCGCTTTTATATTCTGCAAACAATGAAATTGTATATATATTAGAATCGTTTTAAATGACGGAATAAAAGGATAAATCTTTTTATTCCAAAATTTGACTGCTAATATCGCTAGCGCGGCAGTTTGAGCATCCCCCTTTAAAAATAAAATATTTAAAACAACACCGGAATCCCGCAAATCCTGCGGGATCTACGGGATTGCTGATTTCAATCCTGCAAACAAGCGGGATCGAGACTTTGATGCGGGATTGGATTCCCTACAGACACGATTCAATTTACTTATTTACGAAAGAGCAATGAATATATCTTACTAGGAAATATAATAAGTGTGAAAGTCTGCATGTATTGATGTTAGGTAATCAGTTACGCCTCATCGGCTGAACGGATTTGGTTTTGGAACATTGGATTAAGAGGGCAGCCTGTTAATCATGTCTACGATTGATGCCAAGCCTAGAAAAAAGAAACTTTTTATCCTGCTAGAATTTTGCGTGTTGCCAGCAAAAGCGGTTGTAAGAGAAACTAACGGCCCGTTCACGCCCTAGCCGTTATGAGCGGTAGTTTAGCGCCGGGCGGCGAGCAGTAAGATCTAAAGTATGTAAATGTTTGAAGCACGCCACGAGACCCCGCTCATAACGTAAACGCTCCACTTACCGATACCGCCCCGCTCGCCGCGCCTCAAGCCCCTTATACCGAAGTCACAGTATAACCGAAGTCGTGAGGCTGTTAGAGACAAAATGACTCCTAACATGACGTGCAATGCTCAATCTACATAATGCTGCTAGGAAGAAGTATGAGTATGGACGATACCATTCCTTTTTTGCTTTGCAGAAGAACCGGCAAGACCAATTGGAACCGTGCCCTAGCTTCTGCGTAAGTGGACGACATTGCCTTAACCGAATACTAGGCCCAAGCAACTGTTTTTTTTTATTGTTATACCTAAACTAGTGCTTGACTGCGGTCCCATCTGATGGTAGTAAGTAGCGATGCAATCGTTGATGGTGAGGCGCACTAGTTTATTAAGAGCTCATTCACTCTAGTCTTCAAAACACCCTAATCATAATCGAACGGGAAGACCGCAGCAGGCTTCTTTCGCTCGCTTTGTATTGGTAAAGTGGCCTATTAACTAGTTACTAAGTCAATCAGTTAAACGTTACAATTTTAGGAGGGTAGTAAAACAAGCTTAATGATGAGGAACGAAGTACCTACTTAACCAAGCTCTTACACGTTGAAAGAGCTGTAAGTCCTATTAGTACCTATGACTTCCGATATACCTACTCGTAGTTTTTTTTTTTCGTTGTGTAAAAATCATTCAGATAACATCCCCGCCCTTGGGCGGAGCGGGAGATAGTGTCAGACTTTTACTGACTTAAATACCCACCTCCTTTTAACGTTGCCTTTCATACCGAGGCCGAGCATCTCTTTCAAAACTTGACCTCTGGCCCCAGTAGGCTTCGACGCTGTTGGGCCCCTACGGTTGCTGACAAATCTTTGAGGTGCGCGGGAACAGTGCGGGCCGTCGACGTCTTGGGCTCGGTCCGGACAGTTACCGGATGGTCGGACGGCGAGGCATGGATAGCTCGCTGTCCGACCATCCGGTAACTGTCCGGACGCAAACCCGCGTCTACGGTGGCCGGAAATAGGGATCGGAATCAGGCGGCGGCGGCGAGGGCGCCGTTGCCTGATGCGGTCGCCCTCCTCCTTTGCTAGCTTTACTGCTTCGCAAAAGGAAGCGACCGCTTGCCATTCCTCCTCGCTCCGGACCATGGCCTCAACCAAAGCCCGGCGCGAGAGGTCTCCGCCGCCGATCGCCCCCACGAGGGCTCGGCGATGCTCCGCCCAGGCAGGGCACATCTCGACTGTGCTCCACCGTGGCGACACCCGGGCGTCTCTTTCGCTTTAATCCGATACAGGTACCTCCCGAAAAAAGTGAAGTACATACATAAGATTGTCTTCTGTTCCTATCTATTTTGTGCCGTAACCCCGACCTGTGGAGATTGTCTATGCTGCGACATGTGTTTCTATCCAGAGCCATACAAAACTACTCTCTAGGAGAAACAGAACACAATAAACCAAACGATCTGCCTATACGGGCTTAACTCGTAATTTTAATCAAAGTCAGACAGCCACAATCTCCATAACCCATCGAACACTTACAAAACATAATTCGGTACACCACAAAGGTCCAAAACAAGACATCTTGACCCTTAGTTTGGGCCCAAACCTCATTAAAACTTACCCAGTGTACAGAACCCTCGTAATCCTGCGGTGATACATTTAGGGGATCTCATGCGTATTATCTTTAAATTACTTTAGCTGTATTGACTTTTTTTGTAAGTGAATATGTAAGTTTGAAATGAGGACAAAGTTTATTACTTTAACTAGCACTTTGCCCGCGACTTTGTTCACGAGAATGTTTTTATAAAAACTTTACCACCCCATTCATTACACCTCAAAAGAACGCCGGCGTTCACGCACCCGTTATCTTTCTATTGTGTCTCTAATTATCACGATTGAAAGGTTTACAGTATTTTGAGGGTAGTCTAAAAAAATATAATGACAGTCTTTATCATTAATTTTGATTAGAATTTGTGCCAAGTTTCAAGTTTATTAACCCAAGAATTAAGTCTTTACAATTAGTACATTTGTTTATCAGATGTCTAGTACTCATTACACAAGCTGTGTTTAATTTCGGGCAAGATGATATTATTATTATTTGAATTGATGGAAAAATTTACCTATTTTTTTTTTTATTGTTTACCTATTTTTATATTTTCATGCAAAATTTTGTAGTTTGTAGTAGTTAGTCTTAAAAGTTTGCGCCTGTTCGGGCAAATAAAATGATTTTCTTTCATTCGCAATTGACCGTTGGGACCCCCCTCTAGCCCCCTTTGGCTAATTCCAACACCAAGATAAGAAACGCACCAATTTTCTAACTACCTCCTCATTCTAATCTTATTATTACAAACGGCACTTCATAGACGCAGCCACTTTATAAACAGACCGACAATCTGAACACAATTTACTTCAGCCTAAAGGGCTAGCCTTTGTCTTTGAAACGTTCAAATGTACGATTATTATATTCCTTATAATTCCCAGTAATGCTGTTCACGTTAAGAGAAATCTTAATGGCTTTTTAGTATTGTATTCCAGATTATGTTGGAGGTATCTTTATCTAAAGAAAGGTGCGAAATGGGTTATGCAATTTGATAAAATTGTCTGGAGAAAATAAAGATAAGTTTAATTTCTTTGAAGCCAATTCTGGCTAATTTATTATCCTCACAATCATCATTTCAGCCAAAAGATACACTGCTGGATATAAGCCTCGGTCAAGCGTCGCCACAACAACCGGTCCGGTGCAGTGCGTCTCGCATCAGTCCATTCAGCTACTCTTCCAGTTTCGGCACTAACCGAAGCCGAAACTGGCATGGTAACATAAAAATATCAGAAAATAATACCTGTTTCAATTCAGTTATTTCTTCTTCTTTCTTCAGTACATTTCGTTATAGTTACGCAAAATTATAATAGTTACTAGCTAATGCCCGCGGCTACGCCCGCGTGATAGTAAAAAATATGTAGCCTATGTTACTCAGTGATAAATAAGTATTAAACTGATGAAAGATTTTTAAATCGGCCCAGTAGATTTTGAGTTTATTAGGTAATTACAAAGTAAAATGTTAATCTTTTCTCTTTGTAATATTAGTATAGACAACATTATGAGACGAACAGATCAGTTTTAGGTATCTATAGCTACCACCCGTTTAAAAAACGCTAGTGCTGCTTGAAACAAATATTCGGCCCCTATTTGGCCGAAACCAAAGTTCAAGCCGAAACCAGTTGTTTTGGCCGAACCTTCTTACGCCTCTATTAACAAAGATGGCGGAAAAAATACACCTTCCCCTATTAAAGAACAAAGTAATCTACACTAACTTTTAATTAAAACACATACAATTTAAGCTTAATTAAACAAAACCGCAAAATGTTTCCCACACGTTTGCTACCAAAAACGAGCTAACCAACCTGACTACACAAGGCCTAACTCGGCCTTTACTACTTAAATTAATAAGATTGCCTTACGTAGTCTGTAATAGTCTCATTTAGTAAAATTATACTAATTAACACCAATATAAAAGCTGTGACAAGGAGGTAAAACAGGGGTCCAAAGTTTATATGGAGAAACCAAATTTCACGAGTGAAGCCTCTGGCAGAAGCTAGTCCTTACTAATATTATAAAAGCGAAAGTGAGTTTGTTTGTTTGTTACGTCTTCACGCCCAAATGGCAAAACCGATTTTGGTGAAACTTGGTACACGGATAGACCATGTCCTGGAATAGGACATAGGATACTTTTTATTCTGGAAATATGTTTCCTTGGGATAATTTTCTGCTATCACGCGGGCGAAGCCGCTGGGAGCAGTTAGTAAACAATGTGTGTGTGTGTGTGTGTGTGTTGAGGGAGGCCTTTGCCCAGCGGTAGAAAAGGCCTATTTGTTAATAAAAAGGGACAGGTCTCCGCAAATTTTAAGGGCTTGCTCAGTAGATAAAACTGAACAAACTTCCATAAGATTTTTTTTTCAAGAAACGCAAAAAAAATTCGGCCTCTCCATACAAACTGCCCAATCAATTATATAATTATAGTATAATAGTTAGTAATTTTCGAACTGGAATCGATTATTTACATAAGAGGCTCGATGCGCCCTTTGTTGCGCCATAGAACTCACAATTACAGCCCAGATTTTTTTTTATTTTCCCGAACAAATCTGATAATCTCCTCGTATCTAATTAACAAAATTGACATTGACTGTTCCACGGATCTCCCAAATCAAATCCGCACCAGTCAGATACGATTTTTTTTTTTTATTATTATTGATAGGTTTGCGCTTGGCCGCTATCTCACCTGATGGAAAGCGACGATGCGGTCGACGATGGAACGCGCTTACCTAGAAGAAACCTATTATAAATAAAGAAAAAAAAATCTTTTTCTTTCTTTACTTAAAGATTCCTGGGTTGTAGCTATCAGGAGACACAGATTCCGGCAAGGAATTCCATTCCTTAGCTGCACGCACAATGAATGTGTTTCCAAAACGTTTTGTGCATGTAGGCGGGATGTCCACCATGTACCGGTGGCGCATCGCCGTACGTCTGGTAGTCCGATGATGGAACGGGCTAGGCGGAATCAGGTTATGCAATTCCGACGCACACTCCACACAAATACGATGAAAAAAAAAAACAGCTGAAATATCAGTCAGTTAGCCGATGGGGCGTAAAAACACCCCATACACAATCGGGAAATGTTTGTTCGTTTATTAATAACTGGAAGAAATGTTTACTGGGTAGGAGTGGGCTTGACAGTTTATTGTGTGGGTAGATCGATGTTTTGTCATTTTTTTTTTGTTTTCTGTATAGAGTAGACTATTTGTCTGTATGTACATGTAGAGGATGTGTTTGACATCGACGCACAAACGAATACCATGGATCCAATACTTCATTTTGAACCTCCCAGAGGTGGATTTTTTCTTCAGCTGTTTAAATTTAAACCGTACTTGAAATTGATACTTTCCATATCGGAGGTTTGTTCCCGTGGGACAATTTTCTGTTATCACACTAGGGAAGCCGCTGGCAGCAATGATAAATGATATTTATATTGTTTTTAAAAACCTATTTCCAAATAGGTTTTAAAAAACACATTTACACTTAAATTTTTTCGTCAATTTAAACTAAATGAACGATGATTCCCTGCCGGAGTTTATTTCCTGGTATTACAGCTACCTAGGGATCTTTAAGTCAAGAGTGAATAGATTGCTTCTAAGCAAGCGTGTTTCATCGTCGGCATCAGCGCTTAACATCAGGTAAGATAGTGGTCAAACGCGATCCTATCCATAAATTAAAAAAAAGATGAAACGGTGTTTCCTAGCTGACTACCCTGAGAAGAAACACCGAATTAAGCTCGGTCAGTCTCTTTTAAAGTCCCTACAGTATAGGAGCTACTGTCTTAAGTCAATATAAACTTATTGAATTCTTCTTTTAATATTTTTTTTTCCCTTATGTATAAAGTTCAAACCCAGACAGGCGAAAATTGAGAACATCGCCGTTGAAAAATGTTGTTTATCCTCCGCAAATTGTTTACAGTCGACACGCGTTCAAATACGGGACAAACAAGATACTCGGTGGGAAAGGGTTGCCATGGCAATTTAATTAGATTTTGTATGTAAAGACTTTTACATAAAGGTCGAGGTGACAGATTTTTTTTATTTGACTACCTGTGAATAGGAATATTTGCAATGGAGTCATCATCATCATTTCAGCTGACAGACGTCCACTGTTGGACATAGACCTCCCCCAAGTGTCGCCACAATGATCGATCTTGTGCGTCCCGCAACATTTACCAGGTCGTCGGTCCACCTTGTAGGAGGCCATCACTCCAAAATCTTTCGGCCCTTTTTGCAATGGACGAATGGTAGGTATTGTAGACTCTTCCATCAGTACTTTTTACAAGCTTTTATTTAGTTTCACCTGTCCCGATATTTCGTCATCATCATCATCATTTCAGCCGATAGACGTCCACTGTTGGACATAAGCCTCCCCCAAGAAGAATTATAAAGTAAAATCGCTTTTATACTGTCCTTTATACCTACAATACCTGTCAGAAACTAAAAGAAAGTTTTAGTTAAAGAAACTGTTGAGTTCCAAACGGGTCATAATATGTCGTTATCATATTTTTTACAGCCCATAATAGTGTTCTACTGATGGAAAAAATCATTCGGCCGTAGCTTGATGTATCGCGATTGTATACTGTTTGGATCGGAGATACTAAAAAGGCCGATGTAGGGTTTATACCTATGAAATTCCTCTTTTATACAAATACTAGCTGCTCCTAGCGGCTTCGCCCGCGTGATAGCAGAAAATTATCCCAAGGGAATATACTTCTGGGATAAAAAGTATCCTATGTCTTATTCCAGGACATGGTCTATTCGTGTACCAAGTTTCATCAAAATCGGCTTTTGCCGTTTAGACGTGAAGACGTAACAAACCAACAAATAAAATCAGTTTCGCTTTTATAATATTAGTAAGGATGTAGTGTCCGACCGAAACCGGTTTTTCAACCAAAACCGAATTAAGAAAAAAGAAAAATAAAGAAAACGTTATTATAAATCAGTCCGCCCTTATTTTTTCTAATGCTTTTTAAATTTACACATAACCACACACACACGGAACATTACCTTTCTCTCTAATATTACTTTGGTTCTTCCATCGATAACCTTCATTCTCTTGTTTTCTTTTTCGCTTCCATTTAATTGTGTAACACATAATATATATATTTATATATGTATATATGCACTCATGTATTATTAGATATTATTATTTTAAGTTCTTATATTGCATCCCAAGGTTGTCTGGAAGATATCGCTGTTAGCGATAGAGATAGATAGAGACCACCATCGTACCCATAGATTTAAGTTTCTGTGAAATTGATACTATTTTGGTGTACAATAAAATTTATTCTATTCTATTTAGGTATTTATATTAACTGACTACCATGAATGTTACCGCGGACCTAATTAATGGTTTTAATTTCATGTCGATACCTCCACGCATTCCCGAGATAAATAAAAAGGTCTTGACAGACAGATGTACGGACAACAAAGTGATCATGTAAGGGTTCCGTTTTCTCCTTTTGAGGTACGGAACCCTAAAAATTAATAATAATTTCATCAGCAAAATCTTTTGAAGATGACGGTAAATAACCCACTGTCCAAAGCAATTACTCCTCACCAAACAATACACACCGTTCCTAAATCCAGCGCCTCACTTCAAACACTGAACTCGAAACGTGTCCCATCCCTAGGGCGGACATTTGTCAAAAATCCGACACCGGCGCGTCACTAATTATGAAAACTGCCAGCTCGCTTGTCGGGCCAGCTGATTAATTACTCTAACAGTAGGTCAAGTTGATTACGTTCGGCAAAATGGAAATACAATAGATCTTATTTTTTTTGTTTTGACAAGAGCGTTGTGTTCCGTCAATAAGGATTAGAGTAGGAAATGTGAGGTATTGGAGTTATAATAATAATAAATCGTTTATTTGCGTAAATAAGGTACAGAAGGTTCATAACATAAATACAATCGATCTCTTAATCTGCCTTTGATTTCGGCGTGCAAATATAAATCATAGTATCTATTTAAATTTAAAGTAATTATTGATTAACCCTTCAGATACCGTCAATTAGAAACACAATAGTAAGACAATAGATGCGCGGCCACCGGTGGTCGCTTGGGGATTCATGAATTAAAATCATGCCATCATTATCCAATTCATATTCCATTAAAATTAAAATTGTTTTGTTGAATTAAAAAATGTCAATTTAACAAAGAAAACTTACTCCTTTATAAGTCGACGACCACATGTTGGTTGTCCAATTAAAACTGTCAAAAATAAATAAATAACGAAATTTTTTGTGTTTATTGGCAAGAAGAGGAAATCAAACGCAACGCAAGCCAATCAATAAAAAAAAACATCCAATGATTTTTTTTCGATCTAGGTAGAGAGTGAGAAGGCGTTTCAGACTATTACTAACTAAAACCACATAATCTCGATTCCAATATTTTTTACAAATGTGATTTTCTAAGATATTTTAAACAAGTTCGACACCACCCACACAAAAACGTCAGCAGCAGGAGGGGCCCAGCTGGGTCGAAGCCTACAGAGGCCAGGGTTGTCCGAAAGAGAGCTCGTGCCCCGGTATGAAGGCTAGAAGGAACGGGATGGGGTTTTTAGTCAGTAAGAATCTGACACTATCTCCCGCTCCACTCAAGAGCGGGTTTTGTCATAAGATGATTTTCCCCATCGAAAAAAAAAACCCCACACAAAAACAAACACAACACAGGTCACGGCGGGTTATCGCGGGTATTAATTACGCCAGCGCCCAGCTGGATGTGGGAGCAAAATAACCACTCAACGCCCGAATGGGCCGGTAACCATATATTTGTGCGGAAAACCAGGTAACATAACAATCTTATAACTTTTGTAATTTTTCACAATACAGTTATGAAAGTTTTGTACATAGGATATTTTACATAAAAAATAATAGATACGTGTTCCACGTTTCGCATATACTAAAACTTGTAAACTTTATGTATAATCTGAAATCTCTGATAAGATAAAGCTATTAATAAAGAAACTACATGAAATTTTGTTACACTAGGTCGAAGTCTAATTGTTTAACGAAAAAAGGGTAAGTAAAAAAAAATACAGGAACAGTAATTATTTCGGAATTGGCACGGTATGTTACTACGAGAACTTGGCTCTCTTTGAGAATCGGGTTTGTTAAAAAAATCTATTATTTCGCGTCCAATTTTTCTTTTTCCCTTGTTCACAAATAAAATTAAACGCGGTGTCTAAAGAGATCGTGAGTTCAAATACTAATTAGATGCGCTTGTGACATCAATCATCTCGTCATTTCAGCCGAAGGACGTCCACTGTGGGGACATAGGCCTCCCCCAAGTGTCGCCACAACATCCTGTCCTCTGCGTCTCGCATCCATAGGATTACCGCGATCTTCACCAGGTCATCTGTCCACCTTGAGAAAGGCCTTGCGACGTTGCGATTTCCGGTACGCAGTCGCCATTCTAGAACCTTTCGGCCCCATCGACCATCTGTTCTGCGAGCAATTTACCCTTAGAAATATATTCAGTTGTCGTGTTGATTTGTCAACAAGCACACAGAATTTTTTTAGGTGGGAAATCTTCTAATAACTTCTTTCGCTCTAAAGTCTGAACGTCCCTCTCGCCCCACCCAGAACCGCAGAAGACATTTGATGAAACACAAAAAAACAAGGCAGCATAATACCCATAGTTTCAAAACAAACTTTCACAGAGCAACCCGATCATAAAAACCTAATCTCCCATCACTAAACAACCCAGAATATACTCATCCATACCGCCGAGGTCTAAAGATTAATAGAGAGGATTTACGAGCCTAAAGAATAAACCTAACCTAAAGTCAGGTACCGAGATAGGGAATAACTTACGCCTTACTTAAAGCTTATGGCGCTCTTTACTTAGGATGATGATTTATTCATCTTTTACCGTGTGTAAGGAATTGGCTTGGCTTTTCTTACTGGGAAATAAGTTGGACGGTTTTTTTTTAACCCTTCAGATACCGTCAATTAGAGACACAATAGTAAGACAATAGATGCGCGGCCACCGGTGGTCGCTTGGGGATTCATGAATTAGTCGATGTAAACTAGATAGTTTTTTATTTTTAAATACTTTGGCCATATTTGTCGACGTGGAGGTGACTGCATCGAACGCCTTGTTATATAAGGAAAGGTAGATGGTACGAGGCCGCGTGGCAGATCGCCGATGCGTTGGACTGACCAAATAAAAACGGCTGTTGGCGGCCCGTTGAACGAGTGTGCCCGGATGACTGCCAGCAGGCAAAAGTGGCCAGAAATCGTGTGGCGTACCCTGACGGCTTCCGGAGAGCTACCTTCGTGATCACCACGACCACTCTGGCAAGAGTGAAACGACCAAGAATAAGAGAAACTAGGTAGTGCTAGACTGCCACTGATGGTTATCAGTGTTACAATCTTTGATGGTGAAGCGCACTAGTTTATTAAGACGATCTTGTATTGAGATACTGAACATGACATAGCATCATCATCATCATCATTTCAGCCGATAAACGCCCACTGTTGGACATAGACCTGCCCCAAGTGTCGCCACAATGAACGATCCTGTGCGTCCCACATCCATCGGATTTCCGCGACCCTGACCAGGTGATCGGTCCTCCTTGTTGGAGGCCTTCCAACGCTGCGTCTTCCGGTACGTGGTCGCCACTCCAGAACCTTTCGTCCCTATCGACCATCTGTTCTGCCCATTGTCACTTAAGTTTTTCGATTCTTCGAGCTATGTCGGTAACCTTGGTTCTCCTGCGGATATTTTCTTTTCTTGTGATCACGCAAGGAAACTCCGAGCATAGCCCTTTCAATCACCGTTTGGGTGCCTTTGATTCTTCTTATGAGGCTCATAGTAAGTGAAATTTTGGTAGTAGGGCAAAAAACATCCTATGCACTATTCCTGAACTTGGTCTACCAGTGTGTCTAGTTTTATCAAAATCCGTTCAGTTGTTACCCATTCACAAAATTTACCTTTATTATAATAGTTGTTTTTTTTTTTAATTTCATTTTTTATAATGTATAGGCTCACGTTTGACCACTGCCTCACCTGATGGTAAGCGATAATGTGGCCGACGATGGAACACACTTGCCTAGAAGCAATCTATTCACTCTCGACTTGAAGACCCCTGGGTTATAGCTATCAGGAAACACAGACTCCGGCAGGGAATTCCACTCCTTAGCTGTTTGATTTCGTTGTTAATTGTGTTCTAAAATCATATTCCCAAACAATATCCGCAGATAATAACTTTCGCGCCAAACGGTCTAGACGTGTTCAAACTGTTTATCATATTCAACAAATTACCTCCGGTTTCTGCGAGTCTGTTTAATTTCATTTAAATGTAGATGGTTCTAATATTATAACACTAGCTTTTGTCCGCAGCTTCGCCCGCGTACATAAAATATAGCCTATGCCACTCAGGAATATTGCAGCTTTCTATCGGTTTTTTTTTCGGCGGGAAAAATCATCCAATGACGGTTGTCATTGGATGATTTTTCCATTGAGTGTTTGTTTTTGTGTGGGTTTTTTTTTTCGATGGGGAAAATCATCTTATGACAAAATCCGCTCTTGGGTGGAGCGGGAGATAGTGTCAGACTCTTACTGACTAAAAACCCACCCCGTTCTTTCTAGCCTTCATACCGGGACTCGAGTTTCCTTTCAGATAACCCTGGCCCCAGTAGGATTCGACCCAGCTGGTCCTGAGCTTTCTATCGGTGGAAATACTTTAGCAATGGGACTGGTACTTTCAGAAATTATCAGACTACCCACAAACAAAAAAAATTAAAAACTAACTTTACCTCTTTATTGTATTAGTATAGATATACGCAATTAGGTATTTGTATGTGGCAAAGAAATAACCAATTAATTTATTACCATAAGCATAGCATAATTAGTCTTTTTAATGTCCCCACTGCTGGGACTCAGGCCTCCTCTCTCTAGGAGAGGGAGTGGGCCGTAATCCACCATGCGGGGGCCGCCAATGCTGGCTGGTCTTAGAATTATTTGATTCTATGACATGCCTGTTTCCTCACGATGTTTCCCTTCACCGTTTTGAGAGCAGTGGTGATGAAATAAATCACACAAAGTAATGCGTCTGGCTGGGTTTGAACTCGCGATCTTCCGACTTGTAAGACGGAACCGTTACCGGGCCACCACTGCTCTCATTCTTTAACTTATTAGTGATTTTGTTTTGTCTATTAAATAGCTATTAATCACGATTTCGTTTGCAGAAATCGTGTAATAATCTATTTCGGATGAACGCCCTACCCCCGGGAATTAAATGATCCCGTTCCCGCGGCTTTGTGTTCAATCGATTTGAAGACGTATACCGTAGTTTTGCAAGCGCGAGGGATTGGGCCTCACCCTCCAGCCGCCGGGATCCCGATCCCGATTTTCGGCCATCATAAGCGCGGGCTTGCGGAAGGCGAGCAACGGGTAGCTCGCCGTCCGACCGTCCAGACCGAGCCCAAGTCGTCGACGGCGTGTAGTGATCCACAGGCTCCTCAAAGAGATGTCCACAAACCGTAGGGACCCCTACGGATAGCATGCCAATGCATGAAATTCTGAAAAGGAAACCGTAATCCTAGAACGCAATGGGGAACTGAGGGACACAGGTGTGGTTTTTAAAGTCAATAAAAGTCTGACACACTCTGTCCTCCCAACCAGAGCGAGAGAAGTCATTTGATAACCTGCACCCTTAAATTTTCCGAATCTCATTAAAAGCATTGGCACACTTGGACAGATATCTAACTAGTTGTCTAGACTGGAATTCCTGCGTCAATGAACGGCCGTGAACATCTCCTAATTAGAAATCCTATGTCTTAAGAGGGTCCATTTCAAGGTATATTTTTATACAACCGCTCTTAAGTGATTATGCTGTTATTACACATCTTTATCTAGATATTTTGGATACACAGACATCTTGTGGATATTATCTAGGTTTCTATAAAATCAAAATATAAATTCCAAATCTGTTATTTTACGTGAACTTTAGCCCTCAATAATCTACTCCTGTGGAGGCAATATGAGACGCACAGGACCGGTCCACAAAATAGATAGGTACAGAAGTCAATCTCATGTATGTACTTCACTTTTTATACCTACGCTCGGTGGACGCACACTAATGAACGTTTGAGCCGAAACTGTTCGGCGAGCGAGCCGAGGCGCTCCGAGATATCGTGTCCGTGAGCGGTGTCTATGTGTGCGTTGCTCGAGCGCGATTTGTATGTAGATTGATTTCTGTAACTATATATTTTTTGACGTTGTGGGTAGGTGATTTGAAAAGGTTTAAAGCGAATGTTGGCGAAAAAGATTATTTGCCAAGTAAATAACGGTGTTCTTTTAACTTTTGCTAATCGTAGTATTTTCGTGTACGTGTTAACTTGACTGTTAATATTTGAATAGCCTCGTTGTATGTTTAGATAACCTCAAAAGTCTCTCGTCTAAGTCCTAGGGTTTTTGTTATTACAAGCCTGTATTTAGCTTGAAATGTTTGTATGTAGGTATGTTTGTTTGTTTAGGTCAAAACTGGAAAGTTAATTTTAAAATTGCTACCCTCTACTGAATCAGTAAAAATTTGGATGACAATACATTGTTAGTTATGCGACTGTTCTAAATCCAATATGGCGGACGCGGTCTTCAAAGGGCGGTCTAGGTATTTTTTACACACTTCAAAGATATGTCACAATAAATCCAAAATGGCCGTCAACTTTTTTGAATGTTTTATTTTAATACTAGCTTTTGCCCACGGCTTCACCCGCGTACATAATCCCAGGATAAAAAATATCCTATGTGTTATTCTGGGATATGGTCTACTCGTGTACCAAGTTTCATCGAGAACCGTTCAGTAGTTTGCGTGAAAGAGTAACAAACATCCATACATCCATCCATACATACAAACTTTCGCATTTATAATATTAGAAGGATATTCATAACAAATGGATATTTGTAAACCTCTCGAAAGAAGGACTAGATTCTTTATTTCAGATAAAGTTTTTCTACCAGTTTTCTGGAAAATCAGTTAGTTTTCCACAACATTCTATAACATTCAAGACACCGAATACCTTTCGGGATATGGCCTGAATACCTACTTACATAACACCCTAATAAAACGCTTCGTAAGTATAGTTTACTAGCTTTTACCTACGGCTTCGCCCGAGTTTATTAATATACTTTACTCTTTCTCCCCCTTTTCTCACTTTTTTTTAGGCGTGAAGACGTAACAAACAAACAAACAAATAAACAAACTCACTTTCGCTTATATAATATTAGTAAGGATTTCTAAAACATCCAATAAGTATCATATATACTTTCATAAAATCCTACAAATCTTTAAAATCTATACATACGAGTAGAAGTTTTTAGTCATCATGTAGAATGTACGGAATCGATGTAGGCTTTGTTTCATCGCAATCGGTTCAGTATATCGATAGATCACATTCATTGACTTAAAATTCAAACACAACAACAATAAAAACTCTAAATAGACCAATCAGCAAATCCAATTCTCCTTCTACTACAAAATATATAAGTACAGAAGTCAATCTAGATACAAAACGCACTCGAGCAACGCACACATAAGACACCGCTCACGGACACGACATCTCGCCTCAATCGCACAGTCGCACTCGTACAGTTCGGCGCAAGGCGCTGACCGTAGTGCGATCGCCTTGCGTAGGTATAAAAAGTGAAGTACATGCATAAGATTAAGTTCTGTACCTATCTATTTTGTGCTTCTGCTATACCTAAACTTACTATACCTATCTATACGATCGCATTACCCATTCAGTCTGGTGAGCGGGCCACTATGAAACCGGTTCCATAGTACTAGACTAGCTTCAATGACCTAGATGCTAAACGACCGATCTAGATTTCTATGGGGAAACAATAATAGATGATTTTGATTTTCGAGTTTTAGAGCTAGAATCAAATCAGACTTCCCTAAAGGGGAGAAACGAAATCCTTACTAATATTATAAAAGCGAAAGTGAGTTTGTTTGTTTGTTACGTCTCTACGCCTAAATGGCAAAACCGACTTTGGTGAAACTTGGTACTTACACGGATAGACCATGTCCTGGAATAGGCCATAGGATACTTTTTATCCCGGAAGTATGTTCCCTTGGGATAATTTACTGCTATCACGCGGGCGAAGCCGCTGGGAGCAGCTAGTCTATACATATAATATATTAATAAATCTGTAGAAGTTTTTAGTTTTGCTCGCATCGCGTAAAATGTACGAAATCTGTGGTGTGCCCAGCGCTGGTTTGCGACAGTCGCTGTTTCCATTCTGCCATGAGATCCCGCCGGAGCTCTGTCCACCTTGCCACAATTTGTCGCGGCTGCGAAGCTTCGCCCCAGGGTTGCACCTCCACGCTCTACTCGTGCGTGCATGCAAGGACTATTGCCTCCAAATCAACAGGAATTTTCACGAGGAATTTCTACCGACAATCTTTGAATTGACTCAACGATAAATAACATTAAAAAACCATTTTATAAAAAAAAATAACCGACTTCACTAAAAAATTGAATTGAATTTGAGGAGTTCCCTCGATTTCGCCAAGATTCCATCATCAGATACCAACTTGGTGACTATGGGACCATTTGGGAAGTATACCCTTTCCAACAAAAAAATAATTTTTCAAATCGGTTGGCAAGCGACTAAGTTATGCGCGAACAAACATAAAAAAAAAACATACAAACATCCGAATTGTGAACCTGCTCCTTTTTTAGAAGTCGGTTAAAAAAAGAGATAATCTTGGTATCATCTTGTCTTTGTAGGTACTATGTAATATATGGTTAGAGCAGCATATCTTTTACAAAACCATTTATTATAGACATTTAGTTATTATACCTACTATAATTTGATGAACTAAGTAGATGCATTTATTATCTAAGGAAAAATCCCTGTTCTCATGAGTCCATGGAAGTAAAACTGCGGAAAAAACCTGGGTGCCGAACATTATACGTAAATACCTATTTAAAAAAAAATGGTTAAAAAAATATTCTTTGAACTTTCGAGTTCAGTTACAAAAATACCTATAATGACGGTTCCAACACGGAGTAAGTAACATCAGCCCGATACATTGGGCCGGTCATAAATCAACAGACGACACAGACTGACAAGCTTGACTGATGTCAAGCTATTTGCATCAAACCAGGCGGATACGTGCTTGTGCAATGTTCGTTGGTAAATAGATTTGTTAGGAATGTGTAAATGTGTTCAGATTTGTTAAAAGACAAAGGTGAGCTGGTTATTTTGCTGGAAGGGAAACAAGCTTTTAATTTTTTTTTTTTATACCAAGCCTTTATAGCTCGGTATACCTATGTAGTTAATACACGTCAAGACGAATCATACGAGCCCAAACTCGATGGGGTTGTGTCGTTTAACTACCAATTTCCTATAGCCACCTTCCGATATCATCACCAGATAAGCTCCATGTCATAATAATTTTGCATTGTCATCTGATTTACACATGCAAGCAAAATTTCAACTCAATCGGTAACTGGGAAGTGGTTTAATTTTAATTTACAAGATTTGATTACAGACAAACATCGGGACAGGTGAAACTAAATAAAAGCTTGTAAAAACAGACTTAAGTTAAATGATACACAGCACTGGACGGCGCTGCGCCACTGGTACATGTGGATATCCCATCCATACGCACAAACGTATTGAGAACAAATTCATAGAACAACAGAAAATATGATAGAGGATAGAAGGGCCTTGTGGGCGGGGCAGGCGTGCCTCAAAATGTGATCATGCTCATAATTGACACAACCAACAGCAAACTTGCGATCTAAGTGTGCGTGGTCTGTTAGTTGCGTAATGCGCGTTCGTATTGGTTTATTGCCTGTAGTGGAGTTAAAAGGTGGGGGACAAGCGACGACACTCGTAGTACAAATCGGAAAGTATTTCCTTTCTAACGTCTTTCATCTTTTCTGTAACAACCATAAAGTTGAGTGCATATCCACCATGAACCGGTACTTCTTAATCTTATACATTTTTGTTACCACTCCTGGAGTTAGCTCGCTATCCGACCGTCCGGTAACTGTCCGGACCGAGCCCTAGTCGTCGATGGCACACGACGCGCACTGTTCCCGCGCGCCTCGAGGAGTTGTCAGCAACAATAAGGACCACCTGGGTCGAAGCCTACTGGACCCTGGAATTGCTCCGAAAGGCAGCCCAGCCCCGGTATGAAGGCACGAAGGAACGGGGTGGGTTTTTAGTCAGTAAAAGTCTGACACTATCTCCTGCTCCACCTAAGAGCGGGGTATGTCATTGGATGATTTTCCCAACGAAATAAAAAGAACTCCGGGAACGGACTTTTATCTACAAGATCTAGAACACCCTTTGATCCTTTCTCCTAATCTTAGATAATCATAGGTACTAACCCTCCCCCTGAATTAAAGAAAACGAAAGCTTTGAAGTACGGGTTTGCACGGACCAATGGTCTGTTAAGAGGAACACCACGTCGTAAGCAAATCAAATCCAATGGATCCATGTTTGTCGAAGCTACGAGATTTAAGCAAAGGTCAACTGTGGGAACACGGGCCAGTTTTAGTACCTTGTGTTGTAAGAAAGGGAACCCCGGGGTCCTGGGACGCAAGGCATAGAAGGAACATAGGAAAGGGTTTAGTCAGTAAGTCTGACAAGGTATCCCGCTCTGCCCAAAAAAAAAGTTAATCTTAGTAATGCTCTGACACTGTCTCACTTGCTACACTCAAGAGTAGGAGAAGTTATTTGCCGACTCCCCGGGAAAAAATCTAGCCAAGTGCGAGTCGTACTACAATATAAACATCAAGGAAAAAAAGACGCCTACTAAATAACGTTCTTTCTGTGTAAAAATTTAAGGGTTTGGATAAATGGAAAGCCTTTTAATTTTATTTTATTATTTGTTGTTGTAAAGGCAATAGAAATACACATTTTGTAAAAATTTCAACTATCCATAATAATAATAAAAAAGATACAACCCACTGAGAGACAGAAGGAAGGACATGCAGATCAGATAGACAGACTTCTTATTGCATTAAGATGTGCAAGAACTAAAAATTTTTTAAAACAACACAAACCAGCAGCAGAATATAGTTATTGCCTTTATATTTAGCTTGAATATAACATATATTTTTATCCTTTTCATGCCACAACAGAACCTAACAAAAACTTACATTATTCAATCTCCATCATTCCACCGCGGACCGCGGTACACAAAAATCAGAACCAATTTGGCTAATGTTGGTTGTTGTACAAAAATCACTGTATAATATGTTTGTAAGTCCACTATTATCTGATAACCAGATCTAGACGGAAAGGAAAAATGATTGTATCCACCTCAGCTAATAATGCTAAAAGTTTTCCGAGTAACGAGTACTTACTGTTTTGGCCTTTTTTCGTAACTGTTATGGATATTTTCTTTCTTAAGTTTGAAGTTCATTATTGTCTTTAGTTACCTATTTTTTTTTATAATATATATTGCCGGTCAGGGTGGCATTGTGCATAATGCAAAAACGATAAGCATGACCCCCCTCCCCTTAAAATAAAATAAAATATCCCAGTCCCGTAAATAACGCGAGATACGCAGGATTGCTAACTTCAATCCCGCAGGGTAGGCCTGCGGGATAACTAAATAAAAAAACGTCTGAAATTTTATATCCATAACACTATCCTTTAGGGATATAAAATTTCAAACATTTTTTATATTTTTTTGGTTTGAGAAATCATCTTATGACTTCTTTCGCTCCAGGGTAAATAAAGTAAAGTATGTACAAGATTTACCGCAAAGGGTAATTTAAAAAATACAGGAAGACTTTGATCCGTAAAGTATGACGCTTCCTTTCGCTCCACCCACAAAGGTAGCCTACTGGGGCTAAGGGTCTTTTTCTAAAAGGGAGGCTCAGCCCTGGTATGAAAGGCAACGAAGGAACAGGGTGGGAAGTCTGACACTATCTCCCGCTCCAAGGGCCGGGGAAGTCATCTGGATAATTTGACACCAAAAAAAAATTAAAAAGAAACCCAATACGGGAAAAGTCATTATTTTTTGGTAATTTAACACTGGCACGTAGAGGAACAGAAGGCGCTGCAATTGACGACTTGGGCTTGGTCTTTACCGGACGCCCGGACTCCAAGCTACCGATTGTTCAACGTCCGCAAGCCCGCGCCTACGGTAGCAGGGGATGACCGTTTCCTCACGGCTGCCGCCATCTCTTTCGCTCCGGGTCATGGCCTGAACTGAATTTTACAAAAGTATTTTTGTGTATGTCGACGACGAGAGTCAAAAAACAGACAAATCTGAATATTTTAGTGCTTTAACGAGCATATTAAAATGTTTAAAATCTGCATACAAACGACATATTTGCAAGACAAATTATTTCCGTTCACTCTCATGAATCATTTTTCCTTTTACACGAAAAGTTATTTAGAAATATTTGGTATGGAGCCGCAAGGATATAAAAATGTTTTCACAACAACTAACAGTAATAATTTTATCAAGTCAGCTTCCAGTATTGCCAGCTTATTTTATTATTATTGCTAGGCTCGTGTTTGACCTCCATCTCACCTGATGGTAAGCTATGATGTGGCCAACGATGGACCACGCTTGCCTAGAAGTAACCTATTCACTCTTTGTCCGATCGTCCGGTAATGAACCGAGCCCAAGACGTCGACGGCGCGCACTGTTTCCGCGCGCCTCAAGGAGTTGTCAGCAACAGGAGGGGCCCAGCTGGGTCGAAGCCTGCCGGGGCCGGGGTTATCCGAAAGGAAACTCGTGCCTAGGTTTGAAGGCTAGAAGGAACGGGATGGGTTTTTAGTCAGTAAGTCTGACACTATCTCCCGCTCCACTCAAGAGCGGGTTTGATAAGATGATTTTCCCCAACGACAAAAAAAAACCCGATGGTAAGCTATGATGTGGCCGACGATGGCCAAGAAGTAACCTATTCACTCTTGACTTAATTCATGAATCCCCAAGCGACCACCGGTGGCCGCGCATCTATTGTCTTACTATTGTGTCTCTAATTGACGGTATCTGAAGGGTTAAAGACCCCTAAGTTGTAGCTATCAGGAAACACAGATCAGCTTTATTAGTCATAAATACATAGAAACACTATTTACAACTTTAAACTAAGCATTTACTTTATGTAAAGGTTAACGAAAACAGATAAGCCATTACAGGAATTCCAATATAGCGTTTACAGGCCGTCAAATCACAACAATTCAAGTCTAGAAATCGAATAATAGAACTATCCATCCAAAATGAGACTTACAATAATATAATACAACTAGCTTTTACCGTGGCTTTGCTCTTCAGTTATTTTCTATTAGAAACGAACGATTGGAACTGTGCACTAGCTACTGCTGGGACTCAGGCCTCCTCTCTAGGAGAGGGAATGGGCCGTAATCCACCACGAAGATTCCAACTCAAAAATTCGAAGGCATGTGACAATGTCACATGCCTTCGAATTTTTGGTTCTAAGACATGCTGTTTTCCTCGCGATGTTTTCCTTCGCCGTTTTTAGAGCAGTGGTAATGAAGTAAGGCCCGAGACCCAGCAGTGGGAACATTAAAAAATGCTGACTAAAGTGAGTGTTCGGAACGAGTAATCTAGTATACAGACCTGCCTGTTGGTCTAGTGGTTAGTGGCCCTGACTGCTATGCCGGAGGTCGTGGGTTCGATTCCCACTCAGGACAAATGTTTGTGTGATGAGCATGATCATTTGTTATGTGTCTGGATGTAATTTATCTATAATATGTGTGTATTTAGAAATATATAAGTATGTTTATCCTAACACAAGATTTGCTTGCTTGGGACTAGACGGCGTTGTGTGATAGTTGTGGAATATATTATATTATAATATATCGATGAATTAAATGACTCCGCAGATTAATAACTTTTTGATGTTACGTTATACAAAATAATGACAAACAAACATACAATTTTTTTTTACGTTATTAGTTTACACCGATACCTTTATACAATAGTTAATGGAACCGTCCCCAACACCCCACCCCGTCGAAGTAGGGGGGAATGGGGGAGGGAGTAACAAGCTGACACCGTGTCAAAATAAATATAAGACCATTATTTACTTTGGGATGACAATCAATCTCTTGGCCGAGATATTTTCTATTTAAACTTTCCGTTTGATTAACTGTTTTATCTTATTTAAAGGGTTTTCGCCGTCTCAGTTTACGTTAACGGTGTTCTCTTAAATGTTTTAACAGAAGCTTAAGTGACTTGTCTACAAAGGAGCTTTTTATTATTTGGTGGGTAAAAATCACCCAAATGACAATTGGGCGGAGCGGGAGATAGTGTCAGACTTTTACTGACTAAAAATACCACTCCTGTTCCTTCTTTCCTTTCGGATAACCCTGACCCCAGTAGCCTCCGACACGGCTGGGCCCCTGCTACTGCTGACAGCTGGCGCACTGTTCCCGCGCGCCTTAATTCATGAATCCCCAAGGCCGCGCATCTATTTTCTTACTATTGTGTCTCTAATTGACGGTAGTTGAAGGGTTAAGGAGCTGTCAGCATCCGTCGCCGTCGACGACTACGGCTCGGTCCGTTCGGTCGGATAGCGAGCTAACCATTGCTCGCCGTCCGCACGGTTTCGGTTACGGCCGAAACTGGAAGAGGAGCCCTCTGCTTAGTTAGTTAACTTAATGTAAACAATCTTATCATATCTTTTATCGAAAAAAAATGACTAAAAATATTATCTAAAAATGTTTACAATTAGGTGTGTACCTAAGCCGATGTTTGGTAATTAACTAAATTTAAATAATCTTTGTGCGTCTTTTATACGATTTATCTATATGTATATATAAAAATCAATTGCTGTTCGTTATCTCGCTAAAACTCGAGAACGGCTGGTCCGATTTTAATCATTCCTTTTTTCGTTTGTTCGCCAATATACAGGGAAGGTTTAAAAGCAAAAATAAATAGGTATTGTAGGGTAGGGTTGGTAGGGTAGGTAGGGTGGGGTAGGGTTGGTAGGGTAGGTAGGGTGGGGTAGGTACTCAGTTGACGAGAGCGAAGCCGCGGGTAAAAAATAGTTTTAAATAAAAAGACATATTAAGTTTGTTTACCTTTAGTTAACTAACTAAACCAATAGAGATACTTAATTTTAAAAATATTTGTAAAATTATTTCTATTATCGATTTCTAAGATAAAGTTATTTTTCATACAAATAATATCAATATAAATTGACTCAGACTCGTACAATTATTGTTGAATGTTTTCCAAACTTAACTAAACCTTGAAAACCAAAAAATCTTAACGCATCAACATCCATGAAAGACGTCCACTGTTCGACATTGGTTTTCCCCAAGTGTCGCCACAACAAACTATACCACATCTTAACTACAAATACTCAATTTAGAAACCACTAGACCAACAGGCCAGTCAAATAGGCATAGCAGTCAGAGCCACTAACCATGGTTAGTGGCCCTGACTGCTATGCCGGAGGTCGGATTCGATTCCCACCCAGGACAAATGTTTATAATAATAATAATATTATCTCTTATTCACGAACCACTTAAAGAACATGTAACTATGATATCTTATCTATGAACTATCTTACCACTATCCAGTATTCAGGTCAAAACAGCAAAAACATACCTGAAAGAAAAATAATGTTTTATTAACCACAAAATTAAAAGGGACAGTATGCGTGACATAGTCGACATTGTAACAGTAAAAACTTAACACAATTACGTCCAAAATATCATGGGAATTTCACTATAGAAATTAACGGTAATATTTTACCGAAATGTACAGTCGATGGCACGTGTATCTCAAGCCCGGAGGACACGGTGGACAGCAACAGCAGGGGCCCAACTGGCGCATGATGCAGGTCCTCACCGGACATGGCACGTTCGGGAGGTTCCTGCACCGGATTCAAGCGGAGGAGACGCCCGGGTGTCGCCACTGTGCGGAACGCCCGGAGGACATGGTGGAGCACACAGTGGAGGTGTGCCCTGTTTGGGCGGAGCTTCGCCGTGCCCTCGTGGGGGCGATCGGCTGAAGCGATCTATCACGCCGGGCCTTGGTACAGGCCATGGTCCGGAGCGAGGAAGAGTGGCAGGCGGTCGCCTCCTACTGCGAAACAGTAATGCTAGCTAAAGGAGCAAACGGCGCTCTCGCCGCCGCCGGGATTCCGATCCCGATTTCCGGCCACCGTAGACGCGGGCTTGCAGACGGAGTTTTTTATTTGCTTGATTTTAATATTATAGTACGTAAAATTTCGTGTGCGAGTCAAACTTGCACTTGACCAGTATTTTTTGTGGAAAGTCGTAGTAGCGAGAGAGACAGTGTCAAAGTTTAACTAAGAAACAACTAAAAAAAAAAAAAAAAAAGGACTGAAATAAGGTTCGTGTCACTGAACGATAAAATGTAACCGTAGACGTGTGAGAGACTGTACAATGCGTAGGTAATTAAATTAATTTCATTTAAATTATTTGTATGTTCCCACGTACATTAAAAATACGGTTTCTCATGGTTAGTTTTATATCATAAAATTAAAATTCAGAGGCCCAAGAAGCATTGTCTGTCCTATAAAAGACTCTTCGTTTTATTATCACATAAAAATGAATGATACTAGGTACATGCATATTTTTTAGGGTTTCGTACCCAAAGCGTAAAACGGGATCTTATTACTAAGTCTCCGCTGTCCGTCCGTCTGTCTGTCTGTCCGTCTGTCACCAGGCTAAATCTCATAAACCGTGATAGATAGTTAAAATTTTCACAGATGATGTACTACTTTGTTGCCGCTATAACAACAAATGAGAATAAAAATAAATATTCAAGAGGCGCTCCCATACAACTTACGTGATTATTTTGCCGTTTTTTCAACGCTTTGACCAATCAGAACATAGAGCCCACCTACATTAATATACTAAAGACCATCTACACTCATAGTACAGCTTCAATTAAAATTAATAATGCAGGGCCATCCTTTCCTATTGGGAAGGGAGTCAAGCAAGGCGTCCTTACCTTCCGCATGACGCAGGTCCTCACCGGACATGGCAAGTTCGGGAGGTTCCTGCATCGGATTCAGGCGGAAGAGACGCCCGGGTGTAGCCACTGTGCGCAACGCCCGGAGGACACGGTGGAGCACACCGTCGAGGTGTACCCTGCCTGGGCGGAGCATCGCCGTGCCCTCGTGGGGGCGATCGGCGGCGGAGACCTCTCGCGCCGGGCCCTGGTCGAGGCCATGGTCCGGAGCGAGGAGGAATGGCAGGCGGTCGCCTCCTTCTGCGAAGCAGTAATGCTTGCAAAGGAGGAGGCCGACCGCATCAGGCAACGGCGCCCTCGCCGCCGTCGCCGGGATTCCGATCCCGATTTCCGGCCACCGTAGACGCAGGCTCGCGGACGGCGAGCTATGGGTAGCTCGCTGTCCGATGGTCCGGTAATGGACCGAGTCTAAGACGTCGACGGCGCGCACTGTTCCCGTGCGCCTGAAGGAGTTGTCAGCAGCAGGACGGGCCCAGCTGGGTCGAAGCCTACTGGGGACAGCGTTGTCCGAAAGGGAGCTCGTGCCCCGGTATGAAGGCTAGAAGGAACGGCGCGAGGTTTTTAGTCAGTAAGAGTCTGACACTGTCTCCCACTCCACACAAGAGCGGGTTTTGTCAAAGATGATTTACCCCGTCGAGAAAAAAGAAAAAAAAAAGGGAGTCAAGCAAGGAGACCCATTATCCCCAAAGCTCTTCACTGCCACCTTGGAAGAAGTATTTATTTAGATCCCTAGCACAGAACTGGTCAGACAAAGGGTTAGTCATCGGTGACCAGAGGCTATCAAACCTACGATTCGCCGATGACATCGTACTTTTCTCTTCTACGGCGGCGGACTTGGGTAACATGCTCGCAGATTTGAACAAGGCAAGCCTCGAGATCGGGCTCCGGATGAACATGACAAAGACCAAACTCATGACCAACAACATTAAAAGGAGACTGTACATCGAGGGTGAGGAGATTGCATATGTCCAGGATTATGTGTATCTTGGCCAAATAGTCTCTTTTCAGGCGGCACAAGATAAAGAAGTTGCTCGACGCACTGAGAGTGCCTGGAGGAGCTTTTGGTCCATGAAAGATCTTCTCAAAGGAGATCTCCCACTGTGCCTAAAACGGAAAATTATGGACATGTGCATTCTCCCTATACTTACGTACGGAGCGCAAACCTGGTCTTTGACGCTTCAGCAGAGGTCCAGGCTCGAGGTTTGTCAGCGAGCCATGGAGCGCAGTATCCTGGGTGTTCGAATTTCTGATCGCGTAAGGAACACAGAGCTGCGCGCCAAAACTAAGATCGAAGATGTTACTCGAAAAGCTGCCACTCTAAAGTGGGATTGGGCCGGACATGTTTGCCGCATGTCGGATGAGCTGTGGGCTAAAAGAGCCACTTATTGGGTCCCATTGAACGCAAGGCGACATCGCGGCAGACCAAGGCGAAGGTGGAGAGATGACCTTGATAAATAGCGGAGGGACTGGCCCGCAATGGCCGAAGACAGACGTGTGTGGAAAAGGGAGAGGGAGGCCTTCGCCCAGCAGTGGGACATAAATGGGCTAACTAACTAACTTTTTGCATCAGACAATACGGAACCCATCGTCGATTTTATAATCAACTAAAAACTAATGTTACTAAGTAAGCAACTAAGCACATTTTAGTATGCATACTTTTTATTCGAAGCTTGTTGAATAAAGTGGCTTTTGTCTAAGCTATATGCTGTGATTCAGTATGACAATAGCGCTGACATTTGATGGTACGATGTACAAATAACCATGCATTGTTGCGTAAGTACACGCACACATGCACGGCTATTTGTAAAACACTAACAACCTTGCAGGACCGTACTACTAACAACTTTTGTTCTATGACTTTTCACAAAACATAATTAATTTATCAAAAACAAACCTTCAAGATTTCGTTGTTCTATCTAACACATTTCATCTCTGTATGAAGCCACGCAAGCGCATCAAGCACACCAGCTGCCCGATCCCTGCTCCCCTCTACTACTCGTACTATCGCGCCGGGCCTTGGTGCAGAGCGAGGAGGATTGGCAGGCAGTCTCCTCCTTCTGCGAAGCAGTAATGCTAGCAAAGGAGGAGGCCGACCGCATAAGGCAACGGCGCTTTAGCCGCCGCCAGGATTCCGATCCCGATTTCCGGCCACCGTAGGCGCGGGCATGCGGACGGCGAGCCATGGGGAGCTCGCTGTCTGACAATCCGATAACTGTCCAGACCGAGCCCAAGTCGTCGAGGGCGCGCATTGTACCCGCGCGCCTCAAGGAGTTGTCAGCAACAGCAGGGACCCAGCTGGGTCGAAGCCTACTAGGGCCAGGGTTAGTTTCGAAAGATAGCTCGATCCCCGGTATGAAGCTACGGGTGGGTTTTTAGTCAGTAAGAGTCTGTCACTATCTCCCGCTCCACCCAAGACAGGGTTTTGTCATAAGATGATTTTCCCCATCACAAAAAAAAGCCTTAAGCAGTTTAACGAGTTTACCATAAACTCGAAAAGAAGAAGGAGAACGACAATATCATTAATTTCCAGTAACACTTTAATAAGCTTTACAAATATACTAACACGGGCCAGTAAACCCAGCAAAGCAAGATACAAAATAACATACAAATACACTGAAAGGACGGAATTACCCGCACCTCGCGAGTAGATGACTAATGTCGCCTTACTAACTGCATTCACTTTCATCTGGCCACGGATAAAATACGACACGTGCTGCGTTTACATTGGCAGAGTGAGCTGGTCGAGTAGTCAAACAATTTTCTTACGCAATTAAGGACAATTTGGATTTCAAACGAAGGACTGGAACAATTTGCCTGCTGCGGTCTTCTCGTCCGATTATAATTTAGGTGTCTTCAAGGCTAGAATGAATAGGCTCTTAATAAACTAGTGCGCCTCACCATCAACGATTGCATCACTGCTTACCATCAGGAGGGATCGCAGTCTAGCATTAGTTTATATCATCATCATCATCTTCCTGCCCTTATCTCGTTTTATTTGGGGTCGGCGCAACACGTGTTTTTCTTCCATTCTGTCCTGCCGCTCGTCACGCTATCACTAACCCCCTTTTCATTCATAACACTTCTCACACAATCCATCCATCTTTTCTTTGGCCTCCCTCTCCCTCTCCATCCATCCACATGTAAATTCATAACTCTTTTAGCAACATGCGTTTCATCTCTCCTTTTTACATGACCATACCAAGACAAACGATTCCCTTTCAACTTAGTTTATATCAATTGTAAAAAAAAAACTTTTTCATTATTAATTCTGAATTGGCTCGCGTTTGACTACTACTTCACCTGATGGTATGCGATGATGTGGCCGTTGATGGAACCCGCTTGCCTAAAAGTAACGTATTCGCTCTCAAATTTTTCTATCTGTACTGTATAAAACTAAATGGCGCCACAATTAATTCATGAATCCCCAAGCGACCACCGGTGGCCGCGCATCTATTGTCTTACTATTGTGTCTCTAATTGACGGTATCTAAAGGGTTAACATCATACAACATATCAACAGTGATACACTTATGTCTCTAAACGTCATTGGACAATAAATAACATAATCAAACCGTCATGCGATTCGGTGATTACTGTATGTCATCATTGCAGTCGAAACACGTCGATAGCTGGACATAGGCCGCCCCCAAACAGCAACAAATTGAACGACCTTCTGCGTAAAAACACGACATAGTAAATACTATTTGTGATAGAATGCTAGATTTTTAATTTTTATTTTAGAAAAGCAGCAATTTAGATAAACTAGAAACGGATTTCAAGTCAAACTTGGACGCAAATATTATCTGTTAACATCATTAACTATTTCTAGTGTTATTTTTAATACCTATGTGCAACCGTTATCGGTGTCAAATCAATTTTTTTTGCTGCATTTCTTTTCTTTCAAGTTGGATAAGTACTGTCTCGTTTTTACTCGCCTACTTACTCTCTCAAACACAAACGCACCTTCAGACTTTTACAAGAAGGGTATTGCTCACACTCATTTATTGGACTTTTTATGGCCGAGATATTTATGGAAATCCTGAATAAATAATTCAAAGTGGGTATAAAAGTGAATTTTCAGTAGCAGATTGTTTTATTGAAAAATTTTAAAGGAAATTATTTCACGTGACTGATGTTCATAAATATGCCAGTCGTTGTAAATAAATGGTGAAGAAAACGACCAGAAAAATTAAATTATTTTGTGAAAGTTATTTTATGAAAAAATATATAAGTATGTGCCTGTTCGGTCTTACTGCAGGACAAAATCTTACCTTCTATTCTTCCACTTTTATCTCTATGTGTGATGTAAAATGTGTTAATTATTTTGAATAGTTACCTATTCAAATTAGGTGTTGAAATAACGGATCGCGTTCGAAACACTACACTGCGCTCCAAAATGCAAATCATTGACGTGGTTCAGAAGGCTGCCTAGCTTAAGTGGGACTGGGCTGGACATGTCTGTCGCATGCCGATCGAGCGGTGGGCCAAGAAAACGCAAAATTGGTGCCCTGAAATCGCACGTCGAGGTCGCGGCAGACCAAGAAGGAGATGGCGAGACGACTTGGATGTCTTCCTTGGGAATTGGAAAGAAGTGGCTCAAAACCGGGAACATTGGAAGGAGTGGAGGGAGGCCTTTGCCCAGCAGTGGGACAATATGGGCTAGATATAATAATAATAAAGTTACCTATTCACTCTTGACTTAAAGACAAACTCCGTCACGTCAGTGAATTCAACTCCTTAGCTGTTGGGCGGAGCATCGCCGTGCCGTCGTGGGGGCGATCGTCGGCGGAGACCTCTCGCGCCAAGCCTTGGTTCAGGCCATGGTGGATATGGAGCGAGGAGGATAGGCAGGCGGTCGCCTCCTTCTGCGAAGCAGTAATGTTAGCAAAGGAGGAGGCCGCCGCCACCGGGATTCCGATCCCGATTTCCCGCCACCGTAGACGCGGGCTTGCGGACGGCGAGCCATGGGTAGCTGTCCGACCGTCCGGTAACTGTCCGCACTGCGCCCACAGCAACAGGAAAGGGCCCAGCTGGGTCAAAGCCTACTGGTGCCAGGGTTATCCGAAAGGACTTCGAGCCCCGGTATGAAGGCTAGAAGGAACGGGATGGGGTTTTTAGTCAGTAAGAGTCTGACACTATCTCCCGCTCCACCCAAAACGGGGGTTGCCATAGGATGATATTTGCCCAACGAAAAAAAAAAAAACTCCTTAGCAGTACACACGAAGAAATTAATCGAAAACTATTTTAATTACACTAACCAGAATATCAAACAATCATATTTCCTTTCACTGAAAACAAACGGAACAGCTTAGCTTAGCTAACAATTACTCACCGAAACAATTCAGTTCTATGACCGGACGGTAAAGGCATTTACCGCCAATTAGCAGCCCTAGCATGGTGCATACCGCCCATTTTAAATGAAATACTAGCTGTGCACGTGGCTAAGCTTACATTATTGAAATACTGGCTACTCGTATGACCGTGGGTTCACTTGGCGAAATAAAAACGGTCTATTGAATAGGGTCGATACCACTAGGGCCACGGCGAATTTCTGTGGTCCTAGAACGCAAAGGACACTGGTCGCTTGGGCAGAGCACTGCCCCGCGCTTGGGCAGAGCATTTCTATGTCCTTGTGGGGGCGATCGGCGGAAACGATCACTCGCGCCGGAGCTTGGTACAGACCATGGTCCGGAGCGAGGAGGAGTGGCAAGAGGTCGTCTCTTTCGGCAAAGCAGTAATGCTAGCAAAGAAGGAGGGAGCGGCCGGGTACGGAACCTTTAAAAACTATGAATTTTGGTTCTTCTACGTCGTTCAATGTCAAGGTTAGTTTACAGAGTTTCAAACTACCCTATTTTTTTTTCTAATCGATATAAACTAGTGCTTGACTGCGATCCCATCTGACGGTAAGCAGTGATGATCTTTGATGGTGAGGCGCACTAGTTCATTAAGAGCCTATTCACTCTAGCCTTGAAGACATCTAAATTCTAATCGGCCGGCAAGACCGCAGCCGACAAATTGTTCCAGTCCTTTAATTTTAGCTAGTTCTACAGTCAGATCTCGATTAAACCATCAAACCCTATGACAACTACCGTCTTCACTGACAACAAACAAACAGAAAGACAAAACTCCCTTTCAAATTAACGTCCTAAAGATTAATCCTGTTGGACAGTGACATCTAGCGGTAGTAACATGTAATTACGTTGTCTCGTATCAAATCTGCGCGTGGGCAAGAGTTTGTATAAATAGTCGTTTGAAGCTTGTTTATTTTGTTTTGCAAGAAGTGGGTGTTAGTGGTTGCATTTCGTTTAGCTGTTTTGTGTTTTTTGTATCGTCTGAGTTCGGCTGGAGTTTGTGAGAGATGGGTGCCTCAATTTCGATATGATTTGCTTTGTTGAATGCATGCAATTGATTGTGTATTTTGTATGTTGAGTAACATTCATAGACATATCAGCTGTACCTTTTTTTCTGGTTCCTTCTTCGTTTCTTTGTTCGATTACAACACGTGTGTACATGAATTGGTAAAGAAATAAATAAATGGGTAGGACGACAGCAGGTCAAAAATATGCACTTTTAAGATGAGGGAGGACTGGTTAGAAACAGCGCAGGAGAAGAAATTTTGGGAGGACTTGGGTGAGGCCTTTGCCCAGCAGTGGGACAGTAATGGCTAATTAAAAAAAAAAAGGATGAGGGAAAAGGATAGGTTGCTGTCACCCGCACCATCCTATCCTGATAATGGTATAGTGACAGTTTATTATACGTTAACGCGATCAACACGTTTATGACGTTCGGCGCTCTGATTGGCCCGCTCCACTCTTAATTAATCATAGAGCAAAGCGTCGAGCATTAAAATTCGGCCTAACAAAACAAGCTGGACCGATGACCTGGTGAGTCGCGGAAATTCGACAGGTGCGACTCGCACAGGGCCGGTCGTTGTGGCGACACTTGAGGAGGTCAAAGTCCATCAGTAGACGTCTTTCCGTTGAAATGATGATAATGAATAAAATCCACACACCTTTGAAAAATGAGATCAAAATCCTGTTTTTCAACAAAACCTGAACATAGAGACGTTTGCCTGTGCCACTTTTCAACCAGTCCGTTACACACGAACCAAAAAAAAAAGTTACACCAAAAACCAATTTCACGGGAACATTTCAAGACGTCAAAATATTTTTTTCACATACATATACCCTTTCATAACAAAGACCTTTTAATAACCCATTCACAAACAAACACCATGATAACCCCATGACTATTTGTATCACTTTAAAAGCCATGGGATCGCGTGAGACAGCACAATTAGCGTTCAACTTGGCCGTTACCGGACGGATGGGTGACCGAATGGGGACGGTGTATTATCCCTTCCTTATAGGGTGAGATCTTATGTCATGTGCTTCTGAGGGTTTGTTTTGGACTGGTATTTCCGGGGTTTTGTGTCTTTTGGTACACAGTTTGAGTTGCTTGTACACGCAAGAATTTTGGGTAAGAATGCTATTAGACGTACGATGAGTATCCACCCATACGTTGTTGAAACCTCTACGGTCCAGACTAAGCGTTTCGCCTCGTCGTTTATACCACGTAAGTTGAAGGAATGGAACAATTTGCCTGCTGTGGTCTTCCCATCCGATTATAATTTGGGTATCTTCAAGGCTAGAGTGAATAGGCTTCTAATAAACTGCGCCTCACCATCAGAGATTGCATTCCTGCTTACCATCAGGTGGGATCGCAGTCAAGCACTAGTTAATACAAATTACGAAAAAAAAGACCGATGATACCTTTTTCGCAGATACATGTGTAGGGCTATCAAAGACACTTCCGCCTGACCACCGCTAAGTTCATTTTTGCTTGCACTCGAAACGAAAACTTCGAAGGGTTTGGTTTGGCGCAGCGCCGCAGGATTCAAGCGAATTTTTTTTAAGTGATCAGGCAATATTGGTCGCGATGGTACACCTAAACTCAACCAGCTGTTCTCTCTAGTGTTTCAGAACTAAGTTTCTCCTCTAGTGCTTCCGTTACTTCGTCCAATGTGCAAACACAAGCTTCTGCCAGCGGCTTAGTCCGCGAGTAAGTAGGTTTCTCTTTAGGTAGGTACCCACGCTTCATTCCCTTAAAGGGGGAATTTTGGAAAATCCTCTCTTATTGTTCGCCTACTACGTCATAAAAATAAACCAGGTGCAAAATTTCATGCTCCTGGTACCAGTAGCTTTGGCTATGTGTTGATATGTCAGTCAGTATGTCCTTTTATATAGGTATAAGTAATATATATTTAGATTAAACACCTCAACCTTCCTTACGAATCATTCTCTCTATTAGTGGAAACTGCATGAAAATATCTTTGTGTTTATCACGTTGATACATATAATAATAAATGAATCCCTATTTCTGTAGGTGTCACGGCATCACGCGTGAACGGTTCAACGGTTGGATCAATTTCGCTAATTATTATTTTTTTGTTGTGTTTGTCATTGCCAGGAGAATATTGACACAATACTAATATGAATTCAGTATTAATAGACATAAAACAGAATATGGAGTTACTTGCCGGTTCTTCTCCATAGGAAACGACGAATTTGGAACCGTGCACTAGCTTCTGACGTTTTATAAGTGCCCATGTAGGCCTATGTGAAATAAAATATTTTGACTTTGACTTTGATATAGTCTGTCGGGATAGCTACTTATAGTATAGATCAGATAAAGCGTAAGATATCATCATTGGTCCTTAGACTTGAACATTATAACAGAATCGACACTCCTATAATCAATAATGGTCGCACACAGCCACAAACGCCGCCACGACAAGCTAGAAGCGTGTGGGCTGTTTTTTTTAAACTCGTCCCATACGCGCAGTATTATAATGACTGTGACAAAAAAGGTTTAAATGCGTGAGTGGCGTGTGACGGTGTTTAGCGCCCAGTGTGGGCCACAAGAAGCGTGCAGCGGCGATTTCTAGCGTGTGGCGACCACCGGTGTCAACTGTGTGCGGCAAATCCATATAAAATGTATGAGAATGGTTTGCTGGAAGAAAACTCAACTTTGAAGTTAAGCTCGCTTATGTACATGAACTCTGATATCCACATATTTTGTATAATATCATGGTGTACAATAAAGAGGACTAAAAAGAAGAATAAAGTGAGAACTATAGGAAATATGCCAGTTGCGGCGTGGTTGTTGCCGGTGGCCCATGAGCGGCGGCCCTAAGTCTACTGTCATCTATCTATATAAAAATGAATCAATAATACCCTTGGTCACGCCATCATGCGTGAACGGCTGGACCGATTTCGCTAATTCTTTTTTTGTTGCGTTTGTTATTCACAAAGGTTCTTATGAAAAAAAAAATGTAAATTAGGGTTTTTTTTTTTTTTTTTTTGTCGACGGGGAAAATCATCTTTGACGAAACCCGCTCTTGGGTGGAGCGGGAGACAGTGTCAGACTCTTACTGACTAAAAACCCCGCGCCGTTCCTTCTAGCCTTCATACCGGGGCACGAGCTCCCTTTCGGACAACCCTGTCCCCAGTAGGCTTCGACCCAGCTGGGCCCCTCCTGCTGCTGACAACTCCTTGAGGCGCGCGGGAACAGTGCGCGCCGTCGACGTCTTGGACTCGGTCCATTACCGGACGATCGGACAGCGAGCTACCCATGGCTCGCCGTCCGCGAGCCCGCGTCTACGGTGGCCGGAAATCGGGATCGGAATCCCGGCGACGGCGGCGAGGGCGCCGTTGCCTGATGCGGTCGGCCTCCTCCTTTGCAAGCATTACTGCTTCGCAGAAGGAGGCGACCGCCTGCCACTCCTCCTCGCTCCGGACCATGGCCTCGACCAGGGCCCGGCGCGAGAGGTCTCCGCCGCCGATCGCCCCCACGAATGTAAATTAGGGTAGTGTAGGGTAATGTAGGGTAGAGTAGGGTAGTGTAGGGTAGAGTAGGGTAGTGTAGGGTAGAGTAGGGTAGTGTAGGGTAGAGAAGTGTAGGGTACAGAAGTATAGGGTAGAGTAGGGTAGTGTGGGGTGGGGTAGAGTAGAGTGGAGTAGGGTAGACCGGAGGCGAAGCCGCGGGCAAAAGCTAGTACAAGATAAATACGACTACAACAATTTAGCGCCATATCACCAACAAACTAATGTTATTCATTCACCCAGTCGGTAGAGCATGCCTAAAACCTTGATAGCGGCCCTAAAATGATAAGCCAGGGTTTAACTATGACGTGAGAGTTGAGCCGTTATAATCAACTTTGGATGTATATCATGTATGTTAGGTAATCTGATGTCAAAGTTATTATGACGTCAGATATGAAACGCGATATAACGAGCCTGTATTTCTGGAGGCAGAGGCGAGCACCGCCCACTCTTACTGTCTCCGCACACGGGCCACAAAAAAACGCCGCTTCAAGTTTCTTTTTGAGACGCCCTTATTTTTGTAGCTAGAGTGCGGCAGTGCCGCCACAAAAAAACGGATGAAGCAGCTTCAAGCTTCTCCGGACGAAGGTATCGTGCGCTTGAGCTGTTTTTTGCGGCCGCTTCTGGCTTTTTTTTGAGGCTCGTGTGCGGTGACAGTTAGTGAATTGCTGTTGTGATTGTTTGTGATTGTTGTTAGTGTTTTACTCTTGTGTTATTTTAGGGTTCCGTAACCAAAAGGTCCTAGGATCCTAGTACTAAGACTCCACAGTCCCTCTATCTGTCAACAGACTATATCTCATGAACCGTAATAGCTAGACAGTTGAAATTTGCACAGATGATGTATTTCTGTTTATTTAATCTTTATGCAACAAAAAAGTACAAAGGCTAACTTAATGCAAATAAAACTAAAAACAGAACAAAATACATTTTTAAGTGGGGCTTCCGTACATTAAACGTGTTTTTTTGGCGTTTTTTGCTACGGACGGTACGGTATTCTTCGGCCGCGAGTCTGACTCGCACTTGACCAGTTTTTTTTTTAAACTGGGAAGAATCATCCAACGACTTGTTCTGCTCTAGGGTGTAGCGGGAGGGCGTGTCAGACTTTTACTCACTAAAACCACACCTGTCTCCTTTAGTTGCCATTTGCGTTTTAGAATCACGAGTTTCATTTTCTGGAAAACCGTATTTAATTTAGCTGACCGACCGTGAAAGCACACAAACCATTTGCCTTTGTTTAAAATACTTTGTTAAATAGTATGAAGTTTGAAATCTCATCAATAAATATAAAATCAAATTTATTTTTAGGCGTCCCTTAAAGGACAATTTCGGTTTTCTGGGTACCGGAAATTGGAAACGTGCGTCGTCCATTTAAAAGACTGGTGAATTTATAAAGCCCCAGACACATTATGGAACAAAATGCCCCCCTAATGCATCAAAGGCATTACATGGGCAAAAGGAAAGTCAATGTCTTAGAATCGATAGACAACCTAGACAGCAAGTTGTACCAATGACAATACAGTTATTGTCATTGGTACAACTTGGTTATGCCCGGTCCACACATGGCCTGACAGGGAAACTAATTTTTATACGTTTTTTTGGTTAGTGTTTTTTTTATATTTTGTAATTTTATTTTTGTAATTTATTTGGGTGTTTACTCAGGCAGAATAAACATGTTTTCTTTCTTTATTTATTGTTTACTTAATGTCCATGCCTTTATGCCTTCTTTCTACACTAATATTATTAAGTATATATAGAGGGATTTTTTTATTTTTGTGTGTATGTTTGTAATGAATAAACTTAAAAACTACTGTGCCGATTTCAAAAATTCTTTCACCATTGGAAAGCTACATTCACCCTGAATAACATAGGCTATATTTATTGCCCGTGCGAAGCCAGGACGGGTCGCTAGTCTTCTATATGTAGGTATCAGAGGCTTGAACATTACTCATAGGATGTGGGTGAGCTATTAGTTTACATCTATCTAATCCTTCAGTAAATACACGAGATATTACGTTATGGAGTCAATGAGCGTTCGAGCTCGGGGCGACGTCGCGTTGTGGTTCTCAAAGAACTTCAAATAGATGTCAGCATGATTGACAAGGCCCGTCAGGGCTGAGGGATTGTTCGAAGGAGTCAACACAGCCCCAGAGGGCAAAGGTTCAGTGAAGGAACGCGGTTGAAATTTAGTCAGTAAAAATCATACAGCTAAGGAGTGGTCCTTGCCAGAGTCTGTTTCCTGAAAGCAAGAACCCAGAGGTTTATTCAATAAAAGTCGTACAACTGAGGAGTAGAATTCCCTGCCGGAGTCTGTGTTTCTTGATAGCTATCAGGAAACCCAGACTAGTCACTGGCAGTGACTTAGGTGTCTTTAAGTCAAGAGTGAATAGGTTACTTCTAGGCAAGCGGGCTCCATCGTCGGCATCATCGCCTACCATCAGGTAAAATACTGGAGCCAATAAAAATGGTGTGTGTCCAGAGCGGAAGAAGTTCTTTCATGATTTCTTACAAATAACCAAACAAATATATGAAGTGGCCAGTTTAAAAATATTAAAACTATAAATACACAATGTCTACGGGAAAACATTTTAGATGATTGATGATAAACATCATCATCTTCGTGCCCTTGTTCCATGTTTCTTGGGGTCGACACAATGTGTTTTTTTCTACCATTCTGTCTAGTCACTTGTCCCACAATCTCTCTCTAACTTTCTTTTTTTTTTCATATGACTTCTCACATAATCCATGCATCTTTTCTGTGGCCTCCTCTCCATACATTCACTTGTATTCTCAAAACATGCGTTACATTTCTCCTCTTCAAATGTCCATACAAAGATAAACGATTCCTTTTAACTTTTTTCTTCCATACTGTCCTTTCACCCATCATCCATTTCCTTATCTTTCATATCATATCTTTTTTCTCTTTGGCTATCCTCTTCATCTCCATCCATCCAAATGTATACTCATACCTCTTTTAAAAACGTTAATTAAATCCCTCCTCTTCAAATGACCATTCTAACACAAACGACTCCCTGTCATCTTTTCTGTAACACAAATGATTGATGAAGAACCCGCCCCCGAATTCTTACCGATAACCAAATTGAAGAATTTAAACAATAAAACGAATAGCAACGGCAAAAGAAGCAAGTTATTAATCAAACAATCAACTAAATAATTCAATCAGTCGTACCCTCAATTTGTATAATCAATAACGTTACTACAGTAACGAATTTTATTTGATAAGGAAAACTGGCTTTTGCGTTTAGGAAGGCAAAGAATGAATAAGTTAGTAATACATACACAATTAGTTTAGTAACCTTTAGATAACAAACCGAAACGTAATTTATAAATCAAAGATTAATTTACTACATTGATTTCAATTACGTACGATAGTGCTGATAATTTTGATATCAATCAAGTTGAATTAAAATTATAAAAACGCTACCGTATCTGAAGCCAACATTACTTATCAGGATTGCCTAAATGTAAGAGCTGTACTTAAATCAGAACATGATCTTGAAATTCACAACGAATTTAAATATGTTGTGTTTCAATCAGGGTGTAACGGAATTGGTTATATCGGAAACTAATTCGGCAGCGAAGACGAAAGCAGAATCGTTAAATGAAACGCTACTAAAACTCTGAAAAGTAAAATAAAGACTCACAACATTCCAAATACGAAACAAAAGAATAAGTGATAGAGTAATCAACACGGCATGGGGAGAGGTGTTCCCCGCGCGACAAGATCTAGTTAGAAGAACTTGTTAGTTCCGATTTAAATGTACAGGAACCGATTTCGGAATCGAAAGTTCAAAATCAATCGGAAGTTTCAATCGATCGGAATCGGAGCTCCATAATATCTCTGGTTTCAATGTTTATTAAACTGAAAACAGACACTATATGTATGACAACATTCTCTGTGATCCTTAAATCCGATTTCCTCTCAAGATATGTGACTGAACGTTTTGAACAGCACTGATTGCTGACACATATCTCTGACTTTGCTTCGATATCTGTTCAAATTGTGTGCGAAAATAGTGGAAAATTGGCTTTGGTAGAAGAAAAAAACTCGGAAGATGCGAGAAATATACTCGGCAGCAGTGAATGAAACAAGATGGACAATAAATCTTTATTATTTTTTATTTATTCATTTGGATACATGTATCAAATATAAACAGAATTAACTTTAATTACAGATAACAAATTTTTTAAACAATTTTAGTGAAGTCCTTAACCTGTGTTACAGGAGCTAGTACTCACACCTGCGATGAATACAATCAGTAAAATATGCAAAAAATAGTATTAATTGAATGAAAGCTAAAATAAATACAAAAAGTTGATAAGTAAGCCCGTAACGGTGATGATAATGATAACGCTGAACGGAAACATAAATAAAAGTGTTTTATTATGTAGACAGCAATTAATAATGAGACAACATCCATTAAGCCAAACAGACTTATTAATCTAACCGAACGCAATACATTAGGCACGCCTTAAGTATATTCTTTCAGGCTTCCAAATATAGCTGTAACACAAAATGGTATAAGCACTCAGATCCGTATCATTACATCCTTTATCTTTTGTCCTTGTTCTGAATAAAAATCTCATACAAAACTGTAGTACTAAGCCTTGGAACTACGCAGTGGGTTCTATCAAATCCCGTTCGTGACAAAATATCGTGTCAGGCTGGTATTGTAAATGTAATAGAGGACTTCCCGCGACAAACGCCCGTATTTACAATACGCCTTAGTTCGCTCAATAAGATAATAAATTATTCCTTTCGGCTCCTGCTATCACGCGATGTAATGAAAATTGGTTATCTGGACGATGTTATCTGTTTAGCATTTTTTCATTATTTTAATCCGTTTTGCTTATCCTGTGATTAGTTAATTTCGTTTGTTATTTGATTGTTTAACATTTCTTATCAGACTTTTTTTGTCATTTTTGTATTTTGTTTTGATGCCTCTGTTTCCGGAAAAGTAAAGACACATTTTCTTTTTTTTTCTTTTCGAGGAGTATAAGGGAACTCATCTAAATCACAGTCAATTTCGTACTGCATACAAAATAAAAGCTTGCAAATATGAGGCCTTTTAGGCATTTACTAATAACCTACAGATTTAATTATAATATTAAAACACTATAACATTAAAACGATGCTTATAAAATAATCTGACAAAAAATCAGAATGATTGCATTTATGTTAGTTCGGTTTTTAATCGATAAAACTTACTTTTAGAAGCATCTCTGTGACTTTTTCTATATGTACAGAAGTAGCTGTTCTTATTATACTGTGTTTTAAACACGCTATTTTCACATTATAAAACTCGCGAATAACTCCTGTAATCCCCTTAATGGATAAATATAAGCTACAAACACAATAGATAATACTTTTTATCGCAAGCATTCCACAACAGACATTCACACTTTCACGTCAACAAACAAAAGACGCTTACAAACAAAAAAACTATCACCAAGCCCAAAAAAAAAACGTAACTATAACAAGACAATAATTCCGTTGATATTTCACCTTAGCCTGACCTTCCATCGATCCAAACAAAAATAACAAATGGCTGTTAGTCATTAGTAGATGTAACAGAATGTATGAAAGTTCAATCATTCGTAATGGACGATGACAGACGGGCGGACCGACCAGACGGGCAGATGATATTGTTACTCAGAAACGTACTAAATTGGCACGGAGAACGAACGTTCAAACTTATTACTATTTGGTTGGTATGCAGTGAATAAAAATTAAGTGCTTGCAGATGGCGTATTTTATGATGGAGATCGTACAGGTGTGTACTGTATTTGTCCGACTATGGTGAAGACTATAATTCGATTGATATTTTAAAAGATTCTGAATATGTTTACTTTATCCACTGGACGAATTTTAAGGAACATGTAGATAATGTTATTAATATTTGGTAAGACACACTAGCAGCAATTAGCTGATGCGTTTGCTTCAAATAGTTTAATAACATTTAGTCTGTCCAACAGATTTTTAAAGCAACAGTTTAATGTGGGCGTGGGGTGTGTGAGCTTATACAAAACGTTCCGGGAGCCTGTTCCATGTTGTTCCGATTCGATTAGATAAAAATTGTTTGAAAGGCTTCTTTCTTCCTGGATGCATTTTCGCATTGCTTGAGGGATTGTCCTCGCAAATTTTAAACTGTATGCATTAATATGAAGATTTTAATTGTTTTTTTAATTTGCTTTTTTAGTCGTGACTTTAATTGGTCGGCTAGTTGTTTGACTTCTTAGCAGTCATAATTATGGCATTTTGACACTCGCATCTCGTTTCTTATATTCTGTTAAAACTAAATCTGTTATCACATGTCATATCAACAGAATTTGTTGAAATGCAACACTTTTTCTAAATTAAATAATACAACTAATTGTATTTAAGTGAACGTTTACTTACTGTTATTTAAAATTAATTGTATAATTTGTAATAGTGAAGTTATTATGGTATATTTTAAGTTTTCTAATATATTTATGTTTTTCACACCACCTATCTCACCTAACTACTCTCCTGTTGCATTTTTTTTTAAATAAGCAGTACATTTGTGTTTGTGTGTACCTACATAAATCAATAAACAATCAAACAAATCGCTTACTTCGATTAAATTAAATTGACTATCAGGCTTTACTCTCCCTGATCACATCGTTTTAGAATATCGCCTCTAAATAATAGATCTGTAACGATGTAACTGATCAATTTACCGCAAGTGCGGTTATGTGGTGATTTAAGCACTGCAATCGGTAACTGTTTAAACGCTCCTAAAGTATTGGTTTCAGGAGGTAGGTCGGGCAAGATAAGTGGTATCGACGCGACTATTGACTGGGATTAAATCTTCTCACAAATGAAACTAGGAATTGGAACTGTCGAGATTAGAACAATGAAGATGTGTTTAAAAGTGTGGTGATGGGCCAGTGGTAATGGCCGGGGTTATTTTCGTGTTAGGTTCATCTAGGACATTACTGACACCCCGTGCTTCAGAAAGCACGTAAAGCCGTTGGTCCCGGTTGTCATTCGCAGATATTTGACAGTTGTTTGTCATTTGTCGTGGCAACACGTAGTCAGACGCCACAAACTCTGACCATCAATCAGTCATCAATCAGTCTATACATACAATATCGTGCAGCCCAGTAACCCGGTTGTGGAGATCTGATAGGCAGTTGCTCTATATAAAATTCAGGTATTTAGCTGACCCCAAGCTACTTGGCAAAAGATTAGGGAGATGATGAAGTTAAGATTGAAGAGAGAGCCGTCTCGACGACATTATGTTTTTGAGAACCAAGTACTACTTAACATGGACATTTTACGTAATGGTTCTTAGCTTCTCTCGAAAAAACAAAGAAATATATTTATCTATTTTAGCAGTTTCTGTACCAACAAAACCAAATCTGTACAAAGGCGACTTAATGCCCTAGCTCCTACTTAGGCACTTTCGGAATTACTTCCAAGTCAAGTCTAAATAAAGATTGAAAATGAATCCACGGAAAAATAGGTACCGACCGAGTTCAGCTTGTAAGAGGTAGTAGAAGTGGAACGAAACTCCTGGAACTATATCAAAGGTATTTCAAAGACAATATTCTTAATCATTAGCAGCAGTCAATCAGAGCTACCTAAACGGAGTTTCCTTGCGTAGTCGCATCAGGAATGAAGATATTCGCAGGAGAACCAAGGTTACCGATATAGCACGAAAAATCGCCAAACCTAAACAGCAGTGGCCAGGGCATATTTCTCGCAGAACAGATGGTCGATGGGGATGATAGGTTTTGGATTGGCAAACACGTACTGGAAGAACCAGCGTGACCTTCCACCAAGTGGACCGACGATCTAGTGAGAGTCGTGGAAATGAAAAAGAAAACCCCCGATGGACGGCTGTTCGTTGTGGTATTTTTTTTTACGGTGGGCAAAAATCATCTTATGACAACCCCCGCCCTTGGGTGGAGCGGGAGATAGTGTCAGACTCTTACTGACTAAAAACCCAACCCGTTCCATCTAGCCTTCAAACTAAGGCACGAGTTTCCAGGCAGTAGGCTTCGACCTAACTGGGCCTCTGCTTTTCGCTGTGGTGACACTAGGGGAGAAGCCTACAGTGGACGTCATTAGGCTGAAATGATGATGATGAAGAAGAACCAGTACCCTTAACAATAGTTTCTAGTATCACAATTTACCAGCCGTGTCCTCGTTCAGATAACCATATTAGGAAAAAAAGGAAAACTGTCAAGTAAAATAAAACAATGCCATTTCAAGAATATCACACATGATAATTCACACGATGAAAGAGCAAACGAAATAGCTGTTATAAATCAGAGAATCAAGCAAAAGTAGATTTGACACATAATCCAGGATAATGTAAGTAAGAAGTGAAAGGACAAAACAAAGAGCCTTTTTAGGGTTCCGTGGATAAATAGGAAAGTTATAATGCCGCCATGTTGGTCTGTCAAAACAATGTGGCCTTGCTTTTGATATGACTGCCGTATATTATTATTATTATGTAAATTATGACGAATGCCATCAAAAAGTTTACGAGGTACCCGCGTAAGTAAGTTATATAAAATTTACCTGGAATTTTAAATTAAGTGCAGAGTACTAGCTGTAAAACTATGAGAAAGAAAACAAGCGTAGAATTTAGAATGTACTCGTTGATTATCATCACAATATGTTGGACATAGGCCTCCCCCAAGTGTCGCCACAATGAACGGTCCTGTGCGTCTTGCAGATTAATTGTCTGAAACTATTTTAACACTGCTCAGAAAAGCTAAGCGAAATTAACCACTTCAAAAATCTAATCTATAAAAATTAAAGCCGTGTATATTTTTTAAATATGGATAGGCTCGCGTTTAACCACTATTTGACCTAGAAGTAACCTATTATTAGCCCTAGGTTGTAGCTATCAAGAAACACAGACTCTTTCAGGGAATTCCACACCACCTTTCTCACATGCAGCTGTACGTACAATGAATGAAAAACCTAAAGTTCAAAAATCTTAGATCCGTTGAGGTATATCTTTGTTCTCTCTAAATAATCGACTCATGGCGTTGCGACGAATTTTGTACCTGTAACTGCATGCTTTATCTATACTTTGATACTAATGTGAGCTATTTTGTTTTCTTTATGAGATTAGAGGTCTTTAAACCGAGTTTTAACTACCCTGATTTTGCACAGCAACCAACTTTCGATGATCGCCACAGAACCCAACTAAATATGGCCTAATCATCACACGCACACTCCTAACAATAAAAAGGGCAATGCACAATTTATCTAAATTACAGCCAAGTCGACTTTGAAAGCGCTCTTGGATCCACCATCTGTCATATTTAGCTTACATAAAAATAAGAAATACTGGGTGATAAATCTTTTTAAAAGAATCATATGATCGTAAATTATAATTATACACAAGTCATAAAATCTTTCCATTCTAAATGTCAACGTTTTAGTGTGTAAAGATGGAAAAAAAACATCTGGACGCATGTGATGTTATGAAACTATTAGTCAGATAGGGCTGTCGGGAGATTTAGTTGAGATTCGTGCTTCGTTAATAGCACAAATGTTTTTGGATCATGTGTATGTTGCTAGCTGTACGGAACTGGAAATTCTCATCGGAAAAACAAAGAACATCTATTTAAACCTTTTAAGTACTTAATACCCATTGGTTTCGATATTCAAACTAAAATGGAAGTGGGCAGATCACATCTGCCGCATGTCGAAATAAAATTGGGCGAAAGCAACTAATGACTGAATTCCGAACAGCAGGAGCCGGCGACGCGGCACGCCCAGAAGGAGATGACGATTTGTATTCCAACCTTAAGGATTGGTCGGAAATGGCTAAGGACAGAAAAGAGCGGAATAACGGAAGGGAGGCCTTTGCCCTGCAGTGGCACACAAGGGGCTCATAATAATAATAAAAAATAGATATCTGGCTAGATATTCCCGCTCGAAGGACCAAAAATTTACGGGGTTTTAAATGAATGGTAGGTAGATGACCGACCCGCGGCGAATGAGTCATTCATCGATACTATGTAACTACTAAAACGCTTACTTAAATGAGGTTTTTATTAATTCGCTGTGCGTCAATGTCAGAATAAAATTAAAACAATTGATATATACGGGTTTGCTCGTACACTTATATTTCATCTCCTCTGTAAAATGGATATTTACTCACCTGCTACTGTAAGTAGAACTTATACATGTAATTAAATTAAGATTTATAGGTACCTACCCCATTCGTAGATTGCCGCTTGTCAAAAATATTATGCAGTATTTTTTTTATTACGTTGTTCGAACTAATTTTACCGACTACTTTTGTAATAAGTTTCCTTAATAGAAAACTATTAAATCTCTGACTGTCTTTAGAAACAGCAAGACTCAGATGGCAGAAGTTTCCCCCAAAACTCGTCAAAGCAACTCGCTTTATCATAGTAAAAGGAAGTTCGTTCGCTTTCACGAAAACACGACTAGTTCATTAAATGGAACTCAAATCGTACAAGAATCACGTTCTTTGACGATACCATCTAGTTAAAGGAAATGCTATATTTGTTCAGTTTTTGATAACCGAAGCAAATAATCATGGAAATACGAGTTTTGTTACAATACAAATAAAATATGAAAGAAAAGGGAAGTAGTGATTGTGTGGTAGTTGAAAAGCCGAAATGGAAACATTAAACACTGCGACTCCAAGTAATAGCAGACAAGGGTAGCGCAACAATTCGCGCCGTGTCTAGAAGTACTGCCTTCTGGATCAAGCCCTTGATCTGATTGCCTAACGAGAGCCTCCGCAGATGTTGGTCGAGGCTCTTGGCTTTTAAACTTGGCTTCAGACGATGCTGAGTATTTATTTCAAAATAACTAAGTTAAAAAAAACTATCATGAAGATTTTTGTATAGCAGTGACTTTAAGTTTAAGTGAATTACAGGCAGAATAAGATGCCGCAACAAACACAACTAAATACAATAAGGCTAAGAGGGTGTTCGAAGTGAGAAGTGTTTCTGAAACGATATGGGGTTGGAAATAATTAAAAAGTACCAGTAAGACAATGATAAGTGCCGAAACACAATAATAATCAAAATCGAAAAACAAAAAGCCTAGGTTTTTTGAGCATCGTCTTTTTGCAAGTTTATTTTCAAATAGCAGTGGAGGCCTTTGTCCAACAGTGGACGTCTTTCGGCTGATATGATGATGACGATGAGTAGTGGAGCGGAGCAATGGTGGCCGAGTGGTAATGGCTCCGACTTACGAGTGGTAGGTCGCGGGTTCAAACCCTGCCAGGCGCATTACTTTGTGTAATTTATTTCATTACCACTGCTCTCAAAACGGTGAAGGAAAACATTGTGAGGAAACCGGCATATCCAAGAACCAATAACTTCGAAGACGTGTTACATTCACCAACCAGCACTGGGCCCGCGCAGAGGATTACGGCCCGTTTTCTCTCCTAGAGAGGTCTGAGTCCCAGCAGTTGGAACATTAAAAAGACTGATGATGATGATGATTATTTTCAAATAGCACCAGTGTTTTTTAACTAGTCAATTTGTAAAAAATTTTCAATTTGGTATTAATTTTTCGTATACCTTACCACAAGCTCTTAACGCGATTCATTGGACGACCAAATCTGAACTATTAAAGCAATGGAGCTCCATCCCTCTTTCTCGCTCGCACGCCTGGCATTTTGACATGTCATGATAAAATCCCTGGAGTCCAAGTTTTTTAATTATATTATGTTGCAATGTAGCAACTACATACCATAAGACGCAGCGTTGGAAGGCCTCCTACACCGTGGACCGATGACCTGCTGAGGATCGCGGGAATTTATCTAAATCTAAACACGTAACCAAATGAATCCTACTAATATTATAAATGCGAAAGTTTGTATTATGGATGGATGTATGGATGTTTGTTACTCTTTCACGCAAAAACTACTGAATGGATCTCGATGAAACTTGGTACACGAGTAGACCATATCCCAGAATAACACATAGGATACTTCTTATCCTGGGATTACGTACGCGAGTGAAGCCGCGGGCAAAAGCTAGTACTAAATAAAACCATCCAAAAATCAATACACCACATTAGTTCCCGGGGTCCTACAAACCTAATTTACGATGCACACACCAAGATAGCTGCTTTACATAATACATAACCTCGCTCCTCGTTACTAGGTAAAGGGAAATTGTTCCATTTACTAGACTCGAGTCTAGTGCTTCTATTTTGGTCTACAATGTTAGGTTTATAATTAAGTTTGTTGAAGTTCATTTAGTATTCTTCCTTAGAGATCTTTTCATCGCTCGATTTTGCTCGATTTTTAGTTTAAAATATCTTTATTACCAGTATGACAATTGTCACTTAATTCATCATCATTTCAGCCGAAAGACGTCCACTGTTGGACATAGGCCTCCCCCAAGTGTCGCTACAATGAGCGATCCTGTGCGTCTCGCATCCATAGGCCTCCCGCTCCGCTGAGGGTCCCCTTAGCAGGCCATCGGTCCACCTTGTAGGAAGCCTTCCAACGTTGCGACTTCCGTTACGCGATCGCCACTTCAGAACCTTTCAGCCCCGACGGCTATATGTTCTACGAGCAATATGCCCGCCCTGCCCATTGCTATTTAAGTTTGGCAATTTTTCGTGCTATGTCGGCAACCTTAGTTCTCTTGCGAATATCTTCATTTGGACGCTTACGCTTTGGACTAAATTTACTCAAATTAATCCCTTTCGTAACCTAAATGTCTGAACATAACCTTGAAACATTTACCAAAACGGATTCCATGTCATTCTGAACGGAAATTCACGTCGAATTGAACAGGACCCAATAATTGGAACGCGATGGAGGTCTGCCGTCTAAGTTTCCAGTTGAAATGGTCCAGATAAATAGGCTTTGAATATGTATAGAGGACTTTAGAGAAAAATAAATCGTGTATAAGTAATTAGTGATTGATTCATGACGGTGAAAGGAACAGTTTCTGTGGGATAGATCGAAAGAGTTAAGCTAGATTTACATTAGACCGACGCACACGTGTAACACGCCTGATTTGTACGTAGAATGACGTCGCGAGGCGTGGATCTAGCGTAGCTCTACAAGTCTAGTTTCCATATAAAATGTATGTAGACAGACGCGCCCAAATTGGCGTGTGTGGCACACGTGTGCGCAGTGCAGTTCTACCTTTATAGTTTTAAATCATTGTCAAATTCCAATAAACCAAAATCCTCTTTTTTTTATCTGATATAAACTAGTGCTCGGCTGCGATCCCACCTGATGGTAAGCAGTGATGCGATCGTTGATGGTGAGAGGCGCACTAGTTTTTTAAGAGCCTATTCACTATGGCCTTGTAGACACCCAAATTATAATCGGACGGGAAGACCGCAACACGCAAACTGTTCCAGTCCTTCGACGTACGCGTTATAAATGACGTGGCAAAACGCTTAATCCGGACTGTAGAGGTTTCCACAACGTTAGGGTGGATACTCGCCGTACGTCGGGTTGTCCGATGATAGAAATGAGATGGCGGAGTCAAGTCATGCCATTCCCGCGCACACTCTCTAAAATGCAACCTGTAACCGAAAGGCTGGCTACCCTACGCCTGTAGGCTTTGAAGATTGGACTTAACAAAATCTGGAACACCAATCAGCCTCTTCGCACGCCTTTCCACCGAGTCCAAAGCTCGCTCATAATTATTAGATGGCCTTCTTTCATAAGCTTTAATTCAATCTCAATCCACTCAACGTTATCATATAATCAAGTGTATTTTTTTTTTCGGTTGGAAATATCATCTAATGACAAAACCCACTCTTGGGTGGAGCGGGAGATTGTGTCAGACTCTTACTGACTAAAAACCCGCCCATTTCCTTCTCGCCTTCATACCGGGGCTCGAGCTTCCTTTCGCATAACTCTGGCCCCAGTAATCCAGTGTGATCATTTCCAATATAGCTACATATTATTACTACAGGCTATCAAATAAATATTATCAAGAAACCGCACAAGCAGCCCTATTCAGAATGCGTCTAAATCCGACTAGTTGCAAGTCCAAAGTAAACACAGTAACGGATTTAACATCTCAGCTCAGATTATGATGAATGACTACCAGTGTATGCCAGCAAATACCGGCTATGAGCTGGGTGCAGTCTAGGAACCGATTGAAAGGGGAATGGATCATGTGCAAATAGTTTTAGGCCTCGCGGAATGTGATGGTAAGAAAATTTTAGATTTTAAAAAGGTGGGCAGTGGTGGCCGAGTGGTAATGACCCCGACTTACGTTTTGTAGGTCGGGTGTCCAAACCTAGCCAGGCGCTTTACTTTGTGTAATTTGTGTAACCACCACTGTTCTCAAAACAGTGAAGGAAAACATAGTGAATGTCCTAGAACTCAAAATTGGAAGATATTCACCAACCAGCTCTAAAATCAGCCCATTCTCCCCCTCTCCTAGAGAGGAGGCCTGAGTCCCAGCAGTGGGAACATTAAAAGGCTGATTATGCTATACTATGATTTTAAAAATAAGGGCGTTTTCAATTTCTGCGTCTTTTGACGGCCTGCTGCGGTGCGGATGCGGTGCGTTAGTCGTACTCGCAAGCTTTGTATTTTTTATTCAAAGCTTGCGGTACAGCAACCGTGCGGCGAACGGTCGACAACAGGACGGCAACGTCACAAGCACTAGGTGTTCAATTCAGTGTTGAATAGCGTATCACTTGCATAAAACGCACGGCAAACATACGTTTTCATATTTAGGAGCTGGTTGTTGAACTGCTAACGTACTGCAACCGGCCGGCTGCGGCAGCGGTCTGACATGAAACGTCTAAATTGAAAGCGCCCTAAGATTTTACAAAATATGAATGAAAACGGTCGTTGATGAAGAAGATGAGGTGATAGTGATACATAAGCGACAAAGTGACATAGCAGTCAGGGCCACTAGCCACTAGACTAGAAGTAACTCTGTCTGTCTGTCTGTTACGCTTTCACGCAAAAACTACTGAACGGATTTAGATCAAATTTGGTAGGTAGGTAGAAGAGATACTGGAATAACACATAGCTTACCTATAATTCCACTGCTGAGCACGGGTCTCTGCCCGCGCGATATAAACTGTAGTCCACGCGGGCGAAGCCGCGGGCGGAAAGCTAGTTATTATTATAATTAGCGCATATTGTCCCACTGCTGAGCAAAAGCCTCCCTCCACTCCTTCCAACGATCATGGTTCCTCGCTTTCTCATTCCATTTCTTAAGGAAGCCATCCAGGTCATCCCGCCATCCCCTTCGGGGCCAAATGAAGCATGAAGAAAAAAGAGAACCTAACCAGGTGGTTAGCAGGTAATCACCTAAGACCAAGAACACGTGCCTAATACTAATAAGACGGAAGAAAATTACTATAATCAATTACACCAACGAGAAATAACCTCATAATTCTTTAAACGCGAAAAGATATATTCGAGGATTACGAATCCACACAAAAAACTTGTCATGTGGCTTACAGAAAAACTTAAATTATTACCTTAATACTGCTAAATTGTCTATGATTAATAAATTTGGCAGTTGGAAGTCACAAAGTCCGGTAAAAGAGTTGCGAGTAATTTATCTAATATTATAAAAGGTTAAAGCAAAGGTGAGACACTGTTGGCACTTTATTAGAAGCCATGACAGATGAAACTACCAATCATGGGATCATAAACTTCGTAGATGCATGGCAGATTTTTCATCAGAGATAAGCTTGCGCATGTCCACTATTTACCCTCATGGTAAGCAATGATGTAGTCGACGACGGCGTACGTTTGTTGCCTAGAAGTACATTATTCACTCTTGACTTAAAGACCCCTGGGTGTCAGAAAACATTACAGTCTCGTAAGGAATTTCACTCCTTAGCTGTACGCACAATGAATTAGCCAGGTAGCATGGGATGACGGCAGAAAGAGGACGATATATTTGTACGAGAAATCTGGAAGTGGCGTTCGGGAAACTACGCCATATTTTCTCTTTCGACATACTACAACGTCCCAAGACAAAAGTGCATGTAGTTAGTGATGACCCAAAACTCAATGAAAAGGGCTGTGCTCGGGGTTTCCTAACGTGATCGAATCAGGAATAAAGATGTCTGTAGTAGAACCAAAAATTACCGGCATAGCCCGAATAATCGCCAGACTTAATAGTGTCAACAGAAGGTCGGTAGAGCCAAAAGGTAGCCACAAGATGTAACTTGCAAGACCTTCTGAGGGTCGCGGGAGTCCAGTGAATACAAGAGGTTACGGACCGACCCTTGTAGCGAAACTAAGGGGAAGCCTATGTCCAACAGTGGACGTCTTTTAGCTGAAATGATGATGAGGATGACCTGGTTAAGTACTGCCCCCAAGTCAAGTTACAACCGTTTCGCTTGCGTCGATCGCCTCGAGTTTGCCAAGCCGCGTTGAGATGACGTCATTCCCGTACATTTGAAGTTTTCTACTAGCGTTAACGAATGCAGATTATCAACTTGGCTAGGGGTATTGATCCAATTTATCTATAATATGTATGTAGTTAGAAATATTTAAGTATGTTTATCAGTTGTCTAGCACTCATAACAAAAGCTCGGCTTAGCTTGAGACTAGACGGCGTTATGTGAATATTATTTAATTATTTATAATTACGACAAGTATTTCACTTATTCACGTTTCACCCCTGAAAATGCATGCTCCTGTGAGATAGGTCAAGCCGTTTTCAAATTCTAGATTCGAATAGATTATATTTCTATTATTGAAAACATTGCATCGTTTTCGAAGGTCACCTAGTATTTATAAAATAACTGGAAGACAGGTTATTGAATTTTGCTAATTTTCTTTGATAGCCAGTTAGACGAAAAACGAACTAGTTTAAAACAATTCTAGATTATCCAGTTCCAATGTGGAGAAACTGGTTTCTTATCTATGCGTATCTTAGAGCAGTTTTAAATGTATGGTTCCAAGTGCATTGACTTTACAGTCAAGGATAATGTCGGTTTTTTAGATGGGAAATCATTAAATGACTTCTCCTACTCTAGGGCAGAGCGGGAGGGCTTGTCTGACTTTAACAGACTAAAACCCACACTTGTTAGCAATTGAACAGTTTCGCATGCATGTGTAAATCTGCAAACAATGCAAAATTATTATGACAAGGAGCTGATCTGATGATGCAACCGGAAGGTAGCCATAGGAACTCAGATAACCCTATCTTGTTAGAGCTTTTTGGAATGGTCTTGATGAGTATCCATTATACAACATTATTTTTAATTTATACGAAACCTGAATATAGCTTGTTAAAATCAGTAACTGAATGAATTCCAATAGTTTTTACACCATGTTATATTATTTCCCAAAAATATTTAAAAAGGTCACAAGTTGTACGCCACCGATTAAGTATAACACAGGTCAAGGTAGGTCATAGCGGGCATGAGAAGCCAGCCAACAGCTGGGTGCAAATGCAAAACAAGCCCTCAGTCACCTGAATGGCCGGTGACTATGTATTTTTGCTGACATAAACAGCTTATAACTTTGTGATTTTACACGATACAGTTATGAAATTTTGTACATAGATTGTTTACATAAAAATACAAGACATGTGTTTCGGGTTTCGCATGTACTAAAACTAACATTGTATAAGTATATAAAAGCTGGTCAAGGTGGGCCGATGACCTGGTAAGGGTTGCGGGAATCCGATGGATGCGAGACGCACAGGACCGTTCATTGTGGCGGCACTTGGGAGAGGCCTATGTCCAACAGTGTGGACGTCTTTCGGCTGAAATGATGATGATGATATAAAAGCTTGTTATGAAAAAATGATTTTCATTGACAACTTAATTGTTTGACTTTATCTTCGTTCATTGATTGAATGGCCTGTTGGTCTAGTGGTTAGTGGCCCTGACTGGTATGCCGGAGGTCGTGGTGTCGATTCCCACACAAGACAAATGGTTATGTGATGAGCATGATCAGTTGTTCTGTGTCTGGGTGTAATTTATCTATAATATGTATGTATTTAGAAATATATAAGTATGTATGTTTATCTACTACTACGGTACTAGACAACTTCTAGTACCCACAACACAAGCTCTGCTTAGCTTGGGACTAGATGGCGTTGTGTGATAGTTGTGGAATATTATTATTGACAACTTATTAGTTTTGCTTCATCTTCTTTAATTGATGTTTTAACACTGAAAGTCTTTCTTCTAATACTTCTTCACCCCGGATATCCAGCACATTATATTCCGCCATATCAACAATAATGCCCGTGATTATCAATCAAGCTGAGCTCTGAACGTTTCCTTCCGAACAATTACGTCCGCAATTACCAATATACCGCAGCTTCCGACTATACTCGACCTGAATTCTACCTGGACTGCAACACGATACCGAATATTGTACAGTTCGCCAAAGACATTGGTATGCATCCAAGATTGCGAAGACAAATTATAAGCACGCACATTCTTTTGTGCATAAAACGCGACTAAATACTAGATAAAGTGGAGTGTATCAGCGATAGCAACTGCCGAAGATACTGATGACCCCCGTAACATTACAATAGCAAAAAATACGATTGAAACAGGTACTTCCCGAGCGTGCCATGTCCGGTGAGGACCTGCATCATGCGGAAGGTAATGACGCTGTGAGGTCTTTCCAGTCACGCTTCAAAGAGGGGACTTACCGCCATTATCGTGACGTGCCCAACGCTTTTAGTGCTGGTAGAATTCCATTTTGTCTTGTGCCCAAGAAATGCTATTCAACATGTTTATCAAAACACTGAAGCACCGTTGTAAAAAGTACTTTATATAGCTAGCCCGTACCACTTTTGGAAAAAGGTCTCCTTCTATTCCTTCCAAAGATCACAAGTCCTTGCTTCCTTTTTCCAGTCCTTAAGAAATACCTCCAGATCGTTCCGACACCTACTTGTCACCTCTGTCGCAGCGTCGAGTTGCTGTGTCCGGGCACCAATCCTGTGTTTTTTGGGCCCACAACTCGTTTATACCTCTACAAAATATACCTCCTGGAAACAAAATCCTTTTCAGAGGTATAGTTTCGATGTCTCTAAGTTGTTACAACTAACAAATTAAAATAGAAGACATTTCAAACGCCAGGTGCAGTCATAAAGCAAATCCGTTAATTGCCAGTACACCAAACAATTCCGCCATATGTACAGACAACCTCATATCGAACCACCATCCACAATCGAGATATTGACCCAAATATACATCATTTGAATTCGAAATCCGTATGCAACGTCAAAGATAGACGCATAGGTACGTCGTAAACAAGACATAATGGTACAAGGCAGAGTTACAGCTGAATTTTATGTCTCCCTTAATACTCCTGACAATGTAGAATCAATGTCCGAATCGTTAAATTTATGGCCTGTTATGAATCTGTATCTACGTCCTTAGATATGGATTTATTATGATTTAAAAGTTCAGTCACGTGATGCAAACGTTATGGGTTTTTGGTTTCATAGTGGAAATTAGTATATTAGGGGAAGTTTGAAAGTGGCGCCAGTGACTGAAAAGTTGAATGGAAATCGTTTGTCTTGGTATGGTCATGTAAAGAGGGGAGATGAAACGCATGTTGCTAAAAGAGTTATGAATTTACATGTGGATGGAGAGGAAGAGGGAGGCAAAAGAAAAGATGGATGGATTGTGTGAGAAGTGATATGAATGAAAAGGGAGTTAGTGATAGCGTGACGAGCGACAGGACAGAATGGGAGAAAAAACCGTGTTGCGCCGACCCCAAATAAAACGGGATAAGGGCAGGAAGATGATGATGATGATGATGATGAGTGGCCCTAGAATGCAAAATTCGATTGTGTATCAGTTGCCTTTTGCGTCCCCAAAATTCCCCGTGCCGGCCCATGGGCCTTAGCAGGCATGGGCATTTCTGAAAAGGATACCTGTGGTCCTAGAAAGCAAAAGGGTGGGTTTTAGTAACTGAAAATCGGACACTCTTGTGAAAACAATGTATGTACCTTCGACCAAGTTTCTTCGACGTATTTGAATACATCAATAAGTTTCCTTTTCTGTTGAATGCATTGGCGTTTTCTTTGAGAGATTTTTCTTCGGCGAAGAAAAAGTGCAAGCGTTGCTTGGTCCAGGTTCACTCAGATTTTTAACAAATTTTTATGGTTTGTTCACATTTTGCCTCAAGAAACTCGTATATATAGCTATACTCTTCAAATGAAATTATCAGCATCTTTCCAGGTAAGAATCTCGAATAAGAACCTAATTTAATCAAAGCGATGAAATGGGATATATATCTTTTAAGATCCTAAATTCTGAGACTGGATGATAGAAAATGTTCCGTTGCCCTCGGCTATAGACAGAATGCTGAATAAGTATTATGAATAATAATCTAATATCAGTTTGTTTGGATTCCGAAAAATACAACTTTATTTTTTAGATACATAATCAAGATTAGCAAGCAGAGCTGACCTCTGCTTCCGAGACGGGAGTCTCATGACACAAAATAGATAGGTACAAAAGACAATCTTCATACAAAGCGCGCTCGAGCAACGCACACATAGACACCGCCCACGGACACGATATCTCGGTTCAATTTAGCTCATTACGAGCGCGTATGCATTCGCTTGAGACACGCGTCTGTGAACTTTTTTGTGAAATAATGGAGAAAAAAAAAATTAAAATTGTTTAGTGGACGGTTTTAAATTCAACGAATTGTTGAATTACCTACCGTTTTTTAAGCTACCAATTTATGATGTAATTAGGTAGATATTTGCATGTACTTTGATAGTTTGTTTTAACGTAACGCAGAACAGTTAGGTAGGTAGACAATTACATGAGTTTGTGGCCATGTAAAATTTTTACAATTTATATTAGGTATTTACCACAACGCCCGAGCACGCTCGGATAGAGCGGCGCTGACCCTAGCGCGATTGCTGACCGTAGTTATAAAAAGTTAAGTACAAACATATATGAGATTGACTTGTGTACCTATCTATTTTGTGCTCATGATGTTGCTTAGCAAAAATCTGATCTCTACTGGATTAGGTGAGGTTAGCATCGGATATAGGTATCCGAAAAACACTCGCGCGCTTACTTCGCCAGGATCGCATTCACGACCAAATACTCCAACTCATCAGCTCTTCTTTCACCTATGGGGTTTGAACAGCTAAACAAGATGGAGTACCCAGTCGCAACCACACGACCCTGGCGAACAGGACACGAAAACACTCTTCAGAACAATCCTACGCAAGCAGTTAGTGTTAAGAGCCTATTCACTCTACCCTTGAAGAAACCTAAATTATAATCAGACGAGAAGACCGCAGCAGGCAAATCGTTCCAATCCATAAAACGACCCCACAAACCAGTAACAATCGTCTGATCACCAGTAAACATCAAAGCTGCGCCAGCGCTTACCGTCTGTTCACGCCAGAGAGACGGCACAACGACCGATCCTGTGCGTCACGCGTCCATCAAATTCCCGCGACCCTGACCAGATCATCGGTCCACCTTGTTGGAGGTCTTCCAACGCTGCGTCTTCCGGTACAAGGTCGCCACTCTAGTACCTTTCGTCTCCATCGACCATCTGTTCTGCGTGCAATGTGCCCTGCCCATTGCTACTTAATTTTGGCGATTGTTCGAGCTATGTCGGTAACCTTGGTTCTCCTGCGTATATCTTCATTCCTGATGTGATCACGCAAGGAAACTCCAAGCATAGCTCCTTCCATCGCTCTTTAGGTGACTTTGAGTCTTCTCATGAGGCCCATCGTAAGTGACCACGTTTCGGAGCCATAAGTCATCAAACACTCTCGCGTTTAATCCGCCAGGATCGCATTCACCACCAAATACTCTAAACTCATCAGCTCTTCTGTCATCTATGGGGTTTGAAAAGCTAAACAAGATGGAGTACACAGTCGCCAACACACGACAAAACTCTTCAGAACAATCCTACGCAAGCAGTTAAAGGAGTAAGAGCCTGTTCACTCTAGCCTTGAAGAAACCTAAATGATAATCAGACGAGAAGACCGCAGCAGGCAAATCGTTCCAATCCATAAAACGATCCCACAAACGAGTAACAATCGTCTGTTCACCAGTAAACATCAAAGCTGCGCCTGCGCTTACCGTCTTCGTGCCAGAGAGACCGCTCGCGACATGTATACTGCTAAAATTATCCCGCATACCTTTTATGAGTCATTACGCGTATGTTTGCTGTTTTATAATGTTTATTTGCTACAATTTGTTGGTAGGACAGTGTGTAGTTCATTTGAGTGTTAATTTTGACTTCATTAGGGTGTTTACATACCTACTCATATAATATATACCATGTGACTGAAAAAATGCACACCCTTATACTTCCCAATTAGAAAATTCTGATGGTCACACCATAACTTGAGATCTAATACTGATGTCATTATACTTTGCACATGGTTCGCAAGGAAAAAAATAAGATAAAATTTAGTACCTATAGCATAGTATAATCAGGCTTTTAATGTTCCCACTGCTGGGACTCACTCCTCTCTAGAAGAGGGAATGAGTCGTAAACCACCACGCTGGTACAGTGTGGGTTGGTGAGTGACATTCACCAACCCATTTCTTCGAATTTTTGGTTCTAGGGCATGCCGGTTTCCTCACGATGTTTTGTTACTACATTGTGTGTATCTACGAGTTTGTATGCCAAATAAAATAGTTTTCTTTCTTTCTTTTGAGAGCAGTGGTAAATTTTGTAAAAAAAAAAGGGAAATATTCTTTGCGCTTTTGATAGAATATTCTTAGTTAAGATACAAGACAATGATTGATAAAGAGGCAACGTGAAAAAAGTAAGATACGGCCTAAACGCTCATTTAGCATTCAGTAATTCCGACATTCACACGAGTATTTCATAAAACTTATTCCATAAAAGTATTTTTGAAAAAAAAAAAAACGTCATTCGGAATATCGATTAAATACCTGACTAAGAACCTTTCAGTTACTATAGATATATTAACACTACTTTTTAATTTATGAGTAACATTATAAAGGGCAAGGTTTACGCAAAATAGTAGATTTTCAAACAATATTAAAAATATGTGTTATAACATCGGTAACGTAAGCGCGGTTGTACAGAAATGTATCTAGGGCTGGACGCTCTTAACCTGACGTCACTTTACCAAGTGATCTGCTCATTATTCTCCTCAAGGCAGTTACTGAAGCTATAAACTGAAGACTCACGATCAAACAGCACATCCTCCAACTATTTATGTCCATAAACGCATGACATAATCGTTGAGAAACACCAGATCTGCAACACTGTATGTTTTGGCTAAACGTTCTGGTGCAGGAATCCAGTCAATGCATTTCAAATGCAGTAAAGTCTTGTACATGCAATAACGCCTGGGTGGTATAAAGCAGAAGGGTGTGATCTTAACATTCCTATGTCCATGTTGGCCGTGATAAAATCAATTGCTAATCGATCTGTTTATAGACATTTGCAATAATGTTTGTGAATTACTGCCATAGATCAGAAGGTGGCCGATAGCGGTATGTTTTATGTGAGGCAAAGCTTCCATGAGTCTCCGCTACTGAATACAGTTCAGGTAACTGAGTTTCCAATCTCTAAATTAATGCCATCATTACGGTTAAGCCTTGTTCGGTTAAAGCATCGGACCACTAGACAGTCGGTGTTGCGCCAATGGTACACGGTAAACAGACATCCCACTCATACGTACAATGCGTTTTCGTGATTTATTGTGCGTACAGCTAAGGAGTGGAATTCCCTGCCGGAGTCTGTTTCCTGATAGCTACAACTTAGGAATCTTTAAGTCAAGAATGAATAGGTTACTACTAGGCAGGCATGCTCCATCTTTGGCCACATCATTGCTTACCATCAGGTGATATGAAGGTCAAACGCGAGCTTATGCAAGTAAGCGTAATAAAAAAAAACTACAATATGGTGTGTGCCGTATAAACAACCCCTATTTTAGTTTAAGTTCTTTCATCTTAAGGTTGTCAGGTAGATATTGCTGTCAGCGATAAGACCGCCATTGTACCTATAGATCTCAGTTTATTTTAATAAACTAGTGCTTGACTACGATCCCACCTGATGGTAAGCAGTGATGCATGCAATCGTTGATTGTGAGGCGCGCTAATTTATTAGGAGCCTAATCAAGACACCTAAATTTTAATCGGAAAAGACCGCAGGAGGAAAATAGTTCCAGCCCTGCGATGTACGCGGCGAAACGCTTATATGCGTTACTATTTTGGTGTACAATACAGTTCTATTAATATCTGCAAAATCTTTGATACATCTCCATATCACCACAAAATAGATAGGTAATAACACTCTCGAAGCTCTCGGCACCAGAGTGGGAATTGCTTTGCGCATTCCATACATTGGCGAGCCAATCATCGTCTTTGTTAGATACATGCAGCAAGCGCAGGGAACAAATCACGAGTGACGTCTATGACGCGATGCCGCGTCTCACTTCGTACCACTAAAGAGACCTATATATATTTGACTTCTGCGCAACTTGAAGCCAGCGCTCAAGATCCGTACCGGTATCTGTACTAATTTGCAAAATCTTCATGATACATCTCTATAACACTCAAAACTTTTCTCTCTACCCCCACATTCGTGACGAGTGATAATTCAATTGATAGTAACTGATGATTCACGATGCAGCGAGCTAGAACTAATTGAGACCTGTGATCTGTATGACCTCGTTTAATCTGACGGCTAGTGTTGAAAACTATAAGATCTAGATTTTTATTTTTTCTCTCTCATCTCAGTTTTTATGACTCAACTATCGTTATAGTAAATTTTTCGTTGGTTTATGAATGAAAAGGTCGACGGTCTAACTGTAGTTTTCTATTTACGCGTGAATAAAGATAATTGCAAACGCGGACATAACATATGGACGGCAATCGCTGTCCAACCGTCTGGTAACTGTCCGGACCGAGTTCCCACGCGCCTCAAGGAGTTGCCAACAACAGCAGGGGCCCAGCTGGGTCGAAGCCTGCTGGGGCCAGGGTTAGCTCCGAAAGGTAGCTCAGCCCCGGTATGAAAGGCATGAAGGAACGGGGTGGGATTTTTAGTCACTAAGAGGTTGACACTATCTCCCGCTCCGGCCAAAGGCAGGGGATGTCATTTGGATGATTTTAACCATCGAAAAAAAAAAACCTATGTCAGTGAGGATTTATTCCTGAGTGACATAAGTCTGATACCTCCGATTCCTTTATTCTGACCACGTGACGTTGAGATGACGTCAGGACAAAGGAATCGGTGGCGTGGCCGACTCAAGACGATCGACGAAAGAGAAACGAAACTGTTGTAACTTGGCTAGGGGGCAGCAATGCGAGTTCGGCAAAGATTCCGACTTGCAGTCGGCGAGCAGTAGATAGCTCGCCATCTGATAAGTACCAGGCACGGCTCGCCTATGCATAGTGTTCCACACGCGTCTTCATTCGGAATAGATAATAAATACGAGCTCAAACAAATACCAGTGGTATTAGATGAGTGGTATTGAAAAGGAATAAATCTTAGAGATATCAGCAAAACGTTTTGGAAACACATTCATTGTGCGTGCAGCTGAGGAGTGGAATTACTTGCCGGAGTCTGTGTTTCCTGATGGCTACAACCCGGGAATCTTTAAGTCAAGAGTGAATAGGTTTCTTCTAGGTAAGCGCATTCCATCGTCGACCGCATCGTCGCTTTCCATCAGGTGAGATAGCGGTCAAGCGCAAACCTATAAACCATGAAAAAAAATGACGAGGCCTGCTAGAGCCTGCCAGGTCTACGAGTTCGTTCAAAAGACTTACCGCGGCCTTTTTGGCTGAAATGATGATGATAAAGTTCTTTCATTAGAAGCTAGTTCATCACTACATACACAGACTACATTCAGTTTCGATTTATGCACCTACAATTGCATTTTGATTTATAAGATGGCATTCCACATTTACAACCAACCTTCTTACTTCATACTCCATCACGCCTAGACCATAAACCAACAGTTTCCACTGGCTTGTCAAGATTTAAAAATATTTCTTTCGCTCCAACATAAGTATTTTCAAAGGCAATATTCCTTCCGGTGAATAATATTTTACATTTTGCAAATTCGGACTTTATTTTAAGGGGATAGGTTGTAAAATCGTTTGTTGTCTATATTTTATACTCGATGGCATGTCGAGAGGGCTTCAAATGGAAGAATCGCATTCAAATGAATCTGACAAACTGAATGATTTCTATACAATGCCACCGGATGATTGTACCTCAAACAAAATATAAAACTAGAACTACATTAAGAAACAAAGAAAACTATTTTATTTGGCATATCCACTCGAAGATACACACAATGTTGTGACAACATCTAGACACTTATTATATAAAAAGAAAGAGACAACTAACAATGAGTGTCTTACGGCGGCGCCAAACAGGTCCAGTTCCAGCAAAAATGCCAGACAACTACATGTTAGTTGCCTGACGCTGGTTTTCAACTGAAACTTTTTGAGTGTTCGGTTGAAAATTGATTTATATTTAGGTACTCAGTTATTAGTGTAAGGTGGTGTAGGGTAAAAAATTTACATATATTATTATATATGTTTCTAAATAAATAGGTGTTCAGCGTATAAAATACACACAAAGCGTACAAAATATACATTAAACCGACGCACACGTGTAACACGCCTGATTTGTACGTAGAACGACGTCGCGTGGCGTGGATCAAATGTAGCTCTACAAGTCTAGTTTCCATATAAAATGTACGGAGACCGACGCGCCCAGATCGGCGTGTGTGGCACACGTGAGCGCAGTGTAGTTCTACCTTAATTAAAACTCAGTAATCTAACAGAGCCTGCGAGGAAAATAGTTTACAATTTTACGAAATATATTGTAAAGTAGGTAATGAATTCAAAATAGTGAAGGAAAACATCGTTAACCAGAATGTCTTAGAACAAAAAATTCGAAGATATGTGACATCGAACAACCTGCACTGGGCCCGCTGTAGATTACGGCCTATTCCCTCTCATGGAGATGAGGCTCGAGTTGCAGTAGTGAGAATATTAAAAGGTTGATTATGTTTATATTGAATGAATTTAAGAGTTACCCGATGATATGATTACTAAGTCTCCAGTAACAAGTACAAACCACCAAATAGTTTGATTATCAGGCAAGAAATGCGCGAAGAATATTCATTATATTACTCATATTACTATTGCAACTATTAGGTACGTGGGCATCTTGCAACTGTCCGTTTTTGTCCAGAGAACAAGATAAAGACCAAAAACAAGAAACCCTAACTGCGAAAAGAAGTTGTCAATTCATTGCGTTACTTAGCTTTAAGAGTTTAATCTTCTTCTTAGGGTATTGATGGCAAAACTAGTTAAATTCCTTACCTAGCCTAGTGTTCGGCCACGGCAAAGCTGTCATTAAGTCCCTACGTGAACCGGTAACAAGGCACGTGATACATTTATAAGGATGAATAAAATAGAAATTCAAAATGGACGTCGAATTATTACAGAATACTTATTAGTTTTGTGGAGTGTACTCTACATTCCTTGAACTAAAATTGTTTATTAAAATTAAGAGTCCTCCGCATAGACGTTATGTTTAGTAAAATACCGACGGGTGTAAAGTAAATGCAATTTTGTGATTTTCTATCATCTTTATTGAATTAGTAACAATAAGCAGTTATTTTGTAGATATTTTTTTTTTTCAAAAATATTATTAAAAACAAAACTATTATTTTTTCGTGACACTTGAAAGGTTTCTCATATCTTAGAATATTAAATATTTGTTAGGTTACTGCAATTATCAGAAAATCGCAAAGTTGCAGATAACTTTTTTTACTTTGCACCCGTCGATACTAAGTCTTTTACTGGAAGGAATCAGAAAATTCTAGGAATTACAAAAGCTGTTGGAAAGTTATTTTCATCCGTTTCTGCGATGCAGCTTTGTAAAGAAAATGTAGATAGTATGCATGCTTTCACTTCTAATGAGAGAAATAAAGATATTTTAAAAGTTATTTTAAAAAGAGATTCTTAGAAATAACATTTGCAGTATTTCTAACCTAGGAACAATACAAACGAATACTGGGAATAAATAACCTTTCCTTTCCCTGATCCTACTGTTTTTTTTTTTTAATAGTTATAGTTCAACTACCAATAGCAACCTTTTTTTTTTTTTTTTTTTTTGTCGACGGGGAAAATCATCTTTGACGAAACCCGCTCTTGGGTGGAGCGGGAGACAGTGTCAGACTCTTACTGACTAAAAACCCCGCGCCGTTCCTTCTAGCCTTCATACCGGGGCACGAGCTCCCTTTCGGACAACCCTGTCCCCAGTAGGCTTCGACCCAGCTGGGCCCCTCCTGCTGCTGACAACTCCTTGAGGCGCGCGGGAACAGTGCGCGCCGTCGACGTCTTAGACTCGGTCCATTACCGGACCATCGGACAGCGAGCTACCCATAGCTCGCCGTCCGCGAGCCTGCGTCTACGGTGGCCGGAAATCGGGATCGGAATCCCGGCGACGGCGGCGAGGGCGCCGTTGCCTGATGCGGTCGGCCTCCTCCTTTGCAAGCATTACTGCTTCGCAGAAAGAGGCGACCGCCTGCCATTCCTCCTCGCTCCGGACCATGGCCTCGACCAGGGCCCGGCGTGAGAGGTCTCCGCCGCCGATCGCCCCCACGAGGGCACGGCGATGCTCCGCCCAGGCAGGGCACACCTCGACGGTGTGCTCCACCGTGTCCTCCGGGCGTTGCGCACAGTGGCGACACCCGGGCGTCTCTTCCGCCTGAATCCGATGCAGGAACCTCCCGAACTTGCCATGTCCGGTGAGGACCTGCGTCATGCGGAAGGTAAGGACGCCGTGAGGTCTTTCCAGCCACGCCTCAAAGAGGGGACTTACCGCCATAATCGTGGCGTGCCCAGCACTGGGTTGCGATAGCCGTTGACGCCATTTCACCATGAGATCCCGCCGGAGCTCTGTCCGCCATGCCTTGACATGTTGCGGCAGTGGACTTTCACCCCGGCGTTGCATCTCCACGCGCATGTCGTGCATGTGTGCAAGGACTGTTGCCTCCAGATCCCACGGTGGTAGGCCAGCCAGAAGGCTCGCCGCTTCGCGGGAGATCGAGCGGTAACCCCGCACCATCCGTATTGCCATGACCCTCTGGCAGGCGTTCAGTATGGACGCCGGTCGCTTTGCCAGCGACGGCGCCCACACCGGCGCCCCGTAGAGGGCCATGGACCGAACGATCCCCGCGTAGAGCCTCCGGCAGGAGGCGTCTGGACCCCCAAGATTGGGCAGGAGCCGCTTGAGAGCAGCCCCAGCCCGGAGAAGCTTGGGAGCCAGACGTCGGAAATGTTCTACGAAATTCCACCGGCTGTCGAGGACGAGTCCCAGATACTTCATCGTCGACCCGACGCCGATGCGAACTCCTCCTACCGTAAGATGGGAGTCCGATGGTGGCGCGTTCCGAGGGCCGTGGAAACACATTGCCTCGGATTTATGCAGCGCCACCTCGAGTCCCAACTCCTGGATTCTGCCAACGGCTATCGCAACCCCGCGTGTCGCTAGAGCGACCGCCGCCTGGTGCGACTCTCCCTGCGCTAGGATCAGCGTGTCGTCTGCGTAGCAAACCACGCTGACCCCGTCAGGGAAGTCGCCGCGCAGCACGTAATCGTAGCCGATGTTCCACAAGGGTGGGCCTAGAACCGACCCCTGCGGAACACCGCACGACATCTCTCGACGATACCAGTCTCCCTGGTGACCGGGGTAGACAATGTACCTGTCTGACAGGTACGCCTCGACCACTAGACAGAGGTATTCGGGCACCCGGTGGTACCGGAGTGCACTCCGGATCGTACTCCAGGGCAGGGAGTTAAAGGCGTTGGCAATGTCCAAGGACACTGCCACGACACACCTACCCTGGGACACCGCTTCCCCTGTCGTAAGGGCTCGCACGCGCATGATGGCGTCTGTAGTAGAGCGCGCCCTGCGAAAGCCGAACTGTCCGTCCGACAAGTCCGGCCCCACCCGTGTTAGCCGCACGACGAGGCGGTTTGCAATAACTCTTTCAAAGAGCTTGCCCACCTCGTCGAGCAGCACAATGGGCCGGTATGCGGACGGAGAGTCCGCAGGGCGCCCTGGCTTCGCTACGAGGACCAGTTTCCCCGTCTTCCAGCGAAGTGGGAACTGGCCCCTCTCCAGGCATGCGCTAAAGAGCCCTCTCAGTCGAGGCCCGAGAGCCTCCATGGCCAGGACCCAGGCTTTCCCTGGCAAGCCGTCGGGTCCTGGGGCGGTGTTTTTGGCACTCAGCCTTCGCACCGCCACTCTCAACTCTACCTCGGTCACTTCTGGAGCATTGTCGTCGTCGTCGCTGTTGCGATCCGCGTCAGACACCGCTGGCGGAGGCGGAGCCATGGGCGGGGGGGAGTGTTCCCCCCGCGCAGGGAACAGAGAGCTAACCACACCCTCCACGAGTTGGGGCCGGAGACTCTGAGTCAGCGGCGGAGCCCAGGGGCGAAGCTTGTCCCGTACCAATTTGTACGGGCGCCCCCACGGGTCCGCGTTCAGAGACCCCAGCCACACGTTGCGGGCCTCGAGTTTGGCCCGCTTGATCTCCATTCGGAGGGTGCGTTTTGCCTCCCTGTATTCCTCATACAGCTCCGCCTCTCTGGCCTCCGCATCCGGCGGGCGGATGCGGCGCCTGCAGTGCCTGGCGTACCGGCGTCGCGCGTGATTGCACGCATTGCGCAGTGCGCCGATCTCCGGCGACCACCAGTACACCTGGCGCTTAGCTCGTCCTGGACGGACACGGGGCATTGCCGCATCGCAAATTTGCGACATGGCCTCCTGGAACCACTCCGCCTCGACGTCGATGTCGACAGGCCTGTCCGGTGCTTTCACCCAGGCCTGTACCGTCGCGGCTTCCAGGAGGAGCTCCCGGTCCATCTGCTTAAGCGCCCACCGCGGACCGCAAGGGCTCTGTCGGACCGGCGCGGCCGAGGTTTCGGCGGAGACGTCAAACCGGATGTACCGGTGGTCGGAGTACGTCTCCACCTCCTCCATCACGCGCCAGTCGACGACACGCGGCGACAGAGCGGGGCTGGCGAACGAAATGTCCACCACCGACTCACCCCGCATCCGCACCAACGTGGGGACAGAACCCCGGTTCAGTATGACCAGGCCCAGCTCCACCAATAGCAACCTTGCGATCTAAGTGTGGTAGCTCGCTGTCCGATCATCCGGTAACTGTCCGGACCGAGCCCAAGACGTCGACGGCGCGCACTGTTTCCGCGCGCCTCAAAGAGTTGTCAGCAACAGGAGGGACCCAGCTGGGTCGACGCCTACTGAGGCCAGGGTTATCCGAAAAGGAGCTCGTGCCCCAGTATGAAGGCTAGAAGGAACGGGGTGGGTTTTTAGTCAATAAAAGTCTGACACTATCTCCCACTCCACCTAAGAGCGGGGCTTGTCATAAGATGATTTTTGCCCACCGTAAAAAAAAATGTATGTACTTCACTTTTTATACCTACGCTCGGTGGACGCACACTAATGAGTGTTTGAGCCGGAACTGTTCGACGAGGGGACCGAGGCGGTCCGAGATATCGTGTCCGTGAGCGGTATCTATGTATGTAGATTGACTTCTGTACCTATATATTTTGTGCTACTGACCACTAGACCAACAGGCTAATCGCATCAGATTGGACCCACGGAGGAAGACTGCGGCAAACAAGTCAGCTAGTTCTAAAAGCTTATTGCCTACAATTGCAATGAATTCCAGCAACATTCCTAGTAGTATTCTACCCGTCCATTACTCGTATTTACGTTCGGAATGCGGCCCGTATCTACTACACCTAGACAGGTAGTACATGAATAATTTCCGATTTGATGCTTTATTGCCTATATTCACGGCAGGAATAGGGATGGTATGATGCTTTTAGCATGAGAGAAGTATTTTCTAATAACTTTGAAAGTATTGAGACGTAATTTAAATATAGTTACATATATATTTTATACAAGGTGTGTACGTTACACCTTGTATAAAAAATATTAAGAAATTAGTTTGATCAGAATAACGAGCAGAATCAATTAAACTACTTTTTAATATAGGTTACATTTTTCAAAAAACTCTCATAATAAACTTCGATCTGTCTATTTATGAATAGGTCAAGCCATCACGTGCGCAAACCCGCTGAAATAGGTAAACAAACACAAATAATTGTAATCCAATCAAATTTTCTCATATAAGGAAAATAAAAGTTCTTATTTCAATGCAGATATGAATTTTAAACAAACTAAAACTGCACATAAAACCTTTAATTTTTTTTATTTTTTTTTTCTCTCATATAATTAGGTCAATCGAATTAGAAATTATTTGGGGTGTCTGAGGTTTTGCGCATTTAACGTTACACGTTGTATATTATCTTAACAACTAAAGAAAAGGAAGCTAGTGATAGCATGACGAGTGACAGGGTTGAATGGAAGAAAAAAACGTGTTGCGCCGACCCCAAATAAGATGAAGATTTTCTTGACCGCTATCTCACCAGCGATGATGTGGTCGACGATGGAGCGCGCTTGCCTAGAAGTAATCTATTTTATCTTGACTTATAGACCCCATATTTGTCTTCGAAATTTTCGTTCTCTATCTAACTTCATTTCAATACATTAGGTATCTCTAAAAAAAAATCTATAAGTAATTAAGAGTTTTTTCAGTATATGAATACAAGTGTCAAAAACCAGTACTCCGGTGATATAGTTTCTCAATTATTTTTGGATTCAATCCTTACTAATATTATAAAAGCGAAAGTGAGTTTGTTTGTTTGTTACGTCTCCATGCCTAAATGACACAACCGATTTTGATGAAACTTGGTACACGGATAGACCATGTCCTGGAATAGGACATAGGATACTTTTTATCCCAGAAGTATGTTCTCTTGGGATAATTTTCTGCTATCACGCGGGCGAAGCCGATGGGAGCCGCTAGTTAGAAATAAAACTAAAATCGACGCTATTCAGATTTAAATATCCATTTGCCCGTATTTCTTACGATTTAGACTGTTCTACAAATTGACAATAACTTCTTTCTAACACATATCAAGAAATTAAACTTCGTAAAATTACAAACCCACGATTTCCGATAAGTCAAGCGATCGGTGGCAATGGGACGTGAACTTGCAGTTTTAGCAGAATTCTCTTTATTTTATCAACGTTGGAGTGAACTAATCTAGATTAAACTAACATGAAAAGTGGAGGTTTGATCCGCGCTGTGGGTGAGAAGGTCTTAGGGTCTCACGTTAGGAATCAAATCAAGGAAAGAAAGATAAGAAGCTGGAGATTATTAGTACAATCTTTTATTTTGACATTTTAAATACCTTCACAAAAATCTTCCGTTTCTTTTTTAGAAGTGGGAAATCATCCCATTGGATGATGAGTGGGAAAAGTTCCTATTTTTTTTTACGCTTTTTCGCTATCTCACCTGATGGAAAGCGACGATGCGGTCGACGATGGAGCGCGTTTACCTAGAAGTAACCTATTCACTCTTGACTTGAAAGATTCCCGGGTTGTAGCCATCAGAAAACACAGACTCCGGAGACCTTTCGCGCCGGGCCCTGGTCGAGGCCATGCTCCGGAGCGAGGAGGAATGTCAGGCGGTCGCCTCCTTCTGCGAAGCAGTAATGCTTGCAAAGGAGGAGGCCGACCGCATCAGGCAACGGCGCCCTCGCCGCCGTCGCCGGGATTCCGATCCCGATTTCCGGCCACCGTAGACGTGGGCTCGCGGACGGCGAGCCATGGGTAGCTCGCTGTCCGATCGTCCGGTAATGGACCGAGTCCAAGACGTCGACGGCGCGCACTGTTCCCGCGCGCCTCAAGGAGTTGTCAGCAGCAGGAGGGGCCCAGCTGGGTCGAAGCCTACTGGGGACAGGGTTGTCCGAAAGGGAGCTCGTGCCCCGGTATGAAGGCTAGAAGGAACGGCGCGGGGTTTTTAGTCAGTAAGAGTCTGACACTGTCTCCCGCTCCACCCAAGAACGGGTTTCGTCAAAGATGATTTTCCCCGCCGACAAAAAAAAAAAGACTCCGGCAGGGAATTCCCCTCCTTAGTTGTAAGCTTTATGCGTATAGGATGTCCACCATATTTCGGTGGCGAATCGCTGTACGCCAGCTGTGTAAATCAGACGACAATGCAAAATTATTATGACATAGAGCTGATCTGATGATGGAACCGGAAGGTTGCCACTTGACATAGGAACTCAGTAGTTATACGACACAATCCCATCGAGTTTGGGCTCGTATGATTCGTCTTGACGAGTAGTAATAAAAGCTTGCTATGAAAAATAGATTTTCATTAAAAACTCATTTAATGTTTGTTTAATCGTTTTTGAGGTCAGTACGTATCATACAGTATTGTAACTCGGCCGTATTTTTGAAATAAATGCCTACAGCCGCGCGGCACGTAAATATGCGATAGGGCTGCCCGCCTCCAGCATTCTAAGTAATTACGTTTGCCTAGTTTGTTTCCGTTTATTTTTGTGATTGTAAATATACTTACTTTTTTATGTAAACAAAATACTTTGTGGATTGAATAGAAAGAGTTCAATAAAAATGCGTGATGTTTTTTGATTGGTAGATTTAAATAAAATGCTTTTTTTGTATTATTTATACACATAGTTACAATAAACCACTATTATTAATAATAAAATACATACCACGTCTTTACTTTGAATTATACAAACTAAAAATAATCGCACGATTGTTAAATTGTTAAAAAAACCGTCGTGTCCCTTCGTCACTGCGGCACAGTTGCGACGGCCGCGATTGTCTACATGCCGAACGCATGCTACAACCGAGGCGAGTAGGTATAGCTTGCGTTTCGTCCGTTTGTATGAAGTTGGAATACTGTATGATATTATTACCGTGTCAGTGAACAGTGCAGCGTGCTGAACCATACTTAAGTACCACACATGCACCGACATGTATGTATTTATGTATCGATATGTAGCTCAAGGTCAATCATGTCAACATCTGTGCACACACCCAGCACAGACGGTATTACTTTTTACCCTGTGTGTACATTAATAAAATAAATAATTTATTTTGCAAGAAACGAATGGACCCGTGTTTTTCATTTGCCCTTTGCGTTCTAGAATTGTAGGTTTCCTATTCAGAAACCCGTGGTCCTAGCAGGCATCGACCCTGCTGGGCCCCTTCGGTTTTGCTGACATCTCTTTGAGGTGCGCGTGGAACTCTATGCGCAGTCGACGTCTGGGGCTCAGTCCGAAAGTCGAGCTAGAAAAGGCCTAGACAGACGAAACTCAAAAGTCTTGAGCAATGAGACCGCTTCTTAAAGAAAACCTCGGGCCTCGAACGCAAGGCAAAGAAGAAACATAGGAGTGGGTTTTAGTCAGTATAAGTCTGATACGCTATCTCTCTCCGCCCGAGGGCGAGAGAAGTCACCTAAAAAAAGGACGAGGAGCTCTTTGGACTAGGACCGCGGTCCCACCAGTAAAAATAAGTTTTTTTTGTAGTTTTTTTTCCAAAAAGATTTTCATAAAAAAAAATCCCTACTAATCTCACACTTAACAAATAAAACCCACTAACGCATGCCTACCATCCCCATTCAATTATTAAACCCGATATAACCGAACCAATCGACATGACAACTAGCTAGTAACAATACCTCAATACATAATCGATGTATCGAATCGAAATTTGATTTCTGTACTAGTGTAATTCAAGGCTGAAGTATTGATCTAATGGTTTAGTTTCAAGCTATGTAGGGTAGGCCTGATTTGTTATGATATTAAGATGTATTATACAACGTGTAACGTTATATGCGCAAAACCTGAAAATAGTTTGATTAGAATAAGGAGCAGAATCAATTAAACCACTTTTTAATACAGATTACATTTTTCACAAAAAAATTCATTAAAAACGTCGCCCTGTCTATTTATGAATAAGTCAAGCTATAACATGCGCAAACCCGCCGAAATAGGTAAACAAACACAAATGGTTGTAGTCCAATCAATTTTTTTTTTTTTTTTTCAGAATTAGGTCTTTTAAATTAAAAATAATTTGGGGTGTCTGAGGTTTTGCGCATTTAACGTTACACGTTGTATAGGTATAAACGTTTTCGCTATAAAGCGCATAAACTCGAAATATAAATACTTTTGGGGATAAGAAAAACCGGTCCAGCGTGCCACGACACGCGCATGAAGGGTTGTCCCATTGTCATATATATAACACTAGGTTTTGCCCGCGGCTTCGCTCGCGTTAGATTCGGGGTAAGTGGGGTTTATAAAGAGACAAAAAGTAGCCTATGTCACTACCCAACCCTTCAACTATCTCCACCACGCTCCACTTCTGCTACCACGCGGGCGAAGCCGCTGGGAGCAACTACTATTAAACTATAAGAAACCTACAGAAAATATGCCTGTGGCAGCGTTTTGTGTTTGTAGCCGGTGGCCCTTGAAGTCTATACCTAGAACATTTGTAGTGGAGAGAGTCGACGAGACGGACGGACCGCACCTTAAAGGCATTATTAGTGAAGCATTTTAGGCGATCAGTTGACAGTTTCGTGTCGACTAAAATTGTTTATTAGTGCCTAAATGGAGTCATGTAATGAATAGAGTTCACGGCCGTTTTGTAGGGCTGTGGGAATGTTCCAGTTACTGTAGTCTTAGAACGCAAAGGGCAACTGAAGGAGCGAAGGTGCAGGGGCCTAGCTAGGTCGGCTAGGTAGGCTAGGATTTATCTGGTGATTTTTACCCACCAAAAAAAAAACAAAGAGCACAGATAGATTTCAACCAGCAAGAAGTCTTATTTTTTTAATGACATCCCCCGCTATTGGGCGGAGCGGGAAATAATGTCAGACTTTTACTGACAAAAACCCACTCCAGTTCCTTCTTTGCCATTGTTCCAGGGCCCCGGGGAACTCTTTTGCGTCACCCATGGTCAAGTCTGACCTGCGCTGCCCAGAGCGGGAGAATTAATAATTTTCCATCTTAAACAAGGGTCGTAGGTAATCTAAGAATGGTGAATATTATTAACCCTGCTTAAAAACACGTAGTGAGTTGATTTCAAATTTAAAAAAAAATTATAAAAGAATAATTATTGACCTTTTTAAATACTTTAACTCGCTTCAGGACATGAATTATTCAATTTTATTTTTATGGGGATAGGTATATAATTTATTATGCGCTAGACAAATTACTAATGAGAAGCTGGGTTGCCAGCTTCAAAGACACACCTCCAAAACAAAATGAGTCACGCTTTAACGGTTAATATAATAATTATTTTCCCTAGACATAGGATGCATTCCAAGACAGTGATTTAAAACATTGGCACAAGATTCTACCTATTGTCATCGCTAGGGACATAAGAAAATTACTTTTGGCGCCAAACGCCGGCTAGAGAGAAAAATCGGTCAGTATTTTTTTTAATTCACAGATTTAAAAATAGAAAAAAAAATTCGCTCGCTGCTTTTAGGTACAGTGCGTTTCACTTATGAAGTTTCTTTGCCGTAATGTTGGCTCCCCTGTCTGTCTACAGAAAAGGAAAAATGAAAGAGTTGCCTACTCTACCAACATTTTTGCACGAAACATGAAACGAAATCGATTTTAACGGTAGTCGCACCACTTTATGGAGAATAATGAGGGAAATGGGATTTTATTTAAAAAAAGAGCAGGTCTAAAAGGAAGTAATAGAGAGGTACGATATTGTGGCGTGGCGTTTTCGGTATTTGAAATAATTGTAGGACAATCGAAATGGAGCCTGGCGTTGTATACTTTATTCAAAAATATTTTTTACAGTTTCCAAAGAAAATGATAAGGCTTCATTGCTTAGAATATAACAACCCTGTTTTACCGTATTGCCAACATTACAGCGAAGGAACTTCTTAATGAATATATTTTTGTCAACATATTTTTGGAAATTAATTTTAAAAAGTTGTTTAAAACTAATCTTAACTCTAGAAGATAGTTTGCTTTTCTAAACATGCTCAATTCTTATCTAACGAATTCCATTACATCTAGAATTTAAACAAATGCAAAATCAATAATACAAAATTTATTTCCGTATACCAAAAAAAAACCGCTTTATCTATCATAGGTAACAGTCATTGTTTATTTCCATAGCATACCACATCTTTTTTTAGCCTATCCAAATCAAATCACAAATAAAAAAAAATACACGGCCCCAACCGAAAAGGGCGTAACGAACTATTGTAAACGGAAATGGTCCAATCACGACAGTGCGCTATCTGGATCGTAGACGTTAAGACACGCCCCCTTGGCAAAGGTATGTGCGCGTGATTCATTCGGAAATGTCAGCCGTGCGACGGCTGCCGAAAGAAAATATCAGACGGCCGTCGGGAGTGTGACCGTACACAATCATGTCGCGGAATGTACAGGGACAAAGGTTCATATAAGTTCACATGGTAACGAATGATTTATAAACTTGAGTCTTCGTCAGCATTGTCTATACTTTTTGTTTATGACAGTGTTTTTTTTCTCGTGACGCTTGACAGACTACATCCTACAACACAGGAAACTTTTTTTTTCTGATTGAAAATTGCACTTCACGATAATTTAACGTCCAATACACGTACCTATTGAATTTTTTTTAAATATTTTAGATACTTTTTTGTTTGATTTTTAAGAGAGACTGGTGTCTGGTGACTGGTGACTGGTGATACAAACTTAAAAAAGTAGCATATCGTGTAAATAATTTCGATGTCCTAAGGACAAATTAGGTCTAATTCACTAGCTGACCCAAGCTTTTTTTGAAGATTTTTTTTAATATTCTTATTTACAAAACCTTGTCCTGCTCCTAACAATAAAGAACACATAAAAAAAAGAATCACCCAATTCGGTACAGTAATTCATAAGTTATGCGCGTCTATACATTCAGGCTATTCAATTTTGATTCTATTTAAAACACTACATTTTACAAACATCAAGATTCAGATTTACCTGTTTACGATACTAGGTCAGATGTGTTTGTGTGCGACAGTAACGCATCATTGCGTGAAGTGGAAATTCTGTAAATAATCTATTTTATTGTTTCACATTAGAGACATTCGAGCGCCGAACGCGTGCTTCCACTGATTTATTTCTGACTAATCCGTTTAATTTTTTTGCGGCCGAGTGGAATTCCGTAACATACAAATCTTTATGAATAAACGCAATATGTATGTGATAATTTTCGTGTCTGCGACCAGATATTAATGAAAACTTGTACATTTAAGTTGTTTCTTAGTTAATCACTATTATAGTTAAATATATCGTCTTGATTTATGTATTTTGTTTTGTAAAAAGATGTTTCTCGTATGCGTTGGCATGTTCTCTTGACAAATATAAAGAATAAAACACACGCAATGAGACTCGGCAATGAGTTATTTACATTGCAGCCATGTGCTTTTTATTTCATTCATGCGAAATCGCAAGAACGTCTCAGTTTATTTAGTACGCCATTTTAACTCGAACGGTCCGACAAAAGAAACAGTAAAATCTTTAAAACAAAACCAATTACTTAACGCATTTTTATAGCTAAACGGTTATAAACTAAATAAAACTAGAAAGTCCAAAGCGGAGAGTACGGTTAGAAACGAATCATGCGCATGTTGGCGCATCCAATTTTTTTTAATAAATTGGCAAATTAGCATAACTAGATACCGCTTTGTTCGACGCGACCGTTGAAATTGGAAAACTTTTTGTTTTCTTTTTTTAATTCTTCACCGTAGAATTGTTTATGACCGGTATTTTTTTTATTTTAAATATTCACAACAAAGCAGTATTTTCTTTCGGACATAATCATAAAATGTTGCTACGCTACAAATAAAAAAATCTACCATTCAACACAAAAGACATTAATTAAATACGAAAAAACGGCGCGTGCAATCAAGAATCAATATATCATCCTCAAATGAGTATAAAAGCATAATTACATAAACTCTGTAAGCGGTTGCACAAGACGTAGAAGTTCTATGATTAGAGATTGTAACAGATGACGGCTGTTACAATTAATTGATGCTCCCAGTCACCACATCTGTGCCGGGTAAGGAATCCAAATTGAATTGAAATGCGTAATAAATGTTGATTTGATTGCTATTTTATGGGTAAAATCTTTGTTTGAGTTGTAACCGCCTGTTATTTCAATCTGAAGTTTGAAAACTGACTTGACCATCTGAGGGTTTGAGTTTTTAGTAGAAACTTCTATAGACCTTCTTCTATATGCTGTCTTTTTTATCATTGATAGGCTCGCGTTTGACTATCATCTCACTTCACGCCTAGAAGTAACCTATTCACTCTTTACATAGGGACCCTTAAATTGTAGCTATCAGGCAATATCATCACTAGCTTAATAAATGATGACACTTCAGGTTTTTTTTATTATTGATAGGCTCGCGTTTGACCACCATCTCACCTGGTGGTAAGCGTAGGTACTTCAGTTTAGACATGCAACTTTAGCACTATGTAGAAATTAAAGGAATCATTATTTGTAATGCCTATATGGGGCTATAAGCTGTCTCATTTCGTTTTGTTTCTCTAAACTACAAAAGACATTTTGTCAACAATCACTATAGTAGACATTCTAATCATTTCATCAGTCTATTAATCCAAACTAACGACTAAATTAGAGTAGAAATTCAAATAAACATTCCATGTTCAGAATTTACACTAAAATTCAATGATGTACTTACTAAATATTTATTATATTGGCAATTGCTAACGTAATCGTCGGTGCCAATTATTTAAATCAATCTAGTTGACGTGTTACATTAACATTGGTTCAACCTCAATAAATATAGCTTAAAAAGTAATGCAATCAAAATGTAAAATTGCTGCTTTACCAAAATAATAACGTTCTATTTTCAAACTGCATAATGACACATCGATGATCGAGGTTGCAAGTGCACAAAAATGACACAAATTATATTTTTAAATGCGCGCTGATTCTTCTATTGCACACTTCTTTATTTTTTAACCTTTTGACCGTCGGGTCGGTCATAGACTTGGAAATCGTAAATAAACCTTTTTTTATACTGTTTTTTCGTTCATCGTTTTTGTGTGCATACGTTTGCATACATTTAGTTTTGCTTTATTTTTGCTGGCACAAGCAATGTTCCGCTGGCAATTATATCCGTTTGAGTTTGTTAGCTAACTTTTAGCTCGTTTTGGAAAGGAGGGAGAATTAAATGGACTGAAATACTTTTCTTTAGTGCTAGTCGCACTGGGGAATTGAATTGAAATATTGTTGTGCTGATATATTCTCTGGATATATGGCAGTTAAGTTTCAGTTTGTTTTAAAGTAGAAACTATTACCATTCCACAGTTTTGAGCCATTTTGCCATAAATAGGTTTTACCTTAAACCTGTGGATACTCTATGGATTATAATATAATACTCTATAGACTATATGATGTGATAAGATGACATTCTTATCAAATTTTTTGGTGTGACGAGAATAGATAAAGTAAGAAATGAGTATATTAGAGGAAGTTTGAAAGCGACGCCAGTGACTGAAAAGTTGAAGGGGATCGTTTGTCTTGGTATGGTCATGTGCAGAAGAGGTATAAAACGCATGTTACTAAAAGAGCTATAAGTCTACATGTAGATGAATGGGAGGGAGAGGGAGGGCAAAGAAAAGATGGACAGATTGTGTGAGGAGTGATATGAAAGTAAAGGGAGTTAGCGATAGTGTGACGAATGACAGGACAGAATGGAAGAAAAAAACGTGTTGCGCTGACCCCAAATAAAACGGGACAAGGGCAAGAAGATGATGATTATCTTTATTTATTCACGTTGACAAGAAATATGTAACCAACGATTTAAAAGATTGTCCATAGAGTTTTTTAAACGTTCTTCTCTATTGAGAATCTACGCTTTGAAACGTGCAATTGAGCTTCACTTTTTTGATTGGCCGACATTTTAACAATTCAAAAGTGCCTTCTTCTTCTTTTCGTGTCGATGCTCTCAAACTATACTTTTTCTGCCCAATATTTGGCAAACTGTACGGCTCTATTGTTGCCCTCATATAGATCCTGAAAACTGCAGGTGGTAATGCAGGATGGGCAGCATAGCAGGTGGCGCATGTCCTGTGGAGAGGCTCCACATTGGCACTGTGCTAGAGATGGGCCGAGGAAGCCCCACTTGGCCAGATTGCTTTAAACAAAAAGTGCCTGTAAACAGTTTATTAGATTGACATGACAACGCGTTTTTCATATAAATTCTCTTACAGATAAAACAGAAAACACGCTATACCAACGTTGTCGCGTCGAGTCTGTCGGCAGACACCTTTGCGAAAACCAATTAGTGACATAACGAAGATATATAATATTATATGTTTCTGATAAGAACTCATCGCACCGTTCTGATAACAAAAGTTGTCTGTAAATAAACTGAGCGATATGGCAGGATGAAACTATTAATATTAATAGTAAGTACTAGTAAATACCAGGGATTTTATCTATATATATAAAAATCAATGCCACTTTTCGTTGTTATTTTATAACTCAAGAACGGGCTCACCTATCCAAACCAAATTTTTAGGCTTTGTTCGGACTATTTAGTAGATGGTTTATGTGAAGTTTGGTAGGGTAGAGTAGGGTAGAGTAGGATATATGTAATAGGGTAGAGTAGGGAAGAGCGGGAGCGAAGCCGTGCGGGCAAAAGCTAGTACTATATGAAATAAGGAATAATAGAAAACGATTACGCGTATGAAATCATTTCAGATTATCCGCTATTTTTGATACAGACATCCTACTTCCTACTAATATTATAAATGCGAAAGTTTGTACGTATGGATGGATGTATGGATGTATGTTACTCTTGCACGCAAAAACTACTGAACGGATCTCGATGAAACTTGGTACACGAGTAGACCATATCCCAGAATAACACATAGGATACTTTTTATCCTGGGATTATGTACGCGGGTGAAGCCGCGGGCAAAAGCTAGTACGAAATATAAAAGTAAAATACTAATACCAAGATTTAACTTTATTTTTAGTCTGGATTAAATAAAAACCTGTCGTAACCTTTCATTTAGAATCTGCCTTTATCCGAAACTATCCGAACCTTTTATATCGGTTTCGGATATTTTTTATTTCGGATATCCGATAGATTCGATTACGGTTTTGGACCTCTTAAGCATCCCTGACAGATTTCTGCTGTTACCTACGCTAAAATAAGCACTACATTTATTTTCTTTTTTATAATGGTCTATCTATTTTATTTATATGTCTATCGCGGACAAAGGCAAAAACAATGCGTACATTAGGATTTTTTACGTCTTTATGTATGTTTGTTACTTGACATATTATATTTTACACAGTTTTAACTATAATAAACTTAGCCTCAGTTTGTGTACCGGATATCCTTACTAATAGTCCTTATTATAAAAGCGAAAGTGAGTTTATTTGTTTGTTTGTTACGTCTTCACGCCTAAATGGCAAAACCGATTTTGATGAATTTTGGTACAGAGATAGTTGGGAACCTGGAGATGGACACAGGCTATTTAAAAAAAAGAAATAATAATATTAATTTATATTAATAATATTAATTTATATAATTTATATTAAGAAATATTTTTTTTTTTTTTTTTTTTTTTTTTTTTTTTTTTTTTTTTTTTTTTTTTTTTTTTTTTTCGGCAGGAGTGGGAAATCCTCATGGACGGCCAGGCTGCCTCACATACGAGCCAGTCTGGGCAGTGTCAGACTCCTACTGACTAAAACCGCACTCCTGCCTTACATTTAAACCACAGACATGGCGTCCGTGCTCTTTTTTGATTTTACATTGTTTGCTTCTGGGCAACTCCACGTGCAAGTGGCGTCACTCCAGAGCACCTTCCAGTAACTATAACAAATCCCGTCAGAATTTCAGAGCTGAGAGGCCACCAATCCGAAGCGAAACTCAAGCAGCAACGAGCCATACATGCATAAAAAATTGGGGAAACTCCCAACCTTCAACACACATACAACCCTCCGCCCCCCATCAAATGGCCCCCCAGCTCCAGACTTAACTATAATTAATTCTATATAATACATATAAATAACCTTAAATATCAATAACTTAAACTACAATATGCTGTAAATAGTGTTTTTTTTTTTTCAGTTTTTTTTTTTTTTTTTTTATTATATATAATTTTTTTTTTTTTTATTATTATATATAATTTTTTTTTTTTTTTTTTTTTTTTTTATTTTTTTTTTTATTATTATATATAATTTTTTTTTTTTTTTTTTTTTTTTATATATATATGTATTTTTTAGGTAACGCTATGTTAAATTTATAACTATGGGTTTCCACCCCAAGACCGGTCACTGTTTCCTGCTAAGAACCGACCGCCCCGAGCAATACCCGCGTCATCCAAAGCTACTTCAGATCATCACTGCCTAAGTAGGCGGATCAGTGCCTCGACGACTGCTCTGTCCCGATGCCGCATGGCGTTCTTCATGTTGTTATTGATAATGTCACTGGTCGACGCCTCCTGTGCCCTCCTCACAAACCTTCCAATAGCGTCGTCAGCGTTGTCAGCGTAGTACACGCAGTGGGCAGTATGTCTGGAGACTGCCACCACTGCGTGGGGGACGCTGTTGTGAATCCGGATGTTGGTGGATTTTGTCTTCAAGATGATGACTGATTCGCTGGTAAGCCCTTGAGCTTCGTGTATGGTTAGGACGCATGATCCAACCCCAGTCCCATAACCCTGGTCAATGAGGGTCTTTTTCTCCCCCTGCGTGTAGACCAGGAAAAGCGTGTTGGGAAGAGTGTTGGGAATATGCGCGCCCGTGAAACTCCTTAGCTGTAGGGAGTGGACCTGGTCTTTTGACGAATATATGCCAGGGTACACCTCCCCTAGGGCATACGCAACATCCATTGGATTCCGGTGCGAGCAGGGCAGTTCGTGGCTGATGGTCACAACTGAGTCCGGACGAGCGTAACTAATAGGGAAAAGATTTTCCCTGTCCAGATAGGGCAGTTGATTAATATCTCCGACAAGGACCGCGCTACTAGCGCCCGACAATCGGACTGCCATTACGATGGCCCCGAAATGGTTCATGAGTGCCTCGTCTACCAGAATGCGATTGCATTTTTGAGATCCTTTGCACCCGTTCGATAGAATTGAGGCCATCGTGCGCACCTTGGTTCTGTTGTCTTCACCAATTTTGTGCGCTAACTTTTGCCGCAGGTCTTTCGCCGCCTCGGTTGTTGTAGTGACTATGACGTCGCGGTCCCTATCAAAGTTATTGATCACCCAAGTGGTCTTGCCGCACCCTGGGACACCGTTTATCCAGCTGATGCCCGGCAAAGCCCAGCCTCCAGGCTGGTCTATCGATCTTGAGATGGTTTCCGCCTGTTCGAGGATCCTGTCATCCAGCATAATCTTAGTGCATCGAGCTACCACTACAATTGGGTCACTTTCGGGTGTCACAAAAGTAATACGGCCAGAACGTGACGTTATCGACTCGTCCAACGGTATAAACCCACACGTGGCGTTGTATGCAGCCATATATTGACCAGTCATTTCTCCCTTGATGACTTGGGAGGTAGCATTATTATATATGGCTGCCGCTGCCTCCTCGAGTCTCTCCTGAAGCAACTCTTCGGTCTCTAGTCTCTTCTGGTATGACTGCATAATTTTACGGCAAGTCATGAGACTGACCGAGTTGGTTGCCTTTGTTATCGCTTGAAACTCGAGAAACGCATTCGCCACGTGATCGCTTGGCTCTGTTACCGTCCTGAATTTCGGCGGGGTGACCTGCCCTCTGTCGGCTCTTGTTGATGTTGGTCGCTTTTGTTTCGGTGGTTCTGGGATGACCCTGATAAACTCCTGCACTGCATCTATCTGTCTGATATGACAGGGCCTCGCACCAAATCCCAGCCTCCTGCTTAGAAAGTTGGAGACCGATTTCCATCGATCTCTGGTGTTTATCTTCTTCTCTAAACTGCGGCTGATTTTTTCTTCGGAGGCGGCCCTCTCGGCTGCTATCTTCTGCTGTAGTCTCTCTGATCCGCATGAGGTTGTTGGGACTGACCTCGAGGATGTTAGCTGACCAGTCTCTGCTGTTTCCAGCACGGTACAATTTTGGGATGGCCTAAGAAAACTAAGATCTTCTCCCCTGTCCTCATACACCACCAACTCGTGATCTTTAGAGGCTTTAATGCAACCGTATTGATCGGCAACCTCGCCTCTTTCGTGAACAATCACCATTGCATCCACGCTAATGATTCGGGGGCGCGTATTCGTGGTTCGGTCTGATTCTGCGATTTCGGTGAGCAACGAGCATACTTGGGCAAACGGAGTCGCCTCATGCCACTCGAAAAGTGCGATCGTTTTGTTTTGAAATCGCACAATACGGTATTGGTGTTTAGCTATAGCTGCAGCGGGCAACGCATTGAACTTTGCGCGTTTCATGTTTGTTTTGAAGGTGCTCCCGTTTATCAAAGCAGCCAGTCCTGGTGATATATTGACGCTATTCCCACCTTCTGCGCGGCAGAAGCTTAGACCGAGTCTCTCGTTATCTCTATTCATAAAGAGGGCCACACCGCGTAGTCTGATGCCTGGTTTCCCATCCCCCCCGGATTCCAATAACTTCCATAATGGCAATATGCTTGGTGTGATCGTCCGCTGGGAACTACTATCAGTGGATGCGGTAGCGGTGACTGTTGGGCTCCCTTCAGTCAAGTATCTCGGTATTTGTATAATCGTCTGCGTTGGTGTTTGCGTGAGAGTTGATGTTTGCCTGAGTGTAGGAGATTGCATGAGGGCTAGTGTTTGCGTGGTTGCAGGGCCCTGCGTGAGTGTTGGTGTAGGTGTTTGTGTGTGAGCTTGTGCACGTGTATATTGTGTAGAGCCGTTAGCTATCGCTACCGCTCGCATGACACTGCTCGCGAATGCCAGGAATGGTGTTCTGGTGGCCTGAGTCTCCATTATAGGTTGCAATGTAGACGGGGTTACTGACATCTGGATTTTAATTTCAAGGACCATCCTTTCCCGTTCAAACCGTGGACACTCGGTGAGCACGTGCCATACCGTCTCGTCACAGTTGGGGTCACAGACACAAGCGGGACTGTCTTTAAGGTGAAAACGGTAGAGGTAAGCCCCGAATCCTCCGTGGCCGGTCAAGATTTGGACATGAGTAGGTGTTAGTACCATGTCTTTAAGAAATATTATTATTAATTTATATTAATAAACGCGGGCGAAGCCGCGGGTAAAAGCTAGTTATTTATAAAATAATGTGACTAATTGTCATAGGCTCGATTATGGGATAACTGCGCAATAGCCGAGATAAAGAGTATCCTATACTTATCCTAATTTTGTATATGGCCTACCCATGTGACAAATTCCATCCACATCCGCTCAGCCGTTGGAGCAGAGAAAAGTGACCAACATACACACATAGCTACATAAATACAAAACTTTCACGTTATGATTTATGATAATAGAATAGTGAAGCGACCGATACGGAATATCGATTAGAAAAGTAACTTTTATCAAGGCTCCCAAAGTCGATTCTTTACGAGTAGACTAAACACTTCAGAAATAGAACGAGTTTATATTATACCTACGTCTTGTGATTCTTCGCGTCTATCAGAAACCTTTGAACGGCAAAGGAAAATATTTTTACCGCCTACACTATTTATTTAAGGCTTCCAAGGCGATAAAAAAGCCATAAAATATTTTGCCGATGGAATTATTCCCTTAGTGTGATACGGGGATAAACGACGGCAGATAAATCGATATTACGAGCCGTCGATACATCGAAATGGCGTTTTATATTGGGACAAAACGTGTGTTGATTTAAAAAAAAAACTCTTCTTCTTCCTGTCCTTATTCCATATTACTTGGGGTCGGCGCAACACGTTTTTTTCTTCCATTCTGTCCTGTCACCCGTCAAACTATCACTAACTCCCTTTTCTTTCATATCACTTCTCACACAATCTATCCATCTTTTCTTCGGCCTTCCTCTCCCTCTCCATCCATCCACATGTATACTCAGAACTCTTTTAGTAATATGCGCTTCATCCCTCCTCTTCACATGACCATACCAAGACAACCGATTACTTTTCAACTTTTCAGTCACCGGCGCTACTTTCAAACTTCCTCTAATATACTCATTTCTCATTTTATCCATTCTCGTCACACCACACATCGATCTTAACATTCTCATCTACATGCAATCTTTTTTCATCCGTCTTTTTCACAGCCTAACATTCTGATCCATCCCTACTAATATTATAAATGCGAAAGTAACTTTGTCTGTCTGTCTGTTACGATTTCACGCAAAAACTACTGAACGGATTTAGGTCAAATTTGGTAGGTAGGTAGAAGACACTGGAATAACACATAGGCTACCTATAATTCCACTGCTGAGCACGGGTCTCTGCCCGCGCGATATAAACTGTAGTCCACGCGGGCGAAGCCGCGGGCGGAAAGCTAGTATAGTATGATTTAAAAAACGAACAAAGTCGCTTAAAATTGTTGTTTGAAATGAAAAACTAGCGTTCATTATTGAATGACAATACGGAACTATACGTTATGCATCGTCAAGCGAAACAAAATATGTTTCGAATACAGGTTACCGCATTGAAAGGGTTAATCACCCGCCCATTTCAACTGTGAATTGATGGTTACGATGTGTCAATCAAAACCATAGTGCAGTGATTTGTTTTTCTTGTTTCGGAAACTAGTTTTTTTAGCATCAACATTTAGCTTGCCTTGTCCCAACCGTCTTGGGGTCGGATTAAGTTAAAAAAGTATAAGTATTTTTAACCGACTTCTAAAAAAGGAGGTTCTCAATTCGGATGGTTGTATTTTTTTTTAAATGTTTGTTCGCGCATAACTTCGTCGCTTGCCAACCGATTGGAGAAATTATTTTTTTGTTGGAAAAGGTATACTTCCTAAATGGTTCCATAGTCACCAAGTTGGAATCTGATGATGGAATATTGGCGAAATCGGGGAAAATCCTCAAATTGAATTCATTTTTTTTGTGAAGTCGGTTATTTTCTTTTTTTGACACACAACACATGATTAGTACTGTTACTAATCATGTGTCAATGTGATTTATAACTACTTTTTTACTTCTTCAGATCAAAAAATATACTAGTTATGCGTTCCAAATGAAAATAGGATCAATTGCCATGTTCTGATGTCACGTTATACTGTCCAACCGAAGATTTTTTGGCAAAATTGAAGAACTCTGAAATGAGTAAAATTGAAAAACTGTTCACGGTTCGTAAATAAATTAGTTATTTCGTAAATTTTATAAATTTCTTTCTTTGATTTGACAGTTAATTATGACGTCACAACGTGGCAAACGATATCCTATTCTCATTTGGAACGCATTGTATTACATAATGCTGTATTAAACGGAAAAGCATTAGAACAGCACGATTTTAAGTCATACCTACCTATCCCACATCTAAATTTCGATCTATGGTTATAATTTAATTACGAGCCTCGCTGACATTTAAAACCATAGAGTAGACATTTAACTTTTTACTTAACCATTAAGATTTTAGTTGACAAAGGTGTTTCGGAAAATACCTATTCCATTCCTGAATTCGTATCTAAAATACAAAGGAGCACATATTAACGTTCAATTATTAACGCGATTCAATTAAAATTTGTGGAAAATCATCAAAGTGAAGTCTACTCTTTGAACACCTTTGAAGTTTCAATAAATGAAGTGATACACAGATCATTTAGTTGAACTTTAGTGTGTAATAAAATAAATTGAGCGCGAGATTCGAATTTATTAACAATAAATTGGTTGATTTAAGATATTTGTCGAGTCCTTTTTGTTAAAAAATAGTAAAAATGCGAAATGATTTCAGAGCAGAAATTATACAGGATTTGGATTTTTTTAAGAGTTTTACTAACAAACGGTTTTCCCGCGGTTTAACACGGGACTTGTATTTTAAAGAAATAAAAATTAGCTGCTAAGTATTGAAAGTGAAAGATTTTTTGTTGCCCAAAGACAAACAAACCAAAAAGTAATTTTACCTCTATAAATGGTTTTCGGGGAGTCTTTTTGCCCAACCGTTTTACAGTAAAGACAAAAAAAAATACCAACCAAAGTCCTACCAACCTATTTAGCGTCATACCTTTGGTGTTGACCTATTAAAATAAACTAAAAGGCTAACTAAATGTTACTTCTATTTTTGAGACTATAATAATTAAAATCTACGACGAGAAATTACGTTTTCAATCGAAATAGAAAATCGGCGTAATAAATGTTTGCAATAAACATTTTATGATCGTAAATTAATTTAGCACACTTTGATCTCTGGTAAGATAGTCATTAAAAATCCATAATTCAAAATATACCTACGTAATATTGTCTATGTCTTGCTTATTTTAGGACACTTTAAAAGTTTTTATTATCACTACATAATCTTTAAAACAAAAGAAAAAAAACAGGAAAAGTACTTCAAAGATTAAATAAATTTCTGTTTTAATTACGTTTTGTGTGTGAAAACGTTAGGTACGTGCTGCATAGCCACTTCTACATTTTAATTAAATCATAACAAGGCGCCATAAAAATCATTTTAACATGAAAATTTTACATTAAAAAACATTTTCAATTTATGTTGTGATAAAATCTACCTACATCGTTGTTGTTTTTAATGTGGGTAGCATTTGTTGAGATAGTTTGAAAACATTCTAAAGTTCAAAATTGGAATCGTGTAAAACATCGCGTCTCTCTATCGACAAAAAATTATAATAATAATTTATCATACACAAATAAAGGGTAGGTAATTAGTTTCCTACTTCTATTTTTAAATAAGAGGTGTTCAGCTACAAAACCCGGTGGGTACCGAGGTATTGTTATCGACCTAGAAAACGGGAAATACCTCTGTTTCCCGCGAACAAGAACACCAAAAGGCCTAATGACCGAGGGATGTCAATCACATTAATTGACAGTGTCTGGGCAAGAAGCTATTTTCGTTTATTTCGTGAATGTCGCAACCAGAAAAATCTCTAGCGACAAATTAAAAGCGAGGAAACGAAAATTTTAAATCAGCATCTACCTACAGTTTTTTTTTTATTTAATCATGTGTCAACTAAACGTAACCTCAAAACGAGAAATCAACAACGTAACGTGATCATGACAAGACGCGTAAACTAAACGTAGTAACAGTCAACAAACGATCATTATCATCAATCGGATGATTACAGGAACTATTACAAAAGCTTTTCGTGACTGAAACACGAACATGGAACGGGAAATGTACAAAACACGGCCATTTTCGTCGGGTCTAAGTAGATATAGGTTTGACAATAATTGTGTACATAAATATTGTGACTCACCCTTTCGACGTCTAGGTCGGTCCCTGTACACAGTCTCTTGCCACCACTACCGTTGTAAGCCATCGTGCACCACAAAACAAAACACAAATCACACCGAAACGCGTTTTGTTGGAAACGAAACCGGCAATACCTCCTTGTACGGCGGTCGCGAGCAGACTGATTGAACGAATGAAATATATTGAGTCGCGAACGAATGAGGAGCGGGACGCGCAGATAGTGGATTGCCATAAGAAAACTAGCGCCTCTAAATTGGTACATTTAACAAAGTATTTCTAATAAACACAGAATATTTCGCTAATTATAAAATATTTGCGAAAGATGATTAAAATAAAAGAAATCCGTGAAATCATTTACTTCATTTTTATTCATTTTAAGACGCTGTTAATAAAATTAACCATGGTAGCTTTTTGGGATTATTACGTAATGTCAAAATTCCATCAAAAGGTCGTTCAACTTTCAAAACGTCATTCATTGTTATTGTGTGAAGTTGTTGCGATTTCTTATTGTATTCCATTGTTTATAAATTACAATAACAAACACAATGAGTGAAAACGAGGAAGAGGAGGAAATTAAAATCGAGTATTTCGAGTCTTTCGACACCGATCCTCTGCGTGAAAATAGTGAGAAACCAACATGTGTCGCAAACAATCCCGTGACATCAGATTTTCGTAATGAAAATATAAATCAACTTGTAAGTAACACTAAAAACTATAAAAAAGATATAAAAATATCGTATTTATAATCGTATTTTAAACTGTAATTGTTAGTCACGATTTCAGTGGTGCAATATCAAGGAATTCTGGCATTTCGCCAAGAGAACATCATCACCTTTGTCCTACGCGTCTAGTAAAAAAATTATCCGTCAGTTCAGTTTTAGGCGCTATGGCAAACATTCCTTACTGATAACTTGGCTATCTTAGTTTAGCTAATGGTGATAGATGAACGAGTAGGCTGTATGTTTTTCTGTTCTATTTTAAAATATACCTCTCCTGTCTTCTGAAGTTGTTGTTTACAAAATAATTGAATATTAATGAACTGTAATCAATCTTTGCACAATCTTGGATGACCAAAAAGATAATAACCTAAACTCAGAAAACGGTTGTTCGTATTCAGCAAATTAAAATAAGACACTGACTAAAATGATGAATGTGCTATGTGATAGACCAACAATTTTCCTTGCTTGTTCTTTTTTATTATTATTGATAGGTTCACGTTTGACTATCTCATCTGATGGTAAGCGATGGATTCATGCTTGCTTAGAAGGAACCTATTAAAAACTTACACCCCTAGGTTGTACGTAGCTATCAGGAAACACAGGCTGCGGCAGGAAATTCCACTCCTTAGCTGTATGTATAATAAAATTACTTTGGTCTTGGAATATTCATTTGGCTCAAGCGTATTAACCAATAAGAAAGCAGGACATTGTGTTTCTATTGGGTATCAAACTTTACCAAAGTAACCCGCTTATAAATGTATTATTTTCTAATTAGTTTCTTATTTGTTTGTTTCCAGGACTCAAATGTTGTAAACATGAACTTAGAAAATCATGAACTCGGAGATTATGATGAAAATAAATATCCACTTGTAAGTCAAAAGAAAATATTATCATATATACATTTTAAATTTCGGCTGGTAGATAATGCCTAAGGCATTAAGTCCGCCTTTGTACAGTTTATGTGCAATAAGCATTAATAAATAAATAAATAATACTTGGTATTTATTTAGTTATATTATGTTCTCAGGAATCAGAAAACGAAGAAACTTGGTACAAGTCTGTGGACAACCTCGGAAGATATCTGTGCAAGTTTTGCGAAAACTCCTATTCCACTATTCAAACTGTACGCCACCATGTTAAAAATAAACACTTAGAAAACTATATTCAAATGAAGAGCTCTACCAAAGACAAATTAAGAAGAAGTAAACTAAAATGCCATATATGCAAAAAGCGCTTTAAAAACACCAGCGCCTTGCAAGAACACTTACAAAGTCATGGCATTCATGAAATACAGAAATCTTGCTTCGTATGTCACGCAACATTTGATAATGAAACTGAATTGTCTTCTCATATGTTGAACAAACATAATACTACTTTAAGAAAGCTGCATTACTGCGTAACATGCGGTTACAGTACGTCAAAATTATCTCATTTTAAACAGCATGAGAAAACACATTCACATACCAGTCAATTGAAATGTTCTTATTGTGAATATACTACATATCATCCACCGAATTTGAAAATACATGTACGGACACATACCGATGATAAGCCGTACACTTGTACGTTCAGCGGTTGTGGGTATCGCTGTACAGCTAAGTCCGGATTGACCAGTCATATGCTAAAACATGAGAGGGATAAGAATATGATTTATTGTGATAAGTGCAGTTATAGCACTGTTTATAAACAGAGTCTTAAGAAGCATATGGACAGTCATAGAAGGAATAGTGTTCGGATTAGGTTTTAGGATTTTTTAAATAAAATTATTTATAAACTTCCTTTGGTGTTTTTTTTTCTCGCTATGGATTAGTGTGAGAGAGTGTGTCAGATCTTTACTTACTAAAACCCACTTATGTTTCTTTAGTTGTTCATTCTCTTTATTCTTTCATTTCTTTGCAGTCCAGAGCCATGGAGTAGCTAACTTATTTAAACAATCAAATTTCCAGTAAGATGGAAGTGTTATTGGTTTTGCTGTGTAGTAGCTTGCAGTCGGAATTTTACGTAAGGGCTCACCTCATTTTTTATCTGGATTTTACTTTTTTTTTTCAGTGAGTAAAAATCATCCAAATGACATCCCCCGCCCTTGGGCGGAGCGGGAGATAATGTCAGACTTTTACTGACTAAAAAACCCACACCGTTCCTTCTTGCCTTTCATATCGGGGCCGAGCCTCCCTTCCGGAACTTGACCCGGGCCCCAGTAAGCTTCAACCCAGCTGGGCCCCTGCTGTTGCTGACAAATCCTTGATGCGCGCGGGAACAGTGCGCGCCGTTGACGTCTTGGGCTCGGTCCGGACAGTAACGGGCGGTCGGACAGCGAGTTACCCATGGCTCGCCGTCTTCGAGCCCGCGTCTACGGTGGCCGGAAATCGGCGGCGGCTCGGGCGCTGTGAGCGCCGTTGCCTGATGCGGTCGGGCTCCTCCTTTGCTAGCATCACTGCTTCGCAGAAAGAGGCGGCTGCCTGCCACTCCTGTGACCGCCTGCCACTCCTTTTTATCTGACCTTTTCACCTGTACTTATTATATTTTTCAGAAACAGTATTTTCATTTTTGCTATCAGTATAATCATGCAACTATACTGTATCAACTGACTGAGCAGTCATTCACAAGTTGATATCAAAACAAAATGAAATCTGCATGTTTGACTTAAAATAGCATAGCTGCAATCATATCTTGATTTATGTAGATAAATGACTAACCATAATGTCTAATCAGAACTTCCTTCTTGAACATTTTATAAGATAACAGCAATATCAGATCAATAAATTATTAGGTAAATGAAATATTGAGTGTGTATTTGTGTAATGAACATAGATGCCTATTTTGTAATCCTCGGGGGGGGCGACCGATGGCAACGTCCTCTCGCGTCGGGCCCTCATGGCCTGTAACCAAGGCCATGTTCCAGAGCGAGGAGAAGTAGCAGGCAGTCGTCTCCTTCGCTTTCATTATTGCTTCGCAGAACAGATGATCGAAGGAGGGGAGCGCCTGCTATTCCTTCTCGCTCCGGACCATGGCCGTTCGCATGAGGAAACGGACTTCCTTACGCCCCAGTCGGGATCTCGTCCCCGATTCTCAGGCTTACAGACGGCGAGAAGTGGGTAGCTCGCCGTCCAGCCTTTCGACCGAGCCCGAGTTGTCGACGGCGCGTAGTGTTCCTAACCTCAACGACGATGGATGTCAGCAAAACTGTAGGGGCCCAGCAGGGTCGAAGCCTACTGTATTGGTTCACTTCTGAAAGGAAAACTTGGACCCTGGAACGCAAGGAGGAAAAGGAACATAGGAGTAGGTGTCAGTCAGTAAGTCTGACATGTCCTCTCCTGATCTGATTTCCTACCTAAAAAGAATGCCAAAGTATTGTTACGCCGTTAAATTTCAACACGTCATATCTCCGACAAAATAAAGACTGGCAACGAATAATTAAAACGCATTGCTGTTCGAAAGCTCTAGAACCAAAGTACCTACCTAGCCTGGCAAGATCTGGAACATTCCTTCATAAGTACTCGTTGTACCTACTATTTAGTAGGTATGTAATCTGTAGGTATCTGTAGGTGGATAAGGGAAATGGTACTTTCCGCCATTAACAATAGAGTCGAAATTCGCGTGAGTGACTTGCGAAGGACAAAGTAATAAAATTGATTTATGGCCCCGCGATGGTACTCTATTGTTCTGGATCTATCCTGAGACGTCAGTATCTAGAATTTTTTTTGCTCCGCGTATAAATACGAGCCCCCGAACGGAAGTGAGTCAGTTCTGATTTCGACTGCGAACAAGAGCGATCTACCTAAGTGTGCGAAGTGACTTTATCTAACGACCGAGGCGATAGTACCTATAACGGAACTGTAGTGCTAACTGTGATTTGGATTATTGTTGACTGGACAAATTACTTATTGTTTGTGGTGAATAAAGTTCTCTGTTAATTAAACGGCATTTAATTACCTACGTACGTAATAGTATTTTGTAAACATTCATATTTTGAGACAGCGCTGCCTCATCAGACGCGGGTTTGTCGGGCTATAGACAAGTGGCATTTGTGTTATTGATTGATCTCATTGGACAATACTCAACTCAAACACGAGTGCACGCTCATGTTAACTCAACATATCTGTTTAATACCTATAATAACATCGACAATAAGTACTGCTTAGGGAGATAAACCAAATATGGAATACCTTTTTTATCGATAATAAATTCGGTTTAATAACATGAAAGTTTTATTAATTAAATAATTTATTTGTAATTACAATCATGATAGATGGCTGTTGGGGCCGAAAGGTTCTGGAGTGGCAACCTCCTACTGGAAGACGCAGCGTCGGGAGGCCTCCTACAAGGTGGACTGATGACCTGGTGAAGGTTGCGGGACACACAGGGACAGAATCGATCATTGTGGCGACGCTTGGGCATGCCTAAAAGGAAATCTCAACTGTGCCGGCAGACATCACAGACAAGAGCCGCTCGAGTACGCCGTACGGAAGAATCTGCCCCTGAAAATGAGCAGCGCCTCTCGAGAAATAGAGAATATATTTCGCAAGCACGCGCTAGAGAATCTAGCTCCGAGCGCTCACAGCGCCTCGCTAGCCAAAATGTGAGGACGTCGCGGGCCCGTGCTCGAGAAACTAGCGCTGAACGTGCGCAGCGTCTATCTGATTTAAGGCAGCATGTCTCTGTGACAAGGGATAGGGAGACTAGCGCTGAGCGCTCGCAGCGGCTCGCTAGGCAAAATGCCATAACATCGCAGGCCCGTGCTCGGGAATCTAGCGCTGAACGTGCGCAGCGTCTATCTGATTTAAGGCAGCATGTCTCTGAGACAAGGGATAGGGAGACTAGCGCTGAGCGCTCGCAGCGGCTCGCTAGGCAAAATGCCATAACATCGCAGGCCCGTGCTCGGGAATCTAGCGCTGAACGTGCGCAGCGTCTATCTGATTTAAGGCAGCATGTCTCTGAGACAAGGGATAGGGAGACTAGCGCTGAGCGCTCGCAGCGGCTCACTAGGCAAAATGCCATAACATCGCAGGCCCGTGCTCGGGAATCTAGCGCTGAACGTGCGCAGCGTCTATCTGATTTAAGGCAGCATGTCTCTGAGACAAGGGATAGGGAGACTAGCGCTGAGCGCTCGCAGCGGCTTGGTAGGCAAAATGTCCTAACATCACAGGCCCGTGCTCGGGAATCTAGCGCTGAACGTGCGCAGCGTCTATCTGATTTAAGACAGCATGTCTCGGAAACAAGGGATAGGGAGACTAGCGCTGAGCGCTCGCAGCGGCTCGCTAGGCAAAATTCCATAACATCGCAGGCCCGCGCTCGAGAATCCAGCGATGAACGTGCACAGCGTCTATCTGTTTTAAGGCAGCATGTCTCTGAAACAAGAGATAGGGAGACTAGCGCTGAGCGCTCGCAGCGCCTAGCAACAGAAAGACAGCGAGCAGCTACAGTCAGAGCACGTAATCGGAATTTAGCCCAAGGAAATAGATCAGCCTTCAATTACGATGCCAATATAGATTATGCTCAGCAAAACACTGTGAAAATAGGCGAAATGAATAAAACATGTCCTAAGTGTTTTGCAAATAAATGGAGCGATGAACCAAATGGTATGTGTTGTGCTGCAGGAAAAGTGGTTCTTGCTGATATCCAGGCACCACCACAACCAATAAAAGATCTATTACTGGGCAATCATCTATTATCTGCGCATTTTTTAAAAAACATACGAAAGTATAATACACTCTTCCAAATGACGTCATTCGGTGCTAAAGAAATTCGCGAAGGAAACTTTATGCCTACATTTAAAGTAGAAGGGCAAGTTTATCACTTGATTGGTAGTCTACTTCCTTCGCCAGGGCAAAGCCCGCAGTTTCTACAAATTTACTTCATTTCTGATGCTGACCAACTTTCGTTGCGGTCTAATATTGCTCCTAACCTAAATATCGATTTAATCAATGATTTACAGATGTCGTTAAATAGTCATAACATTTATATTCGCAGTTTCAAATACAATTTAGAACATAACTCTTCACCTGAAAACTTAAAATTAATCATTCACGCTGACCGCACTCCACAAAATCAACATCGTGGAAGATACAATTCACCTACAGCAAACGAAGTTGCAGTATTATTGGTGGACGAAGATAAGGGACCTAGAGATATAGTCCTTCATTGCAAAGATGGTCAACTGAAAAGAGTTTCTGAATTACACAGAGCTTACGATCCCTTACAATACCCTTTGATGTTTGTTAACGGTGAAGATGGTTATTATTTGACTATCCCTCTACAAAATTCAGCGCGAAATAAAACAGTTTCGTGTATGCAATTTTATATGTATAGATTGATGACCAGGGCCAATAGTTTTAATCCCCTTCATTATTATCGGGATTTGTTTAGTCAATACTGTGTTGACATGATGGCTAAAATGATAACAGAGAGACTAAGTTACATAAGTCGCAATCAACAACAACTGAGAGCTGATGACTATATCCATTTAAGAGACGCTATAAATCAGGATGCTAATGTCAACGCTGCAAATATTGGCCAACATGTCATCTTGCCTTCATCTTTCACCGGCTCTCCGCGTTACATGCATGAAAAAACCCAAGATGCAATGACGTATGTACGCAACTATGGAAGACCCGATTTATTTGTGACGTTCACTTGCAATCCGGAGTGGCCAGAAATTAAGAAAGAGCTATTTGCTGGCCAACGTTCTTTCGACCGTCATGACATAATTGCTAGGGTTTTTCATTTAAAAATGAAAAAAATGGTCAAGTTGTTCACTAAAGACGAGGTATTCGGCAAAGTCAAATGCCATATGCTTAGTGTTGAATGGCAAAAACGCGGACTACCACACTGTCATATGCTGTTTTGGTTTGAACAAAAAATACAACCAGATGAAATAGACAGTATAATAGTTGCTGAACTACCCAACAAAGATGATGACCCAATATTATTCGATATTATCACCAAAAACATGATCCATGGACCTTGTGGGGAGCACAATTTATCATCACCGTGTATGAAGAACGGTATATGTTCAAAGAAATATCCTCGGCGATTCGTCACCGATACTCAGACAGGCGAGGATGGTTATCCTGTATATCGTCGTCGTAATGCTGAAAATGGTGGTCAAGTCGCAGTTGTTAACATCAGAGGGAGGCCGATTACAATAGATAACAGATGGATTGTACCATACTCTCCAATGTTGTGCAGGTCATTTAACGCCCACATTAACGTCGAATACTGCCATTCAGTTCAGGCTATAAAATATATATGTAAATATATAAATAAGGGTTCCGATCAAGCCACGTTCAGCGTTAGTAATTCGCATGATGAGGTGGAAAATTATTTAAATGGGCGATATATAAGTACATCGGAAGCCGTCTGGCGAATACTCGAGTTTCCGATCCATGACCGGCATCCCACGGTCATGCATTTGGCCGTGCACTTAGAAAACGGGCAAAGGGTGTATTTCACACCAGGAACTGCGCGACAAGTTGCCCAAAATCCACGCAAAACCACTCTATTAGCGTTTTTTGAACTCTGCAATACCGACGAATTTGCAAAAACGCTGTTGTACCACGAAGTTCCTCACTATTATACGTGGGCTAATAACAAATTTTCAAGACGAAGGCGCGGTCAAGACGTCGATGGGCATCCAGAAATAAAAAGAGATGAAGCTTTGGGAAGAGTGTACGGTGTACATCCGTCACAATCAGAATGCTTTTATCTAAGAATTTTATTGCACCACGTACGCGGTCCCACATCATTCGAAGATTTGAAAACTATAAATGGAGTGGTCAAGGAGACGTATCAAGCAGCTTGCCGGGACAGAGGTTTGCTGGAAAATGACGATCACTGGGAGAAGACATTAAGAGAAGCTTCGATGTCGGAATGTTCATTAAAACTTAGGGAGTTATTTGTGGTGATACTGCTATTTTGTCAGCCATCTGAACCGTTAAAACTATGGGATATCTTCAAAGACAATTTTTGTGAAGATATCAGACATAGAATTCGACAACAAAATCAGGACTTTACCATGCCTTTTAATGATGTTATATACAATGAAGGTTTAATACAAATTGAAAACAAACTTTTAGCATTGAATGATAAAACATTGAGTGACTTTGGATTACCGTCTCCAGTTCGCCCTGTAAATGATGCAATAGATACAATGTTGGTACATCCGCACAACATCAGTGAATTAGCTACTTTTGTAAATGAAAATTTGCCCAAATTAGTCACAGACCAAAAACAGGCTTTTGATGAAATTATTGATAGCGTAACGAATAATAAAGGAAAAATATTTTTTTTAGACGCCCCAGGAGGCACAGGGAAAACATTCCTCGCTAATTTAATATTAGCACATGTTAGGCAATCCGGAAAAATAGCTTTGGCAGTGGCTTCTTCTGGGATTGCGGCTACTTTATTGAGTGACGGTAAAACTGCTCACTCTACCTTCAAACTTCCATTGACAGTTTCATTGGAGCAACAGTCGGTATGTTCGATACGCAAAAATGGGCCCATTGGTCAATTGTTACAGAATACGTCGTTGATAATGTGGGACGAATGTACTATGAGTCATAGAGCTCATGTTGAAGCAGTGGATCGAACACTTAAGGACTTGAGAAACTCAGTCGCTGTCATGGGTGGTGTAACTTTTGTGTTTGCAGGTGACTTTCGTCAGACACTTCCCGTCGTCACAAGAGGGACACGTGCGGATATCATAAAGGCATGTCTAAAATCATCGCCCCTATGGAGTATAGTCCAAACTTTGAATTTACGTACGAACATGAGAGTCCACGTTATCGGAAATATGGATAACGATTTTCCACAACAGCTGCTCAAAATTGGGGAAGGGTCTTTTTCTTCTCGAACCTTGGGCTCTAACTCTGCGGAAATCGTTATAAATGAGACTCTGGGTCGTATAGTTCACAGTCTGCAGCATCTTATAGACGCAGTATATCCTGACCTCGAATATTTACTAGATAGAGACATTCATTGGCTTTGTTCAAGGGCTATCGTCTCACCAAGGAACGATACAGTCAATGAAATCAATAATCTAATTTTACAAAAAGTTCCCGGCCAAGGTAAAATCTACAAGTCAATTGATACAGTGTGTAATATCGAGGATGCAGTCCACTATCCACAGGAATTTTTAAATTCCCTTAAACCATCTGGTCTGCCACCTCACGAACTGCTGTTGAAATCCGGAACGCCTATCATGCTTTTAAGAAATTTAAGCCCACCTAACCTGTGCAATGGCACAAGGCTACTAATAAAAGATTTAAAAGACAACCTAATTGTGGCGACCATTCTCATCGGCCCAGGAGCTGGCCAGTTGGCGTACATCCCAAGAATTCCAATGATTCCGACGGACCTACCCATACCGTTTAAACGACTCCAGTTTCCAATAAAAACATCATTTGCCCTGACTATTAACAAGTCCCAGGGACAAACATTCTCTTTGGTTGGCATTGACCTACGAAAAGAATGTTTTTCCCATGGCCAATTATATGTTGGTCTATCAAGAGTGGGATCATCCGAAAAGCAGATTATTCTGTTACCGGAAAATAAAACAACCTCAAATATTGTATTTAGAGAAGCTTTAAATTAAATAGATACCTAACTTAAACAAATAAAATAAGTAAAAGGCGACTAAGGGTTCAGTTACCTTGAGCAGAAAAGAGAACTTCGGTAATCTTTGAAGTTACTGATCTGATTCCAAAAAATATTTTTTTAATAATAAAATTAAATACAGTAATATCAATCGAGTGTAATCTTATGTTAAAACAAGAAATTTTCCGCGGACGAAGTCGCGGGCAGAAGCTAGTGTTCTATATCTTTGTCATTTTTGGTTTAATTTACAAATAAAAAAATACATGTCCCGTATTTTTGAATAATCTAAAAGACGGCCTAATTAATTTTTTTACGGCAACTAGCCTATTGAGAATTTGAGATAGCAGAACACTCGTGTAGCGACATCTATGGCGTCACATAAGTACTAATTCTGCATCGCGAAATTAAAGTTCTCTGCGCGATTTGAATTTAGACATCAGCCCGAAATCATCCATTGGCAGTCACCCACCAGATTTAACACCTGTTTAGTCGGTGGATCCTCCCTTTTCAACTGAGGATTTGGACTAGTTTTGTGTAGCTAGAAGTATTAATTTAACGTCTAAGTCTTCAAGTCTAGAGTGAATACGTTACTTCTAGGCAAACGTGCTCCTTTTTCGGCCAAATCATCGCTTACCATCAGGTGAGATAGCGGTCAATATTTTTTTTTTTACGAGAAATGGCTATATTCCATATTTTGGCATACCCCACCCCTGCCCACCCCCCTTATCATTAATTACAATATAAAAATTCCTAAATAATCAGTAATTTAATTATTCATTAAATTAATCTACATGATATTATAAAGAGTAGAGAGAGTTTGTATTTTTTTTTATTGTTGATAGGTTTGACCGCTATCTCACCGAATGGAAAGCGACGATGAAACGCGCTCACTTAGAAGAAATCTATGATCACTCTCGACTTAAAGATTCCTGATTCTTATTTGTAATTAATAAATATCAGCAACCTACTACTGGAGTCAATTTAAAAATTCTATCGCCAGTGTAGGTAAATCCTAGTTTATCACCGAGTGATTCGTTTCACGCGGGCAAAACCGCTGGCAGATTCTAGTATTTTATAAGATTTAGCTCATTGTCATTTCAGACGAAAGACGTCCACTATTAGATATAGCCTCCCCTAAGTGCCGCCACAACGACCGGCCCTGTGCGTCTTGCATCCATCGGATTTGCGCAACCCTTACTAGGTCATCAGTCCATCTTGTGGGAGACCTCCCAACACTGCGTCTTCCGGTAGTCACCATACTAGAACCTTTCATCTCAATCGACCATTTATGCTGCGAGCAACTTAAGTTTTGCATTTTTTCGGAACCTCGGTTCTCGTACGAATATATTCATTCCTGATGCGATCACACTAGGAAGAAGAAAATGACATTTTTTTTTTATTGTTGATAGGTTTGCGCTTTACCGCTATCTCACCTGATGGAAAGCGACGATGCGGTCGCCATTTCCCTACGACTAATTTACTTTTTTATCAATATTTATAAGGGTTTTTTTTTCGATGGGGAAAAATCTTCCAAATGACATCCTCCGCCCTTGGGCGGAGTTAGATAGTGTCAGACTCTTACTAACTGAAACTCCATCCCGTTCCTTCTAGCCTTCATACTGGGGTTCGAACTCCCTTTCGGATAACCCTGGCCCCAGTAGGCTTCGACCCAGCTGGGCCCCTGCTGTTGCTGATAACCTTGAGGCGCGCCGTCGACGTCTTGGGATCAGTCCGGACAGTTACCAAACGGTCGGACTGCGGGCTACCCATGGCTCGCCGTCCGCAAGCCCGATCTCTCACCTGATGGTAAGCGATGATGTGGCCGACGATGGAACACGCTTGCCTAGAAGCAATCTATTCACTCTTGACTTAAAGACCCCTTGGTTACAGCTATCAGGAAACACAGATTGGCAGAGAATTTCACTCCTTAGCTGTATGCATACTGAATGTACTCCCAAAGCGCTTTGTACTTATGGGTGGGATGTCCACCATGTACTACATGAATACATGTACAATAAGGGCTAGCTATAATAGTAAAGACCCGCCCGCGCCCGTCCGCGTGGTGGATTACGACCAATTCCCTCTCGTAGAGAGGAGGCCTGAGTCCCACCAGCCAGTGGCGTAACTATATCCTCTGAGGCCCGCGGCAAATTCATTGGATGAAAATCACCTCACGTAATTTTTTTTTGGTTGGGTTACTTCTTCTTAACTCGTGGCCACTAAGACCGGGGGCCCCGTCAGGCCGGGGTGGCCGTCAGACCGGAGGGACCGTCAGACAGTGGGCTCGGTCAGACCGGGGGCCCGTGGCATTTTGCCAGCCTTGCCACCCTATAGTTCCGCCACTGGTCCCAGCAGTGGGAACATTATAAGGCTGATGATGATGATGATAATAATAAAGGGTAGGTAACAATAAAATAAGTAATGATTAATCGTTTTATTTTAAGCAACTTTTATACAAGAATAAAACAAATTGATTAAAAATACTTAACTAAATTATTTACACGATAACTCAAGAAAGATCTATGATTCAATCCTATATAATTGTACTGCTTTTGAAGCTATATTTACTAAATAACTTGGAACTCAATTTATAGAAACCTTATATACAATACTCATATATTTGACTGGCCTGTTGGTCTAGTGGTTAGTGGCCCTGACTGCTATGCCGGAGGTCATAGGTTCAATTCCCACCCAGGACAAATGTTTATATGATGAGCATGATCATTTGTTGTGTGTCTGGATGTAATTTGTCTGTATTAGGTATGTATTTAGAAATTATATAAGTATGTTTATCAGTTACCCAGTACCCATAACACAAGCTCTGCTTAGCTTGGGACTAGACGGCGTTGTATGATAGTTGTGGAATATTATTATTATATTAATAATAATGGTACTTATACGGACGTAACGTGAAAGTTACGTGTGGCCACTTTCTCGCCAGATGGCGTTAAAGTGATTTTTTTTTAGTTTATTTTGTTTTTGGCAAAAAATGATATTTGCTAAAATCGGACATTAGTTTGCCCGCATTGTTTGCTGACATCTCTTTGAGGAGCGCGTGGAACACTATACGCGCTGTCGACGGGCTTGGTCCGGTCGATTACCGCTGGGTGAGCCACCCAATGCTCATTGTCATACCTGGTAGTTGGGGTCGGAGTCTCGGCAGCTGGTGCGTGAGGATGTCCATTTTCACGCATGCGGCCGTCTGCTAGCATTACTGCCCCGCAAGAAGCGACCGCCTCCTCCTCCTCGCTCCGGACCATGACTTGAACTTCCTAGTTCAGGCCATGGCCCGGCGCTGATCTCGATCGGTGGCCATCGAGACATGAGTACAGCACCATCTATCAAAACCATCTTGCACCGAATGGCATGAGGCATAAGAATGCCTGGCACCAGTTGACACCAATCAAACTTTGGTTGGGTTAAAAACACTGCTGTCTAAAACTTCGGGGAATATATTATTATGCATAATGTTATTATCTAAATTTAACAATCTCGTTCTCACAGGGATTTAAAATTTTATGAATACAAAACATTGATACCACTGCTTCACAGTATTTTTGTATCCTGCACATTTTCAATTCTCTCTCAGATCATTCCATTAACAACATTTCCAAATGCTAGAAAACTTCTAGAGCCTACCATTCCAATGACAATTTGGACATATGAAGTGCACAGTTGCGGATTACGTAGCAAGAATAGCAAATGGTACGGGCCCCACGCATGGACTTAAAAAAACTGTCAAGATACTACCAATCGCTAGGTATCTAAGAACATCGGGGCCTGTTTGAAAATAAGTTAAAACAGTTTTAATTCGGTGTCATTTATAAAGATTTAGGGGGCTCCTTGGTAGAATTTGTTACAGGCTAGCTTAATCCGGCACTGAAAGTGCATATAATTGTTGTTTATTGTACTTGGCAAGTGACCATTATGCAGTCTCTCAGAAGTCTTCAAGCATGTAAAATAGGGAATAAGCAAAAAAAAAAAATTTTTTTTTTACCTTCAACAAACAAAAGAATTTTTAAAATATCTTCATCAACAACAAAGTTATAAAATTTTTAAGCTGCTAATAAAAAAGAGAAATCCGACGTGGACTTTGACGTCACAGTTCTTTACGCCCATATACGGTCGCCATCGCGTTAGAAAACGGCGTTTTCATCATCATTCGTCATCTTGTTTGCTTTTCTACACATTTTGATATTATCTTCACTGTTAATATTCTGTTTATAATTTATACAACTGATAACATGTTTTTTCTCAAGCATATTCTTTATTAAGTGTCTTCACGCAAATTATTCTTTTTTAACTTCCAAAATTGTGTGCTCTACACATTTTGGAATATAAATTCGAGACTATTCCCCACAATTTCATATTTCACTTATGAAAATAAAAGGAAGTAGATATCTAACCTGCTTTTACTACACTAAAGCAGCCATTTTTATACTACAACTACCCTCCAATAAAATTTTATAGTGTTAACATACACTCGAAATTGGTACGATAGATATGGTCCGTCCGTACCAAAGTCAAGCGGGACTCACGGGGGGGGGGGGAGGAGTTACGCCGTCCAAATACCGATTACACTCCATTCATAATAACATTAGCCATTTTAATAAACCTCTTTTTTCTGTCCATTCAATCGATTTCGACTTTTATTCCGTAGAAATAAGGAAGGCATTAAAAGCAAAAAAGTGGTTACAAAACCATAAATAGTTGGTTTTGTTGTTGGCTGCAGCCGCAATTTGTCATACCACCAACGCAATAAAAGCCAAAATCGATTGAAACGACGGCTGTTGGTCTAGTGGTCAGTGGTTTATCTATAATATGTACGTTTTTGAAAGATTATAAGTATGTTTATCAGTTGTCTAGTACTTATAGCACCAGTTCTGCTTAGTTTGGGACTAGATGGCGTTGTGTGAAAGTTATGGAAATAAAAAACTTACGCCGAGTAAAGATCGACTTTGGTTCGAACGGACCAAACCCGACGTACCAAGTTCGAGTATGTGTTAACACTATTACTATCACACAGTTCTCAGGGGAACTGGTCAGTCGGACGTTCGTAAATAAGCTTACAACATAATGTATAGTTCCAACTCAGTGTGGTTTTGGTTTGTGCCCGTCTACATAGAAGTTTCTTGTTGCTTTTGGTAATTGTACTTCTAATCCTTCCATGTCTTTGGTGAGGGTTATTTGACATCCTAAAAAAGTAGAAAAAAAAAGTCAGTTTCATTATTAATTTATGTGTGTGGTGATTTTTTCATCATTTTAGCCGCAAGACATCCACTGTTGGATATAGGCCTTCTCCAAATGTCGCCACAACTACCAGCCATATGCGTCTCTCACCCACCTTCCTACAAGGATAGTGTGAGGAGTCGTATGAAACAAAAGGGAATTAGTGACATAGGCCTCCCCCAAGTGTCACCACAATGAACGATCTTGTGTGTCCCGCCCATTGCTCGCACAACAGATGGACCTTGGGACCAAAATGTTCCGGAGTGGCGACCATTTACCAGAAGACGCTGCGTTGGAAGGCCTCCAACAAGGTGGACCGATGACCCGGTGAAGATTGCAAGAATCCGATAAAAGCCTATACATATTAACAAATATCTAATTTTAGTTAATCAATGATTAACTAAAATTAGATTCAATGATTTGATTAGTAATCATGCTACTTAAAAAATGTACTCTTATACATACCTAGCCTAGAATTTTCTTTTAAAAACGGTGCCATATCTAAAAGGTCATCTTCCTTTTCTTCAGAAGGGGGTAGTTTATCAAAGTATTCTGGCGGCACATACACGTGACATGTGGTGCAAGCTAAGGAAGCTTCACAGGCTCCTGAAACAAATAAAAAACATTGTAAGGCATACGTTTCTTTTAAATAAAAAAAAGGGAAACCTAAAGAAATTCATATTATGTGGTGAGCAACGGTTGGCTGGGTGGCAACAGTTCCAAGTTACGAGTTGTAGGTTGCGGTTTCACACGCCGCCAGGTGCATTGCTTTGAGTGATTTATTTCATCACCACTGCTCTTAAAATAATGAAGGAAAACATCATGTTGGAACAAACAAAACAACTCTTCTGATAAATAAATAGATACACTTTTTATTGTACATCCTAAAATATTACAGCAGGAGTTTGGGTAGTATTTTTGCTAGAAGCAATTTTTTTACAGATAACCATTGGATGGAATATTCAGAGGAGAAAAGTGTAATGTTTACATATTTACAATATAAAACTTTTTTTTATTGATATAAACTAGTGCTTGCCTGCAACCTGATGGTAAGCAGTGATGCAATTTTTGTTGATGATGTGCACTAGTTTATTAAAAGCCTATTCACTCTAGCCTTGAAGACATCTAAATTACAATCGAACAAGAAGACCGCTGCGCGCAAATTGTTCTTCGGTATACAGACCTCTTCTGCTTTATTATATTAATTTAGATAACTACAAACCTTCCATAGGAATCTCATGTCGATGCGCCAGATACATAACGTTGTCTCCGACTTTACCTCTTACTTTAATTCTATTGCCATCTTTGTCTATGTAAGTTATGTTTACGCTGAAAACAAATTATGCCTCATTAAGTGAAAAGTAATAAAATTTACTGATAATGATAATGTTGTAATGTTAAGATAAGATGACATTGACATTATATTATTTAACTTGGGTCTCGAAATTCGGCGATATCCCAAAATATTGTGATAAGAATTTTCCTTAAAAAACACCGTAGTTGCAGTACTTACACTTCATCTTCTGACTTTGGGTCTTGCCATTCATATTCCCCATGCCATAAATCTGCAAATATACATGTTAAAATCAATATTTTCACGATTTATACACCTAAGTAAATACAAAAAGAAAAACTTACTTGAAGTCACGTGAATTCTTCTAATTTGTGAAGAAACTGGCGCCTTAAATAGCTTCAGTGTGCGCAAAATTAAATAACGTTTTAACACCGACTGAAACATTATGTAATTATAAAGAAATAACACTGCAAATTATTATTTTCAATATTTGTTTGGTTAGAAAATCATCACGAAAATATTTCTAAATGACATTGACAGTTTGACAGTAATATTTTTTTTTTTTTAATTGACTTTGACAGTCGAAACGTTTGGATACGTTATTATGATTGTGGGGGGACTTTCGTTGGTAGTGGTGAAAAGTGTACACGTGCTTTTGTCATTGCTACGAATTTTTTCGATTTTAGTGAACTTTTAACTGAGTGAAACTCGATCGAGACGGTTCTTTGTGCTTGTTTTCTGGTTAAGGTTTGTTTTTATTTGTGATTGTCCCCTTTAATTTGTTTTTATGCCACCATGAATACCAAAAAGCCGCCTGACCCCGACCCCCCTGATGAACCCTTTGATATTTCTCCCATTCTGACCATAACTTTACCTAGTGACACTGAAGTACCCCTACAACAGTCTAATATGGATACAGAGTCCACAAACCGTAAAAGAGTCGCTGGCTCGCCCCCTGCAGCTTCAATTATACCCCCTAAGGTCCCGAAAAATATTATCGGTAGACTTACGTATACCAAGAGTGACAATCCTCCCTATATCGTGCATGTATCTTTAAAAGACCAACAAACCTCAGGCACTGTGCTACAACCAATCAAGTTTGGTATGTTTTTGACGGTCAATAACGTCAGTAATGTACGTCTCGACGGGATCAAACGCATAGGCAGAAATCGTGTCTCAGTCGAATTTAAATCGTATCAAGATGCAAACAGCTTCCTTAACAACGCAATTCTGGACAAAAATAACTATGTAGCTGCCATCCCACAATTTAACATAACACGAATGGGCATAGTTAGAGACATACCGGTGGAGTGGTCGGAGGACGACACTATTAAAAATATCCAGGTCCCGGAGGGCTGTGGCCCTATTATCAAGGCCAGAAGGATGAGCCGTAGGGTGTCCTCTTCTGGAGTAACTGAGTGGAAACCTACACAAACTGTGGTACTAACTTTTGACGGACAAGTCCTACCCAAACGAGTGATCAGTTTTTACTCATCTCTTCCGGTTGAGAGATACACCTACCCGACCATCCTTTGTTATCATTGCTGTCGCTTTGGACATACACGCACCTTATGTCGTTCCAAACCAAGGTGTTTTAAGTGCGGTGGTGATCATCCAGGGGATGGATGTGAAACTACCCAGGAATTAAGCTTCTGTGTCTCGTGTACCGGCAATCATTTCGCGAACGACAGTGCTTGTCCTGAATTGGGCCGACAGAAGAGCATCAAAGCTTTGATGTCGGAGAAATCGATCTCATATGTGGAGGCCAGTCGGGTATTCCCACCTGTTTCTAGATCGTATGCTGATATATCCAAATCTTCTCCTCGTAACAAACTTAGGGTAAATGCTTCTCAATTCCAGTCCTCGAGTCCTATTCCAGTTACCCAAAAGTCATACCGTAAAACGGTCTTTTTAAAATCCAAACCCCACATCCCTCTCACACCTGGCTATAATACACAAGCTCACCAGGAGCTTATAAGAAACTACTCCTTCTCCCCATCTGGAAACGGATGTGCTCTTCCAACAGAAGTTGCAGAGCCAATTACTCCTAGACATGAGAATGACTCTTCAAATATTTTGAATTTCATAAGCAATATGTTAATGGCTGTACTTGCTAGTCCAACCAGATCAATACCTGACCACGTTGCCTCAAAATTGACCTCAATTTTAAACTATATCCAGGACGTTCCATCCCCTGACATTCCTTCAGTGGAACGTGAGGAGTATTACTCCCAGAAAGTCTGATCTTACCTTTTTAATTAATAAATTCAAACCATCAATCTGCGGCATTGCTGAGACATGGCTCTTGCCTGGAAGCAATTTCAGGTTGCCATGTTTTGGCTGTGTTCGTAATGATAGAATTGATGGATATGGGGGATGTGCTTTGCTCATCAATAGCAAAGTACCATACTCCCAGATTCCTCTAACCTTTGTTGGCGACAACATAAATGTTGTTGCTGTTAAGGCTGAGGATATAAATATTTTTTCTTTTTATATTGCGCACCCACAACTTGAACACCTTTCGGTAATAAAAAAATTGTTATGCAGTGTTAGCGGCCCAATACTTGTTATGGGTGACTTTAATTGCCATCATTATCGTTGGGGATCGGATACTTGCGATAACTTTGGCACAGGCTTGCTGGATATATTGGATGATCTAGATCTCTGTCTCATCAACGATGGCAGTGCTACACGCATGTCTGCACCTGGACAGAGCAATAGTTGTGTTGACTTGACGTTCTGTTCATCCAATATATCTAGCCTTCTCATTTGGCGACGCTTGGATATGACCTATGGAAGTGACCACTATCCCATCATAATTGAATTCCCTTCCAAAAATATTCCCTTTAAAGCTTCCCCTCCCCTTTTAAAATACCAACTTAATTCGGCAGACTGGAATTTATATTCAAAAATTTCAGACCTTAGAGTATCTTCTCTACCAAAAGTTGACAGTCATAATGCCCAAGAATGTTTCTCGTCTTTTTCCTCCACTATTTCTTCCACAGCAGATGACTGCTTCCCAGTAAAAAAAACTCCCTCTGGTAAACTTCCTTCACCTCCATGGTGGGATAGGGAATGCACTGACATGATTAGGGCCAGAAATGAGGCGGAAAAGGCAGTTAATAGCGATATGAACCTGGAAAACCTCCTCTCCTTCAAGCAAATATTGGCTAAGTCCAGGAAATTCTTTAAAAAGAAAAAACGTGAAGGTTGGTCAAAATTCTGTAGTTCGCTGAGTCCGTCCACGCCGGTCTCGACGGTCTGGCGAAAGGTGAGACACTTTAGGAGTAGTTTAGCACCTGTCTCCTCAAGCAACATCACGGAAGAACTGGGATACCAGTTTTTCTCAAAAATCGCTCCAGCCTATGTTCCAAGTGCAGAGGAAAGCAGTGTTGGCATTGATAATGTAGACAGCACTGCCGACCCAATGAACATGCCCTTTAGCCTGGAGGAATTAAAAACTGTGCTGTCCCATGTCAGAGACTCGGCTCCTGGGGTGGACGGATTCACCTACTCCTTTATTTCCAAAGCTGGTCCAAAAACTCACCAATATTACCTGGATTTGGCTAACTTCTGCTTTATTTCCGGATACATCCCCACAGAGTGGAAGGTTCAAGCTGTCATCCCGATTTTAAAACCAGGCAAGGATTCTAGTGATCATTGTTCATATAGACCTATTGCTTTATCGTCCATACTTATTAAACTTTTGGAACATTTAATAAAAAACCGTTTAGAGTGGTTGGTGGAAAACGGGAGACTGCTTCCGCCGACTCAGTTTGGCTTCAGGAAAGGTCTGGGCACAGCTGATAGTGTGGGTATCCTCACTTCAGAGGTCCGGCTGGCCCTCAGCAGGGATGAGTCTGCGGTTGTTGTCTTTCTGGACATATCGGCTGCCTATGATTCGGTCCTCCTCCCTAACCTCAGGCAAAAACTGCACGAGCTGAGAATCCCGGCTAGGATTTGTCGCATCATAGGTAGCATCTTTACTAACCGCACCATCCAATTAAGAATTCCTGGGGCGGACTCTGACCAAAGAACGGTCTGGAGAGGATTACCTCAGGGCTCTGTTCTTAGTCCCCCACTATATAACATATATACAGCCAATCTACCCTCTTGTCTCAATAACGACTGCAAAATCCTTCAGTATGCTGACGATATTGCACTCCTGGTTTCTGGCAGTTCCATTCAGGATGCCGCTCAATCAATGAATGTCTCTCTGTCGTCGCTAAATCAATGGCTTCTTGATCACGGTTTGTCATTAAGTGCGCCAAAGAGTACTGCGGTCATTTTTACCCGCAAGCGTTCTGTACCCTCAATAGATATTAATATCGATGGACAAACCATTCCAATCAAGACTAGGGCTAGATTTCTGGGAGTAACCTTGGACTCAAGGTTGTCTGGGGTCGACCACATTAACAACACGGTCAAGAAATGTGAACGATCTGTGTCGGTCCTTAAAGCGTTGGCCGGGGTGTGGTGGGGAGCTCACCCATACACCCTCAAATTAGTGTACAATGCGTTAGCCAGAAGTGCGATGGATTATTGCAGCTTCCTTATAGAGCCCTGTAACAAAAATGCGCTGAAAAGGTTGACCAGTACCCAGGCCAAATGCCTGAGAATTGTTATTGGGGCCATGAAATCATCTCCCATAAATGCGCTTCAAGTAGAATGTGCAGAACCGCCTCTACACCTTAGAAGACAGTATTTGGCAGACCGATTCCTGTCTAAAGTATTTTCCCTTTCATTCCATCCCTTACTCCCAATTTTAGAACAAATCGATCTCTCCTTTAATAATTCTCCTTATTGGAAACATAAAACAGTTCCTTTATTGATAAATAGGTACAGAGAACTTAAACAACTCTCCGCGCCGATTTGTCAATATCCAACTCTCCCAGTCTTCTCTACCGCATATGAGACGATTCATTTCGAACCTAAAGCCGTCTTGGGACTGGGGATATCGAGGAATACCCAAAACGCGAAAGACGACTTTGAGTTAGCTCTCAAGCGTTACTGGGTAGGATGGAACCTTTTTTACACTGATGCTTCAAAATTGACCGAAACAGGAAACACTGGTGTGGCAGTTTATTTCCAAAATTCTAGAATCGCTATTCTTTTTCAATGCCCACCAGAGACATCAGTGTTTACAGGAGAGTGCATTGGTATTCTAGAAGCCATACACTATATTAAATCACATCAAATAGCAAGATCAGTAATTTTTTCAGATTCACTTAGTAGTATTCAGGCCTTAAAACAAAATCAACTTCATAGTAAAATCCATAGTCAAATAATTGTAGATATTAAGAACTTGCTATTTGATTGTTCCCAAAACGGCTTGGACATCGAGATAGTCTGGATCCCCGGTCACTCGGGAATTGTTGGCAATGAGTGCGCTGATTCGTTAGCAAAGTATGCCACATCGAATCCAGTTGATCGAAAGCACTACGTAGTTCATAATTACGATTTGCGGAATGGTGCCAGACCCAAGTTATTTAACTCGTGGACTGAAACATGGAAGACGACCTCCAAAACCAAGGGTTCCTACTATGCAGCTATACAGCCCGAAATCCAACGTAGGCCTTGGTTCTTTAAATGCCCTAAATTGTCCAAGAGAACTGTGTCGTCGCTTTGTAGACTGAGACTCGGACATTGTTGTAGCCCAGTGTTCTTGAATAAGATCCATGTCCGAGATAGTTCTCTGTGCGAGTGTGGTCTTGCGGAGGGTACTTTAGACCATATCTTCTTCTCTTGCTCCCTAAACAATAAATCTTTTGACCTCTATCACAAAATTTCTAAATGTAGGATTCCTCTCCCAACCAATTTCCATTCCCTTCTCTCCCACTTCTCTCCCAAATTAGTTAATATTTTAGCAACTTTTTTAAATGAAAATGAATTAAAATTCTAATTGGTGCGTAATTATATGTGTATATATATACTTATCTTTTTTGTATTTAGTAGTTTATGCGTTGTACATATCATATTGTAGATAAGTTTGTAAATTAGCTTACGTGTCTTTATTAACACTTGTGATTGTCTTTCAGCTTACTAACATCTACCACGAAGGTAAAATCTCGACGGTGGTCCTCCTGATCGAGTCGCCGTCTCAACGCGACACTGGCAGAATAGTCGCAATCGGCTCAATTGCCATTAATTAAAAAAAAAAAAAAAAAAAAATGATTGTGGGGAGTGACAAAAATGGTTATCATTTTGAACAGTCACATGGCTTGGTAATTAAGTAAAACGTAGAAATAGGCAAGTTCCATGATTCTTTTCTCTCTATGAATGTCTTGAAGAATTTGTGGGAGGCTTGTGTACAGCATCACCATTCATTATTTCTACTAAAAGCCGTCACCCTGTTGTTATTTCAAGCAATGTGCTCTGCCTGCCCATTGCTCCTTAAGTTTGACGATTTTTCGGGTTAGTCGCCTGTCAGTGACTTTGGCAGATACTACTGCTGACATTCTCATTCTTGATTCGATCACGCAGCATAGTCCTTTCCATTGCCCTTTAAGTCTTTTGAATACTTCTGATGAAACCCTCTGTGAGCATCCACGTTGTAGACCCGTTATATCATCACTAATCTTGAGACACTATGATATATCAGACGAGAAAATACTACGTAGCAATCCGAACGGTGCCGCTGCCTACTCGGTCTTTCTTAAAGTTACTTCATCAGACCGTCTGTCTACACAATTTCAGTCTCAGTTTTTTTTATTAGAAAATCATCCAATGACATCCTCTTGGGCGACAAGCTCTTGGCCGCGGGCGGAGTGAAAGATAGTGTCAGGCTTTTACTGACTAAAAAACTACTCCTCTTCCCTCTTTGCCATTGTTCTAAGGCCTCGGGGATCTCTTTCACATCACCCATGGCCCCAATAAGCTTTGACCCTGCTGGGCCCTCACGGTTGCTAACATTCTGAGGCGCGCGCTACGCGCCGGCTGTTGACGACTTTGGCTTGGTACGGACGGTTACCGGACGGTTGAACGGTGATTTTCTTAGCAGTAAGATAACGATTCGCATACTGCTATTTTCAATCGAATAAGTATTATGTATCTAAAAATACTGTTTCCGCCAAAACATTAAGTTTTTGCCGCCAAAAATAAGATTGAGGCCAACTTGAGGAATGTTCAGCCACAATATATTATACAGTAGACTATACACTATCCTCAAACACTAACTCGAACGGTTTTGTTAATAGAAACCTGATTTAAAATGAAATATTTATTTTAAAAAAAAGTTGTTTTTATTTGAACCAAATAAAAACCACTTTTGTCTCGGACCAATATTTTTTTAAGTGTAAATTAATGCTACGATACCACTGGAACAACTTTCATTCCTGGGGTCTTTCCATAACCTCCCAGTAAGTCAAATTCTTTTTAAAAGAAGGCCTGCTTCTGAATCATTAAATATTGTACCATGACAGACTGACACCTTGGCAGCACTTGATCCAAACCCTGGCAATACTCTTTAGCATCCGGGCTTCCCCTATTATTAGAGTTGGATACTCTAACTAGGTGGTGGCAGCAAGGATCTTTTACCCTACAAATACGAAATTCCAAGTTTTCTTTTTTCCTGCCCTTAGGTGGCAGGAAAAAAGAAAACTTGGAATTTTACATTTGTTATGATTTTGACTTTGTTCATATTTACCGCAAAAAAGTAAAAATTATTTGTGTCCTTGGACTTCTACTTTGACAACACTGCTTTATGAAATGTCAAATAATCTTGAAAACGTCAATAATAGCTAAAAAGGCCACTTTGGCCATTTTTCATTATGATTTTTAATATAGAAATTATTGATTTTTATCACAAAGGTTTCGGTAAAGTATGTATAGTGGATTGTTGAATAAGATTCTAAGATTTACAGGATCAATTATAGTTTAAAGTTACGGTCATAGTGACTTAAGTCGTGTTGTGAAATAGATATTATGTTAAAGATAAACTAGGTGAGTTTTATGACTAAATGACGTGTATTTTGCTATACCGTTCGTTGTCCGACATGAGTAACCTTTATATTTTATTGATATTAATGTATAATTCTATTAATTTTCAAGTTTACCGAAATTTTGGTTACAAAACTTTGTTTTGAAGTGTTACAGTATTTTACTTTATTGTAACAAATTATTTTATGATCAGGTTGCCCTTGAATGAAGTGTTGCTCCGTTATTTATAGTTTTATCTATAAAGAATCATCTCAATTTTTGTATTTTCTTCATAAAATCAAGTGAAATTAGATTTTTTGGTGATAATATGTTAATAAAATATGTAAAAACTTGAGACTACAATCATAAGTAGACATGTTTTTTTAACTATAAAAATAAACAAGTTTTATTGAGCACTTGATAAGCTGATTAGAGTATTTATTTTAATAATAACAGTACTTATTTGAGCAGTGAAAAGAATTTTTATGCTACAAAGCATAACATTATTGTGTTACGGGCTAATCTCTTAACTTTACATACCTATAAAGTGATTGGCTATGTTATTACTAGCACAGGAGAATATTTCTACATGAAAACATATTTATAGAGGAAAGAGGACCAAATTATTATCACTATGTCAGTTATGGGGGCTAGAGCATATTAATAGCATAAACAGCCATATAATGTTTCCACTGCTGGGACTCAGGCCTCTGTCGGAGAGGGAATAAGCTGTAATCCACCACGCGGAACTAGTGCCGGTTGTTAAGAGAGCTAGAGACAGCTATATGATGATAAGGTTTTTTCTATCCTACAAATGTTCAACCTACTGAATCCATTCATTATTCAGGATAAAAACTAGTCAATGAAACTTAGCAATTGTGTAGCAGCATAGTTTTTTTTTTAGATATAAAAAACAAAAACTGATTTTTATTTTAAGAAATATACAACAATACTATTATAAGTGACTAATTTACATGTAGATGGATGGAGGGGGAGAGGGAGGCCACAGAAAAGATGGATGGATTGTGTGAAAAGTGATATGAAAGAAAAGGGAGTTAGTCATAGCGTGACGAGTGACAGGATAGAATGAAAGAAAATAATGTGTTGCGCCGACCCCAAATAAAACGGGACAAGGCCAGGACGATGATGACAACATTACTATTGTTGTATTGTCAAGTAGGTGCTGCCTACAGCTTAACATTTGTGAAACAAGTACTTCTCAATTATTAGATACAAATCTCGTACGTCATTGTGGAGGAACATTTTGACACTTCAATGTATTTTTTTTTTTTGTATTATATACAAGTATATGGACATTCTGATAAAAGATAACCATTTTTGAATTTCTCAATTTTTCATTGTTATGTAATATAAAAATAAAAAATTATTAAAACCACATGTATTGAGAAAACAAAACAGAAAAATCTTATTATTTAAGCCAATCAAAGACATTAAACATATACTACCAATAGACAGGACATAGCAAACAAAATTCTAATCCGAGACTTGTTACTAAAGTTGCACCATTGTAAATCGTATTATGGCAAAACGACTGGACCTAACTCCAGTTTATTTTCGTCTTTACTGAAACATAGGATGACAGTTTTGTTTATTGTATCTATTTAATCTCTTTAAAGCCAATATATTTGAGTTTTAGCGAGATAACTAACTCGCAATTGAATTTTATGTAAGCATCTAGTTACAAATAAAATATAATTTATTTATAAACCTTTTATTTCCATTCCAGAATAATTTATATACTTAAGTAACAATGGATTTAGAAGTAAAGGTTAAAATAGAAAAAGTCGATTCAAGACAGGACCCTACCTCATTTTTGCCCGAGGAAGCAATGTCTTATGAAATTAAAAAGAAGAAAAAGAAAAAAAAGAAGAAACAAGAAGATCCATTTAAAGATATTGATGACAAAATGAATGTCAAGATTGAACCAATAACTTTGTTGGATCCGGAGGTGAAAATAAAAGTTGAGGATATTGAAGTGGAATTGGATTTTAATGATGTAAGTGTTCTTTTCTCTCCAACTTTCAAAAACCTAACTTTTGTAGTTTAAACTAAAGTTTATAGGGGCAAACCACGAACCTCACTACTACTTAACTAATAATTCGAGACACCTATGGACATTTTTGTGGCAATTCTTGCTTGCAAAGGTCGCTGCAATTGCCACAGTCACAACATTTCACCAGGCCAGCTGGCCACTCCTGATTTCACTCGAATGAACCTGTTAAAGAAAATTCACACCACCAGCTGGCGCCACTTAGCCGTCAGGCCTTTTCATTTGAAAACGTAGGTTCTATACATGACGTTGATGTTGTGTCTCACTAAAGTCATCAACACAAGCATTTTGACTGGTACCTGGACCTAACGCCTCTGTGCTGCCACATGGTGATCGTCATTTTAGAACACCTTCAATTAATCGTTTGCGCGCCATCTATTGGCAATATTTAGCAAGTACTCAATGTACACAGCCATAGCTCATTGTTCTGATTGAAAAAAGACCAAAATGTGTCCGTGATCACGGTATTATGGGATCCCATAATACCGGTATTGAAAGCCCTACTCACAAACCATTTCAATTTATTTATTTACTACTTTTATAAAAACCTGGCAAAATATTAGAACAAATTCCCGAATACTTACTCACAGTATCAAAATTTATTCACATTATTAGTGATAGCAGATAAGCCAGGTACAAATGTCAACATGTCGATTGAGAAAGCAATACACTAGTGTTCATCTCTTTTTTTGGCAAGTGTAAGCCGTGTACTCGTAGAGTTGCCACTCTACGTACCGCATAAATTGTGAGGCGCGAAGTTAGGGGGGTGGGTAGGTAGGTTTAGGTTTTTATTTAATTTAGTTCGTTTGTTATGTTCTATGATTTAGATGTTAGGTGTCATTTACTTTCCACTTAAAAGCCGGGCTTATTTACTTCTATTGCTCGCACTTCCCTGCTTTGTATTATTTATGTTAATGAGCATATCAATTTAAAAAATATTAAACTTTATATTCTTTGAAAAACCAATACATTAAGTAATAATTCTATTACTTTAAGTAGCAGTATATCCTTTTCTTTTTTTTTATCTGACATAAACTTATACGTACTTAACTGCGATCCCACCTGATGATAAGCACAGTAAATTGGCATTTAATTCATTTTCCTTATGGGCACACGTAGCACAATAGATCGAACGCCATCTAATGGCGTTGTGTCTAAAAATCTATCTCAATCTAAACAGAACTTGTGCTAAGAGTGCTAAACAACTGTTTTTATAATTTGTTCTTATTTTCACATTCCAGTTCGGAGACAGCGGTCTGATGCATGAAGGTCCACATGATGCTGATGAAGAACCAGTTGTGAAGATAGAACCGCAGAACCACGATGCCGTCCTTCTCACCTTCGAGAGCGTCATCAGCGACAAACCACCTGTGGCAAACAGCACAGAAATGTTCCCGTTTTCGAACAATGACCTACCCACTGAACAAGCCCCAAACCACGTCTGTAAAGTCTGCCATCTAGTCTTTCAATCACATAAAACAATGCGTATGCATCAAAAAAGAAAACACAAGTCCTTCAGAAAATCCTTCAAACACATTTGTGATCACTGTGGCATGTCTTACGAAATGAAGAACAGTTTAGTAGCTCACATGAAGAGGAAACATGGACCTGATTCCAAACCAGACGATAGAGAAGAACGGACTTGCGAGATATGTGCTCTAGTCTTCAAAGGAATGCCTCGGCTCCGCATGCACATGAGAAGAAAACACGGGTCATTCCAGGATTCCTTCAACCACGTTTGCGAAGACTGTGGCTTAACTTATGAGAAGTACAGAAGTTTAATCGTCCATATACAACGTAAACATTCGAATAATCAGAAACCTGAAATAAATCGATGGTACAACTGCCCGTTCTGTCCAAAAATATTTACTAAAAGAGAAACTTATGCGAGACATGTGCAGAGAAAGCATCATGTAGCAGATGAAAATATTAAACAAGAAAACGATGAAAATGATTTGGTGAACTGTAAAAATGAACAAACTGGCGAGATTACTTGTAAAGAATGCCCTCTAGTCTTTTCATCTATCAATTTCTTAAAACTGCACATGAGAAGGAAGCACAATGCGTTGAGAGATAACTTCAGATTGAAGTGTCGAATTTGTAACTTGTCTTACGATAAAATTGAGAGTTTGAAGAGGCATGTAAGAAGAAAACACGACAAAGGATCTCACTGTGAAGTTTGTAATAAACAGTTTGATACACGAGAGATGTATCTCAATCATTCTCACGTGAAAGCTATAAAAGAGTGCAATATTTGTGGCCTGATCTTCGCGTCACAAGGTGGCTTAGCGAAACACTTACGGTGCACACACAAAATAGACTCGCCCAAAACAGTATTCTGCAATTTATGCAACGAAGGTTTTCATGATAAACGGCAGCTGAAACCGCATTTCATGAAAGTGCATTTAAAAGTATCTTACACCTGTAGATTCTGCAAAAAAGTTTTTAAAGCTAAAGAGAGTTATCGACGGCACATAGTATTCAAGCACCCTAACGGTAACCATTTTAACGTTCAGAGCCAAAAATGTGAACAATGTAGTGAGACTTTTAAAGACGAATTTGAACTCTGCCGTCATATAAATATGATTCATGGACGTCCAGAAGATATGAAGAAAGAAGATAGAGAAATTTTAGAAATAAAAAGAGAAGATCAGGATCAAGATGTTAAGGACCGTTTTCAGTGCACCAAGTGCCCTGATACGTACTTAACTTGGGAACAATTAAAGCTACATTATGAAGCTACTCATCATAATATAGAAGAAACACAGTGTCAAATATGTGGAGAGATACTCCCAGGAAACGAATTACAGAAGCATATAAAGAGTCGTCACACAGATACTGAAATGCAGTGTAAATACTGTGAATTCAAGACGAATATTAGAGTTAGTTTAACACAACACATGTTGAGGCATAAAAATGCTGAGACAATTCACTGTGAATACACAGGATGCAAGTACAAGACGTTTTACGAAGGTGCTATGGAGAAACATAAGAGAAAACATGCCGATTTAGGAGTCAAACTCCAATGTACGCAGTGCCCGTTCCAGTCTATGAACAAATATATATTGAAATATCACGAGGAAGCCCATGAAACCGGCAAAAAACGATACATGTGTGATCAATGTGATTATGCAACGATTTTACCAGCAAATCTCGTTCAACATAAATATAAGCATTCAACGGAAAAGAGATTCAAATGTGAAGTTTGTCCGTTCGCAACGAAGTATAATACATCACTCAGATTCCATGTTAGGAAAAAACACTGTGATCTACCGACATTCAGTTAATTTAATATTTTTATTATTATTATTATATTATTAAAATATTTGGTGTTATGAGATATTTAAATTTGGATTTTTTATTTGTTGATGTAACCTGTAATAATAATAATATTCTACAACTATCACACAACGTCGTCTAGTCCCAAGCTAAGCAGAGCTTGTGTTATAGGTACTAGACAACTGATAAACATAATTATATATTTCTAAATACATACATACATATCATAGATAAATTACACCCAGACACAGAACAAATGATCATACTGATCACATAAACATTGTCCTGGTTGGGAATCGGACCCACGACCTCCGGCATAGCAGTCAGGGCCACTAACCACAAGACCAACAGGCCAATCAACGTTTTGGAACAGTACCGTAGCGCCATCTCTTGATGACATTGTAAACTAAGTTTACCCACAGCACAGAACAGAAAATATAGGTAGTAGTGCCCCTAACGAGGTTAAGCACGGGAACCAGTGTCGCCAAACTCACACATTTGCGTATCAAATTGTACATTACACACATAAAAAACAGTAATATGATTGGCTACGAAGCTACGAATTACAAACTTAACTTTTACAAATCATATTCTTATTGCTTTCATAAATTAGGTCATATTACAACGTAAGAAAGTTGTTATTTGACAAGACACAAACATTAAAGAAGTTTTTCGTCTAAAAACTAATTTACAACAAGTTCGGCTACTCAACGCTAGATGGCGCTGTCACCAATTTATTCTATTCAGAACGCTAGTGCCTTTGAAATAGAAGCCATATTCACCTGCACATGTAATCTGACGGCGAATAAGCTGAATGTTGCGAATCTCGCTTGATGTTGACACGCGCGCGATATCTAAGGGGCACTTCCTCTACTTTTCTTTATTCCGTGACCTACAGTCATCGTGCCCTGCACTTCAATGGTAAATTATATCCACGGAGTAAGTATATTACTTCGTTATTATATCTGTCGATAAATATAGATGTGTGAGTGATGGCAAAGATTTGGCGTAGGTAATGAGGTGGACCGATGACCTGGTGAAGGTTGCAGGAATCCGATGGATGCGGGACGCGCAGGATCGATCATTGTGGCGACGCTTGGGGGAGGCCTATGTCCAACAGTGGACGTCTGTCGGCTGAAATGATGATAATGATGAATGAGGTGTAAGTCCGCCTATGCTACACTTTGTGCAAAAAAAAGGTCGACTAATGATTTATCAGTATTCTATAGTTATATTAACCCAAGGGGGGTTTACGGAAACCCTGAGTGACGGTGGAGGTGTGCCCAGCTTGGGCTGAGCATCGCCGTATCCTCGTGAGGGTGATCTCTCGCGCCGTGCATATGTATACAGGGTATGGTCCGGAGCGAGGTATGGCAGGCGGTCGCCTCCGTCTGTGAAGCAGTAATGCTAGCTAAGGAGGAGGCCGACCGCATCAGGCAACGGCGCTCACGCCCCAACCGCCGCCGGGATTCCGGGGTTATTAATTACAAACAAAAATATAAAAATCATTCCTCTTTATAATATCAGTACCTATAGCTATCATACATATCCGATAGCTAAGCTATAGATGTAGGTACTACCTTACTACCACGCCAAAATTTGCGCGTAAATTCTAGAAGTCGTGTCATTCACGGGATCATGAAGTCATGTTCGCGTAAGGTGACTCAAATAATGATGCATATCCGTAAATGATGCCGACGCGCAACGCCGATGTGTTTAGTTAGACTGATGTTAGTGGGTTCAAGAGATAGAAGATAGCGTTTGTTCTGTCAGCTGTCGGGTTGATGTAGATAGAATATGGGCTAAGGGTTTGTTTTTTTTTAATCTCTTATTAGCTGCTCCCAGCGGCTTCGCCCGCGTGTTAGCAGAAACTTATCCCAAGGGAACATACTTCCGGGATAAAAAGTATCCTATGTCCTATTCCAGGACATGGTCTATCCGTGTACCAAGTTTCATCAAAATCGGTTTTGCCAATTAGATGTGAAAACGTGCGCCATTGCTTCATGTCATGCGGTCGGCCTTCTCCTCGCTCCGGACCAAGGCCTGTTGTACCAAGGTCCGGCACGAGAGATCGCGTCTCCGATCGCCCCCACGAGGGCACGGCGATGCTCTGCCCAAGCGGGGCACACCTTGACTGTGTACTCCACCGTGTCCTCCGGGCGGTCCACATAGCAGTATGATAACCGCCCTAGCTAACCTCGCTTCCGCTCATCACTTAAAAATCATCATTATTGTGATCATGACAATGAGATGCGATGGTCAGAGCAATGACCTTGTGACTCTCTGCCCCGAATTTTTATTTTGTTTGGTTTACGCACATTATGCGTTATCTAAAATATGTCTGGAGCAAACTAAAACAGTCTACCATTCATTTATTTATCAATAATGATGACTAAATGGAGAACGGAGCTGACCACAACACGATTTTTGTAAAATGGGAATTAGGTACTTTGTTGTAGAAAAGGGGATGGGTAATAGGAATGTTTGGGATGCCAAAAAGACAGTGTAGTGGAGATGAGATTGTTGAGATGGGTGTGTGTTGTGAGTTATGACAAGAATGGATAAAGTACGAGTAGGTATACAATATGTGAATGGATGGAGATGTAGAAAGAAGCCATAGATAAGATGGATGAATTGTGTGAGGAATCTAATGAAAGAAAAAAACTGGGCAAGCGCGAGTAGGACTCGCGCCCGAAGGGTACCTACAAACTTATATAACTAGGTATGTAAGTCGTTCAATTCCGGAATGGATTCTCGGAAGATTTCGCCGAATTGCAAAAAAAGAAATTGTGCTGTAACAATAAATTTACAGTTTTCAGATTTATTCCTATATACTTGTGCTATAGTATATATAATTGCGTCCTAGCTTTATGCCAAATTTCAGGATTCTGGGTCAACGAGAATTAGGTACTTACCCTATGAATTTTGATTTCCTAGACCTACACAAGCTGGAATTGTGCTACAGGTTAAAAAAGGTGTCATAAGAACTTATAATGAGATGGAGTAAGTACCTATCTGATCGTGGATGTGGGACCCTGGCGGAATAAATGTGAAGTGGTTTGTCGGATATATTCGATGCAATGCAGGAGAGGGATAAGTAAGTGGACCGACAGAAAGAGGTGTTAGTTTGTACCTAAAATGAATAGGTACAGGTACTCATGAAGAAGCAAATAAGATTTAGGATTTTTAATAAGAAAGATTAAGCAATAGAAATGCCGTACTAACTGTACGCCGTAATTACTAATTAGGTCAATTGACCTAATTAGTAATTACATAAGAAATTGTTATCAGGTTTTACTTATCTACCTACCTACTTTAATTGATAAGAGCGAATATCACGTCTTAACCATCATTCTTAAAAATATACCTACTTAGATAAATAGAAAAGTCTCGAATCGTTAGTTAATTATTTCTGGAATGGAAATGATTTAATTTCATTTATGCTATTCTAGATTTTCTAGAAATTGTAATAAACGCGCAATGATGTCAACGAGGATTCATAATTATTCTAGAATAGCGTGAAGTACTTATTTTTATAACAGCGCCATCTCTCGACCTTTATTTAATACATAATTTGTTTGGTGAACGTTCTGTTGTGCATTCAGTAAATTAAGTAGTACGGTTTAATATCAATGAGTAATAATTATCGAATGCATTCGTTACGTTTTATTAAAATTATCTATAATGTGGGTTTAATTACGTTTTAAAATAACACGCGCAGTCCACTCAAGGCTTTCTTTGTACTTAGATTTTTTACAAGTGATAAGAGATGACGCTAGTATCTTCGCTTTCGGTATGAAGTACGATACCTAGCGTTGCTGTGGAAAATGTCAATAATCAATTCATAGTTTTTGTTCTCTTTCACTCCTGTTAATCATGCTCTTGTGCGAAAGTAATAGACGCGCTGCATCATGACGGAATCCAAAGAAACGTCGGGAATTATAACCACTTTGTTATAATTTAAATGTGTAAACATTGCGTTTATATTAGTTTTTGCGTGTACCTGCGATTTATAAAATTGTGTTATTGAATTGGTTATTTGTGGACGGTGACAATGGATCTTTTGGAGCTCCCCGTTGTTATGATCGAAAACATTTTTTCGTATTTATCCTACGATGAAATCGCAAAGAATAGAATGGTGAGTGAACATTCATGCGTTTTGTTTGTAAAAAAGAGCTTGTTTAATTAGAAAATCGTATAATGAAAGTTGCAGTTATCATTTTCAGTTCATAATCTTCACGTAACATTTTCATTAGTAGCAATGTTCTAGGCGTTTCATCTACTGGCTATGTACTTTATTTATATACTTCTATTTATAACTGTGCTGATGTAAATTCTCTATGCTCGTTTGGTACTTACATCTTCCTGGCGATAAAGATGACGGATATCCTTGATCACCATTTCAATTTTTTTTTTTCGTCATCTGGAAACAAAAGATGAGCCCTGTTACTTTAGCTTTCTAGGTTTTAAAAATTAAAATATCTCATGTTTATGATTTTATTATCATTATCATCATCATTTCAGCCGATAGAAATCCATTGTTGGATATAGGCCTCCCCCAAGTGTCGCCACAATGAACGATCCTGTGCATATGATTTTATACCGAAATAATTCTTCCAAAAACATTTTATAAAGACTTGTGACTGCTCCTGATTTTTATCTTTCCAGTCAGTCCATAAAATCATACTGCAGCACAATAATATTTTAGTTTATCATCTTAATTATCATCTTCCTGCCCTTGTCCTGTGTTATTTGGGGTCAGTACAACACATTTTTTTCTTCCATTCTATCCTGTTATCCGTCATGCTATCACTAACTTCCTTTTCTATCATATCACTCTCCATACAATCCATCCATCTTTTCTTTGGTCTCCCTCTCCCTCTCCGCCCTTCCACGTGTATGTATAATATTTTAGTTATTAATAAATGTTACAAATAATCAATCAAAATTAAATATAATAATATGCCTTTTTCTATATGCTTTCATTTCCTCTTCAGATAATCGTTAAACTTATGTAAACAATCTACTCTGTGCTACTTTAACTTTATATAATACTAGCGACCCGCCCCGGCTTCGCTCTGGTGCAATATTATACATATAAACCTCCCTTATGAATCACTCTATTAAAAAAAACCACATCAAAATCTGTTGCATAGTTTTAAAGATTTAAGCGTACATAGGGATATAGGGACAGAAAAAGCGACTTTGTTTTATACTATGTAGTGATAAAAAAACATTTTATTACAGAATCTTCCATAATAAATCATACTTTGTTAGTATCATAATAACTTACAAAACTATGTTAGTAAACAAACAAATAATAAAATAATAATAAATCCTTACTAATATTATAAAAGCAAAAGTGAGTTTGTTACGTCTTCAAGCCTAAATGGCAAAACCGATTTTGATGAAATTTGGCACAGAGATAGTTGGGACCATGGAGACGGACATTGGCTAATTTAAAAAAAAAGTGAGTAAAGGGGGAGAAAGAGTAAGTATATTAATTAACGCGGGCGAAGCCGTGATGACTAAAATCAAAACCAAATTATCTAATAAATAATTATCATTTATTATTACTTAATAGTCCTAATTTATATTGATTACTTAATTTATTATTAAATTCGATTTGCAGTAAATAAAATCAGATGGATTAAAAAAAATATTCATAAGTATTTTCTATTTTTTGTTTGTTTATCAAATCAAGGAAAGAATTTTTTTAACTTTCACTATTTTACGAAAAATTTAATTTGTTTACGAACTGTGAACGAAAAAAGTTTAATGAGAATCCAGTTCTTCAATTTTACTCATCTCTGAGTTCCTCAAGTTAGAAAAAAATTCTTCAAATTGACAGTAAATTGTGACGTCACAACATGTAATCGATCCTATTCTCATTTGGAATGCATAGTACTAAAAAAATATACAGGACAAACATTATCCATTCATTCATTATTTCAGTTTTTTTTTTTTTTTTAACAATTATGAGAATTAAATTAATTAAAAACTAATTTCAAATAACGATTGGTGCGGCTAGCTGTTAGCCATGAACCATGAGCCAATCTCATTCACATTTATTTTGCACCATTTTAACTATTATGACTCAAACAATTCCAGGTTTCCCGAGCCTTCAACGAGATAAGCATGCGGATGTTAAACCGAGGCTTCATGATGATTGAGAGACGTCACGCTATGGCCCTCAAGAACGTGAAGGCACAGCTTCCTCGAAGAGAGTCCGAGCGACGGTACCAACACCTATTGTATTAAAGCCCAGTTTCTGAGACAAAGATTGACAACATGTGACAAATTGACAAACGCGCGACAATTAGGTTCCGACTGAAACTAGTTTACACGGCCGAAACCGAATCCGGAAACCAAAATTCATCTTCAATCGCAGTTTCGGCCTAATGCCGACTTTTTGTTCGATGACGAAAAAATGGTCATAAATTAAAATTATGACCATTTTTCGTCATCGAACTAAAAGTTAGTCAGTCAGCCTCTTTTTATGTTTAAATCGCATATTATATTAATTATTCGGTCTCTAGTATTTGAGGTTCAAAATGAGGTTGGCTTTAACTAAAAGTGCAACATAACATGTCCGATCGTAACACAAAACATTTCGAATTCAGTTTCGGTTTCGATCGAAGTTTCGGCTGGATGGCAGTCGAAACGGAATCTAAGCCGAAACTCGTTTTTTTGGCTAACCGAAGCCGAAACCAAAAGTTTGGTTGAACACTAGCGTCAACTACTGTGATTGGTTGAGAAATGTACCAGCAGCCAATTACATCACCTGACTTGTAGATGATTTGTTACGCGTTGATTAGTTTTTTCCAGAAACTGGGTGTGAATCTCTTACTAACAAACACTGGATAAAGTCTTAGGGTGCTTTTAAATTAGCCGCGCTGCCCTCGCGCGACACTGCGGCTAATTTGAAAGCGCCCTGAAATTGGGTACTTGACTTTTTTTTTTTTTGTGGCAAAAAGTAGCTTTATTTTTTCAATACCATTCAGAGTAAGTTAAAAACCTGGTGAAGGGAGAATCTGTCAACTAACAGAAAAAGGATGGACAGACTTTAATGTGACGTCACCGCTATTAGGCCCGCTCATTAATTTTATAGCAAATTTTGATTTCCAGAGTAAAGTTTATTTCCAATGTTGTTTAATGAAAAATTTTGTACATAAATAAACACAGGCAAGTACCCAATTACTAATGTTTTGAGGTATAAGGGAAGTCTAACTAACATATGGATCAACTTTCTTTTCTCTCTCCATCTCTTTTAGTCACCAATCTCATCAGGACTTACACAGATGTGTGCCTAGTTTTATGCTAAATATAAATTGTGAAGTCTGAATGTGCTGCTATGATACCAAAGTGGTTTGGGCTATACTGGCTTCATATTGTTTCATCATTTCATGCTTAGCCTTTTCCGGACTATGTTAGGAGTGTGACCTCACCATTAGAATATACAATTTATACAGAGCAAGTGCTTATCTGACTTCTGCTCCACATCATCATTTCAGCCGAAAAATGTCCAATCTTGGACATAGGCTTTCCTCCAAATAACGCCACAACGATCGGTCCTGTGCATTTCGCATCCATCTGATTCCTGCGACCCTTATTAGGTCATCGGTCCACTTCATGCGAGGCCTTTCAACGCTGCGTCATCGGGTTCGCGATTGACCCCCATAACCTTTCGGCCACCTTTTTTATTTGTTTCCGTGGCAAAAATCATCCAATGACAACCGCCGCGATTGGGTGGAGCGGGAGATAGTGTCAGACTCTTACTGACTAAAAACCCACCCCATTCCTTCTAGCCTCTTTATATCGGGGCTTGAGGTCCTTTCGGATAACCCTGGCCCCAGTAGGTTTCAACCCAGCTGGGCCCCTCCTGTTGCTGACGACACCTTTCGGCCCCTCAGCTATCTGTTCCGCGAGGGAAGCCTTCCAACGCAGAGTCTTCCGGCTCCACAATCGATTGTTCACTACCTGACTGCAGTTATTTATTGATAAGCTCGCGTTTGACCGCTATCCCACCAGAAGGTAAGTGAAAAAAGATTGTCGTCATTGGAGCACTGAGCCCAGAAGATTTATCTATGTACCTTTACACAGCGTTTATTAGTAAGGGAAGTAGACCTCACAAAATTGCCAGACTTAATAATTCTTTGATATATCCAGGATTGAATCACTAGAAGCTTATCAAAAGGAACGAGTACAGGTCCTGGCGGAACAACTTGCTCTTCGTATGGTGCACCCTCAAGTGAACTATTGGTACTGCGAATATATCCAAAAACGCCGCATAATGATCGCAGAAACGATCGTTCGAGTCGATAGCACCCTTCCTATTGGGTACATCTTTCATTTCATCGTGATCTCTGTTAAAGACAGAGATAGCAATAGTTCTCGCTGTGCTGTGACGATTTTTGTTTTAATACAAATACAGAAGCGAACATTGCGCTGATTGGTTGAATGGATTAATAATAATATCCCACAACTATCACACAAAGCCATTTAATCTCAAGCTAAGCAGAGCTTGTGTTATGATACTAGACAGCTGATAAACATACTTATATGATAAATTACCCAGACACAGAACAAATGATCATGCTCATCACATAAACATATTTTGTCCATAGCATAGCAGTCAGGGCCACTAACCACTAGACCAACAAGCCAGTCAATTTGTATAATTGATGATTGTTAAAAGATTGTGAATTTTATCCAATCATTCTGTCATCTCTTCGTCACAGCACAGTGGGAACATTGCTTGACGGTTCATTGATTGGGTCTTTTAAATTTTTAGTGGTCTGTTACAGATACCACCATCTTTCGCGCCACTGTGACATCCTGACTTCCATAGAGACGCGCATCTCAATGCTCAACATGACGTATTCCAAGTTCATAGACAATGGACTCTGCTGCTTTATACCTGGGAAGGTCAGTTAAAATTTTCTATAATATAAGGGTGCGCCGCCATGGTGTCTCGGTGAAATATATACCTAAGCTACCAAACTAGACACCATACAGACACCAGAGTCGCCACACGTCAGAGCTGGTAGCGCCACCAAATTGGTTGCGCAACCAAATAGACACCAAGTGAGTACTCTCTATAGAGCTGTATACATTTTGTTGGTAGCAGCGACTGGTCGCGCCGCCATGGTGTCTCGTTGAAATATAGCCCTTAAGGTAAAGGGGTTTTTGGCGGGATTTCTTTGAGGGAAGTTCAGCGATTGTTTTAATTATTCGCATATTGATTACTAGTGTATATTGTGATGTAAAATTGGTCTAGTATTCTATCTTTAGTATCTGCGCGACTGGACATGTAGAATCGTTGAAACAGAAGCAAAAATATTGAAAAAATAATTATTTACACAATTGTATTCTAAATAGGTACTATAAGATACTAGCTGACCCGGCAAACTTCGTAACTTTAAATACTATATATACTTTAACTTATAGCTAAGCTAACGCCATCTACAGGCATTATCAGAACCAGCATAATTCATTTCATAATGACATTTTAATTGGAGATGGCGTTGTATTCCATTTTTTTTCGTGAGTTTTTCTATATCACTCACCGTTTAAACCTTCCCTGGACTTCCACGAATATTTCAAGACTAAAATTAGCCAAATCGGTTCAGCCGTTCTCGAGTTTTAGCGAGGCTAACAGAATTGCAATTCATTTGTATTTATTTAGATTTGTTATAGTATAAAAATGAGATGAGTCAATTTAGTACATTTTATTTGGCGAGGTTCAAAGTACAAAACAAATTGCAATCTAAATTGAACTTTATTGTGTTTGACATAGAGTTTATCAAACTTCAGCGCTTTTAATACCCACAGGTAATAGACGAAATAAGACGCGTCCTACAAATAGTAGAGACAGCAACGACGCCCCCACGGGCTCACGAGGTGCTGCAGGAGCTGCGTGATATCTCCAGCATGGCCATCGAGCACTTCGACGACAAGATCTCGCCGGCCTTCCGCAAGCGCCTGCAGCAGGGTGCCATGCCACCGCAGCCCAGACCGCCCAACGGTAACTTCATCCATCATCGTTTATCCAGCTTTTACTCTGGCTCGGCTTTAGTCTATTGAGTTGCAGCTAAATACCAATATTTTACATGGAGTGACTGCTTATCTAACCTTCATAGCACAGTCACGGGGTAACAAGATATCTCTTGTCAAGATTGGTGTCAGATTGAATGGTTTCTGACAACAGTAACGACTGTCAAAGATTAACAAATGACAATCGGGGCCAATGACTGCTTGCCCTCCGAGGCATGTCTCGATGTGTGACCTGTTATGTTACTATTAACCTTTCAGGCCTTAGTGTACCGAAGTGTAGTACCAGTGTACCTGTAGTGACCAGTGGTGGCCACAGGGGTAACGCCCCCGACTTATGAGTAGGTCGTGTGTTCAAATCTGGTCAGGCACATTACTTTGTGTATTTTATTTTCATCACCACTCAAAACGGTGTTGAAAAACGTCGTGAGGAAACCTAGCTAGCTTGTCCTCGAACTAAAAAGGGGTCGTGGTTATGCTCGCATTTATCGTTTTACGGCCCAATTCCTAATTCTAGCAGAGGCAGCAGTATAAATGATCATGTTACGTTATACTTCTCCATTTAAATATAATATACTGTTTCTCTTTCTCTTCCCAGCGGTTCTGGCCCCGCTAGCCCTTCGCCAGGAGATGATTCACCTACGGCGCCGCTCCATCCTAAACGCTAAGCTGTCGCTGTACCTCGCCAACCAATACAAGAAATTCTACAAACGGGTAAGATACTTCTTTTTATTTATAGCTTAACAATGGTATGTACTTTTATGTATTTAAAACTAGCTTTTGCCCGCACCTGAGCCCGCGTAAAGAAAATCTGTGTCACTTAGGAATAAAACAGCTTTCTTTCGGTGAAAAAAAAAATTTGTAATCGGACCAGTACTTTCAGAGATTACCTCCTACAAAAAAATTAAATAATAGTAGGTACATTGTTACACTAGGGGTGAAAGTAACTAAATAAGTAACTTTAACCCCGAGGTAAGCACTGTGCTTTTCATTACGAATACAAGAAGATAGACCTAGTTTTTTTTTTTTAATAATTTGACAGCTGTTAGTTGAAAGTAAAACGCCCTTGGGATGAAAAGTGTGATACATTTCAGCCCGCTCCTCAAGCAACTTCAGACCTACTTTCAGAGTATGAGTAATGAAAAAAACTTTACCTCTTTATAATATTAGTGTAGAAGTGTATATTGTAATCTAATAAAAAAATCACATGATATTTAATTTTTTGTACGTTTTGCGCGTCCGAGATAAAATTCGAGTAATCGACTCATTTTTTAAATTCATTGTTTTAAAAAGTAACTTAACCAATAATCGTAAGAGAATCAAAGAAGATTCGTTTTCGATTTTTGCTACGTTCGGCCAAAAATCTGGTTTCGTCCTAACTCTTCCCACCCAGGACAAATGTTTGTGTGATAAGCATGATCATTTGTTCTGTGTCTGGGTATAATTTATCTATAGTATGTCATCATTATCATCATCATCATTTCAGCCGATAGACGTCCACTGTTGGACATAAGCCTCCCCCAAGTGTCGCCACAATGACCGCTCCTGTGCGTCTCGCATCCATCGGATTCCCGTAACCTTCACTAGGTCATCGGTCCATCTTGTAGGAGGCCTTCCGACGCAGTGTCTTCCGGTACGAAGTCGCGACTCCAGAACCTTTCGGCCCCAACGGCCATCTGCTTTGCGAGCAATGTGCCTTGCCCATTGCCACTTGAGTTAGTATGTATTTAGAAATACATAAGTATGTTTATCAGTTGTCTAGTACTCATAATACAAGCTCTGCTTAGCTTGGGATTGGACGGCGTTGTGTGATCGTTGTGGAATTGATAAAAAAGGCAGTTATCATGTGTGGTGTTATTTCAGATGATGGACTACAAGAGACTTGCTTGGCGCCAGCAGAAAACTATTCGAGAGCTCAACAAGAAACAGCGGGAACAGGATAATGCTATTGGTACTTAAGTATAACTGACTTTTGCCCGCGGCTTCGCTCGCGTTAAATTCCCCATTTTAGGGAAGTAGGGGGTTAGAAAGAGACAAAAAGTAGTCTACATCACTCTCCATCCGTTCAACTATCTCCACTTAAAAAATCTCGTCAATTCTTCGCTCAGTTTTATCGTGAAAGACGGACAAACAGACACACACACTTTCCCATTTATAATATTAGGATGGATATCACTTACACACGAACAAAGCAGCTTTCTAACGGTGAAAAAATTTTAGCTATCGGACCACTACCACAAAATAGATAGGTACAGAAGACAATCCCATGCATTTACTTCACTTTTTATACCTAAGCTCGGTGGACGCACACCTATGAGCGTTTGAGCCGGAACTGTTCGACGAGCGGGACGAGGCGCTCCGAGATATCGCGCCCGTGAGCGGTGTCTATGTGTGCGTTGTGAGAGCGCGCACAGTATGTAGATTGACTTCTGTAGCTATATATTTTGTGCCAGTACTTTCCGAGATTACCTATTACAAACAAAAAATATAAAATTAAAAAAATTAAAACTACCTATTTATAATATTAGTGTAGATTTTTGTTTGGTTAGATAATGATAAAAAAATAATCGTTTTTCGTAAATAAAACATCGTTACTTTATGTATGGCGCATAATCATCATCATCATCATCATTTCAGCCGGAAGAGGTCCACTGTTGGACATAGGCCTCCCCCAAGAGTTGCCACTATGAACGGTCCTGTGCGTCTCGCATCCATCGGATTCCCGCAACCCTTACCAGGTCATTGGTCAACCTTGTTGGCCTTTCGGCCCCAACGGCCATCTGTTCTGCGAGCAATGTGCCCTGGCCATTGCCACTTAAGTTTGACGCATAATGGGTTAATACATTTAAGCCAATTTTAAAAATTAGTTTAATTTAATTTCAATTTATTTTTTCAGCTGAATTGAAGAAACGTATAGAAGAATGCGACATCAAGTATAGTGAACTGACGCATACCAACCAAGCGGTCGGAGGGGCTATCGCTGGTAAATATAATACTTTTATTAATGACCAACCGAAAAAAGTTTTAGCCGAAACCGAATTTTCGGCTCTAGTTCCGGTTTCGGCCGAAATCGAAATTTACGTGGTAACTGATAAAAAATAAGACTGGACGAGTTAACTAGTGATGTTCAATTCCGCTATAAACTATAGACGCGCTATAGACTATTGAATATATTTCTATAGCGCGCTATTTTATACGCCATAATTATAACACGTTATAACAAAACTCGACAGTAGTTTGAACGCGGAGACGTTATCATTTTATTCGGCAACGCGCTAAACGGGCGCAACAATCTCGCACGGCGCGAGCCGACTGCAGTCCGAGTTCACCCGACGCGCTATGTTGCTATCTCGTTTTGGCCCCACTGTTGGCGTTTTGTTGATCAATACGTTATATTATAGCGCGAACGCAGAGTCGATTTATTAAACGCTATGCTTGCCGACTTGGGCTCGGTCCGCAGTTACCGGACGGTCGGACAGCGAGCTACCCATTGCTCGCCGTCCGATATAACATGGTTTAAAAATTATTGGAATCGATTCAGTTACTGATTTTGGACAAACTATATTCTGGTTTCGCATAAAGTAATGTATAATTGATGGTTCCAGCGAGCGCCGCAGGAGACGTAGCGATCGCCAGCACATCATCGCAGCCGCTGCGTCACTTCTCATCACAGATCAAGCTGGACCTGTCCGTGCTGCCCATCGGCACCTCCAAGAGGAACAACAAACGTAAGATAGCTTCTCATCATTATTTGACTTGCTTTTTTTCCAATCATTACCACTTAACTATTCAATATAGGTTTATTAAATAGGTTTCTTCTAGGTAAGCGCGTTCCATCGTCGACCGCATCGTCGCTTTCCATCAGGTGAGATGGCGGCCAAGCGCGAACCTATCAACAAGTGCGAGTCGGACTTGCGCACAGAGGGTTCCGTGCAAACTACAATTGCCGAATGGAGTCTCGAAGATTTTTCCGAATTGAATTTTTTTTTTGTTGCCTAACAACAAACATACTGTTTTCAGATTTATTCCTATACCTGTGCTATAAGACCTTGCTTTGTGCCAAATGTCAGGATTCTGGGTGAACGGGAAGTACCCTATGAATTTTGATCTTTGAGAGTATCAAAATATGCGTTTTTTTTGCGACATAAACGGCCGTATCTTTTTTATTAATTAGCTTAGAAGTTTGATTTTCTCACAGCTTGAAGGGACCGCAGATCTGCGTATATGGTTTTAATTTCAACTCGATACCTCCACCCGTTCTCAAGATAAAGGGTCTTGATATACAGACAGGCAGACGGACGGACGGACGGAAAACAAAGTGATCCTATAAGGGTTCCGTTTTATCCTTTTTAGGTACAGAACCCTAAAAATCTCGATAAATCTAATCAAAACCTTCTTCCACAGTACTGCCAAACATGAAACCACGTAAAGCACTGATCAAGCTGCCGAGCCTCTCCGAAGACGACTCCGGACCGCCGGCGAAACTTCAAAAGATTGACGAAAGTCGCCTCAGCCCCGCCCCATCGACTTCCACTGACAAAGCGAGCCCAAGAACCAGGTCACAGTCCGCCATGGCCAAAATAAGAGGAATCACCGAAGAAATACGACATCTAAGCAATCTTTCAAAGGCTTTTGAAAGCAAACTTAAACGCCCTCTAGGCTTAAGCGATATAGACATAAATGTTCCTGATAATAAAAAACAGAAATTAGATTAAGAGGCGAGTTGAACTTTATTGCGTAGTAGCAAGGTTGAGAGTTGATTTGCGATGATAAGTTGATATGTTACGTTCTTTTTTTAATGTCTTTGTGAAGGCAGTGTTGAAAATAGTACTAAATCTGTTTAGTGGAGTGAAAATGTATGATAGGAAATCATAGATAAGGCCCAGTTGTACTACAAATTACTAAATGCGTTTCACGCTATGTAATTGCATTTTAAACTAAATATTGCTCGCGAGAAAAGTTTTTTACTTTCCCAAGGGAACGAAATTACAGGATTCATTATTTCAGCCTAGACGTCCACTGTTGGACATAGGCTTCCCCAAGTGTCGCCATAATGACCGTTTCTGTGCGTCTCGCATCTTCCCGCGATCATCAGGTCATCAGTCCACCATCCACGTTTCCCGTTACGTGGTCGCCACTTCAGAACCTTTCGTCCCCATTGACCATCTGTTCTGCGAGCAATGAGCCCCGCAAATTTCAAGAAAATAGCAGATTATGTGGCTATAAAATATAATATATAAAACAGTGTCTTTAAGTCGCGGGCGACATGTTGAATTCCGAAAGAAAATAATGTTGCTAAGTTTTAATCCCGAGTGTAGTGAGGGATTTATAATAAATCGTATAAAAAATGAACGTGTGTCAAACGAGTTTAAAAAAAATCAATCTGGCTGCTAACCTAAAACAAGAATAAATTGTTGTTTACAGTATGTTACTTTAATATAATATTGACGCTCGAAAATCTAAGAAGTACCGTTTGACAGTTCTACATGTAGTACATTTTAATTTTAATTTGTTGATTAAAAATGGTATATCGACGATGAAGTGACAAGAACCTTTATCTACCAGAACATAATTTTGTTATTGTGTTAGTTCATTAGGTGATCTCGTCAGCAAATTGGATGCATACTTGCTTAATAGTTATTGTCAGTTATAGTCAACTCGTTAAAAAATAAGATATAAAATTAGCTGCTTTTGCCAGCTCACGCAAACGATTATTTAAAGTCTATTTACGTAAAAAAAAAAATTCCCAAAAATGTCACTTAGGAGTTCTTGTCACTTCATCGTCGATATGTTGTGATAAAATAAAAATAGCTTCATAATTCAATGGTTTTACGGAAAAGATAATAGAACCAGTGTAAGCTACGCCTGTACTATAGCTATTTTTATAGAAAAGTGTGAAACGTCAAACCTTAGAATTGTTGTGATATATGTAGCATGAATTTTGAACAAACAAACACATTCATTATGCGTACAGCTAAGGAGTGGAGTCTGTGTTTCCTGATAGCTACAACCTAGGGGTCTTTAAGTCAAGAGTGAATAGGTTACTTCTAGGCAAGCGTGTTCCATCGTCGGCCATATCATCGCTTGCCATCAGGTGAGATTGGTCAAACGCGAGCCTATCAATCATAAAAAAAAAAAACAAATAAACAAAAAGAGAAATATTTTTTCTAAAAACAGCACCAACATTGGTTACGTGATACAGAAATTACCATTTCAAATATTGGTTTGAGAAAAAGAGAGGGTGTTGTATGGACATCTTGCTATCTCTTTTGCACACATAACCTAAAGGCGGTGACGTCACATTTCAGTTCTTGTTACTTGACAACCCCCTCCACCAGATTTGTTTTTTTTTTTTTTATTATCTTCAACCAAACAGAAACAGAGCAAGGGAATTGAAACTTTTCTTAAACATTGCGTGCATATATTTTTTTTTCTTTTCGCCATAAGTAAAACCTAGACCATATCTTAAAGGACTGTATGAGAAATCAATAGCAAAACGAATTATGTCCATCAACCGTAACCTAACGAAATTAGAGACTATTTAGTACATTAATATACAGGGTGTAAGGGACAGCCATCCACAAACTTTAAGGGCTTGCTCAGTAGACGAAACTGAACAACCTTCCACAAGACTTATTCAGGAAACGAAAAAAAAAAAATTAGCCTCACCATACAAAATTAAAAACTTGATACATTAACAGTTTGTATGGAGAGGCCGATTATTTTTTTTTCGTTTCCTGTTTGTCTTTGGTAGATAAAACTGAACAACCTTGCACAAGACTTTTTCACAAACAATCTTCAGCAAGCCCTTGAAGTTTGTGAAGGGCTGTCCCTTACACCCTGTAGTTTGATAAAAGACGTTATTTTTTATAATTAAAAATACTGATTGTCTGATATTTTAAGTTTCCCATTTTTAAATATAGTTCTAGTTACGGTTTTTATGGTGAGTTCGGATTTATTAGTGTCAATCACTATCTCAACACTAACGCGTATCTTTTCGATTCGTTTATCACTTATTTTTTACTAGTTTTATTGATGAAAAACTGCGAGTGTAAAAAAAATACCAGTAATAACCAATTTCATCTATTTTATCAATGGAAACCTCAAAATATTTGTATTATATTTCGATTTCATTGTAACATAACGAAAATAGTTAACGCTTGACAAAAATATACTAGCATTATTTCTATGAGTATCTTCGTTCGGTTACGGTATTTCTCGTATTGGCTTCTAACATAATTTATAAGGTCGCCCTAGAAAGAGGTTGTGAGACGACCTGTATGCCTACCGCGGGGACTGGTTGGAGGTAGCTCAAGAAAAGAATACCTGGAAGAAGTTGGGGGAGCCCTTTGCCCAGCAGTGGGACAGTATAGGCTATTAAAAAAAAAGTTTAATTTCTGGCGAAAAGAAAAAGTAAATCATGCCAATGCATTGGCCTTTCATAGATTTAAAAGTATTTAGTAATTTTTCGCACAAGTGGTCCTAAGTGTATTGTTTATTCTGCATGTTATAGTATACTAATGTATCTTTCATTGAAATAACCCTTACGGTTTTATATTCTATATTATTCAAGGTGAAATTAAAACTAACTGCTTACGTCAGAACTTCGAATGTTTTCGTGTCCAATACGCCGGCGTCGTGTGTTCATGACTGGGTATTCCATCTCGTTTAGCTCTTCAATCAAAGGTGACAGAAGAGCTGAAGAGATGGAGTATTTGGTCGTGGATGTGCGACTGCGAAATAGACACGAGAGTTTTTGTCGGATATATTCGACTTAAGCGGTTAAAAATACAATATTGTACCCCAAATATGCATTTTGCTCTATAAATGTATTGTAATATGTATACCATAGAATAAATCTGAGTGTAATAGGGATTATTGTCCTAGTTTTCTAGGATTTTGCTTATTTTCTGATATTAAATTACATAATTACTGAAAAGTTTCCGACCTCAATGTGAACATGTCCTCATCATCATCATCACATCAGCCGAAAGTCTTGAATAATATTCCACAATTATCACACAACGCCGTCTAGTCCCAAGCTAAGCAGAGCTTGTGTTATGGGTACTAGACAACTGATAAACATACTTATATATTTCTAAATACATACGTAGGTATTATAGATAAATTACACCCAGACACAGAACAAATGATCATGTTCATCACATAAACATTTGTCCTGGGTGCTGCTGGGTCCTGCTCATCACAAAATTCAAAATCATTTATTTCAAATAGACCAAATGTGCCTTGAATAGTCACATAAACATTTGTCCTGGGTGGGAATCGAACCCACGACCGAGCTTAGCAGTCAGGGCCACTAACCACCAGACCAACAGGCCAGTCTTGTATGTATGTTTGTTAGGTCGGAAACTTTTCAGATCACCTGTGTAATTAGTGCATAATTTTCGAAAATAATGACGCTAAGATCTAAGTACAACTTATTAATAAATGATTTGTATTAAGACTATTTCTATAAAGTTTTGTAATTAGTTTGGCACTGTCTGTCTAACTTATTTTATCTGCCTACGTCGGATACATCCGACATCAAACTCGCGTGTATCCCGCCAGGGTCGCACATCCACGACCAAATACCACATCATCGGCAATGATGCACTTGTAGAATCGAAGCTCCGAAGCCTTGAGCATCGTCGCCGAGTTGCTAGTCTATCGGTTTTGTATCCTCTACATTTCGGGGAGTGTGCACTGGAATTGCACAATCTAATTCCGCCAAGTCCGTTCCATCATCGGACCACAAGACGTACGGTGTTGCGTCACCGGTACATGGTTGACATCCCACCCATACGCACAAAGCGTTTAGGAAACACATTTATTGTGCGTACAGCTAAGGAGTGGAATTTTCTGCCGGAGTTTATGTTTCCTGATAGCTACAACTTAGGGGTCTTTAAGTCGAGAGTGAATAGGTTTTAGAGGTAGGTGGGACAGAGAGTAAAGCCCCACATACCCCAGGTGTTATAGTCTGGTGGGCCCGATAGATGATGTTGGGCTGTCGTATTTGTTCAAATCGCGCTGAGAACTTTGATTACGCGATGCAGGATTTATGTGATAATTAGGATAGTTCTTATGTGGCGTCATAGATGTCGCTACAAGGTTACTTCTAGGCAAGCGTGTTCCATCGTCGACCACATCATCGCTTACCATCAGGCGAGATGGTGGTCAAACGCAAGCCTATCATAATAAAAAAAATACATCTCAGCTCTTATGTTATCTATGGGGATTGAAGGGCTAAACGAGATGGAGTACCCAGTCTCAAATATATGACCCTGGCGGATAGGACACGAAAACGTTCGTTGGAACAATTCGACGCAGGCATTTAACGGGTTAAAAAGCCAAAAGTAAGCTATTAAGGTTATGTCGTGCAGTTCATGCACTTTAATAATACTTGGCGAAATTGGTATATGTCACGCATTGAAGATAATTTTGGAAAAGATACAGTTAAAAGGTTCCTTTTCCACTCGCCTATCGTCAACATCGAGTATGGTTTAAAAGCTTGTTGCTTCATCTAAGCAATCCAACGCGATGTTTGATGAAAAGGCAACGCAAAAAAAGAGAGATAACGCCTGCAAACTCTGTTAGTATTCGGTAATTCCGAGATTTACTCAAATATTTCACAAAACTAACTTCACGAAATAGCTGCAGCTGTGTGTGGGGAGGCAAAGCAAAAAAGAGATATAACGCCTGAAAACTGTTGGCATTCGGTAATGCTGTAATCGACTCGAATAACTAAGTTGTGTGTACCGGCCGATGCGTAGCTTGAAAACTGCGTCGGCTATGCGAGCTAAGCCAAACTAACTTAGCTTAGTTCTTGGTTTGCAACCGGTTTAATGGCTATTCAGACCAGGCGACCACGACCACCGTTGTTATAGCGGCAACAGCCCCTCTAGCTAAGTTGCTAATCTGCAATAGTTAACGCTAGTAGAAAGCTTCAAATGTCCGGGAACGACGTCGTCTCAACGCTCAGTCACGTGGTCAGAACAAAAGAATTGGCGGCAAGGTTAACTCGAAGCGTTCACGCAAGCGAAACGGTTGTAACTTGGCTAGGGGGGCAGTACTACATCATCTGTGAACATTTCAACTGTCTAAGGGATCGTCTCCACGAGCTAGTCCGTGCTTCTATCGTCCGTCAGTCTCCACAAATGAGCGATCCTGCCAGCGTATCGTCGTGACTCGTAACGGAATAGCCGCGTGACCGCGACCACTTGTTACGGAATCGCCGCGTTTCCGCGACGCGCTGGGTAGACAGGCAACGCAAAAATGACCTGTTTGACAGCGCGCGGCAGATCCGCTTCTATTAGCAAAAGGCGCGCGGCGATAGGACGACGTTTCACTTGCACTCAGCCACTCGTCTCATCGCCGTGTGGAGACACGTTCTAAGGCTGTGTTCAAACCAAACTGATTGTCAGCCGCCGAATGTGAGTAGGCTCACTGTGAGCCCCAGTGTAAACGTGAAAATAAACGGTATTTTTCGTTCACAGTATGTTGACAATACGTTATACAATATACAATACGCGTCCGCGGAGCGTAGTGACACGCTTTATTAATCGGCTGCTGAATGTCAGCGTCTACGCATCAACTTACCCAACGTATCGTCGGTTAGATGTAAACGAAAAAGTGAATATGAATGGAAATACAATAAACTGTGTAACGTTCGCTCACTTTCGGCGGCTGACAGTCAGTTTGGTTTGAACACAGTCTAAGAGTGTGTATAGAAATACGTGGCACGACAATAATATCGCCGCTATTCTCTCGCTCGTGGAGATGCTCCCTAACTATCACGGTTCATGAGATTACAGCCTGTTTAGAGACACAGACGGACAGTGGAGTGATAGCAATGGGGTCACGTTTTTACCCTTTGGGTACGGAATTCTAAAAAGACTACTTGTTTATTAGCGTTTAAGTTTGTCTCGTATTCGTGACCATGGCGGGCTGGGCACACATTCTTTGTATAGATGACTGTAGCGGTCTAAAGGTTGCCATCTCAATGCGTGACATATAAAAAGAAATTAATATTGTATTTACAAAAACACTTTATAAATTGATTAACGTTGTATGTCAAAATCCGCCTAATTCTTTTTTTTTTGTAGGTTATATGTTTAAATTCGAATCTAGTGTTAAAAACTTAAAATGTGAAATAAAAAGCCTATTTGGTCACATTCTGACGATACCGATAATTCGGGTCACACGATATTAAGAAAAAAAAAAATTATATGCCGATAATATATTTTAAGACGACTATACCAATGACATTTTAATAAACAGACATGTTATACACTCGCAAATCAATCGAAAAATGTGTTCCGCGCAGCAGCGGCAGCACTTGTGGTATGAGATCTCCTGTGTTTTATTTACTTTGGTATCATAATTGGTACACTTTCTAAACACACATGAAGGCATTTTTTTATTTAATTTCGCAGCAGCGCGCAGCGTATGACTAGATCCGATGCGTGACGCCTAAAGGCAAGGATCCCAATTAAGATCCTTTCGAGTCTTCGCGAGTGCGCGCTCATAGCAAATCTGTTTATTTAAATATCATTGTTGTTAACGACATTGTAACAACAACCACTTTTTTAAAAGAGTAACCATGGAGTTTCTTGTCGGTTCTTCTCCATAAGAATCGACCAATTTGGAACCGTGCACTAGCTTCTGACGTTTTATAAGTGCATGGGCACTTTGAAACGTTATCTCTCTTTTTTCGCGTTCCCTTTTCGTCAAACATCGCGTTGGATTGCGTTAGATGAAGTAACATGTTTTTGTACCATGCTCGATGTTGACGATAAGCGAGTGGAAAAACAGCCTCTTAACCTTTTGAACGCCAATCACTTGTATACAAGTTCGAGATCTTCGTGCCCTCAGCGCCACTACTTGATTAGAAGTAATAATAGTATAAAATAAATTTACGACTTTTACAAGACCTTTTATTTTGTTTTTTATGGAAAATTGCCCTGTTATAAGTTATATTTTTAACTTTTTCACACATAATAAGTTCTTGTTTGTTTTATATTAAATAGAAACAAAAACGCCAGAATATATTTTTTTACATTTGTTGCATGTCGCTGGAGGACACATCGCGTATTATATAGATGGGCGTCGAAAAGGTTAAAGGCAAAATATGAAGATATATATCAGAATGTGATTACTAAGGCTTTTATTACTTATTTCTGATTACTTGAGTAATCATAAAATTACTTAGTTTAATATAATTTCGTCGTCTCTAACAGCCGTTATTGTGTTTATTTTATATTTTATTAGTTTAGTAATTTGAATACTACAGCTAACGTATATTATAAAATAAATATATACAAATACTGTGTCGTGTTATTTAAACCTAAACAAAAATCTTAGTTGTTTTTTTTTCCGGTTGGTATTTGATCTAATGACATCTCCCCCTTTTGGGCGGAGCGGGAGATAGTGTCAGATTTTTACTGACTAAAAACCCACTCATGATGTTCCTTCGTCGCCTTTCGTACCGGGGCTGAGCTACCTTTCGAAACTAACCCTGGCCCCAGTAGGCTTCCACCCAGCTGGGCCCCTGCTGTTGCTGACAGCTCCTTGAGGCGCGCGGGAACAATGCGCGCCGACGGCGACTTGGGCTCGGTCCGGATAGTTATCGGACGGTCGGACAGCGGGCTACCCATTGCTCGCCGTCCGCAATCTCGCGCCTACGGTGGCGGGAAATCGGGATCGGAATCCCAGCAGCGGTTGTGGCGTAACCTGATACGGTCGGTCTCCTCCTTTGCTAGCATTACTGCCTCGCAGAAGGAGGCGACCGCCTGCCACTCCTAATCGCTCCCGACCAAGGCCTGTACCAAGGTCCGGATCTTAGTTGGTTAGTATGAACTGGTATGCACACAACTCAAAACCTAATGTTAGTAGGTGCTTAGAACTACCAGAGTAAACATAATTATTTTGTTTATTAATAATTTTGGCTTGGATACCAAGTCCGTTAAGCCATATGAATAGGTAATTTGTTTATTATTAAAATACGACCATCGTACACATTCTAATGTTTATATAGTACTAGCTCTTCCCTACTCCACCCAACTCTACCCTACTCTACCCTACTCTACCCTACTCTACCCTACTCTACCCTACTCTACCTTACTCTACCCTACTCTACCCTACTCTACCCTACTACTCTACCCTACTCTACCCTACCCTACCCTACTCTACCCTACTCTACCCTACTCTACCTTACCCTACCCTACTCTACCCTACTCTACCCTACTCTACCCTACTCTACCCTACTCTACCCTACTCTACCCTACTCTACCCTACACTACCCTAATTATTTTTTTCCATAAGAACCTTCTCCTCACAATAACAATCACAACAAAAAAAAAAACAGCCAAATCGGTCAAGCCGTTTTCATGCCAAGTCGTGACAACGGAAAACAGGGGTCATTTTTATATATATAGATAGATTTGGCAGTAAATGTCTCAAGTCAACTTTTGGCAAACTTCGCTAAGGTAGTCAAAACTATAATAAAATTCTCAGCTCAATTTTTACCGAAATCGCGCCTGTTTCATTGATTCCATATATTGTCCAGTTGCGCAAACACTTGAGATACAAAACTACACCAATTTTACACAGTCTAGCGTGGACTAATTTAGACGTGGGCGAAGGAACGTCAGCGAGATCTTTTCATAAATTCGAAATCGAGATAGCGACTGTCGCAATTCGGTGTTTGACCATATCGTCATACCATCAGGTGAAATAGCGACAAAACGTGAGCTTATCAATTAGCTTGCGAGAAAATTCCTTTGTGTAAGATCGTAGGCGAGGGACCGCTTTACCCACGCCTAGCTACTCTACTGATCACAATATCCACTCCACACAGTCTTCAGTCAAAGAAATCCTGCCAAAACTTTCACATTTTTTCGTATACGCGCAGAGCAGTGGTGGCCGAGTGGTAACGGCTCCGACTTACGAGTACGGTCGCGGGTTCAAACCCAGCCACGCGCATTACTTTGTCTAATTAATTTCATCGTGAGAAAACTGGCTTGTCCTAGAACCAAAAATTCGAAGACATGTGACATTCACCAACTCGCACTGGGCCCGCGTGATGGATTACGGCGCATTCCCTCTCCTAAAGAGGAGGCCTGAGTCCCAGCAGTGGGAACATTAAAAAGGCTGATGATGATGAATATACGTTATTATGGAGTGTAGGCTTATCTAGTGCTTCGCCATCTACCCGCTATAGTTTTCAGAATGCTGTTGGGACTTGGGACTGACGTGTATTCTACGCATGATGGAGGCACATCGCTTGCGTATGATGTCACGAAAGCTATAAACTCCGGGACGCACTGCAGTAGTGCGGCAACCCCATCGATACGCCTGGGACTTACCATGTTAAAAAGGAGGGTTATGTTTTATGCAGCGAAGATATAAAAATACCTCATTGAACTCCAATTGATATAAGATGACCTCCCTCCCTACCCCCCCCCCCCTTCCTATTGAATGCTAATCACCGGTAATTAGTACACTTATGACGCACTGTGGAACTTAAAGCATTCAAAGAGTTCAAACCCTCAAATTTACCCCAAAAATGCATAAAATGTACGATTTTTTGGTTCCTAACCTCAAAATTTCAATCTTGAATAATTAAAAGTATGCGTTTCCTAGATTCGGGAGGGGGTTCGGAGGGGTGGGGGCACCCCCACTTCCCCTCCCACCCCAAAAAATCTCATTATTACGTTGTCCAGTAATGTACAGTTTTACCCAGAACTGTATTACTAATATCATAAACAATAGGTAACTTTTATTCTGTATAACTTTTTACAAAATATAATACATTTACCAAAAACAAACCTTCAAGAATTTGTTGTTCCATCTAACATAAGATTAAGTCAAGAGTGAATAGGTTACTTCTAGGCAGGCGTGCTCCATCGTCGACCACGTCATCGCTTACCATCAGGTGAGATGGTGGTCAAACGCGAGCCTATCAATAATAATAAAAATAAAATTTAACACATTTAAAATTTTGCTGTATCTACTTACGGCTCCCGCGCACTGTTCTCGTAACAACAGTAAGCAGGCTTCCGACACATTGCCATTACACCTAGCAAGTATTCGCACCATTTCCGTGCACTCGATATTAGAATATTGATACACCATCAAGTAAAGATAGATAATAACGTCCGCACTGCCGAATTTCACTACAAGAACACGTATGACGCGACGCAAGCGCATGCGCGCATCAAGGCTACTGACCGACTAGTGAGGGTCGCCCGTAAATAGGTCAAGTTTATGTCCAGCTACCCTCAACTATTATACTATCGCTTGCTTCACATAGACCTTGTAATATTTAGAACGTTTAATTCAAATATTTTTATTTTTGTATGAAAATCTGATTAACCCTTCAGATACCGTCAATTAGAGACACAATAGTAAGACAATAGATGCGCGGCCACCGGTGGTCGCTTGGGGATTCATGAATTAATAAAATATGATAAATTTTCAAGTCATAGGACAAAAGTTGTTGTTTATGATTTTCTTAACATAGTCCTGAGAGGTTGCTAGTGTTTTACAAATTGTTGCCTAAAACATGTTTTGCTGAATTGCTAACACATTACTTTATTTAAATAAAATAAAAATGAATTCATTTATCATTCAATTTGGCCATAAATAAGCAGTTTACATGAAATTTTGGGAATTTCCGAAATAAAACTTAAAAATTAGGTAAAAATAATATGGTAAAACTTCGTCTAAGATAACCATGGCTGAAATGGTTCTAAATTGTCCTATAGTGTACTATATTCGCCTTAAAGCTTTGCACCCAATCACCTTGTATAATAGATTTTTTTTTTGGTGGGGAAAATCATTCAATGACAACCCCCGCTCTTGGGCGGAGCGGGAGATAGTGTCAGACTCTTACTGAGTAAAAACCACCCCGTTCCTTCTAGCCGGGGCTCGAGCTTCCTTTCGGGTAACCCTGGCTCCAGTAGGCTTCGACCCAGCTGGGCCCCTGCTGTTGCTGACAACTCCTTGAGGCGCGCGGGAACAGTGCGCGCCGTCGACGTTTTTACATGGCGACCCTGCTTCGGGACTGTGTCAAGTGGATTGTTAATACCTAGTGTAATTAGAATTTTACAAATCTATTGTGTCGGTCAACTGTGGAAAAGGAAGAGGTTTTCCTAAATCAAAACGCGGCTGGAGTAGGTACAGATCCTCCAGCTAGAGATGTGCCGTTGTCGGCAATGATGCCCAAAGTGGGAATATTGCTGGTAATATTGCCACCAATATTCATACTTCGGGCAATATTTCCGGAAATAATGCCACCAATATTCCTACTTCACGGCAATATTGCCAGCAACGGCACATCTCTAGGCTGGAGGCAATAATGACACCACGTTGAAGGAAATCGGAGGATACGTGGAGCTTCTTAGCATCGTGACCTACATTTTTTGAACATCACTGGAGTCATAGCAGACAAATGGTAAAATGTTGTTAAAATAGTCAAATATATATTTTTTTTATGGTGGGGAAAATCATTTAAACCCGCTCTTGGGCGGAGCGGGAAATAGTGTCAGACTTTTACTGACTGAAAACCCACCCCATTCCTTCTAGCCTTCATACCGGGGCTGAGCTATCTTTCGAAACTAACCCTGACCCCAGTAGGTTTCGACCCAGCTGGGCCCCTGCTGTTGCTGACAACTCCTTGAGGATAGTCAAATAGTTGGTATTGGAACCACTTTTTTGCATCTGGTGGTTGCGTCCAAATCGGTAGGTTTTTTGTGGTTTGTTGCTGTCGCAATCCTATCCTTGAAACAGGATACGCAACTTAAAATAAAATGAAAGGGACATAATGGAATGATTTCAAAATATACATGAATAACAAAAATACTTGCAAAATGAAGTAAGAGCTGACAAAGTACTTGAGTGACTTTTGGTGATAACGGTGTAGGTACTTTTGGATATTGTCGATACTTACAAACTTTTCAGTACTTATTTGGGTAACTTGGTGATAATTATTATATCTAGCCCATATTGTCCCACTGCTGGGCAAAGGCCTCCCTCCACTCCTTCTAATGTTCCCGGTTTTGAGCTACTTCTTTCCAATTCCTAAGGAAGACATCCAAGTCTTCCCGCCATCTCCTTCTTGGTGATAAAAGTGTTTTTTTTTTAAGTTGGGAAATCTTCCAATGACATCTTCCTTGGGAGGAGGGGAAGGGCATGTCAGACTTTTACTGAATATAACCCGCTCCTGTTGCTTCGTTCCAGTGCCTCGTGGTTCACTTTCGCACCATCCAGGGCCCCAGTAGGCTTTGACCCAGCTGGGCACCTAAGGTTTGCTAACATCATGAGGAGCGTGTATTACGCGCCGTCGACGACTTTTGGATATTTAGCCTAAATGCGCGTCGACGATTGTTGCTGGCTTTACTTACAATGTAGATATGTTATGAATAAAGTTATTACCTAGGGATAATTGCCATCAATCGCACCTAAGTCCAAATTCTCTCTTCTTCATTACATAACATACATAATCTGCAGCCTTTTTTAATGTTCCCACTGCTGGAAATCAGGCCTACTCTCTAGGAGAGGGAATGGACCTTAATCCACCACGCGGTCCCAGTGCGGGTTGGTGAATGTCACATGTCTTCGTATTTTTGGTTCTAGGACATGCTAGTTTTCTCACGATGTTTTTCTTCACCGTTTTGAGAGCAGTTGATGAAATAAATTACACAAAGTAATGCGCTTGGCTGGGTTTGAACCCGCGACTCGCAACTCTTAAGTCGGGGCCGTTACCACTCGGTTACCACTGCTTTAATCTTCATTATCCCGTCAGAATCAAGGATTGCCATCAAACCCCCCTTGACCTACCTGCCTAGCCACCTCTAGAGGTGTCAGCAATTTAGCTCGTATCAAGGTCTGTTGCCCATTGTCCTAGCTAATCTGATCAGTAAATTAGCCACGCTTGTCGGCAGCAAGTCGTTATGCTGACTCATTTCCGCGAATTGTTTCTTTTTTAGTTTTATTGAAAAAACTAAATAGAATTAGGTGTTTTTTTGTGGTGATTGATTGGAAGCAATGACCTATTGCAGTGTGAGCGAACCTGTGGCTCGCATGCCAGTGGTGGCTCGCGGCAAAATAATTTGGGAACAATAGTGTTTTATTAGAGATAGTGTCAGACTCTTACTGCCTAAAAACCCACCCCGTTTCTTCTAGCCTTCAAACCAAGGCTCGAGCTTTCTTTCGGATAACCCTGGCCCCTGTTGCTGACAACTCCTTGAGGCGCGCGGGAACAGTGCGCGTCGTCGACGTCTTGGGCTCGGTCCGGACAGTTACCGGACGGTCGGACAGCGAGCTACCCATGGCTCGCCGTCCGCGAGCCCGCGTGGCCGGTGCCGGAAATCGGGATCGGAATCGGCCTCCTTCTTTGCTAGCATTACTGCTTCGTAGAAGGAGGCGACCGCCTGCCGTTCCTCTTGGAACAATAGTGTAAGGGCTCCCGCCTACGGTGACTGTTTGCAGCGATACAGTCGCGATGCTGTCGCGCGTTTTTATCTACATCTACACTAATATAATAAAGAGGTAAAGTTTAGAAAGAAAGAAAGAAGATTGATGAATTGAAGAATTGCTGAATTGGAAGCGATAGAAAGCTGCTTTATTCCTGAGTGACGTATGCTATATTTTATGTACGCGGACGAAGGGGCAGGCAAAAGCCAGTATATAATATTCCACAACTATCACACAACGTCGTCTAGTCCCAAGCTAAGCAGAGCTTGTGTTATGAGGACTAGACAACTGATAAACATACTTATACATTTCTAAATACATACATATAATAGATAAATTACCCAGCCACAGAACAAATGATCGTGCTCACCACACAAACATTTGTCCTGGGTGGGAATCGAACCCTCGACCTCCGGCATAGCAGTCAGGGCCACTAACCACTAGACCAACAGGCCAGTCAAAGTTCTTTTGTTCGCATCGATAAAGTCGCGATGCTGTAGCGCGTTGAGATCTTTTCTATAGCGCTTGCAAATGCGACTAATGCGCAAGTGTATTACTAATTTGTCACAAATGTCGTTCACAATTTCAAGAAGTTTTTTTTTTGCGCGCATTCTCAATTGTATTTCTAAAATATAAGTAGCCTAAGTTACACTTTATAACATCTCTACTAGTGCAAGTCCCGTCAAAATCGGTTCAGCCGTTTTTGAGATTAGCCGGAACAAACATAGTGACAAAAATACACGGATAAGAGCCATGGGCGGTGGTGCTCCGTTCAAGTGGGGCACACCTCGATCGTATGCACCACGGTATCCGATGATACCCGGGTCCAATTCAAGGGGAATGGTGAAACTTGGACGTTTCTTCCGCCTGATTTCGGAACAGGAACCTCCTGATCTTACCATATCTGGTAAGGACCATGGGGAAGGTGAGGACCCCATTGCGCCCCTACTCCTTAAAGACGGGACTTAACGCCTCAATCGTGGCGTCATCATCATCTTTCTGCCCTTGTCCCATTTTTATTTGGGGTCGGCGCAACACGTTTTTGCTTTCATTCACGCTATCACTAACTCCCTTTTCTTTCATATCACTTCTCACACAGTCCATGAATCTTTTCTTTGGCCTCCCTCTCCCTCTCCATTCATTCACATGTAGACTCATAACTTTGTTTTTCAATACAGTGTCAGCTGTCAGTACAGCTCATAAAGTGGCTCTTATTGCACCGCACTTAGGTATATAATGGCACTTGTTACCAAACTGTGACATTTTGATTACCATTATGCACTAGTGCTATAATGTGGTTAAAACCTTATTGTTCAACCTCTCCACCGCCATCATTTTATGACATTTATCGTATCAGGATGGGCGCAGGTTGTGCCCCACGAACAAAAGAAAAACAAAATGGGCGCGCATATGAAAACAGTTTTTTACCGGCTCAAAAGTTTACTAGTTTTACAGTTATTTTATTCACAAGTGTATTGAAAAACATCGTATGATACACGTGAGTAATTAATGATTACCATTCTCGGCTCTCTTAAGACCCTCGCCATGGCTCGGGTCTAAATACCGCCTCAACGGTAATCACTAATATTACACACTTATATCATAATGTACTATAGCAACATGCGTTTCTTGATCCTGGCGCATCAATCGTGGCGTGCCTAAGATAAATGTAGTTAAGAAGAATGTAGATAAGTATAGAATTTTACTATACATGGATATAATATACCTAATCAAATATGAGAAGAATGTCAAAAATTAAAATAACCTTAATTAATTTTACGTGGGAGGTAAAACCAGATTGACCTAGAATTTATAAATAATATTATAATAAATTAATAATTATAATATTCCACAACTGTCACACAACGCCGTCTAGTCCCAATCTAAGCAGAGCTTGTGTTATGGGTACTAGACGACTGATAAACATACTTATATATTTCTAAATACATAAATATTATAGATAAATTACACCCAGACACAGAACGAATGATCGTGCACTCACACAAACATTTGTCCTGGGTGGGAATCGAACTCACGACCTCTGGCATAGCAGTCAGGGCCACTAACGACTAGACCAACAGGCCAGTTAATCATCAATTAAATCAATCAATGCCAATTTATTACTGTCTAAATAAATTAGTTTTAACACCATTTTAAACCACAGACATTTTAAATGTCTAGAAAGTCAGTAGATCCTTTTCAAAAATCATTTGGAAAATTACGTCACTAATGAGAAACTAAAAGTTACATAAATTAGTTTTTTGGAACGAATCGGTATTCATTAGTAATGAGATAATAAGAAGGATGACATCCTCTCTCTGTTTTTAGGGTTCTGCACCCAAAAGGTAAAACGGAACCCTATTACTATGACCTCCACTGTCCGTCCGTCCGACGCTAAGCTTTTTTTTTTGGTGGGCAAAAATTATCCAATGACAACCCACGCTATTGGCTGAAGCGGGAGATATTGTCACACTCTTACTGACTAAAAACCCACCTTGTTCCTTCTAGCCTTCATACTGGGGCTCGAGCGCCCTTTCAGATAGCCCTGGCCCCAGTAGGCTTTGACCCAGCTGGGCCCCTGCTGTTGCTGACAACTCTTTGAGACGCGCGGGAACAGTGCGCGCCGTCCGGGAACAGCGGGAACAGTGGAACCCGACGTCTCGGGTTCGGACGGACAGTTACCGGACGGTCGGACAGCGAGCTACCCATGGCTCGCCGTCTGTGAGCCCATCTGTCACCTGGCTGTATATCATGAAACGTGAAAGCTAGACAGTTGAAATTTTCACAGATGATGTATTTCTGTTGCCGCTATAACAACTAATACTAAAAACAAAATAAAATACTTAGATATTTATGTGGGATTCCTATTCAACATTTTTTTTTACGGACGGTACAGAACCCTTTGTGCGCAAGCCCGACTCGCACTTGGCCGGTTTTTATATTTGTCAAGATTTCTAACAATTTATGATTATGTATGTACATTTACACACTTAAATATTAACTAAGTACCTCATCATCATCTTCCTGCCCTTATCCCGTTTTATTTGGGGTCGGCGCAACATGTTTTTTTCTTCCATTCTGTCCTGTCACTCGTCACGCTATCACTAACTCCCTTTTCATTCATATCACTTCTCACACCATCCATCCATCTTTTCTTTGGCCTCCCTCTCCCTCTCCATCCATCCACATGTAAATTCATAACTCTTTTAATTCATGAATCCCCAAGCGACCACCGGTGGCCGCGCATCTATTGTCTTACTATTGTGTCTCTAATTGACGGTATCTGAAGGGTTAACAACATGCGTTTCATCTCTCCTCTTTACATGACCATACCAAGACAAACGATTTCCTTTCAACTTTTCAGTCACTGGCGCCACTTTCAAACTTCCCCTAATATACTCATTTCTCACTTTATCCATTCTCGTCACACCACACATCCATCTCAACATTCTCATCTCCGCAACATGCAATCTTTTTTCATTCGTCTTTTTCACAGCCCAACATTCTGATCCATACAGTACCTCACTACAGTACAGTAACTGAGTACCTATTTATACTAAACCTAACTACATACATATTAGCTGAACTGGCCAACATTGTTTTACTAAGTATACTTATAAATTATTTCAAGCGTATAAATTATCACCTTGGGCTTTAAAAATAAACCTATGACCTATTTTCATACATACACAAAAAAATTCATGAAAATCGGTCAAGCCGTTTCGGAGGTAGATTAACAAACACTGTGAAATGAGATTTTTATACAACATTAATTTTAGTTTAAACGAAACCCGAAACACGTGTCTAGTATTTTCATGTAAAGAACCTAAGTACCTACAAAATTTCATAACTGTATCATAAAAAATCTAAACAACCTAATAAACCTATTTAAAAAAAAAAACAGTTATAAGCTGGGTAGGTCAGCAAAGTAGGCCATCCAGGCGACTGAGGGGTTGTTTAGCACTTAGCTGTTTGCTGGTGCCTAATGCCCGTTATGACCTGCCGTGACCTGTTTTGTCCTTAGTGTCGGTGGTGTCCAAATTGTAACCTTTAAAAATATTTTGGAAAAAAAATATAATATGGTGTAAAAATTATTAGAATCGATTTAATTACTGATTAATAAATAAATAAATAACTTTATGAATTAGTAATATGTAATAATGTTTTATTTATACTTAAAGACTGTCATCATACCTCCAGTCGCTGACCCCGCAATTACTTGAATTGAGAGTTATTTACATCTTTGTGCTTATGGCTTCAAGCAAAAAAGGAAGTGTGAGTCTTGCGGAACTATCTTCCGTCGGTAATTCATGTCTGGATATAATTTGTAGACTACAATGAGCAAAGAATGGATGAAGAACTCTGTATTGCACTCCAGATAAAAAAAAAAACAATGTTCTTATTCTTTTTAATTCATGAATCCCCAAGCGAACGCCGGCGTTCGCGCACCTATTGTCTTTCTATTGTGTCTCTATTTGACGGTATCTGAAGAGTTGGGTTCATCGGCTGCCATTCACATAGATTTGAGATTCGAGATTCAAAGCATATTTATTTTAGTAAACTATTTACAGGCACTTCTGAAATGTAAAGAAGTCAATCAATCAGAAAAACGATGCTAATTGCACATCCCAAAAGGTAGACCTCTATGGAGAAAAATGTGCAAGAAACTCCATAGAAACTCTTTTCAATCATGTTATGTACTACATAAATCATAAACATAATTATTTGAAAAAAAAAAAACAATGCACAATGGTTAATAAAAAATTGAAGACGACGAAACTTGCAAGAGAAGAACGGAACTGCGGAAGTTATTTTAATAATCAAAATATTTCTAAAATACTATATCTACAGTTCCTTATATGGACCGTTATATAATCTCGGTAATGTCGGCCGCACGTAATGACATATATGACAACTTTCTATTTTCACTACCATTATATCATTTACAACTTTTGTTCTAACCGTTTCCTCGACCCGCCATACTGTATAAAATGGCGCGAAATGATTTTCATCGGCGCCATATTGTATCTGGCGTTGGAGCGTAAACATACAGCTTCATAGATAAAGAGGTTTTAAAATATTGTAATATATTTTAAATTTAAGTTAAAAATAATTCTGTATTAGTTTTAAATTTAGTGTTAAAGGATTTGATGTGTTTTTAAAATAAATATTCCAGTATTGTTTTGTGTTTTATTTTTAAAATAATCTTAATTTGTTTTTATGTACAAACTTGTTTTTTTTTTACAGATACAATAACTTAATAAATAAAATTAATTGGTATTTACAATTTAAGTACTACTTCTTACGTCTAAAATATTGCTTGACTTGTCATTCAAATAAACACAAGATCTTAAATTAAACAAAAATCAGAATCAGCTTAGTTTTTTGCAGAGAAAGATAAAAAAGCACCACTTATTTCTGAAACTACTAAACTAATTTTGATTAAAAACATCACTTTTGCGACTTCATCTACAAAACATACTAGAGAAAATGATCACACAATTTTTACAAGACCTTCTAGACATTTCCTTGTAGATGGTCATAGGAAATATCGGCGTGGAAGCCGTCAGGACCTGCGGAGTATTTGACCTGCTGCAGTCTACCATCAGGCAGAAGCACGTGGTAGGATCCTCGGGTGCTGTCTCCAGACTTGGCTTCTTGGTGGCCGAAATCGTTGCCAGTCTCGTGGTCGCGAACTCGGTAGCCGAATTCGTAGTTTGCTGCGTAGTGGATCTGGAATTGAGAACTGGATTAAAGTATGTATTTGGTAAGTAAATGAGATTTGAAGTTATTAACAAACAGGGCTTTGTCGTCAGATTGTCTTTTTCTAGTTAAGCCCAACGACTTTTATGTCAACTTTCCCTGTAATCGCGGGGATGAGGGATCAGTAAAAGTCTGATACGCTCTACGCTCCCCCTAGAGCGGGACACTGGATGATGTCCCAACACAAAAAAAGTGCAAAATATATGGTACTGACATTACCTTCGGAGATGTCAAGTGACAGATGACGTGACAGGTAATGTCATTGCCATACATTTTGTAGTAGCGTTTGGCGGGAACTCCGTAGTAGCGTTTGGCGGGCTTTTGTCTATGCCTGCTGGTTCGTTGTAAGCAACTGAATTCTATAGGGTCGGCGTTATAAAGTCTATCTTTTACATGACTGAACTAAATCTACTTTAATTGGTCAAGTGTTAACTGTCCAATTATTTTACTTAGTTTTTTTTTAAATATATGTTACATTAGTAACTAGTTTTTTACTGCAGGAAATATAAAGCTTCCTCAATTCAGTCAGTCGTGCGTGTCTTGTACCTACATAAAAGTCTTGTTGTCATAATCTAACTGAAATAGAGCAACCATTTTGTCAGGTTAGTTGAAGTCCTTTGGATAATACAGTGGTTATACATCTATAATTTAATTCAGTTTCTCCTGGTGGCTACCTGAACCAGCCTACCAGGGATTAGGGCTGATGCTAGGTCAGCAGAATTGTTCAAAAGAGTCAACCGTTTTTTAGGTGGGAATTATCTAATGACATCTCCCGCCTTTGGGCGGAGCGCGAGGGCGTGTGAGACTTTTACTGTCTAAACCCATTCCTGTTTCGTCTTTGCCTTCTCTCCAGGGCCTCGGGGTACACTTTCGCACAATTCATTGAAAAGAGTTACCGCAGCTCTGGAGCGAAAAGGGCAACTGGAGGAACACAGGTGGGCTTTAGTCAGTAGAAGTCTGACACTCCCTCTGATTTCACCCAAAACGAATTGATAAGTGTGGTATTATTTGCCATGGTGAAATTACAAAATAATGCACGAATTTTAATTTTATATAACTTAACATTTTATTCACTTAAACTTTAACATTTATTGACTTATATTTTAACATTTATTCACAGATGTATCATGTCATTTTTTTTTATACTTGTCTTTGTCCGCGTGATTATTGGTTCTAACGGACGCGAAGTCGAAGTCGAATACAGATAAAAAGATAGCCTATGTCCATCCTTACAGTTCAAACTTCCTCCATATTAAATTTCATCAAATTCGTTTCAGTAGATTAGCCGTGAAAGGGTAATAGACAACAGACAGACAGAGCTACTTTCACATTTAAAGTATTAAGATGGAAATGTATCTTGACGTTATTATTTAATATATGGCTTTTATATTTTAATTCTTCTAGTGACATTATTATAAGTTTCATAAATAATGTTTTATGGTTACAATTATAAAACTTGTGATTTGCATGCTATATTTTTAACAAATAATGGACATATTATTGTCACAAACTATATAATTATGATTTATCGAATAAAAAGAAATGGTTACCTAAATAGTATTCGGTCATTCAAAAATTTTCAATCAGGATATTCCAAAAATCAGCACGATATATACAATTAAACGCCGTGGTCTCAACAATAAAAAAAAATAAGCAATGTATAATAATGTCAGCTCATTATCACAAGGAACCGATAACATAGACTTGTCAAGAAACAAAGCTCCCTTTGTTTTGTAGAATAAATTACCTAAAGGTATGAGGAAACTTTCAGATACGGTCACGATTTACAAGTCCTTAGATAAAATGTTAGAAGAGAAATAATATTAATCCAAACCTCTACACATAAATACAAAGAAGTGTGGAGGTTTGTAATATCAATATATTTTTTTTTAATGCAAATATAATATAAAAATACAGTATATTAGATATATCTTTGCATATAAGTATGTATTATTACGATAATAAATCTTTGTATTTTAATAATAACTGTTTTGTTTCTACTTTTCTTTTTTTTTCCCTATTACATTTACACACGGTGTCTACATCTCTTTTTTCCAACTCTCCTTTCACAGTAAGTTGAAAGAGATTTCTGTAGAAATAAGTATATGTAACTATTTTTCAGTTTTTTTTCTTCCCTTTAATTATTTATAATGTATGTATGTACTTATATGAAAATGAATTATGAAATAAATAAAAAAAATTAATAATAAAAATGCATTTTTTTCTATCTGTTTTTCCCCACTAAAATACGATACGGCCAACTTTAACAGACTTTCACTGGTAGATATGATGTTATAGGGCTATTTTTATTTTAGAAACAAGCTTTTAATGAAAATCATTTTTTCATAGCAAGCTTTTATACCTCTGTATACCTATATAATTAATACTCGAATCATACGAGCCCAAACTCGATGGGGTTGTGTCGTTTAACTAACAAGTTCCTATAGCCACCTTCCGGTTCCATCATCAGATCAGCTCTTTGTCATAATAATTATGCAGAGTCATCTGATTTACACATGCATGAAAAATTTCAGCTCAATCGGTAACCGGGAAGTGGGTCAAATTTAATTTACAAGATGTGATTACAGACTAACATCGGGACAGGTGAAACTAAATAAAAGCTTGTAAAAGAATTAGGGTTCCATGTAAAAAATCTTCTTGTAATTTTGACCAAATAAATGACATTCTTAACCCTTCAGATACCGTCAATTAGAGACACAATAGTAAGACAATAGATGCGCGGCCACCGGTGGTCGCTTGGGGATTCATGAATGAAGCGATCTCCAGTTAGTGATAGGTATAATAACTACATAAATCACGGACATTATAACTACAATAATAAACTTTATTACAGGAAATACATAACTAAGTTTTGTTGCAAAGTTCCGTGTTAAACTAGTTCTCATTTGTTGATAGGATCATTGTGACGGTCGTACCATGAAATGATGATGATCATTAGAACATGATATATAAGATAATTGTAACGATGATATGGTGGCTGCTTTTTAAGTTTTTCCGTAATCATCATCGTCTTCCTGCCCTTGTCCCGTGTTATTTGGGGTCGGCGAAACACGTTTTTATCTTCCATTCTATCTTACACCCCTAGCCAAGCTGATAATCTGCAATCGTTAACGCTAGTAGAAAACTTTAAATGTACGGGAATGACGTCATCTCAACGCTCAGTCACGCGTTCAGAATCGGGGACATCGTCAACTCGAGGCGTTCGACGCAAACGAAACGGTTGTAACTAGGTTAGGGCTAGGGGGGCTCTCACCCGTCACACTATCACTAACTTCCTTTTCTTTCATATCACTCTTCTCACAATCCATCAATCTTTTCTTTGGTCTCCCTCTCTCTCTCCACCGATCCACATGTAAATTCTTAACTTTTTTAGTAACATGCGTTTTTAGTTTTTATGGGATATACATGTATATAAATTTTGAAAGTTTCTGGTATCACAAATCAATTTACCGACTGTTGTATATATCAAAACTAAAATTACACCAGACTTAAATATTTTTTTTTACAAATTACTTTAATGCAAGATGGATGCTAGTGCAATGCGATATTTCTGAATCATATTAAAGGTCACAGATCATCACCACCATAAGTCTAGACCTTATCCAACCATTTGGGGGGTCATTTAACAAAACAGAGCTAACATTTATCAGAAATCATATATTCATTTTTAAGTTCTTTGTTCGAGTATATCACATAACATAGTCTTCATCTTACATCACAGATATCATGACATGACAATTCTTGACATCGAAAGAAAATTCTTCCGGATGAATATATTAATATGTACTTGTTTAATTTAACAGATTTCACATTTCTAGTGCCTTCGTGATGAAATAGAAACTACTGTTCGTCAGTAGGGTGACTGTGCAGTTACCTAAATTGATTGCACAGTTCCTATTTGCTTACATAATACACCTAAAAATTTTAATTAGTACAAATACTTAAAGGGCTTATTAGAAAAGGTCTTGTTATTATTTAAGTAAAGTCTCAATAAATAATCTTCATAAACATCAAAGTTATGAGCGTTTGTTTATGTCCCAAAATGTCACTCAATTTATGGATATATTGTACGGGCTATTTATGGATGAATGAATGACGATAAAATGAAAAAAAAATCGTGTAGTATTTTCTGGTAGGAATTGTTGTGAATTATTGATTTGTAGCGACATCTATGACGCCACATAAGAACTACGAAAAAAATACGAGATCCTGCATCGCGCAATCAAAGTTCTCCGCGCGATTAGAACATATACGACAGCCCGACATCAACTACCGGGTAGTCGCCCACCAGACTATAACACCTGTCTGGTCGGAGGATCCTCCCTTTTCTTAGGAGGTTTGTGGGACTTTACACTCTGTTTCACCTACCTCCAAAGATTCAATTATGAATTTACCGATTTTGATAATTTTTTGTAAAACAATTTTAGAATTTAATTTATTTTATATTTTTGTCTACACAAATATGATTAGTAAATACAAATGAGATCGAAATGGATTTGTTCTTTCACCCGTTGCGAGTTGTCTTTCAAATTCTGTGAGTAGTTACGTAGTTACAATGCTGTACTTTAAAATGTAGGACGTCCTTTAATCGCCCGCGTCGAATTGGGGCGACGAATGTATTTGCATCCTATTCGCCAGGGTAGTATGTTTGCGTCAGATACTCCATTTCGTTTAGCAATTCAATGCCCTGGCAAGTGGATGGAGTATTTGGTTGTGGATGTGCGACCCTGGCGCGAGAGTGTTTGTCGGATATATCCAATGTAACCGGTTAAAAGGAATAAGATATTAAAAAAAGGAATATTTGTATATTTTGAAAACCGCTGAGGCGACGAGTCCCGGGGAAACAAGATTCGAAATCAATTCAAGTCAATTCGATTTAAGTCTTATTTCAAGTATTAAATTAAATGCGGAATGCATTGAATTTAATCAAAAGATAACAGATGAGTTAGAAAATACATAATTACTACTTAAAATTAATTTTATACTTACCACTATTGATGACATTGTTCAAGTTTCTACTTCCTATATAAGTTTATATGTGTAAACATCTAACTTCCTGCTATGAAAGTAATAAATTGCTTCATAAAATATACTTTCCGCATTTTCTTTTTCTGTTAACACTATTGAAATAGTTTTATTTCTTTAATATAAGACTGTGGACAGTAATAAATAAACAGGAACTCTTTTAAAGAGACATTTTATTTTGTACAAAACAATTAAATTAATTAATTTAAACTTATAAATATGTGTGTAAATTCTAGCGCGTGCTACTGTTATAAATAATAATTTAAAACTTAAACGGTGTCTTATTGCTTTGGCAGTATTTATAATTATAGTAACCAATCTCTTAAGGGCAACCTATTTGGCGATACAAAAAAGCACTAGTTGTTACAACCAGGACTGCTACACGCCAAATCTCTTATAGAAGGCTACTCACAAAAACGAACTGCCGAGCTTCTTGAGCTTAGCAGGACGAACATCTGTGCGATAGACCGCGCCTTAACCGGCCACTGCAAATTAAACAGGCACCAATTTCACATGAAACTGAGTGACACTGATGTTTGCCGGTACTGCAATCAGGAGAGGGAGACGCCTAAGCACCTATTGTGTGAATGCGGGCCCCTTATCCACAAACGGAGTATCCATCTGGGCCGACACATTATTCGCCCGGAGGAAATTAAAACTCTTAAAGCTAGGAGTATTCTAGACTTCCTGGAAGCCTCCCGGCTAAAAGAGTTACTCTAACAAGGTGGCGAGTCACAATAGATCTTTTAGGCCGCAGTGACTACATCTCCTACACTACGGGAGATGCATAGCCCCTTATCTTTAAAATAAATAAACCAATCTCTTAATTTTTAATGTTTAAATGTAATAAGTGCAACCATTTAAATAATTTTAAGTTAAATTGCTGCGTCTTTCAAGGTCATCTACCCATTAACTAAGACCAGTATGTAACTATACCCTATTCACGTTAAGATTAGACATTTAAAGGAACCTTTTTACTGTCTGTCCAACCGATTTTAATTTCTATTTCGTTGGCATAAGGATGGCATTAAAAGCAAACAAGTGGTTACAATACCAAAAATTTACTGCAGCCGCCATTGGTCATGCCACCAACGTAATAAAAGTCAAAATCGGTTGAACGGACAGTAATAATAGTTGCCATAAATGTCTAATGTTATTTTGAACAAAGTATACGTTATGTGCAATAAATAAATAAATTTAAAATACAAGTATGTTTTTGAATTCTTGCAATTTTATCGATAAGTACAAGATCATAAATCTATCTACTCAATATGGTGTAAAAATTTATTTAACTTACGAAACTTTTGTAGCTTTTTCTGCCTCCTACTTCTAGTCTGTCTATGTTTCCTATTCCTCTTAGGATACCTATGTTTCGGTTTTTTAGACACAGTAGGATACTGGAACACATCCAAATGCTGTACATTCACATGTTTGTGCCCTACAATATCTTTCAACTGAGATTCTGTCAACATATACACGGGTTCTAAGGAGTCAATTACACTAGAAATTTCATGTTTCGATCCCCTGTAATGACTTTTTGGTGGTCCATATTGTTGGAATGGTGCTCCATAGCTGGTATTAGGTGGACCATAGTCTGTAGGTGGGCCATAATCGTCACTAGGTTCAGAATGGAAGTCGTTATAATTTGGATGCTTAAAGTTAGCATATCTGTTTGAAAAGCTATTTTGAGAATTGAAATTTTGATTGGAATTTTGATTCCTCGGTCTATTAGGTCTAGAGAATGGAGCAGGTCGTCTAAAATTGTTTTGTACGGGGTAATCTAGATTTGGTGGGTTAAATTCATCATCTGGGTCATAATCGTCTTCCATGGAATAGTCCTTATTATTATTGTCTTCGTCATAATAGTCATAATCTTTCGCTACTCCTGCAGGATGGTCATCATGGATGGTTCTATAACTAGTCCATTCCATTGGGCTTGGCAACGTATCATTTCTATCAGTTGCGTTAAGAGCTAATTTATCATCGAAATTGACAAAAGCTTTGTCAGTTGCAATTGATTGGTTTAAAGGTATAAGAATAGAACCTTCTGTTTTATTATTTGGGACAGATTGATTTTTGTTTGTAATTACAGTTGGTGTCTGTATTATTTCAGGTATAGGTTCGTTCTCTAAAATAAATAAATCTGATTCTAGCTGACGTTTTGTCCTACTTTTATTAATACTTACATCATCGTCTCCATATGCTGAGACTCCCGTTCCATCTTGAGATAAATGCTGTACTCCAGAATGCTGAGATTGGAGATACTTCACTGTTTCTGTACTTGGTCCTTTAGGATAGTAGTTTGATGGTGCTTCGTATGTCAATGCTGAGTAACTTGGCGTCGGGAACTCGACACTTTTCCCCTGCTTATTCCCACTTATGGTCTGTTCCACTTCTATTTTGTAATAATTGCTCTTCGTCGTAGTTGGGTCTTCAAAAATCTGAGGGGTCGGCTGTATTGGATAAGGTTTAAATGGAGTAACCTTCTCCTCTTCAAAATCGTCCACTTCTTCTGTAATTGGTTTGTGGTCATTGTAGTTAAGAAAATCATGTGCATTGTAAGTGTTCTGTACGTTATATTTGCTGTTATCATCCGCTGCTGGACTAGGATTATTCAAGTAAAAGAATAAATCTATAGGTTGTTCTAGTGCATCTTTTCCATATTCTTTATTCCCTTGTGTCATTGTGTTTAGTCCTGATATTTGTTCTTGTGGAGATTTAGCTAGTAGAGTATTTAAGGCGTGTATATCATCAGCTGAATGGTATGAATGCATTTGGCTGTATAATTTAGGATATACATATTGTGCTTTACTTGGATATATTTCTGTGTATAAACCAGTTTGTTCTTTTTCCAAGTTATTTAATCCTATATTTCCGTTAGGTTTGATTGTAACTCCTTGGTCGTATGTAGTGCCAGGTGAAGTATTTATCTTATTTCTATGTATATTTTGTACTTTATGATAAACTGATCCAAACGATCTGTGATTTCTATTCTTGTCGATAGCATCAGCTCTGGTTAGCTTTACTGGATCTAGATGTGGTCTGCTTCTTAAGTTGGTCCTTTCTTGTCTTTCTCTAGGTTTCTTTTCTTTCTGTGTTGTTTGTTGCATTTGTTCAAGTGCAAGTTGGTGGTTTTCTTGTGATTCTTGGTAAGCTTTCATGTAGCTGTCGACTTGTTGAGGGGCTTTGTTCCATCTTTGGATTTGTGCTCTGTGTTGTCTTACTCTTTCTGCGTTAAACATTGCTTGTTGGTGTTGAGCGTGGATTTTAGCATTTTGTTGAGAGTTCCCTGCTAGCGGGTTTCCGTAACTTTGTGGTCTCTTGTCGTCTATCCTTGCTTGTTCGTTGATGACCTCATGGACTGATGGGGCGCTGCTTTTGGCACTTCTTGTTGATATATGTAATATTAGTAGTATTATTGCTGTTTTCATTTGGCCCCGCATCTTGTCTGTAACAAAAAATAAGTTTATGTTAGTAATAAGTAAAAAATAGTCGAGTTGTTTTTAAATTGACCGGAATTTTATTGTCATTAATAACAGTCACATATTCTTTAAGTTTGACGTAATCAAAAGACACTAAATTGGATATTTATTTATTGAGGGTGAATCTCACGGGAAATTTCTGAAAAACGGAACCGGGTGAGATCTTAATGTGATTCATTTTACGACCTAAACTGAACTGTCAAGGGACGGCTATACAGGGTATATAGCTCCATCTCCGTCCCTCTTTTCACTCGCACGACTGACATTTTAACACTTTATGAAGAGTCCCCTATGATCTTAGAACACAAAGGGTATAGCTGAAAGATACTTGTGTGGATTTAATCAATACAGTCTGATACACCCCCTCTACCCTAGAGCGTGAGAAGTCAATGGATGCATTCCCACCTCAAAAAATATCATTTGTTGACTCGTATTATAAATGTCAAAATGCAAATGAATCGACCGTATTATCAATATATTGATGAAGGTTTTTATCCAGGTAAAAACTTTCAATTCAGATTTAATTTAGATTTCTTAGGTCAAGTTCAAGTTTTAAAGACTTGATTATTTAATTAAGTACTGTTGATTTTTACGGTTTTATAACAGAATAATATGGAGAAATGTGATGAACAGAAATATTTCTGGATGGAGAGGCAGGGGCGATAAATTGATTATTTGAAAAATTACATGTAAGGAAAGGGGTGAATAATATAATAATAATAATAATATAATATTTCACAACTATCACACAACGCCGTCTAGTCCCAAGCTAAGCAGAGCTTGTATTATGAGTACTAGACAACTGATAAACATACTTATATATTTCTAAATACATATATATTATAGATAAATTACACCCAGACACAGAACAAATGATCATGCTCATCACACAAACATTTGTCCTGGGTGGGAATCGAACTCACGACCTCCGGCATAGCAGTTAGGGCCGCTAACTACTAGACCAACAGGCTAGTCAGAATGATAAAGTTGTAAATCAACCGGACCCAATGGCACATGTACATATATTGTGCCAACTTCAAGTGAGATAGGACAATGACAGGAAGATGATGAAACTTGAGCTCATCTACATACATAAAAGGAGTAACTGACTCAAGCTTTGGTGTCCTAGGATAGCGGTGCCGTCATATAGCGGCCGTTTTCCGGAACAACGACTATTTTCCTCTTCTGATGATAGTTCATCCTCCAAGTAAATTACTAAAGCTAAATCAAGTTGTCCATTTTCTATCTTGGATACTTTTCGTATGACGTTTGTGACGTTTGTTTTGAAAAAATGACTGACGATGTGTTAAAACGGCCGCTATATGACGGCACCGCGTTCCTAGGAAACCAAAGCTTAACTGACATATCAACGCACAGCCGAAGCTACTGGGACTGGGAGCGTGACATTTTGCACAAGGTTTCCACTTATAATAAAGGTGAGCACTAAAAGAGAAGTTTTCAAAATTCACCCTCTAAAGAAATGAAACGGGGATCCAAATTTTATATGGTAATACCTACTTTCAGAAAGACTAGCTTCTGATATATATATATATATATATATATATATATATATATATAAAAGGGGAAACTGACTGAATGACATATCAACGCATAGCCGAAGCTACTGGGACTAGGAACGTGAAATTTTGCACAAGATTTTCTTTTATGTCGTAGGCGGGTAATAAGAGAAGTTTTTTTTAAATACACCTCCTAAAGGGATGAAACAGGGGCCCAAAGTTTTTTTTGGCAATGGCAAAAGTAGTTTTTTATAAAGTGAAAACAAAGAAACAAAAAAAAAATACCGTTATCAAATTTCTATGTGACACAACATCTCCGCTTAAATTTCCAAAAAGAACTAAAAATCGAATAGCATTTGTGTATACTTTTATATAAATCTAGTGACATAACGTAGTCTCAGAAAAAAGCAAATAATACTTAGTAAGTACCTACTTCTGTGTCAAATCCATCCTAAGTGTGTGTGGTCTTATCGTTAGAAGCGATTTTTTACTTTGTCTGTAGCGATAAGACCGCTCATTGTGACACCCTATTAATTTTAAGCTCTTACTATCATTTTATTTATGGTGTACAATAAAGAGTATATTGAGTGAGAAATGAGTATATCAGAGGAAGTTTAAAAGTAGCGCTAGTTGAAGGTGAATCGTTTTTCTTGGTATAGTCGTGTAAACAGGAGGGATGAAACGCATAGAGTTATGAGTGTTACATGTGGATGGGTGGAGAGGGAGGCCAAAGTAGGGATAGATGGATTGTGTGAAGAGTTATGTGAAAGAAAAGGAAGTTAGTGATAAAGTGACGAGTGACAAAATGGAAGAAAAAACGTGTTGCGTCGACCTCAAATAACACGGGACAAGAGCAGGAAGATATATATTTATAAAAATCAATGCCACTTTTTGTTCTAATTTTATAACTCAAGAACAGGCTCACCTATCCAAACCAAATGTTTAGGCTTTGTTTGGATTATTTAGTAGATGGTTTATGTGAAGTTTGGTAGGGTAGAGTAGGGTAGAGAAGTGTAGAGTAGTGTAGAGTAGTGTAGGGTAGAGTAGGGTAGAGTAGGGTAGAATAGTGTAGAGTAGGGTAGAGTAGGGTAGAGTAGGGAAGAGTAGGGAAGAGTAGGGTAGAGTAGAGTAGGGTAGAGTAGGGTAGAGTAGGGTATCAGAGGAAGTTTAAAAGTGGCGCTAGTGACTGAAAAGTTGAAGGGGAATCGTTTGTCTTGGTATGGTCTTGTGAAGAGGAGGTTCATCCATGTGGATCGATGGAGAGGAAGAGGGAGGCTAAAGAAGAGATGGATGGATTGTGTGAAGGGGGATATGAGAGAAAAGGAAGTTAGTGATAGAGTGACAGAATGGAAGAAAAAAACGTGTTGCGTCGATCTCAAATAACACGGGACAAGGGCAGGAAGATGATGAATAGAGTACATATATCTATCTATAAAAGTATATCTACTCAGCCTATCGTTTTGATGATTCACGATTATTTAAATACTAGTTTTTGCCAATATATTCCTGGGATAAAAATTCTTATTACAGGACGCGGTCTTCCTGAGTGCCAAGTTTCATCCCAATTCGTTCAGTCATCAGATTCAGATTTATTTATTTGCATAAATGTATATAGATAATATACATGGTAAGACATATTAGATAGAAAGACCATGAGATTTAACAAATACAGAAACAAATAATAAAAATGTAAATAACAACAATTATCATTATTATTAAAATAAAAATTTTGGTCAATAGTTGTGCGGCATAAAATAAATAGAATATTAATCAGTCAGTAACTTTTGTAGAATTATCATTTAAAAATTAATTATTGTTATAATAGGCTTTTTCTGTTAGTAATTTTTTTAATGTTTTTCTTAAATTGGTCTGTATTTAATGTCATAACATAGTTAGGAATCTATAAATATATTATAAATGGGAAAGTGTGTGCGTCTGTTTGTCCGTCCTTCACGGCAAAACGGAGTCACGAATTGACGTCATTTTTTAAGTGGAGATAGTTGAAGAGATAGAGAGTGACATAGGCTACTTTTTGTCTCTTTCTAGCCCCCCACTTCCCAGGGAAACGTATTATCCCGAATTTAACGCGAACGAAGCCGCGGGCAAAAGCTAGTATTATTATAAATTATTGGCGTCAAAACATGAAGACGTAATAGACAGAAAGAATTACTTTCTAATTTATCATTTAATTTCGAATTAATAAAATAACGTTTAAGTTTACATACATGTATCGATGTATTATATTGTATGACATAATTTATATCCTTGTTGCTCCGGTTTCCTTACATTTTAATATACATGTTAATAAATATTTATAAATAGTGAATAAATTAATGCTCATTTAAATTTTCGAACGAGGAATAAATATTGTTAGGTATTTAAAGATTTTGCACTTCGTGCTATATGCTGCACAATAAAAGCAGTTTTTTTTAATGTTTATAGGTTTGCGCTTGACCGCTATCTCACCTGATGGAAAGCGACGATGCGGTCGACGATGGAACGCGCTTACCTAGAAGAAACCTATTCACTCTCGACTTGAAAATTCCCGGGTTGTAGCTATCAGGAAACACAGACTCCGGCAAGGAATTCCATTCCTTAGCTGCACGTACAATGAATGTGTTTCCAAAACGTTTTGTGCGTGTAACTACACTGCGCACACGTGTGCCACACACCCTGATCTGGGCGCGTTGGTCTCCATACATTTTATATGGAAATTAGACTTGTAGAGCTACACTAGATCCACGCCACGCGACGTCGTTCCACGTACAACAGCTTAATTGGAAAGGGCCTTGATTATGTCTTGGTTGTTTTCATAGCAAAGAGCAACTTTATATTACAGCGAAGTGAGCTTAAAAATGTTAGCATCTGAGGCCCTACCACAAAGCTCTTAACACAATCCATTTTACGACTTGAACTGAGATGGATTTATACGTATAGGATGAAGGTATAGCTCCTCTTTTTTTTTCGCTTGTGGTAACACTGCACCAGTGATTATTACAACAACCAGCCTAGCTAAGTTACGACGCCTCGAGTTAGCCACGCCTCCGATTCCTTTAGTTCTGACGTCAGAACAAAGGAATCGGAGGCGTGGCCAACTTGAGGCGTTCGATGCAAGAGAATTGAAACTAAATGCTCGTAACTTGTCTAGAGGGCAGGAAAAAAATGACAATCTCATTTATATATCGACGATGAAGTGACAAGAACCTCTATCTACCAGAACATAATTTTGTTATTGTGTTAGTTCATTAGGTGATCTTGTCAGCAAATTGGATGCATACTTGCTTAATAGTTATTGTCAGTTATAGTTAAAACGTTAAAAAATAAGATATAAAGTTAGCTGCTTTTGCCAGCTCACGCAAACGATTATTTAAAGTCAATCTACGTAAAAAAAAATTAAATCCCAAAAATGTCACTTAGGAGTTCTTGTCACTTCATCGTCGATATGGACATAATTATCATAATAACAATGTCACTAATATTAGGTTAAATTAGTCCCCGCTACGCTACTATTAGCGTAGCGAGGACTAATTTAGATTTGGGCGAAGGCACATTAATTAGGCCTTTTTCTTTTATAAATTCGAGAATGAAACAGCGACTGTTGCAACTCAGTGTTTGATCACATAGTAGCTTACCATCAAGTGAAATAGTAGTCAAGTGCGAGTCGGACTACACAATTTTCAGATTTTTTATATTGATACTATAAGACCTTGCTTTATGGCAAATTTCATTTCTGGGCCAACGGGAAGTACCCTATGAATTTTGATTCCTTTGAGAGTGATTTAATGTACGATTTATGCGACGTAAATAGCCGTATTTTTTTCTGATAACTTATAAGTTTATTTGAAATTAAGAATGAAAATCAATAATTATAGGAGGGTCAATGACCGTTATTCCACGTTTATTTGGCGCCTACCTTAGGTATCTGGGGCACGAATACAAACTATAGCCAATTATCAAATGAGCTGAATATTTAAAGTTTAATTTTATTAATTTAATTTTATTTAGCGGCTCAATATGTTAATTATAGGCTCAGTAATATATTACCATATATTAAATTAATAAGTCTATTGGCTGAGAAGATAATCTCATGGTCATGTAAAGAGGAGAAATGAAACGCATGTTGCTAAAAGAGTTATGAATTTACGTGTGGATGGATGGAGAGGGAGGCCAAAGAAAAGATGGATGGATTGTGTGAGAAGTGATATGAATGAAAAGGGAGTTAGTGATAGCGTGACGAGCGAAAGACTGAATGGAAGAAAAAAACGTGTTGCGCCGACCTCAAATAAAACAGGATAAGGGCAGGAAGATGATGATGACTGAGAAGATAATCTCATGTATGTACTTCACTTTTTATACCTACGCTCGGTGGACGCACACTAATGAGCGTTTGAGTCGGAACTGTTCGACGAGCGGGTCGAGGCGCTCCGAGACATCGTGTCCGTGAGCGGTGTCTATGTGTGCGTTGTGAGAGCGCGCTTTGTATGTAGATTGACTTCTGTACCTATATATTTTGTGATAATTTCGTCTAGTGTCCAATTGAGGCTACTAAACTCTGTTTCTGATGATGTGTGATCTGTTTCTTACATAAATTAGTGTTTTATTGACCTACTGACTAAATATGTCATTGTTGTATCATTGTCGTCCCCAGATCTTACTGTCCTAAAAAAACGCCGCTTCAAGCTTCATTTTGAGGCGGCCTTTTTTGTGACTAACTACAAAAAAACACTTGAAGCGGCTTCAAGCTTCACCGGACACAAGAGGTGTCGCGCGCTTCAGCTCTTTTTGCGGCGGCTTCTAGCTTTTTTTGTGGCTGCTTTTGCAATTTAGCTTCACTTTTCTTGGGCTGACCGATTTGACTATTCAAAAGTGCCTACATTTGGTCTATTTGAAATAAATGATTTTGAATTTTGAATTTGATTTTGCTTCAAGCGTTTTTTAGTGGCGGCGTTTTTTTAAAGCCAGTGTGCGGGGACAGTTAGCTGTACTTATAATGAAAGTGTTCCCAAAACGTTTTACCACCGCTACTTCTAAACCTTTCTCCACGACTGTACCAACATAAGCGCAATGACCATGGTCGACGGCTGCATTCTTTCACTTACGGTGCATACATATGCACATAGATATAAAATAAACCAGTTTGTATATCCGTTCGTCCGTAATAGAAACACACGGATGGGAAGTAGGAGCGGGCACGTCCTAGGAGAGCGATTTGTTTTGAAAGTTATTCTTGTTTAGTTTCCTTTAGTTTATGGTTCCTAAATGATTAATTTGAATTTGTTTATTGATTTAACTAAGATAATACGCCATCTCCAGCACACAGATAAACCCTGATAGGTTTTCGCTGTATGGCAAAAAAAAAAACTATATACTTAAATTAAGAAATATTGAAAAATAAATCCTACTAATATTATAAATGCGAAAGTTTGTATGTATGGATGTTTGTTACTCTTTCACACAAAAACTACTGAACGGATCTCGATGAAACTTGGTACACGAGTAGACCATATCCCAGAATAACACATAGTATACTTTTTATGAAGTAGTGGACGATTACGTCTACCTCGGACAGACAATCCAGTTGGGTAGAGCAAATTTCGAGAAAGAGGTCAACCGTCGAATCCGACTCGGCTGGGCGGCGTTCGGGAGACTGCGCGGTATCTTCTCGTCCAATATACCACAGTGTCTCAAGACGAAAGTCTATGACCAGTGCGTGTTGCCAGTGATGACATATGGTGCCGAAACGTGGTCGCTCACAATGGGCCTCATCAGAAGGCTCAAAGTCACCCAGAGGGCAATGGAAAGGGCTATGCTCGGAGTTTCCTTGCGGGATCGAATCAGAAATGAAGATATCCGCAGGAGAACCAAGGTTGCCGACATAGCCCGAAGAATCGCCAAACTTAAGTGGCAATGGGCAGGGCACATTGCTCGCAGAACAGATGGCCGTTGGGGCCGAAAGGTTCTGGAGTGGCGACCTCGTACTGGAAGACGCAGCGTCGGAAGGCCTCCTGCAAGGTGGACCGATGACCTGGTGAAGGTTGCGGGAAACCGATGGATGCGAGACGCGCAGGATCGATCATTGTGGCGACACTTAGGGGAGGCCTATGTCCAACAGTGGACGTCTGTCGGCTGAAATGATGATGATGATGATGATACTTTTTATCCTGGGATTATGTACGCGGGTGAAGCCGCGGGCAAAAGCTAGTAAATAATAAAATATTTTGTAGTCTTTTGACAAGATAGATACATGTTGTTACGGAGTGGAATTTCTGAAAAGGAGATCTGTGGTCAAAATTCTGAATGATGAAATTTTTCTACACTAGAACGACACACACGTGTAGCACACCTGATTTGTACGTAGAGTCACGTCGCGTGGCGTGGATCAAGCGTAGCTCTACAAGTCTAGTTTCCATATAAAATGTATGGAGACCGACGCGCCCAGATCGGCGTGTGTAGCACACACACGTGTGAGCTGTGTAGTTTTTCCTTTAGTTTGTGGTTTCTAAATGCGTTATTGAATATTTAACTAAGATTATTTTGTAGACTTTTTAATTCATGAATCCCCAAGCGACCACCGGTGGCCGCGCATCTATTGTCTTACTATTGTGTCTCTAATTGACGGTATCTGAAGGGTTAAAATAGTGCGTAAGATGTTGTTACGGAGGGGAATTTATGAAAAGAAAACCTGTGGTCAAGATTGTGAATGATGAAATGGATCAACAAAAAACTTTTAAGCTAGAACTTACACGTGTAACACGCCTGATTTGTACGTAGAACGACGATGCGTGGCCTGGATCAAGTGTAGCTCTACAAGTCTAGTTTGCATTTAAAATATAAAGAGACCGACTTTCTTCTGGTTATCTTCTCTTATTAAACACTAGCTTCTGCCAGCGACTTCGTACGCGGATCCTGTTGCTTATGCCAGCGACATTCAGTGTTATAAACGTAAGAGTAGACAAAAATAAACAGAAAGCTCAGAACTGCTAAGCTATCGGGAGTTACTCGTGTTATTGTGAGTTAACCATAAAAGATAGACGGATGCTGTCGTGGGACATTTTTTATATAATTTTAAGGAGAACATTTCCGTTATACATGTTTTCTGTGTAGCTTTAACCATTAAGGCTGCAAACGCGACGGAAGCTTAAAAAATGGAGTAATTTCTCCCGTTTCCCCAACATTTCCCTTCACTGCTCTGCTCCTATTGATCGAAGCGTGATGAAAAGTATACTATAACCTGCCCAGGAGTATGAAGAATGATTGTACCAAGTTTCGTTAAAATCCATCGAGTAGTTTTTGTTTCTATAAAGAACATACAGACAGACAGACAGACAGACCAAAATTTTACTGTTTGCATTTTTAGCATCACTAATCACCCCCTGATAGTTATTTTGGAAATATATTTCATGTACAGAATTGACCTCTCTACAGATTTATTATAAGTATAGATTGTGTTGGATGAACCAAGAAGTTTTTTAAACACTGGGGCCCTCTTGGTATTTGCGAGCGAATTAATTCATGAATCCCCAAGCGACCACCGGTGGCCGCGCATCTATTGTCTTACTATTGTGTCTCTAATTGACGGTATCTGAAGGGTTAAACAGTTGTTCTCATAATGATATTTAAACTCTAATTTGAGACACCTTTCATCTTTATTAGAAATTAAACCATTTAAAAACAGTACTCTACGCTTGAACTTTTTAAACGCCACGCATAATGATCAGCGATTCATAATAACAAAACTTATCGCACAACATCAAATGTATTCGTAAATTAAAGCGTAAACAATCGAAAGTGTCAGTCGGTTCAACACAAAAACAATAAAATCCTTCACAGAAATACTTCCATGTTTTATTCAATATAACAAAGATCAGCACATAAAATCTTACACAATTACAATCGAAAGTGCAGACGTGTAAGCGTGTACTTACTTCCCGCAAATTTCCATTTACGTCGAATGCGATTAGGGTTGTCAGAGCGCAAAACGTCATAGAAGGAATACAGCAGAAGATAAAAATATTTTTTTCAATACACTTGCTCATATAGTAACTCTTGCGGACGGCGAGCCATGGGTAGCTCGCTGTCCGATCGTCTGGTAACTGTCCGGACCGAGCCAAGGCGTCGACGGCGCGCACTGTTCCCGCGCGCCTCAAGGAGTTGTCAGCAACAGGAGGGGCCCATCTGGGTCGAAGCCTACCGGGGTCGGGGTTATCCGAAAGGAAACTAGAGCCCCGGTATGAAGGCTAGAAGGAACGGCGCGGGGTTTTTAGTCAATAAGACTCTGACACTGTCTCCCGCTCCACCCAAGAGCGGGTTTCGTCAATGATGATTTTCCCCGTCGACAGAAAAAAAAAAAAAAATATAGTAACTCTTATTGCGCTGCCTTAGGTATATAATGGCCCTTGTTACCAAACTGTGACATTTTGATTACCATTATGCACTAGTGCTATAATGTGGTTAAAACCTTATTGTTCAACCTCTCCACCGCCATCATTTTATGACTATTTGTCGTATCAGGATGAGCGCAGGTCGTCTCCCACAAGGATAAAAAAATGGGCGCGGTTATGAAAACAGATTTTTACCGCCACAAACCTTTCCTAGTTTTACAGTTATTTTATTCACAAGTGTATTGAAAAACGTCGTATGATACACGTGAGTAATTAATGATTACCGTTCTTGGATTAAAATTACAGATTAGTGTACGGTTCCAATTGGTCGTTTTTTATAGAACGAAACATGGCAGAAACACTGTGGTTACTCCTTAAAAAAAATTAAACTTAAATAATTAGTCTTCTTATTTATGCATTTTCATCTAAGAAGATTTCAGAACTAAGGATTTGCAGTTGAATAAATTTCTAGCTTGAAAATCTGTCAAAATTTTACATTCAAATATAGTGTTCGACGCGTTTTCAACTCCGATTACTTAATACTGGCTGGCTTTAGTGAAAGTTGTAGACTCCGGGAATATGTGATAAGTTTAACAAAATCCAGATAAGATCTGTCTGATGTCTAGCTTTAAACGGAAAAAGAAACAGTTCCGGTTATAGCCGGACATAGTCATGCATACTTTTGTATATTTATTACGTACTAGCTGCACCCAGCGGCTTCCAGTACAGTTCGTAAACACTACAAACCGACATCCTTCAGGCCTCGCCGCCGAGGTCCGCCGCGAAACTCACGTAATCGTCCTCCCCGACTTTTGCTCGAGCCAGCCCGCGCCGCTGAGCTGTAGCTTTAAAAATTCCCTTAATAATAATAAATATTATTGTTTTTGCTCGATCCAGCCCGTCCCTTTGCTGCCCTCCCCCAGTGACGCCCTAAGCCGAGGCTCGTACCCCACAGGGGGTGCCCTTAGCGTTGTCACTTAAATTTATAAGTAGTTTTTAAGTAAGCCCTGGCTGGAGGCTTTGAATTTATTCAGGGCCGCCACAGGCAAGTTCGGTTGAGCAGACGACAACCTCAGAGGTTGACCTGCGAGAGGCCACACAAAAAAAAAAAAAAAAAACCCAGCGGCTTCGCCCGCGTGACAGCAGAAAATTAACCCAAGGGAACATACTTCCTGGATAAAAAGTATCCTATGTCCTATTCCAGGACATGGTCTATTCGTGTACCAAGTTTCATCAAAATTGGTTTTGCCATTTAGGCGTGAAAACGTAACAAACAAACAAACAAGCTCACTTTCGCTTTTATAATATTAGTAAGGATTTAATAAATACCCACGTAATTTGCATTTGTATAGATCGTTTTTATTACAATGAATGACATGACAAATCCACATCTACACTAATATTATTAAGAGGTAAAGTTTGTTTTTTTTGTTTGTAGGAGGTAACCTCTGAACTGGTACTGGTCCGATTACTTAAATTTTTTCACCGATAGAAAGCTGCTTTATTTCTGAGTGACATAGGCTACATATACGCTACGCGAGCGAAGCTGCGGGCAAAAGCTAGTGACATGTAATTTTTTTTTTTCATTGTTTCGGAAGTCCGATGGATGCGTGACGCACAGGGCCGGTGGTTGTTGCGACGCTTGGGTGAGGCCTATGAGGTCCAACAGTGGAAATCTATCGGCTGAAATGATGATAAGGATGATGAAAGGGAATGTCAAACTTTTACTGACTAAAATCCACGTGCGTTCCTTCAGTTATCCGTTGCATTCCAGTGCCACATGAGTGACACATGCCAAATTCTGGTTTATAAAAATAATAATTAAACGTTATTCTTAAAAAAATTGGATATTTGACAACCCTAGTCGCGTCCGGTGCAAGCTATTATAAAACGTCATTTAATGGCGTTAATATTACAAGAGCAGTCATAATACTATGATAGACTATCTTGTTGGTATCCTGTCGACACTTAATGAAATGTGATCGATTAGATTGGTGATTATGATTTGTATTAGTGAATTAATAAAGGCAAGTTCTTTTTGTAATCTTGTGCTTAGTTTGATGCTTTATCGTGATAAGCCGCTTTTATTTTTTCTTTGGGAAAAATCATCCAATGACAAAACCCGTCCTTAGGTGGAGCTGGGAGATAGTGTCAGACTCTTACTGACTAAAAACCCACCCCGTTCTTTTTAGCCTTCATACCGGGACTTGAGTTTCCTTCCGTATAACCCTGACCCCAGTAGGCTTCGATCCATCTGGCTGGCTGGCTGTTGCTGACAACTCCTTGAGGCGCGCGGGAACAGTGCGCGCCGTTGACGTCTTGGGCTTGTCGGACAGCGAGCTACCTATGGCTCACCGTCCGCGAGCCTGCGTCTACGGTGGCCGGAAATCGGGATCGGAATCTCGGCGGTGGAGGCAAGGACGCCGTTGCCTAATGCGGTCTGCCTCCTCCTTTGCTATCATTACTGCTTCGCAGAAGGAGGCTACCGCCTGCCACTCCTCGCTCCGGACCATGGCCTCAACCAAGGCCCGGCGCGAGAGGACTCTGCCACCGATCGCCCCCACGAGGGCACGGCGATGGCAATTTGTACGGCTTATGTCACTGACTGTTATAGTTGGAATAAGTTTTTTTTATTGATATAAACTAGTGCTTGACTGCGATTCCACCTGATGGTACGCAGTAATGCAATCGTTGATGGTGAGGCGCACTAGTTTAATAAGAGCCTATTCACTCTAGCCTTGAAGACACCTAAATTATAATCGGTCGGGAAGATCGCAGCAAACCAATTGTTCTAGTCCCTCGATGTACGTGGTATAAACGACGAGGCGAAACGCTTGGTCCGGACCGTAGAGGTTTCAACAATATAAGCATGGATACTCGCCGTTCGTCGGCTTGTCCGAAGGGCGACGGACCATGGCCCGGCGCGAGAGGTCTCCGCCTAAGTCTGTTACCTCTTCACGTCTTAGTGGTTGAATAGTTTTGGATGAAACTTGGCATATGAGTAGACCATTGGAATAGTAGGATACTTTAAGAATCCTTACTAATATTATAAAAGCGAAAGTGAGTTTGTAAGGATTTTTGTGGCTTTATAACAACGGGAAGAGCCAATCCTTACTTCCTTACTTAATATTATAAAAGCGAAAGTGAGTTTGTTTGTTTGTTACGTCTTCACGCCTAAATGGCAAAACCGATTTTGATGAAACTTGGTACACGGATAGACCATGTCCTGGAATAGGACATAGGATACTTTTTATCCCGGAAGTATGTTCCCTTGGGATAATTTTCTGCTATCACGCGGGCGAAGCCGCTGGGAGCAGCTAGTAGATAAGATACTTTTTACCCCAAGGCTTTATTCCTTTATTCTTATTCTTTATAGTGCACAAACAATTTATACAACTGTTTGTACAGTGTACTCTACACTTGATGTACATTGGCGAGCTTAACCCACCACCCTTTGGGATGATTACAGTCTTTTACGCGGGTAAATCGCCGGCACAACCTAGTTTCTCAAGAATATTTTAAATTAACGAGAACAGATACATATCGAACCAAAATTACTGTTGATTGGTTAAAGTAATTAAGTTAAATGATTACTTAATAGTAACTTAGTAAGTAAGCGACTATTTTCGCAATGTCGCTTGATATGTCTTCATTAGGTATGGTAATTGATTAAGTTGTGTATAAGTAAAGTGATCAGGATGTTACTTAAACTAATTAGTATTGGCTTAGAAGGTACTTTTATTGCTGATTATCTTGTGAAAGAATTCGTACAGGGAAGTGAAGGAACACTGGTGGCCATGAGGATTTTTTGACTGACCTGTTGGTCTAGTGGTTATTGGCCCTGACTGCTATGCCGGAGGTCGTGGGTTCGATTCCCACCCAGGACAAATGTTTATGTGATGAGCATGATCATTTGTTCTGTGTCTGGGTGTAATTTATTTATAATATGTATGTATTTAGAAATATATAAGTAAGTTTATCAGTTGTCTAGTACCCATAATACAAGCTCTGCTTAGCTTGGGACTAGACGGCGTTGTGTGATAGTTGTGAAATATTATTATTATTATTATTTATTTTATAAAAGAATACCGTCCTGGAACGCACAAACACACACTGAAAAAAAAAAGGATTGTTGAATGTACTAAAGTAGCGTAGGTTGAGTAATGAACTGCCACAGTCGACCCTTTTCATAGTTAATTTTACTATAACAAGAGTAAATTTAACAAAATCTACTTTATTGATTTACATAATCAACCAGTTCTATTTGGTAAAATCAACAATTTCGTGTGTAGGACCATATTAACCCGCGGATTTGATAAAATTTACGCGGAATTTAGTAAAATCAATCATTCTTTTTTTTCACTGCAGGATAAAACCCACGTGTGTCCTTCAGTTATCTTTGACAAAAGTCAGTAAAAGTCTGACACGCCCGCAGCTTCGCCGCGTACATAAAATATAGCCTATGTCACTCAGGAATAAAGCAGCTTTAGCTATCGGACCAGTACTTCCATAGATTACCTCCTATAAGATTTTCAAGAAAAAATATTTTTCATAGCAAGCTTTTGTAGCTCGCTTTACACATATAATTAACACTCGTAAGGACGAATCATACGAGCCCAAACTCGATGGGGTTCTGTCGTTTAACTACCAAGTTCCTATAGCCACCTTCCGGGTCCATCATCAGATAAGCTCCATGTCATAATAATTTTGTATTGTCATCTGATTTACATGTGTAAATCAGATGACAGACAAACATGATAGACAGACAAGGCATGTAAAATTTCAGCTCAATCGGTAACCGGGAAGTGGGTCAAATTTAATTTGCAAGATTTGATGACAGACAAACATTGGGACAGGTGAAACTAAATAAAAGTTTGTAATAAAAACGATAAACCTCGATGATAAACTTAATACTGAACACTATAGACAAGTGTTGTTTTACTATGTCATGGGGAGGCGGACAGGCCAATGGCCAACCTGATGGAAAGTGATTTCTAGCGGCCATCATCATACCTGCAATGCCAATCAGACCTGCCGATGCATAGCTAACCATAAACAAAGTTATGTTAGTATTTCATACAAGCTTCTGCCGGCGGCTTCGCCTGTGTAATAGCAGAAAATTGTCCCAAAGACACATAGGTATTCTCGGGATAAAAGATAGAAAAGAATGAAAGAATTTGGAACATCAAAATTCGTCAACATTATGTGGATTAAAATGTACGTGGGTCGAACAAGTTTATTCGAAATTCAAACTGGCCACTAACAAAAAACAAACAAAATAGTACGTTTACTGCCTAGTTTCTGAAAAAAAATGTGCTGAAATAGAAAAATGATACTATAGAATCTTAGAAGATCAGAAGGCTCAAAGTCACCCAAAGGGCAATGGAAAGGGCTATGCTCGGAGTTTCCTTGCGTGATCTAATCAGAAATGAAGATATCCGCAGGAGAACCAAAGTTGCCGACATAGCACGAAGAATCGCTTAAGTGGCAGTAGGCGGGGCACATTGCTCGCAGAACAGATGGCCGTTGGGGCCGAAATGTTCTGGAGTGGCGACTGCGTACTGGAAGACGCAGCGTCGGAAGGCCTCCTACAAGATGGACCGATGACCTGGTGAAGGTTGCGGGAATCCGATGGCTGCGGGACGCACAGGATCGATCATTGTGGCGACGCTTGGGAGGCCTATGTCCAGCAGTGGACGTCTGTCGGCTGAAATGATGATGATGATGAGAATCTTAGAATAGTGAATTTTATTTGTTTCAAATCTCAAAACATGTTGAGTGATATTTAAGATTAACTTGTAAATAATAAATGTCTTTTAATTATTTCACAGATGGTGTAAAAAGTAGAGTATCCAACGGGGGGATAAAGCTGTTTTTGTCTTGGGCGGTTTGTATTCCTCACTTCACGCAGGTTTCTTTATAAACTAATAGTTAATTATAGAAATCCCTCACTTACGTTCGGGATTAAAATTAGCAACCTTCGTTTCGCTCGGAATTCAACATGTCGCCCGCGACCTAAAGCCACTGCTTTATCCCCTAGTCACATAATCTACTACCATACATTAAAATTGTGTGTAATTTGACATATTACTTAGGCTTTGTTTCATTGCAATCGGTAGACTATATTGAAAGATATACTACATTCATTGACTGTTAGACACGAATAGAGATGTGCCGTTGCCGGCAATATTGCCGTGGCTATATTGCCCGAAGTATGTAAAGTGGTGGCAATATTGCCAGCAAAATTCCCACTTCGGGCAATATTTCCGGAAACGGCACCTCTCTAGGCACGAAGTTCGCCAGTTCAGCTAGTCATCTGCTGAATGAAAGCTGAAAGTCGGTCAAAAGGTCATAAGTACAGCTCTCGAAGTCTCGAAAGCTTACACTTCTGATCTTTTGAACTATTACTGTTAATCTCTATGGCCAGCTTATTTAGAAATAGTGGTAACAATAATGTAATTCGTAACAAAAATGTATTACTCTCTACTAATATAGTCACAGAAATAATTCACGTTTGTAGAAGTGTAAAAAAATTGGGCAAGTGCGGAACGGACTCGCGCACTGAGGTTTCCATACAAACTTACCTATAAATGTAAGTAGTTTTTAATTCCCGAATGGAGTTGCGTACATTTTTCCGAATCGCATTTTATTTTTTTATAGCGTAAACATTTTAATTCATGAATCCCCAAGCGAGCACCGGTGGCCGCGCATCTATTGTCTTACTATTGTGTTTCTAATTGAAGGTATCTGAAGGGTTAATAATTTTGGTTTTATTCCTATATCTGCGCTATAAGAACTTACTTTATGCTCAATTTCAGGATCCTAGGGCAATGGGAAGCTACCCTATGAATTTTGATTCCCTTGAGAGTGTTGAAGTATATGTTTTTTTGCTCATATATAACATACGGCGTTTATGACGCAAAAAAACATATATTTCAACATATATTTATGTTTTTTTGCGTCATATACGGCGGCCGTATGTTTTTTTTTTTTTCGTTAACTTGGATTTTTTCACAGCTCCAAAGGACCGCAGTCCTAAGAATGGGTTAAATTTCAACTTAATCAATAAATATAATAAATTGCGGCAGGACCGATCTCGAACACTTTTCCGCACTAGTGCGAAAACCAGTAAATTGCGGATTTAAAAGCCTAAAAGCTATTGGATTCTTTTACTACTGCTTTCATGCTCTTGTGGGTTTCGAGTAAGTGTATTGAAAAAAAATTGAGTCATCCACCCAATTATGCATCAACGCTATTAAATCGCGTGTACAACAATCCCATAATCGTGTTGTCAGTACAGTTACCACAAAAACTGTAATTGAAAGTAACGTCGTGGGAGCCACCAGCTCATCGCGATTGTACCCTTTCTTCTGACGATCGCGCTCGTTAGGGTCACCACACATGAGCCACCGGCTGCCATCATAAAACGCCGGCTACTACTAATTCCTATAGTTTTCATATATTTTATATGGATTCACCGCACACTATTGACGAACGGTGGCCCTCACATGCCGTGAAGAGTGATATGAAAGATAAGGAAGTAAGTGATAGCATGACGGGTTGCGCCGACCCCAAATAACACGGGATAAGGGCAGGAAGATGATGATTGACATTATTATTATTACATGCATTTTATGAATTTCCTAGGTGGAGGACCTAGTTAGCTAGTGTAGATTATAATTATATAATTTATGGTACATAATGATACAAAAAAATAATAATTAAAACAATAAAATAAAAAAACAAGTGGCTGTCGCGCGCTTCAGCTTCCTTTTTGGCCGCTTCTAGCTTTGCGCGCCGCGTGTGGTCCGTATGCGGCGAGCCTTACAAAATATCGTGTGTTTTGTAACTTTGAACTTTTCTTCGCGACTGTATCGAGATTTCGCGCGAGTTTGTTGACGCGTGATGTAACGTGTGATGTCATGAAGAAAGTGGATTTTGATCAGAGTTTTTGGTATCAAAATGTTGATGGTTTTCTTCAGCTGCATGGTTTTTTTTTTCAAATTTCTATTAAATGTTTGCCGCAGATCAATGTGGTGTGTAATGTTGTCAACTAATAATAATAATATAATGTACACACACAACTATCCCACAACGTCGTCTTGTCCCAAGCTAAGCAGAGCTTGTGTTATGGGTACTAGACAACTGATAAATACTTATATATTTCTAAAACCATACATGTTATAGATAAATTACAACCAAACTCAGAACAAATGATTATGCTCATCACACAAACATTTGTCCTGGGTAGGAATCGAACCCACAACCTCCGGCATAGCAGTTAGGGCGACTAACTACTAGACCCACAGGCCAGTCAAAAGATAATTAACTTATGTCTGTCAATTTCAGTATTTTCTGCGGCCTACCTAAATGTCCTTTCCTTGGTATTCTTCGTCAAGTCGTTGGAGTAGTCCTGCGTTGAGCTTTGCAAATACTGACAAAAGCTTGCACTGACTGGACAGGTCCACTCAAATCTGTGTGGTTCCTTCTTCAAAAGACCTCAGACAAATCTGCATGGTTCTCATGTGATTTGACCATTAGTCATATTTACTGTATGGACTTTAAAAGAGACTTTGACTCCTGAGTGTGTTTCGGTGTTTCTTCTCAGGGTAGATATATAGATAGATAAATTCTTAATTGAACACCAAAAATAAAAAATTACATAAGAAACTTAAAATTTATAGGGGGTCACAATAGGCGGGTTGTCAGCTGGGAAATACGTTACATACTAGTTTAATTCATGAATCCCCAAGCGACCACCGGTGGCCGCGCATCTATTGTCTTACTATTATGTCTCTAATTGACGGTATCTGAAGGGTTAATCTGACGGAAAAAAGATTGACGTGTAAAATTGTTTTTAAACCCATTTGCAAAATAATATCTATTTATCAATCACATAGTTTCAAAGTCTATAACGGCCATAGGTGGTCTATAACGGCAAGTTATTAGTATTATAAATGTAAATCGTAATATCACGCTCTAATTATTAAGACATAGAGCCAATTAAGATCTAAGATCGTGAATCCGGTCTAAATATTATGATTCATTACAATCACAACATATCTATAATATTTAACACCTCAATAAAGTTTATCTTTAGGGCCTTATCACACTGCCAGCGGTTTGCGAGCGGCTGCCGGGCGGGCGTGCAGCGTATACGTCGCGAACACGCTGCGGCTGCGCAGCGAATACGTCGTGGACGCGTGGCAACGTTTTCAACGCGTGTTCGTAGCAACTGTCGCAAATTCATCATCATTATCATTTCAGCGGATATCCGCAGTTGGACATAGGCCTCTCCCAAGTGTCTCCACAATGAACGATCCTGTGCGTCTCGCATCCATCGGATTCCTGCAACCTTCACCAGGTCAAGTCCACCTTATAAGAGGCCTTCCAACACTGCGTCATCGACTCCAGAACCTTTCGTCCCCATCGAACATCTGTTCTGCGTGCAATGTGCCCTGCCCATTGCCACTTAAGTTTGGCGACTCTTTGAGCTACGTCGGTAACCTTGGTTCTCCTGCGGATATCTTCATTTCTGATGTGATCCACATATGCGCAGCGAATTGGTTGCGTGGCGACCACGTACCGGAAGACGCAGCGTTGAAAGCCTCCAACAAGGTGAACTGATGGCCTGGTCAGGGTCGTGGGAATCCAATGGATGCGTGACGCACAGGACCGGTCGTTCTGGCGACGCTTGGGAAGGCCTGTGTCCAGCAGTGGACGTCTTTCGGCTGATGTGATGATGATGATGATGATACGCGGCGTATTCGTTGCGTGCCCGCTCCGCTTTGAGGACTCTCGCTATCCGCCAGTATGATAAGACCTTAACAGCTAAGCGTCGTCTAGACCTTTACACATCTCAGCCTCAAACACGATTCGTTATGGCGTCAATTATTCACGATCGTGGCTTACATTCACTTCGTAAAGGACAATCATTAACTACACAGATTATAGGATACTCCATAATTGAAGTTTTCATGGCTATTTGCAATGATAGGTCTTCATGTTGTAATATTACAGAAGTCTGTTCGCAGAAGCGTCATCATCATCATCATCATCATTTCAGCCGAAAGACGTCCATTGTTGGATATAGGCCTCCCCCAAGTGCCGCCACAAGCAGAAGCGCAGCGTGGGTTAATTTAGACGTGGGTGAAAGTTCACCGGGGGTGTTTTTACAAGCTTTTATTTAGTTTCACCTGTCCCGATGTTTGTCTGTAATCAAATCTTGTAAGTTAAATTTGACGCACTTCCCGGTTATCGATTGAGCTGAAATTTTGCATGCATGTGTAAATCAGATGACAATGCAAAATTATTATGACATCGAGCTGATCTGATGATGTAATCGGAAGGTGGCCGTAGGAACTCGGTAGTTAAACGACACAACCTCATTGATTTTGGGCTTGTATGAATCGTCTTGACGAGTATTAATTATGCAGGTATACCTACTGCGCTATAAAAGCTTGCGATGAAAAGGTGATTTTCATCAAAAACTTGTTCTTTCATAAATTCGAAAACGAGATAGTAACTAAAGTCTCCAGGCGTCTACAGCGTCAGTGAAGCACGGCACGTCAAAATAAATCAGCCAGGAAAATAAGATATTCCTGACTAATTCCTTAGTGCCAGGGACCGAGGATATAAAAATCGGAAACTAATAATAGTAATTTTACGTTTTTTCTTTCTTTTAGCTTTCGCACGGTTTGTTCATTTTATTCAATGTCTAAATTAGAAAGTATTTAGTTTTATTTTTATATTGATTACAGTCACTTTATTTTCCATTACAATGTAAATGTTCTAATCTTTTTTCAGCATTTGACAGGAAATATCTAAATATCTATCCTCATTATCAACGATTGCATCACTGCTGATTTGATGAGATCGCAGTCAAGTACACGAGTATTTACATACAAAACATCAATCAATAAAAAAAAAATATACGACATTATTTTTACTTTATGCTCAACTTTAATTTAGTTTGTTCAGAATCAGGAACCGAATGGATTCCAATAGTTTTTACACCATCTTATATTTTTTCCCAAAAATATTTTAAAAGGTCATAAGTCGGATACTATCGACACTAAGTACAACACAGGTCACGGCAGGTCATAGTAGGCATTAAGGTCCAGCGCACAGCTGGGTGCGGGAGAAAAACAACCCTTCAGTTGTCTGGGTGGCCCTGTGATTTTACATAATACAGTTTTGATTCTTTACATAAAAATACTAGACAGGTGTTTCAGATTTCGCATATACGAAAATAAGGCTGCTAATATATATGCATATTGAATCAATTTTCTCAGCAACTTGAAGTTTGCTGAGAAAATTGATCCATTAAAAATCAATAAAAATAATTTTTGACGGCTACAGCTACAATGTAGGGGCTTTAAGTCAAGAGTGAATAAGTTACTTTTAGGTAAGCGAACTCCATCGTTGACTACATCATTAATTTCTACCAGGCGATATAGTTATCGAACGCTAGCCTATCAATAATAAAAAAAAAATTGAAATACACTCGAAAAAATCCCGCTAAAAAATTAAACCTGCAAGTACAAAAACCGCTGTCATACGTAACCATAGACAACAAAGAGTTACTCCTTCTACATCTTGTCTATTGTCTGGTATTATTATCTATGACCATGCATATTCTTTTGTCGTAAAAATTACGTTAGTTCCGGATTGTGAGTCGACAATTTTAAATTAGATGTCTTGAGTTTCTTTTGGGTTAATTTTTGTTTATTTAAAATTGAATATATCATAGAGTAAGTAGGTAACTCATCACTTACTTTGTTATTTTTTGCACTTTTGGAAAGTCTAGAGCTAATCTAGAGTCTTTGTTCTGAAGATGAATTTATTTTTTAATGTTTTTTAAATGCGTATAAAGTCTTTCTATACTGTTTCTTCTTAATTTAACTGAATAATAACTTTAAATTGTAGCTTGATATTTTTTTAAATTATTAGGTACTCGCTTTTACCCGCGGCTTCGTCCGCGCACATAAAGTAGGGCTTATGTCACTCAGGAATAAAGTAGCTTTCTATCGGTGAGAATTTAGCAATCGGACCTGCCCCCCTAGCCAAGTTACCATCGTTTCGCTTGCGTCAAACGTTTCGAGTTGACCTTGCCGCCAATTCTTTTGTTCGGACCACGTGACTGAGGGTTGAGACGACGTCGTAACAAGCGTTAACTATTACAGATTATCAACTTTGCTAAGTGTACTGTTTCTTCTGGATTTAACTGAATTATGACTTTGACTTGTAACTTGATTTTTTTTTTAAATTATTATTAGGAGATAGGCTTGCGTTTGACCACTGTCTCACCTAATAATAAGCGATGATATCTACCCAAGATAGACCGTGTAAAATGAAGACCCATCTACAACAGCAGGAGGGGCGCAGCTGGGTCGAAGCCTATTGGGGACAGGGTTGTCCGAAAGGGAGCTCGTGCCCCGGTATGAAGGCTAGAAGGAACGGGGTGGGTGCTATCTCTCGCTCCACCCAAGAGTGGGGGTTGTCATTGGATGATTTTCCCCACCATAAAAAAAAAGATAGACCGTGAAAAATGAAGATCTGTCTACAAAAAACAATGCACATACAATTCTCTACGATCCACAACTTAAATAATTGAATTACTTTTCCTTTCATTACATAATAAGTATGTAACCAAGTATATAATATACAGTATTGTGCATTGTTCTCCATTTCACAGGTGACAGACAGACGTAAGCCAAGTTACGGCAGTTTTAGCGATGTCAGCTAGAAAGTACGGCTTTTGAGCGACGGGTGAACAGAATTGTAAGCTTGGTTTTATGTAACTCGTATAACATTAGGTGGTTACTAGTTTATCCTTGTTTGAGAATTTAATCAGTTTGTATATATATAGAGTTTGGCCATCGAAAGATGACACAACAAAAAGGAGGCCGAATTAAAAAACTTTGTAACTGTACACCCTGACTCTATGTAAACACAAGATTGAAGAAACGTCAACAACACATTTTTAACTATGTTTTTTTTTTAAATGCTGCCATATATGTGTAATGTAATGACATTTCATTAATTCAAATTTGCCGCGCTTCGCGCGTTGAAGTTGTCAATGGAATTTATGTTCTGTGGAACGGGGTGACGTGTGATTGAATGGCAGATGATGTTTAGATTATTTTGCATATTTTATTGTTAAAAATTCTATTGTAAAGAGATAAAATAAAGGGATATAATTGAGGAGGCGATATTAGTAAACTTTAAATGTCGTTTCTTTGATTTTCAGAGAAACAATTTGTGGTTTATTTGGAAAATCCTCAATAACATCTATATATATAAAAATCAATGCCACTTTTCGTTGTTATTTTATAACTCAAGAACGGGCTCACCTATCCAAACCAAATGTTTAGGCTTTGTTCGGACTATTTAGTAGATGGTTTTTGTGAAGTTTGGTAGGGTAGAGTAGAGTAGGGTAGAGTAGGGTAGAGTTGAGTAGAGTAGGGTAGAGTAGGGTAGAGTAGGGTAGAGTAGGGTAGAGTAGGGTAGAGTAGGGTAGAGTAGAGTAGGGTAATAGGGTAGAGTAGGGTAGCGTAGGGAAGATCGGGAGCGAAGCCGCGCGGGCAAAAGCTAGTATCTTATATATGTACATATATTCAATATATCAATAAATAATTCACTGACATCTTTCGTTGGCCAGACTATATCCGATATATTGTGTATTGTATATAGAGAGTTATAGGGCGCGAGTTCAAACCCAGTCAGGCGCATTACTTTGTGTAATTTATTTCATCACCACTGCTCTCAAAATAGTGTAGGAAAACATCGTGAGGTAACTGGCCTGTCTTAGAACCAAAAAATTCGAAGCCATGTTACATCCACCAACCTGCACTGGGCCCGCGTGGTGGATTACGGCCCATTTCCTCTCCTGGGCCTGAGTCCTAGCAGTGGGAACATTATGAGGCCGACTATGCTATGCTATTGTACTAGCTTCTGCCATCGGCTTCGCCCGCGTGAAAGTCAGTTTCTCCATACTAAGTTTGGACCACTGGGCCACCACTGCTCTACCGTATACTTACAAACTTTACCTCTATAGCAAAAGTGTAAAAGCCAGGTTAATATCGTGCCACTCCTGATAAAAAATACCCAACGATTTGACCATCTTGAGAACCAAACCTAGGACCATACGCGCAACTATCGGATTGCGACTACCTAACGAGGTTCAGAACTTTCATAAAACCATAAATCAATCATTCAAAATACCTAACCACTCCCTCTGATTACCTCTCCATCTGATGTCAAAAGTTCACTCACATACTTGACTAGTACTTTGCTCATGACTTCGACCGCTAATGTTTTTTCAATTTTATTTAAGTAGGTAAATCTACCATCGACCATCTGTTCTGCGTGCAATGTGCCCTGCCCATTGCCACTTAAGTTTGGCGACTCTTCGAGCTACGTCGGCAACTTTGGTTCTCCTGCGGATATCTTCATTTTTGATGCGATCACGCAGGGAAACTCCGAGCATAGCCCTTTCCATCGCCCTTTGGGTGACTTTGAGCCGAGCGCTTAGTCGCTAACATCACTGTCTCGGCCGAGCAACATTTTACTGTCTCGCTAGTTTACTCGGTACGTGTGATCAAGGCATTACAAGTTGAATTAAATCTTAAATAGACACTTTGTTAGACATATTCCCAGTAGTTTCGGATGTGCGTTGGTATGTCAGTCAGTTAGTTTCTTCTTTTATGTATATAGATTAAGATAATCGCCATTATAACACTATTACACTATGCATTCCTTTTTTACGTAACCCCATTATGTAGAGATCTCACATTAAAGTTGTCTTTATTACGGTTTCATGAGATAATGTAACTTAGAAAGATGATCATGTTTTGTATACAGATTTATTTAACCCTCATTTTTAGGTTAGGGTTGTCACTTCGGGTTGTTACATTATTTGAAAGAGTTAAGCCAGTCACAAACGATCTTGTTTATCATCGAAAGAAACAGTGCCCTTGAAGTAGAGAAGGTGATTTAAGATTAATTTTATAAGTAACATAACATAAGCTTTTAATGAAAATATTTTTTTCATAGCCAGGTTTAATAGCTCGGTATACCTAAATAATTAATACACGTCAAGACGAATCATACGAGCCCAAACTCGATGGGGTTGTGTCGTTTAATTACCAAGTTCCTATAGCCACCTTCCGGTTCCATCATCAGATCAGGTCCATATCATAATAATTTTGCATTATCATCTGATTTACACGTGCATGCAAAATTTCAGCTCAATCGGTAACCGGGAAGTGGGTCTAATTTAATTTGCAAAATTTGATGACAGACAAACATCGGGACAGGTGAAATTAAATAAAAGCTTGTAAAAGAACATCGTTGTTTTAATCGATCTTAAAAACCATTTGTATCGATTATAGAATCGATTTCAATTGATTTTAGAATTTTATTAAAATATTATTAAAAAAAGTTTAAAGCGCTTTTTTTCTCGAGCATATTTTTATGTCACGGAGCTATCCTCAGATAGTTAATACTATAACAAATGGGAATATTTATTGAAACTAATCTCGTCATAAATCAGTCGCTTACTGTTTTGAAAAGAGCAAACTTATAATTTATGACATACTATGACATAATTATACATAAAAAAGTCAGTAGACGGAGAATATACATTTATGCATGACCGGTAACATAAAAAATTCATTCTTATCAATCGTTCCCCACTTTTTTTGAGTGAGGATCGACTATTTTGGTAATATAAAATTTTAAAACTTGTCCAGAAAATAATTAACTTTGTTAATCTAAATAAAAAGTTATTTATATCTATGTACATGTTTATTTTATAGTTATGATATACAGGGTTATTTGTAAAACACTAACAACCTTGCAAGACTGTAATCCTAACATCATAAACAACAACTTTTGTTCTATGACATTTTATAAAACATAATTCATTTGCCAAAAACAAACCTTCAAGATTTCATTGTTTTATCTAACACATTTCAACTCTGTATTTTGATATACCTACTGTCTGTATGACGCGACGCAAGCGCATCAAGCATCCCTGTATTCTATATTCATTTTGTATGAAAATCTGATCAACTAAGAAACGATACATTTTTAAAAGTCATAAAACAAAAGCTATTGTTTCTGATGATAGTAACATAGTCCTGAGAGGTTGCCGAATCCGATACGTTTGCAATATTGGCCGGGGGTGGGGGGGGGGGGCTAGAACGCAAAAGACAACTGAAGAACAAAGATAGCTTTTAATCAGTAAAAGTCTGACACCTCTCGTTCCTCCACTCTAAAGTGGGAGAAGTAATTAGATGATTATGATAGAAATTTAAAATCAGTTACATTATTTTTAATTTTTTTAATTTTTATCCTTACGCGCGACCCTATTTTAGGACTAACCACAAATTGGGAACCACTGATATAAACAACAAAATTAAGACATTTGCATAATTCATGTAAAAAATCATAATAAAACCAAATCGCGACAGCCCTACTAAACTAAAAAGCGAATGACACGCGTCGTGACGCAAGCGCAGCCGGAAGTGATGTAGTGACGTAATTTAATGGCCGCTCTTCATTTCCGGCGCCACTGTAGTACCGATCTCACTTCATTTGGAATTACGGGCAGGATTTTACTAGTATGCCATCATCATCTTCCTGCCCTTGTCCCGTTTTATTTGGGGTCGGCGCAACACGATGGCGGCACGATTTTACTAGTATGTAATGGTTATTTTAGTCAAATAAATGTGCTTAAAGAAATAGATGCAAAAAGACCAGTACCCGTAGTCAAGTTGCTAATCTGCAATAGATAACGCTAGTAGAAAGCTTCAATTGGACGGGAATGATGCGCCCTCAACGCTCAGTCACGTGGTCAGAACAAAAGAATTGGCGGGAAGGGCAAGCGAAATGGTTGTAACTTGGCTAGGGGGGCTGGTTTCCTCCGAGATATTTTTATAAAAAAAAAATTAACATAAACGCAAATCACGAAAATAGTATGTTCCGTCATGGGATCAGTGTGTTTAGTGCGAGTTTATTTTACGTAAACGCGATCGATACGTATACAGGGTTATTTGTAAAACACTAGAAACCTCTTAGGTACTAGGTAAGAACATCATAAACAACAACTTTTGTTCTATTACTTTTTACAAAACATAACACAATTACCAATAAACCATCTTTAAGATTTCATTGGTCTATCTAACATATTTCAACTCTGTATTTTGCTGTATCTACTTACGGCTCCGGTGCACTGTTCTCGTAATAATAGTAAGCAGCCTTCCGAAAAATTGTCATCACACCTACCTAGCAAGCATTCGCACCATTTTCGTGTGCTCATCACACTAGAAAGGCCCGCTCCAAGCAGTTAACCAATCAGAGAGTCAAACGCGGTAAACGTTGCGATCGCGTCCTCGGCTTAAACTTTTCAGTACCGAATCAAATCCAATCAAAAGCATTTATTTCAAATAGACCATATACAGACACTTTTGAATAGTCAAATGTCGGTCAGTCCAAAAAAAGCTAAATTGCACGTTCCGAAGCGTAGATCTCTATGGAGATGAACGTGCAAGAAACTTCATGGACACTGTCTTAGATCGTATTTTTTACTTAAAATCCTATGTCCTCCAGCTAGTGCAGTGCGTCGACAGTAGTCACCCATCGCGATCGGTCTTGAGATTTACGCTTCACCTCACTATATGTCCACGCTGGTTCTAGCGCAGGGAGAGTCGCACCAGGCGGCGGTCGCTCTAGCGACACGCGGGGTTGCGATAGTCGTTGGTAGGATCCAGGAGTTGGGACTCGAGGTGGCGCTGCACAAATCCGAGGCCATGTTTTTCCACGGCCCTCGGAATGTGCCGCCATCAGACTCCCAACTTACGGTAGGAGGAGTTCGCATCGGCGTCCCTGTGCCTCAAGGAGTTGTCAGCAACAGGAGGGGCCCATCTGGGTCAAAACCTACCGGGGTCGAGGTAATCCGAAAGGAAACTAGAGCCCCGGTATGAAGGCTAGAAGGAACGGCGCGGGGTTTTTAGTCAGTAAGACTCTGGCACTGTCTCCCTCTCCACCCAAGAGCGGGTTTCGTCAATGATGATTTTCCCCGTCTAGAGAAAAAAAAAAATCTCACTATATGTCAATCCGATGGCCACGCGGCCGTCACTTCCACCAACACTGTACGTCGCCAGGTTTGCTGAGGACGGCCACGCTTTCTTTAACCCTTTTGGATTCCAGTCCAACGCCTGTTTAGGTATGTGATCGGAATCCATCCTAAGCGTGTGACCAATCCATCTCCACTTACGACGCGAGATCTGGAGGCAGATCGGGCTATCGTGGCATTTCTCCAAAGCTCTACATTTGAGATGGTTTCGGGCCAGGAAATTCCGAGGATGCGACAAAGATAAAGGTCAATAAAATAAAATATAATCTTGGTTACATATTTCTTGTTGTTTCTATTATATTTAGTAGAGAATGTAGTAACCCTTCAGATACCGTCAATTAGAGACACAATAGTAAGACAATAGATGCGCGGCCACCGGTGGTCGCTTGGGGATTCATGAATTAATTGTTTTGCGATCTCAATGTTCACCTAGCCCAAGTATTTAACTTAAGAAAACAGGCGTGGCAGGTAACTATGTTTTGTTAACCATATATCATTGATTTATGCATAATATGAAGTAAGTAAAGCTTGCTGTGGGCGTGGGACTTGATCTATAGGCACGATCGATTGATTTAGATTCACTGTTGCATACGGCCTCAAACTGCTACGTGATAGAGGTGACGAAATAATGGTAAATTGGGTTAAAACTTGAGTTTACAGTCTTAAGTAGGTATCTAAATTTTTTTGAGGTTGGAAATCCTCAAATATTTTTTTCCTTTTCTGGGTGGAGCGAGAGGGCGTGTCAGGTATACACTGACTAAAATTTATCTCTGTTGCCCTATGCGTTCCAGGGCCAAACCTACCTGTGTTTTTTCTTCAGTTTCCTTTTGCGTTTTTGGGTCGCAGTAACTCTTTCGAATATTCTATTATATTGCACCCTAGCAGGTATCGACCCCAGTGGGTCTAAATCGTTTTCTCATTTCATTAAAATTAAAGCATTTATTATAAACTAGCTTTTGCCCGCGACTAAGTCCGCGTACTTAAAATATAGTCACTCGGGAATAAAACAGTTTTAGAACGGTAAAAAATTTTAGCAATTGGATCAGTACTTCCAGAGATTTTTATTTCCCTACAAACAAAAAAACAAACTTTACCTCTTTATTATATTAGTGTATTCTGTAGATAAACCGTTTACTTTTTTTTGCACTCTTGAATTGTCAATAAGTCGGCTATACAGAAAAGTAAAGCTAACTGCACATTCCAAAGCGTAGATCTCTATGGAGAAGAGAAATTCCATGTACACTCACCATTCTTTTTTGTTCATTAAAAACACTATCAAAATGGACCTAAATTAGATTTCGATATTATTATAATTATATTGAAAATGATACTCGTTGGAATAATGAACAAAAAGCTCGATAACGACAGTAAAGTGTTGACATTTCACGCGAGGCCTTGTAACATATCGGTTGAGGTTACACTGCTAGCGATTTCTCATAAGAGCTTCCAAGTTCAAAAAGGGTTAAGACCATAGAAATATGACGTATCTAGAACGCAAAGACGCATTTATTTTTATATTGTTCTTAATGGTACCTGAAATAAATGAATTTTAATTTTAATTTAATGGACAAATGAAGAGTGTCTGATAATTTCTCTCGGTTTACCAAGAGCAACAAAAAGTGGTAAATATATGACTTTTGATGATTTTAAATTAAATATTACGTCTAAACGGCTAGTCCAGTTATTTTGTAAAAAGCACGAATCTAACTTTTGTATGTAATTTAAAGCTCGTTTGTACGATGTATTTCATAGTATTGCTTTTCAAATTACATTTCCTTAGTCGAATCAGTGTAGTAATTTTTTACTTGTATTAATTTTAAAATCGTTACTTAGATTAAGTTTTTTAATGAATCATATTTCTATATTAACTAAGCTTTCAGAGGGTTTAACAGCGATTTCCGATTTGTGTGTATCGCTCTTCGCTAACTCTGTGACCCTCGCCCTATTGCAGCAAGGATGCGCCTCTTCCAAAACGCCACGTTAAAAGCGAAAGTTGTGCGCCTTGGGCGTAAAGAATCCCGTTGCAATTTGTTCTTCATGTATAGGGATATTAATTTGTAAGTGATATAAAATTAATTGGCAATTAGCTTAACGTACGGTTTGATTGGCAAGTGGGAGGTCAGGAGTTCAAATCAAAGACGTTAGTCATGAACCCATTTGCATATTGCCTGCATAAGAGCTTAGTTTGAAAGTTAAGTGAAGAGTATACTAAAAAGAAGAAAAAAAGTTTATATATCTCCACAATGCACTTTTGAAGTGTAATTTTTGGCAAAAAAGCGTTAGGAAAAAATAAATGAATTTAAATTAAAGTATTAATAATAATAATTTTCGTGAACAAGTTTTTTTTGTTTTTACTTTTGACTATATAAATATGATCAGTAATGGGTACAGGTAGTGCCTCATTTTTTTTGTAGATACAAATAAAAAAATAGATACATCACTATTTTTACGCATGTATATGTTTATTTATTTAAAAAGAACATATATAATATAATGTAATTAAAAACGAATACAGATAAGATAAGCATTTAAATATTAAATACTAGCTTTTGCCCGCGGTTTCGCCCGCGTACAAAAAATATAGCCTATGTCACTTGTCAATCAAATAGTTTTCTATCGGTGAAACAATTTTTACAATCATACTAATCCAGAGGTAAAATTTGTATAGTTAGCAAAGATATTGTAGATACAAGAACATAATTAGACATTCATTGGCTTCTCCAACATCGACATTCAAACTGGCAAACAGAACTCAGAAAAGGATTCACAGAAAACTAAACTCTATTTTTTCCTTCTTACAGATCAAAATGCTGCCACTACTATTCCTCATGATAATAGGATCAGTTTACACGGAGAGAGAAAACTGCTCATACCTATATGATGGAATGCCCTACGTCAGAGCAGCGATCCTTACAATCAAAGGATTACCAACGAATTTAGTCTTTAACCCAATCAATAAAGACCTTCATTTGACACTTCCAGACATTACCCCCTACCAATAAAAAAACAAATTTTACCTCTTTATTATATTAGTGAAGATGGGACTATGTGTGGTTACCAATCTCACATAAGTAATCAAATAAGATGGAATCAGATAAAATGGACATTTAGAAGTCTTGTGATTACGATGTCATGACCTGAATATTTACACCAGATCAACTCGCATAGCTGTATAAAATTAAATAAGTATAGTAATTTATCACTTCCTACGAATTTCGAAAGATTGTCAATTATATCAGCATGCATGATATTATCGACTACCATGTATGATTATCAAGATTAAAATTACGACATGGATAAGTCTGGCATGTTTTTTTTTGAGGGTGTAAATCGACTTCATTTGTCTTATGCGTTATAGGACTATGGGCTTCCCTTTTTGAAGTGTAATCATGGTTCAAGTAGGCTTCGGCCCTGCTGGGTCTAGACGCCCAGAAGGGCTTCAGGGTTTGCTGGCATTTCTCGAGAAACACTACGCCTTTTATTTCACATAGACCTACATGGGCACTTCTATACTTAATATTATAAAGAGGTAAAATTTGTAAGTTTGTATGTAGGGGGTAATCTCTGGAAGTACTGGTCCGATTGCTAAAATTTTTTCACCGTTAGAAAGCTGCTTTATTCCTGAGGATATATTTTATGTACGCGGGCGAAGCCGCTGGCAAAAGCTAGTATATTTATAAAACGTCAGAAGTTTGCACTTTTTACCTTTGATAACATATACATATAGTCATATAGTGTTATTTGTAAAACACTAACAACCTTGCAGGACTGTTTTACTAACACCATAAACAAAAACTTTAGTTCCATGACTTTAAAAAAAAAAACATAAAAAAAAACATAATTAATTTACCAAAAACAAACCTTTCAGATTTAGTTGCTCTATCTGACACATTTCAACTCTGTATTTTGTTATACCTATCTACGTCTGTATGACGCGATTTAAGCGCTTCAAGCACCCCTGCTGCCGCCCGATCCTTGTTCCCCTCCGTTATTGTACTATCGCTTGCTTCGCACGAAGTCTTCGTAATGTTTTTTTTTTAAAGTCACAGGATTAAAGTTGTTGTTTGTGATGTTAGTAACATAGCCCTGAGAGGTTGCCAGTGTCTTACAAATAACTCTGTATATGATGAAAGATATCTGCGTACAACGCAAATGCATGTAAACACAAGAACCTGTGTTTGTACCTTTTTACCAACATGACAACTTTTTGCAACATCAAAGTCCGTTAATAATAATGACGTGATTAGATTTCCAACCGTTTTAGGAGAGAGAAGGGATACCCTGTTTATACTAGATCTTATTATTCAAGATTTATCTTTACTTTCCTGGATAAAGTTGTTCATTTATTTAGTCCGTGGCAAAAAGCACAGGATATTTGCTGTGGCTCAGTGTCACACTGTTGTCCGTGCTCAGTTTCTAATACTTGCACTATGGCTGGGTATTTTTCTTCGACTGATCCATATGCCCAAAATTAAATTAGAATTTTATCGTTATTTTGTTTAATCATTAAATATACATATCAATTATATTTATAAATATTTAAATAAAAAATCCGCACTGGGCCGGCGTGGTGGATTACGGCCTATTCCCTCTCCTAGAGAGGAGGCCTGAGTCCCTGCAGTGGGAACATTAAAATGGCTGATGATGATGATGATGAAATAAAAAGTAAAAAAAACATTTAAAAATATAAAAAATAGTGTCCCACCGGTATCGGGAACAGGGTCCAAGCTAGGTTTCTAATCTTATCGTTATTATTATTATTATATATACCTATACTGCCCCTGATAGTTAAAAAGACGTATCTAACAAAAACGAAAACGGATAAAAAAATGTTTTAATGAATGAAACGGGAAATCGGGCCTTTTTCTTGTGTTAAAATGGCACTGCAGAAAGTAAGCAAAATCTAAAAAATACACGCAGATGCGCCATTATGTCCTGATTCCAGCGATGTATATAATTCAACTCTGGAAAAAATGTTAGATGCGTCTTTTTTACTAACGGGGGCAGTATATACGTTTAGTTAACTACCTGGGGCCTAAGTCTGCTATTTTTATAAAACCGTCATTCCTACACGATCCCATCGTCATTTTGCTAAAAGTTCGTAATCTGCTAATTCATAATGATAATGACGCCATTATATTAGCAGCCCTAGCCAAGTTACAACCGTTTCGCTTGTGTCGAACGCTTCGAGTTGACCTTGCCACCAATGCTTTTGTTCTGACCACGTGACTGAGCGTTGAGGTGACGTCATTCCCGTACATTTGAAGTTTTCTACTAGCGTTAACTATTGCAGATTAGCAACTTGGCTAGGGGTGCAAATTACCAAAACTTGTCAAAATCAATCATTATGAAAACAATGATAGACCATTCTGATACTATTGTAATAGCCGATTTGAGGCCCTAAACAGTTGGAGTATAGATACTAACATATGGTTACAATAATTTCTTTTTACGGGGTAATATATAAATATAAAAATATTTAAAAACGTGTTTTTAAATATTCTGTTTATGACAGGAACCTATACGAGATAATACTTATAGGTATGCTCAAAAACTTCATTACAAAAGAAATGGGAGAGAATTCCTTGAACTGCTGTTATATACGATTTATAAGAAAATTCAACCAATGAGATCCTAGTTCCACGAATATGTACCACAACTGTCTTTCAAGTTAGGGGGGAATGGGTTTTTACCTGGAAAGGTCAGGGTCATTTATTATCAAGGTCACCTGGAGAAAGGCTTGATACAGGTCCTTGATTAAGGATTTTTGTGGCTTTATAATAACGGGAAGTGCCAATTATTTCATAAAATGTGATTGATTTCGAATAATAAAATAAAAGAATGATGAATTAGGGAGGGTCTCTCTCTGTTGGTTACCGGGACGGGGCGAGGTGTCTCAGCGCCGGGCCATTTATGAGTCTCAGAGGCTATTTTTTTACTGTTTCCTGGCTCTGAGGAGATATAATTTAGAAATAGTGTTAGTCCTTGTGTGTGTTTATTATTATTGTTGGATCACGATGTCCGAAAAATAAAAAAAAATTATTTGAATTTTGAATAATAAGTAAAAGGAAAACGAAAGGGATGACGGGCACTTTGCTTGCTTTGCTCGCTCGCTAACCCCGTCAGCTCCTTCGAGTCCTTGCCCAGTGTCATGGTTAAGGTTCCAGCTTCCATATTAGCTAGGTTGATTAGGACCATCAGTTTTTGGTAACCTGTATAGCATAGCATAGTCGGCCTTAAAATGTTCTCACTGATGGGACCCAGCCCCTATAAAAAGACCTCACGGCGTCCTTACCTTCCGCACGACGCAGGTCCTCACCGGACATGGCAAGTTCGGGAGGTTCCTGCATCGGATTCGAGCGGAAGAGACGCCCGGGTGCCGCCACTGTGCGGAACGCCCGGAGGACACGGTGGAGCACACAATTGAGGTGTGCCCTGCTTGGGCGGAGCAACGCCGTGCCCTCGTGGGGGCGATCGGCGGCGGAGACCTCTCGCGCCGGGCCTTGGTTCAGGCCATGGTCCGGAGCGAGGAGGAGTGGCAGGCGGTCGCCTCCTTCTGCGAAGCAGTAATGCTAGCAAAGGAGGAGGCAGACCGCATCAGGCAACGGCGCCCCCGCCGCCGCCGCCGGGATTCCGATCCCGATTTCCGTCCACCGTAGACGCGGGCTCGCGGACGGCGAGCCATGGGTAGCTCGCTGTCCGATCGTCCGGTAACTGTCCAGACCGAGCCAAGGCGTCGACGGCGCGCACTGTTCCCGCGCGCCTCAAGGAGTTGTCAGCAACAGGAGGGGCCCAGCTGGGTCGAAGCCTACCGGGGTCGGGGTTATTCGAAAGGACACTAGAGCCCCGGTATGAAGGCTAGAAGGAACGGCGCGGGGTTTTTAGTCAGTAAGACTCTGACACTGTCTTTCGTCAATGATGATTTTCCCCGTCGACAGAAAAAAAAAAGCCCCTATAAAAAATAAAAAGAGAAAAAAAGGCCTCCTACTAGGTGTACCAATGACCTGGTGAAGGTTGCGGGTAACCGATGGATGCGAGACGCACAGGAACGTTTGTTGTGGCGACGCTTGGGGGAGGCCTATGTCCAACAGTGGACATTTTTTGGCTGTAACGATGATGATGACGATATATGAGCGGAAATGATAACTAACAATGTTATAACAATGTTATGCTTTATAATCATTACTTTGTTAGTTCATTTAATTCAAGCTTTCACTCATGAAGTAGTAAAATGAATTATTTCTGCAATTCTAAAGAAATGGAAAGGTAAAAGAATTAATAAGTAAAAACGTCTTTCTTATGTTAATTCAAATTGCAGTTTTACGTAATTTTGTATTGCTTTATGTCACTGGTAGGTAATTATTAGATACTTTTTTTTATGGTGGTCTTACTGACTAAAAACCCACCTCGTTCCTTCTAGCCTTCATACCGGGGCTCGAGTGTCCGGATAACCCTGGCCCCAGTAGGCTTCGATCCAGCTGAGCTCCTGCTGTTGCTGACAACTCCTTGAGCCACGCGGGAACAGTGCGCGCCGTCATTTTTTCATTATTAGATACTTTGCCCGCGGCTTCGCTCCCTTCAACTGACTACTCTATTCTTCTCTACTCTAGTCTACACTACGCAACCCTATTGTACCCTATCTATATAGTTACGCTACCTATGTACCTGTATGCAACAGGGATGGTTGTAGGGTACGTAGGTAGTACTTAACTGGGGAGACCATTGTACAGTCTCCTCAGGGATGTGCCCTAACAGGCGTTGCACAGAGGGGGTTCCGGAATGGTATTTTAAGAGGTAACGGCGTCCCTTCTACGTGCTGATGGTGATCACCGAGGTGGTTTTAGTGAGGTAAAAATCCCACACTCCCCGGAGTTATCCCCAAAGTCCGGGCGCCTTTTGAAGGTTTCCCCTCGAAAAAAAAGGTAGTAGGTACGAAGGTGAACAAAAAAGTTTTTGTAATTGGTCCAGCCGTTTTTAAGTTACAGCAGAACTAGGAGAAATTTCGATTCGTAAAATCTTCGAAACTCGATTCGAGAATCGAACTAAAAGACGGCGAAAATCTACATAGGTAGGTAAAATAAGAAACTCGCGGTGTGATATTCCGACTTGCACTTGACCGGTTTTCATGTTTATTACTACTTAAAACAAAAAAGATATTAAAATTTCCAATTCCACAAATCCCGCAGGATCCGCGAGATTACTACCTTCAATTGAAATTTTGCGCGATTTTGATGCGGGATTGGATTCCCTAGTCACGATGTTCTTCCTTCATCGTTTTGAGAACAGTGGTAATGAAATAAATTACACAAAGTAATGCGCCTGGCTGGGTTTGAACCAGCGACCTAAAACTCGTAAATCAATCCTGTTACAAGGTGACCATTGCACTCTGCTTCACTAAAACTTAGATCTGGGATCAATAGAAGGAATAAAGGGTGGAAATCCGCCCCTAAGGCGACCCACTGACCAAGGGTGGCCTTTGCCCAACAGTGGGACCGTAAAGGTTAAGTAGATATAATATCTAATAATAAACTTAAGTTTAAATTACTTACATTAATATTAAATAGGTATAATAATATTCAACAATCACAAACACTTACATAATATAAAAAAAACACCGCATAAGAGAACGAACTTGCTCAAATAGAAACTCCTCAAAACACAAATTCACAAAGTGACAGTTCTATTTTTGAATTCAAATCACGATCGGATAAATTTTTAAATGCACCGAACAAAAGGCATTCAACCTCGTTGCAGCATAAATTGGTACTGGCCGCTAAGAGGTTGGTTTTTCGTTTTAAACCGTCGACCTCGTATGTGGAGGTGGATACGGCAAAATTGAAATTTCGAATTGCTTATACCATCGCTTGCCTTTCCTTCCATTGCGTTTTTATAACTAGACTGTTTATATGCGGAGTATAGAAAACCAGCAATGAATATCTTACATTTCCAAATATTGTTTTTAGTTTGAATGTTAAGGCTATGGCGTGGTAATGAGTCTAACTGTTCGGTCCTTGATGTTACAATTCCAATGCTGTTTTTGTTAAGCGATACAATAGTTTGAACTTTATAAGCCAGCAATGTATGCTATGGGAATATTTTCAAGTGAATGTTCTAAATTGTAAAGTAAAGCTATTAAGTTTTTTGATATCTTTGCGTTAAGGCTACAATTAGTTTTTTAATTGCTTTATTTGCATAGACATTGTTGGATTGTTTATTGACAGACAGCGAAACTAATTTTTTATATGCTACCACATAATTTTGGATCATTACTATATCCTGTAAGAAACGTTTAGGTTTCGAAAGTTAATTAAAGTTGCAATTACGGACCTCTCAAAGGCCTCTTCTTAGGAAGTTTGAAAACACATAATGATAATAGTATGTCGTTTTTAACATACAAGAGCATGTTGCTAACCTCCTTATTAACATTCATATAATTATGATACTAGGACCTAGGTATGTCTCCTACAAGGTGGACCGATGACCTGGTGATGGTCGCGGGAATCCGATGGATGCGAGACGCACAGGACCGGTCGTTGTGGCGATGGATCGACGTCTTTCGGCTGAAATGATGATAATGATGATGATGATATATTTCCACTCCAGTCGTTTTCATCATCATCATTTCACCTGATATGCGTCCACTGTTGGACATAGGCCTCCCCCAAACGTCGCCACAACGAACTTTCCTGTGCGTCTCGCATCCATCGGATTCTCGCAACCCTCACCAGGTCATCAGTCCACCTTTTAGGAGGTCTTACAACGCTGCGTTTTCCGGTACGCGGTCACCACTCCAGAACCTTACCAAACTTAACCAGTCGTTATACCAAACTTAATAATGAGTTCGGGACTTCTCAAGTATTTTTGATTTTTAGCCTAATTGGATTCGGTGGTGCATATGGTTGCGGTGGAGGTGTGCCGGTTTGGGTGGAGCAACGCCGTGGTCATAGACTTTTGTCTTGAGACACTGTGGTATGTTGGACGAGAAGATACCGCGCAGCTTCCCGAACGCTGCCTGAGTCGGATTCGACGATTGACCTCTTTCTCAAAGTTAGACCTACGCAACTGGATTGTCTGTACCAGGTAAATCGTGAATATACAGACTGATAAATATGATTGAGAACTTTTTTTATAGTAATGTAAGGATAAGGGCTATCAAGAATACAATTTTTTAAATTAAAATACTAACCTACTCGAATTTACAAAACTTTCAAAATAAAAATAAAAATGTTATGATAGCTAGCCATTCCATTTCATTCTTTCCAATGATCATGGTTCCTTGCTTTCTCATTCCAATTCTTAAGGAAGCCATACAAAATATATATTATAAGTACAAATCAGTACTTATAAAAAATTACCCATATTTAAAAAAATTAACCACATACAAAATTAACCCTTCAGATACCGTCAATTAGAGACACAATAGTAAGACAATAGATGCGCGGCCACCGGTGGTCGCTTGGGGATTCATGAATTAACCTTTCAGATACCGTCAATTAGAGACACAATAGTAAGACAATAGATGCGCGGCCACCGGTGGTCGCTTGGGGATTCATGAATTAACCTTTCAGATACCGTCAATTAGAGACACAATAGTAAGACAATAGATGCGCGGCCACCGGTGGCTGCTTGGGGATTCATGAACTAACCTTTCAGATACCGTCAATTAGAGACACAATAGTTAGACAATAGATGCGCGGCCACCGGTGGTCGCTTGGGGATTCATGAATTAAAAACGTATTACAACAAAGTAAATTAAAATCTTACGCATTCAAAAATAAAAATTTAATGAAATCCCAAAATTAGACAAATTAAAATCACATGGCAACGACAATATGAGTATGACACCATACTCTACAGTAAGGTCTTTAACCATCGATAAACTTATACACTTTTTTGAACCATGCACATTTCCCACGGTGCAACTCACGCTTGACCGATAATCGCAACAATGGCGCTATGTCGATCACAATCTAGTTTTTTAGCCATGGGAGCCTAATTTCACTTTTAAAAACAAAAGAAAACCGAAGTTAGTTTAAATTGTGCTGGGAACACGTTTTGTTGGGAGTAAAGTAAAGAGTTAGGGTTGGTGTTCACTAGTGTGAAATATTGTAGAGCAGATACGACCTCACAAATTTTGTGCGAATACTAAAATCATTTATCAATCTAAAAGCGAAATACCACTCACTGATTAACCTATTGAATGCTAATCACTTGTAATTAGTACACTTATGTCGCACTGTGGAACTTAAAGCATTTATTAATCACGAAATCTAAGAAACTATAACACCTACAAACTTGAAATTTATATATAGGTAGGTAGGTAGGTTCTTTATAGGGTGTAGACATCCATTAGAAACAGATTTTACGAAACTCCACCCCTAAGGGTTTTTTTTGTCGATGAGGAAAATCATCTTATAAGACCCGCTCTTGGGTGGAGTGGGAGATAGTGTCAGACTCTTACTGACTAAAAACCCCGCGCCGTTCCTTCTAGCCTTCATACCGGGGCACGAGCTCCCTTTCGGACAACCCTGTCCCCAGTAGGCTTCGACCCAGCTGGGACAACCTGCTGCTGACAACTCCTTGAGGCGCGCGGGAACAGTGCGCGCCGTCAACGTCTTGGACTCGGTCCATTACCGGACGATCGGACAGCGAGCTACCCATGGTTTACCGTCCGCCCACCCCTAAGGGTTTAAAACGGGGGTCCAAAGTTTGTAATAAGAAACTAAATTCACGCAGGCGTTGGCAGAAGCTAGTCCTAAGATAATGAATATAATCTTAAAACTACTTAAATTGTTCTAATATCAACTTTTATTATTTACTTTGGTTACTATTTGTATCTACTAAAGACACACGGCTTTTATACAAACGAAATTCACTTATTTCATCCCTCGAGGGGGATGAAATAAGTGAATTTCGTGAATCAAAAGTTTGAATTACCAAACACCTTTCTTAGTGTTTGTTTACGTCTAAAAATGAAGCCAATAAAATTTCACGATCTTAGTCCCAGTAGTTTCGGCTGTGCGTTGATATATCCGTAATTTTTTTCGGAATCAGTAATTTATTATATTCCAATAAATTCTACACCATGTTAACTTTCTTCCCAAAAATATTTAAAAAAAGTCACAAGTTGGACACCACCGACACTAAGTACAAAACAGGTCACGACAGGTCATAGCGGGCATTAGGTGCCAGCGCACAACTAGGTGCGGAAGCAAAACAACCTCTCAATCACCCGGGTGGCCCGGTGACCATGTATTTATGTTACCAACCACTTACCTTAACTGGCTTATTAAATAACTTTGTGATTTTTCATAATACAGTTTTCAAATTTTGTACGTAGATTCTTTATCTTAAAACCAATCTAAAAACAGTAACCTGTCTACTATTTTTATGTAAAAAATCTTAGGTTTTGTATAAAGGTACTTAAACTAATCTTCTTCTATTATATAAAAATGAAACCCGTTTTTCGTTGTCACGACATAGCATGAAAACGGCTTGACCGATTTGGCTGATTTTTTTTTTGTTGTGATTATTATTGTGAGGAGAAGGTTCTTATGGGAAAAAAAATAGGGTAGTGTAGGGTAGAGTAGGGTAGAGTAGGGTAGAGTAGGGTAGAGTAGGGTAGAGTAGGGTAGAGTAGGGTAGAGTAGGGTAGAGTAGGGTAGAGTAGGGTAGAGTAGGGTAGAGTAGGGTAGAGAAGGGTAGAGTAGGGTAGAGAAGGGTAGAGTAGGGTAGAGTAGGGTAGAGTAGGGTAGAGTAGGGTAGAGTAGGGTAGAGTAGGGTAGAGTAGGGTAGAGTAGGGTAGAGTAGGGTAGAGTAGGGTAGAGTAGGGTAGAGTAGGGTAGAGTAGGGTAGAGTAGGGTAGAGTAGGGTAGAGTAGGGTAGAGTAGGGTAGAGTAGGGTAGAGTAGGGTAGAGTAGGGTAGAGTAGGGTAGAGTAGGGTAGAGTAGGGTAGAGTAGGGTAGAGTAGGGTAGAGTAGGGTAGAGTAGGGTAGAGTAGGGTAGAGTAGGGTAGAGTAGGGTAGAGTAGGGTAGAGTAGGGTAGAGTAGGGTAGAGTAGGGTAGAGTAGGGTAGAGTAGGGTAGAGTAGGGTAGAGTAGGGTAGAGTAGGGTAGAGTAGGGTAGAGTAGGGTAGAGTAGGGTAGAGTAGGGTAGAGTAGGGTAGAGTAGGGTAGAGTAGGGTAGAGTAGGGTAGAGTAAGGTTGGGTAGGGTAGAGTAGGGTAGAGTAGGGTAGAGTAAGGAAGAGCGGGAGCGAAGCCGCGCGGGCAAAAGCTAGTGTTGTATAAATATAATTTTATGAGTAGATAAATCTTTTATCGAGCAAGTAAACCCTTCTGAATTCCATTGTTTATTCATGTTTTATTATCAGATAAACTGGTATTTAGAGCATAAACTCTAGAGAGCCGAATCACTGAATTACCATAATACGTATTACGTTTATGTATGGTGTTCTCAATCTGAGGTAAATGGGCGTATCGGTGAGGAAGGAAATTGTTGTTGCCTATTAAACTAATTACCGTAACAATATTATATCATAGTTTATAGTATTATGCTAGAAACTTGAAAATAAACATTATAATTGTCACAATTAAAATCTAAATAAGCTTATATTATTAAAATAATACAAAATTCAAGAATGCTGATGTCCGATTCTCTGGCTTCCGATTCTCATAATGACTGTCAAAGGTTGATTTGATTGGTACTTATTTTATATTAACATTTTATATTTACAACTTTAACAAAATTAATATTTTATGTTTATAATAATTTTAGTTGGCGAAAAAATGGATTTTGTATTTTTTTATAATGTTTTTGTATTTTTGTCGCTTTATTTTATTAAAGTATATCAGAGGAAGTTCGAAGGTGGCACCAGTGACTGAAAAATTGAAGGGGAATCGTTTGTCTTGGTATGGTCATGTAAAGAGGAGGGATGAAACGCATGTAACTAAAAGAGTTATGAGTATGCACGTCGATGGGTAGACAGGGAGAAGGAGGCCAAAGAAAAGATGGATGGATTGTGTGAAGAGTGATATGAAAGAAAAGGATGTTAGTTATAGCATGACGGGTGACAGAATAGAATGGAAGAAAAAAACGTATTGCGCCGAACCCAAGTAACACGGGACAAAGGCAGGATGATGATGATATTTTATTAGAGTATAATTTATAATAATAAATTACAGTTAAATTTATTACTTTCAGGCTAGATTGTAATCAATTATTAAGAAAAAAAAATACCTGAGTGACCTGAGGATAAAGTCAAAATAACTCGAATTTTTTATTTCATCATTAGAACTTCGGTTGTAAGTCATATTTTAATGAACACAGATACTGCACAAAAATATACAAAAAAAAAAAACAACTAAGTAAATTAGAAATTCGTGGGATATCCTGGCGAATTCTCCTAGACGAACTTCCACTTTTATACATTAAATATTGTCAATCGTTACGCCACAGTGTACAAGTAGCCTAACTCCAGTTATTGCGTCATGCAGTTACATAGTCCACGACAATAACAGCCGCTTACGAGGGTCGTTCAGCTAATTATACATTATTATTATAATTTAATATTAAATTATGTATTATTGTTGTTATTTTATTTTTTATTTCCACGCTTTACACGGGGTTATATTTGTATGCTTTGTCGTCGTTTGTTATAACATATAGTTAGAGTTATATTATAATACGCGACTAATTTTTAACACGCTTTTATTAACTTCACCTGTATGTTGGCTTGCTTGTTTGTTTGTTGGTTGGTTGCTTATAACCACCGCCTTTCAGCTCGATTTTGCCCAACTTTGGGCGATCAGATTTTCTTTCAACTTTGCACACCCATCAAAGACCGATGACAATACAATAATCTTATTAAAATATTCGATTATCCTGATGAGATTCGCCAGAATAAAAAAAATAAAATAAAAGTTAAGTAATTAAAATTTTAATTAAATATTTGAAAAACAAAACAAACGAACGCCGCCGTGTCGTCGTGTTGCGCCGACCCCAAATAAAACGGGATAAGGGCAGGAAGATGATGATAATTGTGTTGCGTGTCATCAACGCACCTACGCGTGATCTTGCGGGAGTACCGATCTGCATTGTCGTGCGGGTTTGGGAATAGGTCGCGGGTCATAGGCAATTTTTTATATACCTAGATGAGAAAGGTGGCCCGAAAATGTCCGAGCCACTTATTAATTCATGAATCCCCAAGCGACCACCGGTAGCCGCGCATCTATTGTCTTACTATTGTGTCTATAATTGACGGTATCTGAAGGGTTAATCTATCTTATTTGCGACTTTACTTGTTTTGAAATAGACTTACTTAGCTTGTATTTTTACGCCTAATTTGTACGCCTTGAAAGGTAAAACATAGTGATACAACACAATTTTTTATACCATGTACCATATTATATATGTTTAACAAATAAATTACTTTGACATTGACTTTGAAAAAATGCATATCTATGGCAAAAGAATTGTCAGGTCAGCTAGTAAATAATTCTGTTCTATTTTAGTACAACTTATTCACTTTTTATATATATACTTAATAATCCATTGTCTACAAAATGTTTTTAAAATCTATGAATAACAATAACTATAAAATCGCGTGTTTGAATATAATTGAAATTATTAACGGTTGCTTGAAGGAGAACATCTTTTTATTTTAAATGAAGCGTTGAATTAAATATTTTTATGGCTTAACAAAAATATCTCGCCTGTATTACACAAAGAGATAGGCAGTCTTTAGAAATACGCCCCTGAAATAGCGTTTGGTAAAGTCAGGAGGAGGCCGACCGCTTCAGGCGCCCTCGCCGCCGCCGCCGCCGGGGTTCCAGCCCCGATTTCCAGCCACCGTAGACGCGGGCTTGTGGACAGCGAGCCATGGGTAGCTCGCTGTCCGATCGTCCGGTAACTGTCCGGACCGAGCCAAGACGTCGACGGCGCGCACTGTTCCCGCGCGCCTCAAGGAGTTGTCAGCAACAAGCGGGGCCCAGCTGGTTCGAAGCCTACCGGGGTCGGGGTTATCCGAAAGGAAACTAGAGCCCCGGTATGAAGGCTAGGAGGAACGGCGCGGGGTTTTTAGTCAGTAAGAGTCTGACACTATCTCCCGCTCCACCCAAGAGCGGGTCTTGTCAATGATGATTTTCCCCATCGAAAAAAAAAAGTAGTCAAGCTTCAAACGGCTCCTGGATAACCCTGGCTCCAGTACGCTTCGACCCAGTTGGGCCCCTGCTGTTGCTGACAACGGTATTAAGGCTAGAAGGAACGGGGTGGGTTTTTAGTCAGTAAGAGTGTGACACTATCTCCCGCTCCATCCAAGAGCGGGGGTTGTCATTGGATGATTTTTTCCCACAAAAAAAATACGGCTGAACCATGAATAAAAAAATCCTTTGAATTACGAATAGTTTTTAGGGTTCCTTACCTCAAAAGGAAAAAACGGTACCCTTATTTGAACAGGTTATCCATCTGTCTGTCTGTCTGTTGGTCTGTCAAGACCCTTTATCTCGGGAGTGAGTGGAGGTATCGAGTTAAAGTAAAAAGCATATATATATCTACTCAAGTCTGCGGAATCTAGAGTAGTGGAGGCCAAGTGGTAATGGCCCCGACTTACGAGTTGTAGGTCGCGGGTTCGAACCCAGCCAGGCGCATTACTTTGTGTAATTTATTTGATCACCACTGCTCTCAAAACGGTGAAGGAAAACAGCGTGAGGAAACCCTATATCCTAAAACCAAAAATTAGAAGACATGTGACATTCACCAACCCGCACTGGGCCCGCGTGGTGGATTACGGCCCATTCCCTCTCCTAGAGAGGAGGCCTGAGTCCCAGCAGTGGGAACATTAAAAGGCTGATTATGCTATGCTTTGCTAATACAACAATACATATCTATACTAATATTATAAAGAGGTAAAATTTGTAAGTTTGTATGTAGGGGTAATCTCTGGAAGTACTGGTCCGTTTGCTAAAATTTTTTCACCGATAGAAAGCTGCTTTATTCCTGAGCAAAAGCCGCTGGCAAAAGCTAGTACAATATAAAATGTGAGTGGTTCATGGATATTTATGGAGTGGGTGCTTCTATTAGGTTTCAAATATCAATATATGGTTACGTCATGTTTTTAAATTCTTTAGAAGTATTGGATCAGTAATTTCAACAGATCTCTCAGCGGCTCGTTGGTCTAGGGGTATGATTTTCGCTTAGGGTGCGAGAGGTCCCGGGTTCAAATCCCGGACGAGCCCAAATCTTTTGTTTTGAGATTTATGTTCGATTTTCTAGTCTTATTAATTATTTTGTAAATCACTTCATTTTTATAAGTTTGATATGATTCTAGCAATTATGAAGTTATTCTTATAATATTGGTTTTATCAATAACAGAAGAATCATTGCAAATAGCGTTAGTTTCACGAATTACTCTGTTTTTAGATACATTCTAATTCTTGTAAAGTCGTATTACAAGATTTGGCAAACAACATTATTTAGATCGATGTCCCGTAAATAATGTTCAATTTAAAGTGCTTTAGATACTTAGGTGATGAGTAACGCCATCTAGTGGTATAAATCTGAAAGAAAAAAGTTTCTTCTTAATGTACTTGATAGATGTCGCTACAAGACCAAAGGAATCATTTACATGTGTTTTAAAGTGAAAATTTAAAATAATAAATAATACATAGCGTTCTATTTTGTGAGTCTTCCAGAATTAGAACATTTTTTTTACTATGATTTTGTGACTTTGAAGTCATTCAGCGTTGTGTGAGTACTGCTTCTGAATAAGTGGCGTGGGATTCGATGACCGTGTCCGGGTATTATGGTTTCATATGTATTTTTTTATTTATGTTATTTTGTGCACTTTTTTAAGTAATAAAATCATATTAAATTGTATGTACAGCGGCTATTAAAGTAGTTATCTCAGTGTGTTAAAATAACAAAACAATTAATTTTACTAAAATTTAAAAAAAGTGTCATAATTGGCAAAAATTAAATCATCTTTAAATTATTAGTCTAATAACTTATAAAAGCGCAAATAGAAATTAGGATTAGGCATTTTTTTTTTTACAATAGTTTATTAGTAGCATCATCATTATCATCATCAGCTCATCAGCCTTTTTTTAATGTTCCCACTGTTAGGCCTCTGGCCTCTTCTCTAGGAGAGAGAATGGACCGTAATCCACCACGCGGGCCCAGTGCGGGTTGGTGATTGTCATAATGTCTTCGAATTTTTACGAGGTTTTCCTTCGCTGATTTGAGAGCAGTGGTGAAGGAGTAATTTACACAGAGTAATGCACCTCGATACCATACAACTCGTAAGTCGGGGCTGTTGCTACTGGGCCACTTCTGCTCTCAAACATAAATCACATACCCTACTGCATGGCGATGTTTTATTTTAAATCGTATATGTTTACCATTTTCCAGAGGTTGAACATTAAGATTCCATCTTTGTAAGGCATAAAAGATGTAAGATTTAAAAAAAATAAATAAAAAAAGGCAAAATAAAAATATCAAAATAAGTTTTTATTCGGTGTTTTCTACATACTAAAGAAACATTTTAAATTAAAAACGTAATAAAATAAACCAAGTGAAGTCGAACAAAAATATAAACTTAAAACTAATTGCTTTTAGTATTTTTTACAAGTTCAACAAATGGGGGTAGTTAGAAAACTGTTATTTGTAACGTGTAGCTAAAAAAAAAAAAATTTAAACTTAGGTGTCACACTCGTATTAAGTACAGAATAATAAAAACGGATATTTTTGTTAGTTTTTAAAAACTAGTAGGGGTTATATTTTTTTTTTTAATTTTTGATTTAGTAAAACAAAATTGTGAAATTGTGAATTTCTAAGTTAACAGAAAAAAAATCTAATATATAATAAACAAAAACATCTGAAATATAAAGCACTAGTTGGTAACATCGTGAACAGGATTTGTGACATTAATGAGGTGTCAATTTTTTTTTCTGATTGACATAGGCCTTGATGACACTGTTGTTAAAACTTAAGTTTCATTTTTTGGCTTGTTGTAATTGTATCTAATAATTTGACATTTTAATTTATTCGGTGTCAATATAATTTTCTAAAAATTTTCTCTAATTTTAGGATTGAATATGAAACACCTTATTATAAAAAAAAACATTATGTACCGATTACTCATTTTTCAAAGAAACAAATGATTTATGATATTTTGATAAAAACAAATGAAAAAGTAACAAAGCACGCACTATCTCATATGAATTTATACTGTAACAGGATTAAGTCAAGCGTAGTACGAACTTCAATCAGATACAGTTTTTATATCGATAACCAAGGAAATGTCAGCAAAATCGATTATGTTGTTACTGTATCACGGATATGTTTAGTTAATTGGATTATTTGAACCAATACACGTAAGATTCAAAAGTTATTTTTAATGCGTTAATGTTACTTTTCGAATGATAAAGATATTAATAACACAAGCAAACATATTAACTAAGAAAAGTGACTGTCAGATGAATAAGTTTGGCAACTCCAACATCCATCCATACTTATGCAATAAATAACTCAGTAACAATGGTAGCTTCCTCACCATCATCTACATTGCATACTTTATCTTCGAGTAGCTACTGTTTTTGAAAAATAAAAATCTAAATGCTTGACATAAAATAATCATCAGCCGGACAAGGGTCATTGGTATCAATCGGCTTATATCTATAAATCTTTCCTTTAGTACCTATGATAATATTGTTCTTATGATCAAAGGCTAGTCCTGTTATTTTGAAACCTAGCTGTCCTATCTTCACAGGCAGTATACTCTTCGTAAACAGTCTGAATAGAGATCCTTTCACAGCTACAATAGCTTCATCATTATTATTCAGCTGCAGAATATACTTGAGCTCTCTTGTAAATCCTTTATATTGAATAGGTTCATACAAATCCACTGAGAAGAAATACAATCTGCCATCAATATATTCGTAAAAGGCATTCCCTTTGCTATCTAGAATAAAGCTGTAAGCTTTAGGGATCTTCTCATATCTTTTAACAGCTGCAGAACCATTCATAAATCTAAATATTTCATGGTTCGATCCTGTTGCGATATACATCTGACTGTCAGTTTTATCAATGAAGATACTTCGGACGTCATCGTCTCCAATCGGGCGTTCTGCGGTGATTTCTGATCTGGAATAGTCATAGGTCACCAGTCCTTGATTAGTACCTATGTAAATGACGTTACTGATTGTATCTATTGCAACACATTGTCCTAGTAATTCATCAGAAACCGGCAGTTCCTTGATTCCCAACGAGCCATGTTTCAGCAAATGTATTCCCTTGGTGTAATTTCTTTTGTGTAGAATAAAGAATATGTGGTCAGTCCTTGGATCAATGACCATTCCCGTTGGGTACCCATCGATGGTTGCAATCAGCTGTCGTTTGTAGAATTCATTACCTATTTTGATTCTTTCACATTTTTCTGTGTTATAGGCATAGAACAATAAGGCGAAGATTGGCAAGATTTTTTTTAGGCTCCTCATTGTAAGCTTTGGTTCATGTCAACCGTTTGAGGTATCTGTGGGCAGAAAAATAAATGCTAAAACAACGTGTACAGAGACTGAACATGTACAAACATGAATGAGAGAATGGTTGATGGAAACAGACGTTTGTTATTGAAGAAGTAGGCGTAATGGCTAGCTCAGTTGTTGATGTTTTCTGAGCAACTGAAAACAAATGTGTAACGCTTACGCTTTACGATGCAGTTGTATAAATGCCGTAATCAATGAGAGCACTAACAATTGTTTAATATCATGACAGAGCACAGAGTGATACAATTAACGAGAATGATTTAATATTGATAAGAGTGACTTTGTGAGTAGCCCTCATTATGATTACAATAGTAATTGTTTTAATAGAGTCTCAAAACAATATCGTGGTTCATACGTTATAGAATAGATGTTATATCAATTACGAAGTACAAAGTAAGTCATTGTTTAGGAAGCATCACAAGAAGAAAAGCAAGTTGGTTGCATCTAGATAGTTTCTGACCAGGCCTTTGATTTGGTTCCCACTAGGCTAACAAGAGTAATTTTATTCTATGCATATTTATTTATTTATTTATTTATTTAATCTTCATGCAACACAAAGTACATAGGCGGACTTAACGGCGGGCTTATTTAGTATTGCTCTTTATAATTATATCTTGTTTTAATCAGACAGGAATTTAGCAATTTGATATTACAAAGAACACCTCTCTACCATCTCGTAAAGTATATAAGATATATTTTATTTTTAGATAATTAAATTTTTGTATTGCATCTATTTATGTATACATTTATTTACTGTAATTGATATATATGTATGTATTATATGATTTAACTTAAACAATATAGTTTTGATTTTTGTCTAAATTATTTATACATATACATGAGTTGGATGAGAGATTTACAACTCTCCTGTCACAGGTCTGCTGGAAAAAAATACTTAGAAATATGCAGGACTTTTGTTATCTTCTATCTATATTTGTTCTTTTTGATTTTAAGTGTTTGTGTACCTAAATAAATTCGATTCTGATAGAAGAGGATGCGGTATGTTCCAAGGCGATAGCTTAGGCCCTTTATTGTTCTGTTTATTTTTTTACACTTTTAATTTTATAGTGTTGTTAACCCTATTTGAATCTGAATTGAAAAAGGGACAATATAATATGTAAGATGAAAATAATAAATAAAAAACTGTTGTTACTTGATAGTTTTTGAAGATTAAACCAAGCAACGAGACTCATAAGGAATTTGTGTAAGATATACACACACACACTATTAGTCATAAATAAACAGATAAATACAGTAAACATGGAGAGGATATTGCCAATATATGCATAGCAAAAGGTGAACGTAAAGCTAAATATATGCATACAAGTGAAAATATAAACATACAAATATTTCGATAATATGTCACAGGCGTTGAATAATACCCCAGTAGTAAATGAGCAGTTGTAATAGGCAAATACGTATTCGATATTAGTTTATTTGGACTTTTTCAATATTTCCGCAATGATGATGATTTAATTCCATGATCTGTTATATGTATTGAAAGTATCAATAACAAACCTTGAGAGCTTTTGATTGAGACCTGAATTTTTATTGACAGAATAGTTTTAGAATCTAGGGTTCAATAATGTGGTCTGTGGATTTGATACCTGTAAAAAGAGATGAAGAAAAAAAGAAATAAATAAAGGCATATATGAGCATTAAGTCCGCCTTTTTACTTTTATGTTGCATGAAGTTTTAATTAATAAATAAATAAAAGAAAAATATATAAAATTATTGTGAATTCTGAAAACTGGAATTACTTTTTAACTGTTTTCAGGAATGATGCAAACTTGGATGATCTTTTGAAGGAAAGAAAATTTCTTAAGTGCGTGAATAAAGCAATTCGGTTGAATAAAGAAATTGCACCAAATTGTTCATCACCAAAGTTGTGTAACTTTGGTGATGAACAATTTGGTGCAATTAGCTTCATTTTTCTTGGACTTTTGAATAGTCAAATGTCAGTCATTTGACTATTCAAAAGTGCCTGCATTTGGTCTATTTGAAATAAATTATTTTGAAGTTTGAACGCTAAGCAACTCCTTATAAGTAGACATGCATCAGCTTAGAAAAGTTCTGTGATATCGAGGGAGGTCGCATTTGCTATTGCTCTTATTTACTTGCAGACTAGCTAGACAGTGATACTTTTTAAAGTTTATGCAAATTTACTGTTTGAATTTGATAGTTAAAAGAAAATATTGTTTTCTGAAGTTAGATGAAATATAATTAAAGCGTAGATTTAGGGAATAAACACGATATACACCACAAATTTTAAATTATTACTAATACATATGGGGCTTATTAGAAAAGGTCTTGTTATTATTTGAATAAAGTCTCAAAAAATTATATTCCCAAACAGCAAAGTTATTAACGTTTGTTTATATCCCAAAATATCACTTAATTTATGGAAATATTGTACAGGCATTGATTATGTATGAATTAATGACGATCAAAATGGAAAAAAACACTGCTCGTAATATTTTCTAGGAGCAATTGTTATGAATGATTGATTTTATTATGAGTTTAACAATTAGCCGGGTCAGAGGAGACTACCAGTGACGCCACGTTGGTCATATTCATCGCAGCCTCATCCGCAAACGAAGAGTCTTTACATATCGAAGAGCCGTGCAGCACATCAAAAATAACTAGTTAAGGTAGTTTTGTCATTATGTATTATATTTATGTACATAGTTAGGTTTTAGTATAAATTGTTTATTTAAGTTTTTTTTAAATATTAAAATGTATATGTTTTACAAAAATAAAGTTTAATAAGAATAATAAAAAAAAGTTAAGTTAGAATATAGTTCGTGGATAATTTTGGGATTTCGTTTATTTTTACTTTGGTCTTCAATATTAGTCTCAAATCAATCAGTAATGGGTACATGGGCAGATAGAACCCCAATTATTTATACTAAATAAAAATAGATGTTGTAATGCACATGATATACAGATGCATCCATAGAGCAAAACGCTAAAGATCGTCTGATAGTATTTTCGGTGTTCATTTCTACTAAAGCGTAAAATTGAAAGATCTGGATGTTTCGTATAGATATTAGGATATTTATAATCACCACTAAACGCCAAATTTTAACAAATTCACATTTTGATTCACAGAACTTATCAAGACAAAAAACTCTTATTCATATACTTAAGTAAGTGTAATAAATACCTGTATGTCAGGCGTCTTCACCAGTTTGATATGAAATGGTATTCGACTGTCAGACTCCGTAGTCTTTATAAAACATCTGTCATTGTGCCACGGCGAGTCCACGATGCTTGTAAACATGCTCCATGTTGATATTCTCATTGAGAACTATAGGATGTTGGCAATGAAAATAGAACAATCTGAATAGGCCAAGATGAGAACCAGTCTTGAGATCAAGGGGTGTTTTGAAATTTCCAGTGGACTTGCATTCAAGTGCATTTCATTGATTAGATAAGACATCTATACTTATAATAAACCTGTAGAAGTGAAATTTCTGTTTATTGAAAATATCAAAAAAATAAATGACACGTGGTGTTATTGGACCGACACCGAACCCAAAAATGAGATTAAAAAAATTTTTGTCTGTCTGTCTGTTTGTTCAGGCATCACGCAAAAAGTACCGGTTCGATTACGAAGAAACTTGGTATAACTATTCTTTAATATACTGGGCACAACACTGGGTACTTTTTTATCCCCCGCCGCGTCTGTCTGTCTGTCTGTTCGCGATAAACTCAATAATTACTGCCCCGTTTTTCAACCGGTTTTCACCACTCGATAGCGTGATTCTCGAGGAAGGCCTTAGTATATAATTTGTCTTTTTATTTATTTCTGTGTGTATTAACGATATTTGTTGAAGATTTCGGAAAAAAATAAGACGAAAGGGGATCCGTGCTACCCCGAATTTAACGCGAGCGAAGCCGCGGGCAAAAGCTAGTCTTCAATAAAGTAGTTGAAAAAAGATTCTTAATTCTTTATTGTACACCATGATACCTAATTTACAAAATATGTAGATATCAGAGTTCATGTACATAGGCGAGCTTAACTCAAAGTTGAGTTTTCTTCCACCAAACCATTGAGTGATAGAGAGAGATCACAGTAGAGGGATTATTGGTAGATGAGTTAATATTACAAGAGTATCTACTCTTGTGGTCTTATTGAGTAGAGGCTCCAAAGCCTTGGACATCGTCGCCGAGACTTTGCAAGCCTATCAGTTTTCTATCGTTTACATTTCGGGGAGTGTGTTTAGCCAATCCCATCATCAGACTCCTAGACGTACGGCGTTGCGCCACCGGTACATGGTAAACATCCCACCCATAAGTACAAAGCGTTTTGGGAATACATTTATTGTGCGTACAGCTAAGGACTGGAATTCTATATTATCACTCATACACATAATGCAACCTTGGTAGGCTGATAGAGAATCCCTAAGCAATTCAGTCCACCTTTTTTGTTGCATATATTTTATAAATTAATATAATATTCCACAATATTCCACAACTATCACCATCTAGTCCCAAGCTAAGCAGAGCTTGTGTTGTGAACTGTTAAACATACTTATATATTTCTAAATACATACATATTATAGATAAATTACACCCAGACACAGAACAAATGATCAAAATTAAATTCTAACCCTCTTTTTTTAGCTAGGAAAGTCATTTTTTTTTTTTTTTTTAATTCGTGTAAACTAGTGCTTGACTGCGATCCCACCTGATGGTAAGCAGTGATGCAATCTCTGATGGTGAGGCGCACTAGTTTATTAAAAGCCTATTCACTCTAGCCTTGAAGATACCCAAATTATAATCGGACGGGAACACCACAGCAGGCAGATTGTTCCATTCCTTCGACGTACGCGGTATAAACGACGAGGCGAATGACATCTTCCGTTTTTGGGCGGAGCGCGAGAGCGTGTCACTCCTGTTCCGTCTTTGCCATTGTTCCAGGGCCCCGGGAATCTCTTTCGCATCACCCATGGCCCTAAACTTCGACCCTGCTGGGCCCCTGCGGTTGCTGACAACTCCTTGAGGCGCGCATGGAACACTACACGCCGTCGACGACTTGGGCTCGGTCCGGACGGTTACCAGACGGTCGGTCAGCAAGCTACCCATTGCTCCGGTAAGTCCCCTCTTTGAGGCGTGGCTGGAAAGACCTCACGGCGTCCTTACCTTCCGCATGATGCAGGTCCTCACCGGACATGGCGAGTTCGGGAGGTTCCTGCATCGGATTCAAGCGGAAGAGACGCCCGGGTGTCGCCACTGTGCGGAACGCCCGGAGGACACGGTGGAGCACACAGTCGAAGTGTGCCCTGCTTGGGCGGAGCACCGCCGAGCCCTCGTGGGGACGATCGGTGGCGGAGACCTCTCGCGCCGAGCCTTGGTTCAGGCCATGGTCCCATTGCTCACTGTCCACAAGCCCGCGCCTACGGTGACTGGAAAATTGCAACCCCCTGTATATAATACTACTAGTCGAATAGTGATGTAATTTGTGTAATGACAAGTAAACAATCCCATGATTGAATAGAAAAATGCAAACCTACGATGAAAGGAAGTTTTGTCATTAGTTTAGAGTCCTTTGAAAGGATCAGAGGAGTTTTAGAAGATATCTAAGGTATGTGCGATTTTGTATTCGATGTTTCTATAGTAGTAGGATGTAGCTTTCTAACTGGGCGTGTTTTGTTTCTATAGTTTCACATTGAGGTAGTCCTAGTTTTCAAACAGTAGGTGTATCTACGTTTTTTTCTTTACTTTGTGTTGTCTACTGATTTCGTTAGACATCTTCGACAAAATGTTATCAACTTCAATTAGGACTAGACGTTTACTCTGGTTCGTAGACTATGGTTGCGTGATCGGTGGTAGCCTTATCCATATTTTAAACAGTTCATTCATCATCATCATCATCATATCAGCCGAAAGACGTCCACTGTTGGACATAGGCCCCCAAGCGTCGCCACAACGATCGGTCTTGTGCGTCACGCATCCATCGGATTCCCGCGACTCTGACCAGGACATCGGTTCAACTTGTTGAAGGCCTTCCAACACTGCGTCTAGTTTTTGTCGTCCCCATCGACCATCTGTTCTGCGTGCAATGTGCCCTGCCCATTGCTACTTAAGTTTGGCGATTCTCCGATCTATGTCGGTAACTTTGGTTCTCCTGCAGATATCTACATTACTGATGTGATCACGCAAGGAAACTCTGCCTAGCCCTTTCCATCGCCCTTTGGGTGACTTTGTGTCTTCTTATGAGACCCATTGTAAGTAACCACGTTTCGGACAGTTCATTAATTTGTCTCAGTTCATCTTTTGTTTGATGCATTATTGGTGATGCCTACTCTCTTTTTTAGGCTCTTATTTAGGCTGTTTCATTGCCGCTACTTACCCGATAAGTTGATATTGATACTAAAGCTGTTGTGCTATTGAAGTAGATAATAATATCTTGTGCATCTCAATGATAAACTATATGAATTAGTTGTTTCTGTAAAACGTAAATGTTAACTGAATATAAGGCATGGCAAATAATGATTACTGTAGTAAACAGTACAATGTCATCATCATCATCAGCCTTTTTAATGTTCCCACTGCTGGGACTCAGGCCTCCTCTCTAGAAGAGGGAAAGGGCCGTAATCCACCACGCGGGCCCATTGCGGGTTGACAATTATGTTAAGACCAGGGGCCCGAGTCTGCTATTTTTATAAATTCGTCATTCCAACACGATGCCATTGCCATTTTGCTAAAAGTTCGTAATCTGCTAAATCATTATTATCGATCATTGATCGGTCAATGGTCTTATAATAGAGTGGTAGTAGAATGGCAATATCGAGCTTATTAAAAGCAATGACTGCACAATGACGTTCTAATGGTAGGTCACTGATCAAAGCAACTGTCAAATTTTTTGCAAATTACGGCATACGTCAGATATTCGTTTGTCATTATGTACGAGATTATCATTTTATGCCACTTCTTTGAATGGAGTGTCAGTGGTTGACCAAGGAAAGTCATTATAATAATAATAATAATAATAATAAATCATTTATTTTCAGGCATCTTGGCCCATAGATATATACCTTACAGACTAACATATATATAGAGTAAATACAAGTTGTCGTTAGTAAATTAGACTTGAATCTATTTTAGTAACACTTCACATCGCACTACGTTTACTTCGTGCTGTTCTGTGGCACCTGTCCGCGGAAGCGACGGAACACCACGCCCTGCGGCCAAAAGTCTTCCTTCAACACGAGGGGCAGAAAAGTGTTCGGGACTCGCACCACGAACGCCTTGAAGTTGACGTTACAGTGCGACTCCAGCAACTGCACCCTCAGTGTGTACTTCAACTTTTGACGCACATACTCGACGATGTCCTCCACCTTTGTGGTGTAATGCAGGCGGGAGATATACACCGGCGCCATCGGCGGATTATGACGCCATTATATTAGTTGATTACCTACCAAAACTTGACAAAATCAACAATTATGGAATCAATGATAGACCATTCTGACATTCCAGTTACGTTTTAGACTCATTGATTGATTGACTAAACTACATTCAATGTATGCAGTTTAGTCAATTCAGCAGTGAAAAAGGACTGTATTAGTTTGTACTATATTAAATTTATCTGCCCCTCTCCTAAATTAATTAGGCTTTGTGCAACATATTTCTTCTTACATTCCGCTTGATCAACTGTCACGATATCATTGATTCCGTCTCTTTTTTTTCTTTTTTCGGTGGGCGAAAATCATCTTATGACAACCCCCGCTCTTGAGTGGAGCGAGAGATAGTGTCAGACTCTTACTGACTAAAAACCCGCCCCGTTCCTACTAGCCTTCATACCGGGGCACGAGCTCTCTTTCGGACTACCCTGTCCCCCAGTAGGCTTCGGCCCAGCTGGGCCCCTCCTGTTGCTGACAACTCCTTGAGGCGCGCGGAGACAATGCGCGCCGTCGACGTCTTGGGCTCGGTCCATTACCGGACATTGATTCCCTCTTCTCTTTTATGTTATTTCTCACGTAACCCATTCATCTTTTTTTATGCCTTTCCTTTCATCCACACTTATATATATAACTCTTTCAGATACATGAGTTTTATTTCTTTCTTTTGCATGCAAAACAAACGATTATCTTTAAGTATTTTTGTATTGTTGGCCTATGTCCAACAGTGGACGTCTTTCGGCTGATATGATGATGATGATGATGATGACGATTGTTGTCATTGGCATCCTTTCAAACTTCTTCTCTTATACCTACTCATTTCTGACTTTAGTAAATGTGGTCACTCGACATATCCATTGAACATAATTATATTACTAAGCAATTTCATTTAAGAGGATTCTTTTCCACTCGCTTATCGTCAACATCGAGTATGGTTTAAAAGCTTGTTGCTTCATCTAACGCAATGCAACGCGATGTTTGACGAAAAGGCAACACAAAAAAAAGAGATAACGCCTGAAAACTCTGTTAATATTCGGTAATTCCGTGATTTACTCGAATATTTTACAAAACTTGTTCCAGGAAATATCTGTTTTTTTTTTAAAGCCTTAAAAGTTTTTCAAAAAAATTGACATTATTTAGAATCTTAATAAAATTTGCAAGGCTTCTACAGTTTTACTTTTTTGGCTGTTTTAATTTTCGAGTAAATTATTAAGTGTCAAAGTTCATGAAACATAGAAGATTTTCAGAGGTTTTTTACTGGATTAGCGTTACACAAATTTCGAAATTAGTTTCAATAGAAGCCTAGATAATATCCAGAAGATACTGTGTTTCCAAAATATCTAATGAAAAATGTACAATAACGTCATAATCGGGTAAGAGCAGTTGTATGAGAAACAGTGAAAATGTGTGTCGAGTTGCATTGAGGAGATATACAATAAAAGACAATTAGATAAAAATCAACAACATTAATTTAATTAATGAACAATTTATTATTGTTCATATTCGCAGTCGCTATACTTATAAATAACACCGTTAGTCGACACATAGAAACTATCTTCATCAAAAGTAATCCCAGCCGGAATATAATCTAAGTCCATAAGCTTTGTTGGAATAATATTGTCAGGCTTTAACAAATACAAGCCATCATTCGTAGCCAGTACGACTCTAGAAGAATTATCAACTGCAATCGCTCGAGCAGAATTCTTAGATATTCCAACAAACTCTACAGGTTCAGAAAAACCTTTAAGCATAACTTTGACATACTTCGAATCACATTCGTAATATATATTGTTTTTATCGTCAACAGCTAGAATAAAAGCACACGGTACATTTTCAACTTTTCTCTTTTCGTTTCTTAGGACATCGATCACATATACTTCGTTTTCGGGGAAGAATACTGCGTAAAGGTCATCATTGTTTTGAGGCTTGAACAGTTGTACGATATCTTCATCTTTCATGCTTAAAAATTGAGCTTTATCACTAGTGTTTAGGAAATGTAGTCCATCATCGCTTGCTATATATACTTTCTGTTTTTTAACATCCACAGCTGCTGCTTGTCCATTTATATTGTCGATTTTGATTGGTTGATTCTCTCTAAGGAAGTATTGTTCCATTCTAGTTTGAACGTTATCGTTCTGAAGACTGTCCAGGTCTATCAGAGTGAAATGAAGGTCTTTATTGATTGGGTTAAAGACTAAATTCGTTGGTAATCCTTTGATTGTAAGGATCGCTGCTCTGTCGTAGGGCATTCCATCATATAGGTATGAGCAGTTTTCTCTCTCCGTGTAAACTGATCCTATTATCATGAGGAATAGTAGTGGCAGCATTTTGATCTGTAAGAAGGAAAAAATAGAGTTTAGTTTTCTGTGGAACCTTTTCTGAGTCCTGTTTGCCGGTTTGAATGTCGATTTTGGTCAAGCAACTGGATGTCTAATTATGTTCTTGTATCTACAGTGGTATGCTTTTCTAACTACACAAACTTAACCTCTGGACTGGTTTGATTGCAAAAATTGCTTCACCGATAGAAAGCTGCTTTATTCCTGAGTGACATACGCTATATTTTATATATGTAGGCGAAACCGCGGGTAAAAGCTAGTCGACAAGGAACAAGATGGTTCTTAATGCTACATTTTGAAAATAACTGTTCTACGAGTATATCGTTGTCTGAAATTAAGCTACACATTTTTTTCCTCAATATTAAGTTTTTTTAATCATATAAACCAGTGCTTGACTGCGATCCCACCTGATGGTATGCAGTGATGGAATTGTTGATGGTGAGGCGCACTAGTGATGGAATCGTTGATGATCAGGTCATTTTAGCCTTGAAGAAACTTAAATTATAATTACACGGGAAGACCGTTGCAAGTCATCATCATCATCATATCAGTCGAAAGACGTTCACTTTTGGACATAGGCCTCCCTCAAGCGTCGCCACAACGACCGGTCCTGTGCGTCACGCAATCGCCACGAGTCAAGCACTAATTAATATCAATAAAAATATTAATTGACTTTACATTAAGTCTTTACAACAATAAAGACATAAAATCAAGTGATATTAAATAACTGTTATAATATAAAACCAAAACAAAACTTGAAATGCGTCAAAAGATAAGATATTGATGAACCTAATTCACTAGTTATATCGTTTGGGGTCACATCATGTCTATAAAACATTAAAAAAAGTTGTTTATCTTGTTCAGAATAATGAATGACCGTATAGGCTATTAATATTAATAAATAATAATGTTTTCTATTTGTAAATGTATTTTTTATATGATTTTATTAAAAAAATATTTTTATTATTATTATACATATAATATATGTATAAAAAATGAATAAACGGAATAATAATAATATTCCACAACTATCACACAATGCCGTCTAGTCCCAAGCCAAGCAGAGCTTGTGTTATGGGTACTAGACAACTGATAAACATACTTATATATTTCTAAATACATACATTTATAGATAAACTAGCTTTGCCCGCGCGGCTTCGCTCCCGCTCTTCCCTACTCCACCCTACTATACCCAACTCTACCCTACTCTACCCTACTCTACCCTACTCTACCCTACTCTACCCTACTCTACCCTACTCTACCCTACTACTCTACCCTACTCTACCCTACTTTACCCTACCCTACCCTACCCTACCCTACCCTACTCTACCCTACTCTACCCTACTCTACCCTACTCTACCCTACACTACCCTACACTACCCTAATTTTTTTTTCCATAAGAACCTTCTCCTCACAATAACAATCACTACAAAAAAAAAATCAGCCAAATCGGTCAAGCCGTTTTCATGCCAAGTCGTGACAACGGAAAACGGGGGTCATTTTTATATATATAGATAGATTACACCCAGACACAGAACAAACGATCGTGATCATCACATAAACATTTGTCCTGGGTGGGAATCGCACCCACGACCTCCAGCATATTAGTCAGGACCACCAACCACTAGACCAGTGGTTCCCAAACTTATTTTGTCTACTGCCCACTTTGAGAATAAATATTTTTTTAGCGCCCCCATTTTTTCACCTATTTAAAAACCACTATAACTTCAAATTAAATTAATTAGTTATTGTGACCTAGATATGTATATTATGTATATTAACGGAGAATTCTAAACGAAACTTTTACTATAACCCGCAACTTGAAACCTGAGCGCAGTAGGTAACATACAATGGCGGCGCTTAGGTCTCAAGTTAACTCTTACGGGCTCCACCTGCCAATAAGAATGATTATTGAAACGCAACTTTATAGTATTAAAACAGAGTATCCCCCTCTACACAACGCCTCCATTTTCTTTCTGGGTCTCTTCCCGCCCCCCTTGAGACCTGCAGCGCCCACAAGGGGGCATATCGCCCACTTTGGGAAAGACTGCACTAGACCAACAGGCCAGTCAATTGTCCGTTTTACGTAATAGGCGGTTAATAAAAATTGAAGAAAGTACCCGTTTTATGTTTCGTGTTATGTAGGTATGTAGGTAGGATATCAGAGTTCATGTACATAAGCGAGCTTAACTCAAAGTTGAGTTTTCTTCCTGCAAACCATTGAGTGATAGAAAGAGATTACAGTAGAGGGATTGTCCAGTGCACAATTTTAAAATTGCAATTAATATGAATAAAATAATACATAAACATACCTACATACATAAATACACACTTATATAATATACAACGTGTAACGTTAAATGCGCAAAACCTCAGACACCCCAAATGATTTTTAATTTAAAAGACCAAATTCTGTAAAAAATAAAAACATTTAAAAAAAATTTAAAGGTTTTATGTGCAGTTTTATTTTGTTTAAAATTCATATTTGCATTGAAATAAGAACTTTTATTATCCAGTGTATGAGAAAATTTGATTAGACTACAACTATTTGTGTTTGTTTACCTATTTGGGTGGGATAGCTTGACCTATTCATAAATAGACAGGGCGACATTTTTAATGAACATTTTTTTGAAAAAATGTAACCTATATTAAAAAGTGGTTTAATAGATTCTGCTCGTTATTCTGATCAAACAATTTTCAGGTTATGCGCATTTAACGTTACACGTTATATACATAAATACACATATTTACTATGTCATTGTGAAAGGAGATGCTTTTAAAGTTTCCTCTTGAAGACCTCCAGAGAAGGGCTGTCACGTAAGGAGTGCGGAAGAGAGTGCCATAGATGCACTGCAGTGACAGAGAAAGAGCCATCATAACGGCTGGAAGTATAAAATGGAGTACGAAGAAGAAGAGAATTGGCAGTGCGACAGGGTTTACCCCTTGGGACAAAGTATTCAAAGCGTTCACGGAGGTATTGAGGAGAATTAGGATTGTGCAGGATAGTGAAGAGTAGTGATAGGATATGGAAATCACGCCGACGCTGAATGGGCAGCCACTTCAATCTGGTCCGGAACTACGACACATGGTCGTATTTGCGGAGACCAAAGATGAAGCGGATGCACAAGTTCTGCAGTCGCTCGAGTTTGTTTAGGAAAACTTCCTTTGCATCTAGAAAACAGACATCCGCATAGTCTAGTTAGCGGTAGAAGAAGAGATTGCGCAAGAGGGACTTTAGTATGATATGGTAAGAATTTTTGGAGACATTTAAGGGACTGAAAAGAGTAGGTACAAGACCCTCTTATTAACATCAGCTATATGAACCTCCCAATAGAGGTTTTTCGCACTTTTCGAGTACAATATGGGCACTGAATCATATACTACTTGCGGGAGAGACTGGTGTTTTTTTTAGTTTCACCTGTCCCGATGTTTGTCTGTCATCAATTGTTATCAATTAAATTTGACCCACTTCCCGGTTACCGATTGAGCTGACATTTTGCATGCATGTGTAAATCAGATTGCAATGCAAAAATATTATGACAAAGAGCTTATCTGATTCATTTTTTTTTGTTTCAAATAGGCCATGCAGGTCTATGTGAAACAAAAAAAAAAAGAATTTACACTTATAAAACGGGCACTTATAAAACGTCAGAAGCTAGTGCACGGTTCCAAATTGGTCCTTTCCTATGGAGAAGAACCGGCAAGAAACTCCATGGTTACTCTTTTTGTTAAAATTTCAAATAAATACTACAACGATAACCGGGGTAGCATACTTTACATAATAATCGAGATATCACAGAAAAGTCAAGTAAAGATCACTTACCTACTTCACTCAAACAAACTAACAACTGGCTCCTAAGAAATCAAATCAGTGACTGTTTCATATAATTATAATTTTGTTTATAATAGCTTGTTTTTATCACTGCCCTACACTTGAAGTTGAATGCACCTATATCAAAATGGGGACGGCAGAGTATTCATGTTTGAAGGCGGAATTGGGTACGGGCAATGATATTTAAATAAACAGATTTGCTATAGAAAGAAAAAAAAAGAAAGAAAACACGTTTATTTGGCTCACAGGTACACACACTCACGCACACACCATATCACACACGCGCACACACACATCGAGCGCGCACTCGCGAAGACTCGAAAGGATCCTAATTGGGATCCTTGCCTTTAGGCGTCACGCATCGGATCTAGTCATACGCTGCGCGCTGCTACGAAATTCATCATCTGCCTGCCCTTATCCCGTTTTATTTGGGGTCGGCGCAACACGTTTTTTTTTTCCATTCTGTCCTATCGCTCGTTACGTTATCACTAACTCTCTTTTCATTCATATCACTTCTCACACAATCCATTCATCTTTTCTTTAGCCTCCATATCCCTCTCCATCCATACATAACTCTTTTAGCAACATGCGTTTCATCTCTCCTCTTTACATGACCATACCAAGACAAACGATTCTCAATAACGATAATATATAACGATACTCATTTCTCACTTTATCTATTCTCGTTACACCACACATCCATCTTAACATTTCTCATCTCAGCTACATGCAATCTTTTTTCATCCGTCTTTTTCACAGCCCAACATTCTGATCCATACAGTCTGCGTGCGCTGCTATGAAATTAAATAAAAAAATGCCTTCGTGTGTGTTTAGAAAGTTTACCAATTATGATACCAAAGTAAATAAAACACGGGATCTCATACCACAAGTGCTGCCGCTGCTGCGCGGAACACGTTTTTCAGTTGATTTGTGAGTGTATAACATGTCTGTTTATTAAAATGTCATTGGGTACGGGTATCTATCTTTGTACTTCCTGGTATGAGTTACATTATTTTAGTCCAAGTTGGACAAAAAATGGCGACATAACGCCTTTTTAACCGACTTCGAAAAGGAGGAGGTTCTATGTTCGGCTGAATGTGTGTTTACACCTACCACCGATATTTCGGTCAATTGTGGACCGATTTTGATTTTTTTTTTTATTCCTGAGTGTCATATTTCATGTACACAGGCAAAGCCGTGGGCAAAAGCTTCACAAGCTATTAATAAAATTTCACAAGGTACTGCTACATTTTTTTTTGTAAAATACTAGAGTCAAAAATAATTAACTAGCGTACCTCCGCAAAAATTATGTTGGTAGCAATTATATCTGCTTTTGAACTATATTTTCTTTGGTGGTGGCGGGATTAGCATGGCAATTACCGGTCACCGTAGGCACGGTCTTGCGTAAAACAAAATAATTAGGTAAGAAATTATAATTGTTAAACAATGATAGAAAATATTGTAAAAGATTTCTAAGTACCTATGTACTAACAAGTTATAACACAAATATTATATACTTATATATTTAGTGTCCGTGGACGCTAGCTCGCGGACGGCGAGTCATGGGTAGCTCGCTGTCCGACCGTCCGGTAACTGTCCGGACTGAGCCCGAGACGTCGTCAGACGCACTGTTCCTGCGCGCCTCAAGGAGTGGTCAGCAACAGGACCCCAGCTGGGTCGAAGCCTACTGGGGCCAGGGTTATCCGAAAGAAAGCTCGAGCCCCGGTATGAAGGCTAGAAGGAACGGAGTGGGTTTTTAATCAGTAAGAGTCTGACACTATCTCCCGCTTCACCCAAGAGCGGGGACTGTCATAAGATGATTTTTTACCACCGTAAAAAAAAAGTGTGTGAGATAGAAAGAGGACTATTATGCAGGTATGGATGTACGGCTCTCACACCGGATTCATAATGTCCCGTTTACACGTGGACCCAGCCTCGGCTTGTCCAAAAACCGACGTTAGCCCGGATAGGCGCCGGCGCCTGCTTACGCCATTCATGAATCATGCCATTTCATGACCAGGATCCCGTTTACACGTTGACTAGGCATGGCGGTTGGCCGAGGCTGGGTCCACGTGTAAACGCACCATAAGGGTTATAAAATTTCAAAGAAGCTCAGCAAAAGGAAACGACCCTTCTTCTTCTTCCTGCCCTTGTCCCATCTTATTTGGAGTAGGCACAACACGTTTTTTTCTTCCATCCTGCCCTGTCACCCGTCATGCTATCATTAACTTCCTTTTCTTCCATATCGCTCTTCACGCAATCCATCCATCTTTTCTTTGGCCTCCCTCTCCCTTTCCACCCATCCACATGTATACTCATAACTCTTTTAGCAACATGCGTTTCATCCCTCCAATTTACATGACCATACCAAGACAAACGATTCCCCATCAGCTTGTCAGACACTGGCGCCACTTTCAAAAGGAAACCAACCTTATAAACTTTTAATTTCATGTAAATACAGCTGATTGATGCGGGACGCACGGGATCGATCATTGTGGCGACACTTGGGGGAGGCCTATGTCCAACAGTGGACATCTATCGGCTGAAATGATGACGATGAATAACTGATTACGGAGGTCAACGGCCGCTGTTAATATGGTCACTTGAAATTATGCTTTTAGGATTGGATAGTTTACTTTTTTATTATCTGTATCACAAAGTAACAAAGTGAGCAAGTAAATATCTGGTGGAAGGGGAAACCGTATAAGCCAACCGAGTAACAGAATACACACAAACACACACACGTACAAAAGTGACGTCACTGTTATTGGGTATCGTGTGTAGAAAAGAGATAGCGAGATGTTGCCATCACGCTCCCACTCATTTTCATATAAAATTTTAAGTATTAAAAGCTAATTCCTACTTAAATTAATGACCAATTTTTGTGGTACTATTATAAGAAAAAGATTTTTTTTACTATGGATAGGCTCGCGTTTGACCACTATTTTAGCTGATGGTAAAAGATGATTTTGTTTATTTTTTAGTATAAAATATTGTAGTAAAATAAATATACGATAATACCCATTGTTGTGTCTTCTGTCTATGGAATTTTGTTAACTTATTTAAGACCCAAAAAACTATGACGAAAGAACGTCACATGACCGAGTTGAGGTCCGACTATGTGGAAACCAAATAATGTCAAGCCTTCTCATACGCTTCGCATTATCAAAAGAACGGTCACACGTTGTTGGAAGTAAATTAAAACCTTGTACTGAGATCATTAACCAAATCTAATAAAAAGATTTGATTAGATTAAAAATAAAATGACTTAATTTTCTATTGTAGTTGGTTGCAAATGCAAGTGCTAATCGAAGGTTCCTGGAATCGAAGGCCAGGTCATGCAGCGTATGTAGAAACACTACGCGTCGTTGACGACTTGAGCTCGATCTGGACGATTACCAGAAAGTCGGACGGAAGACGGCGAGCAATGGGTAGCACGCCGTCCGCAAGCCCGCGGCTACGGTGACCGGAAATCGGGATTAGGATCCGCGGCTGGAGAATGAGGGCCGTTCTCTCACGTGTGCGGCCGCCTCCTTACCTAGCACTACTGCTTTGCAGAAGGAGGCGACCGCCTGCCCCTCCAGCTCCGCGCTCCTGACCATGGCCTGTTCCAAGGCCCGGCGCAAGAGATCACTGCCACCGATCGCCCCCACGAGGACACGGCAGTGCTCTGCCCAGACGGGGTACACCCCAACCGTATGCTCCGCCATGACCTTCCGGTCAACACCCGAGCGTTTTTCCGCACGAACCCGCTGCAGGAACCTTCCGAACTTAACATGACCAGTGAGGACCTACGTCATGCGGAAGGTAAGGACGCCGTATTCTTTCCAGCCACTACTCAAAGAGAGGACTTAACGCCATAATTGTGGCGTGTCCAAGCGTATGTAGGTAGCCCGGCAATTATATTTGCATTACGATTATTTCAAATAAACTTGCACTTGTTCTAAAACACATACAAAAAAAAACACTGTTTATAAATTCACCAACGAACTATTCAAAGAAATAATTATAATGAGTCAGCACACAAAATTCACTGCAATAATTAAAATAAGTAGAATAGTAATTACCAAACTTTAAGACTTTTACTATTAATGATTATTTTCCTTTTTTTTCTTTATTTGTCTGTATGTTTGTTTGTGTTGTATTAGTAAATGTTTATAATTCTTGTGTTTACTGCTATATATCTAGTTGCGGAAGGAAGTGTGGTGTTCGTGTCCAATATACATCAACAACTTTGTACAGTCGTGAATGACGGGTTCCTATTCGCATACAGTATTTAACTTACGAGTTGCGAGTTCGTGGGTTCAAACCCTGACAGGCGCGTTACTTTGTGTAATTTATTTCATTACCTCCTACTTCAGATTATTGAAAGGCGAGCCAGAAGGATAATTGGCGACGATACACTCGTCGATTCGAGGCTTCAAAGTCTTGAGTATCGACGCCGGGTTGCTAGCCTGTCGGTTTTCTACCGGTTGCATTTTGGGGAGTGTGCGTCGGAATTGCATAACCTGATTCATCCTAACCCGTTCCATCATCGGACTATCAGACGAACGGCGATGCTCCACCGGTACATGGTGGGCATCCCACCTACACGCACAAAACGTTTTGGAAACACATTCATTGTGCGTGCAGCAAAGGAGTGGAATTCCTTGCCGGAGTCTGTGTTTCCTGATAGCTACAACCCGGGAATCTTTACGTCGAGGGTGAATAGGTTTCTTCTAGGTAAGCGCGTTCCATCGTCGACCGCATCGTCGCTTTCCATCAGGTGAGATAAAAAAAAAATAAAAAAAAAATCATTTTTTTTTCTCTGGTGATAGAGAAAAAAAAATGATAACCGGATTATAGCGCCACCTTCAGCTTCCAATTGTATTTTCAAACTATCCAGAGATCCACTCAATTATACATTATAAAATTACTTTTAAACTTAACGAGGAAGGTCTTTTTACCTTTTTGTTTTTTCGGTGGGAAAATCATCCAATGAACCCGCTCTTGGGCGGAGCGAGAGATAGTGTCAGACTTTTACTGATTAAAAACCCACTCCGTTCTTTCGTAACTTCTTACCGAGATGTGCTGCCTTTTGTAGCTAACCCTGGACCCAGTAGACTTCGACCCAGCTGGGTCCCTAGGTACTGTTGCTGACAGGTGAAACTAAATAAAAGCTAATGAACTCATCCAGTAAAGATCTATAAAGAATCCATCAAACTGACTTCTGGTATAAAAAAAAAACTGCGTACAAAGCAAAACAATGCACACGCGCACAATTTTCCTCCACGCTCCGTCGAGTATTTGCGTGCATTCATTGTATAACTGTACGCATGCTAGCTGAGGAAACCAGGGTACGTAACAACTGTGCCAGGGTCGGCCAGGGTCTCAGACATTCCGTTGGTAACCCAGGAGTATGTGAGGTATTCCGGTCTCGGCCATGTACCGTGTTTCATTAAAATTAAGCTAGAATTACATTAGACACGTGTAACGCGCCTGATTTGTACGTAGAACGACGTCGCATGGCGTGGATCCAGTGTAGCTCTGCAAGTCCAGTTTCCATATAAAATAATAATAATTTTCGACAACTATCACACAACGCCGTCTAGTCCCAAGCTAAGCAGAGCTTGTGTTATGAGTACTAGACAACTGATAAACATACCTACTTATATACAAATTTCTAAATACATACATATTATAGATAAATTACACCAAGACACAAAATAAATGATCATGCTCATCACACAAACATTTGTCCTGGGTGGGCATCAATCCCACTACCTCCGGCATAGCAGTCAGGGTCTCTAACCACTAGACTAACAGGCCAGTCAAATGTACGGAGACTGACAAGCCCAAATCGACATGTGTGGCACACGTGTAGTTCTCTATAGTTATGTGCAGCTTTCGTTACATTTTCTGCCAGTTTTATGGTAGAACTACATTGGATACACGTGGGCCACGTACTTAGGAGTCCAAATTGTTACGCCATCTTCTTCTGGGCTTAACACGTCACCAGCTCCTGCTGTTCGACATCCAGTCAATGGTGGCCTGTTGGTCTAGTGATTAGTGGCCCTGATTGCTATGCCGGAGGCCGTAGGTTCAATTCCCACCCAGGACAAATGTTTATGTGATGAGCATGATCATTTGTTCTGTGTCTGGGTGTAATTTATCTATACTAAGACCTTCCTCAAGAATCACGCTATCAAGTGGTGAAAACCGCTTGGAAATCGGTGCAGTGTTTTTTTTTTTGTATATACTTTTCTGGAATAAAAAGTACCTAGTGTGGTGCCCAAGATATTAAAGAATAATCATACCAAGTTTCATCGTAATCGAACAGGTAGTTTTTGCGTGATGCCTGAAAAAAATATTTTTTAATCACATTTTTGGGTTCGGTGTCGGTCTAGTAACACTCTCTACCATAATTTATTTTTTTGAAATTTTAATGTACAGAATTTTCACTTCTACAGATTTACTATAAGTATAGATGGTTGCCTTCATCCAATTTTATTGCGACATGCAACTGCTAGGTACTACAATGATTTTATTAAAGTTAACAAAAGGTCAATATAGAGTGGTCGTGAACGTTTAGAATTATAGTGTAACTACAATTTAAACAATGAACTATTTTGTTCGTATTGCAGTCGCATGTTCCCATAACAATTTACTTAGCTACCCACAGATTGAATAACAGTAGGTGCCTAATGTAGAAACCAGTTTTGAAGAATAGACAACTGATAACTGATATTGATTTTGCTGGGCACCCCACGATTATGGCGGTAAGTCCCCTCTTTGAGGCGTGGCTGGAAAGACCTCACGGCGTCCTTACCTACCGCATGACGCAGGTCCTCACCGGACATGGCACGTTCGGGAGGTACCTGTTTCAGATTAAGTCGGAAGAGACACCCGGGTGTCGCCACTGTGCGCAACGCTCGGAGGACACGGTGGAGCACACAGTCGAGGTGTGTCCTGCCTGAGCGGAGCATCGTCGTGCCCTCGTGGGGGCGATCGGCGGCGGAGACCTCTCGCGCCGAGCCCTGGTCGAGGCTATGGTCCGGAGCGAGGAGGAATGGCAGGCGGTCGCCTCCTTTTGCGAATGCTAGTAAAGGAAGAGGTCGACCGCATCAGGCTACGGCGCAAAAAAAATAATTGATCTTGCTAAAAAATAGTTTTTTTTTAAGGACTTTTAATCAATTTAAATTTTATTTACATTTTCAAATTTCGCGCGTAATGCAGAACATTGGTTGCCATATTTTCTCTGACGTTATGACGTCAGTTGCCTGTGTAAACAAATGCGCTCAGTATGGCCGATCAGTTGACAGTTGACAGCTGTCACTTCAATTTACACAGCTGAATGACGTAATAGCGTGGTGGCTATTTCATGGTGATAAAAGTACAGATAACAAAAACTGAAAACTTTGTATTGAATTTAAAAAAATTCTTTGTTACTTTATGAACTAAAACTAACTATCTTAATAATATATTTTTAGATTTTTCTCATATAGAGTAAAATACCCTATTACATTTTTTTGACACACTTTGTGTGAGCCATTTTTATATATTTCACAGGGTCCTGCATTTTCCTGAGATAGAAGGTACCTAGCCCATGATACTCAGTGACAGTTTTCTTCATCCAAGTGCGAAACTTTCCCCATCAATCGTAGTTCTGTATTTGGATCAACAAGCACTTCCAGACATTTATATATTACAAATGTTTCTTTTAATAGTCTTTTTTGTTCCCACTGCTGGCCGAAAACTATCGTGTAGTCCTTCCATTTACATTTTAACTTAAAATATACCAGAGATGGGCAGCAGCATTCTCTATGAATTTTAATAACCACACTGTGATCGCCAACCCGCCTGCCAAGCGTGGCGATTATGGCAAACCCCCCAACAAAAATGAACCACAAAACATATAGATTAGCACTAAGTAAATATCGTTTTTTACTTTTACAGAATCTTGAAACATGAAGTCATCGGTATCATTCATCACATCGTTCTTAATAACAATGTGTACAACAATGAAATTCGTGAAACATGGCCCGAAGGTCACAACAATGTTCAGAGATGAGCAGATTATCTTCGCATCGGCTTTCAATATCACGAAGCTATTAGTACCAGCTGACGGCCAGAAGTATCTCCAAGCAGAAGCTTCTGACATACCTTCAATTTTCTTTACTGTAGCAGATCCAAAGTCAGAAGGAGGAAGCTGTATATTTGTTCTAGAAGGATTTGCGGCATACGAAGTCTTAGAAGGAGGGAGAGATTCAACTGCTGACTATAGTTTTGAAAGAGCCATATACTTCGGTGCAAGAGATGGCCTGTATAAATATCATCCTGATACGCTATCGGCTAAAAAATTCGGTCCTTTTAGAGATGATATTATCCAATTACAAAAAGCAAATGGTTCTGATGCTATTTACATACTGAATTCTGAACACAAGATGTTTAAAATTGAAAAAAATGGAACTGTTAAGACTAGGGTTAAAAGCATTGATTGTGCTCTAGAATTCGTACTGGATACTTCTAATAATATATATTATGTCTCATGTTCGGATCATATGCCTCATATAATCAAGGCAAATGGTAATGTGCTCAGTTTGACAGCAAGTGTCATTGAAGATTTCAAAGATCTAAAACTTTTAAGACCAGCGTTCATTATGGAGAATTGCATACCTTTCTTTGGTGATGGAGTCTTATATATTTTATATTCAAATGGAACGTACGAGAAGAAAGATTTGGTTATAAATGAAAGACCATCAGCTTTTAGCGTTGATGCATCTTTATATTTAGTAGCAGCATTGAATGGAAAAATATATGAATTTAATGTTATGGAAGTTTTAATAAGATCGATGTTTGGGGTTGCGACGGAATGGCCGAAAGATGTAACTAAAATTATAATGTCGATCATTGATAATGCCAAAGATAATTTGTTTGGGTTTACAACGTCAATATTGTAGTTCTTGATGTAGTTTAAATTCTTAGTTTCAAAGCTTGGCTAAACCGTGATTTTAACTAGTCCAGTGTACCTACAATTTTAAACTTAGCAATATTATTGAAAACTCACTCGTTGCCTTTGCATTAAGGTTGTCTAAGTGATCAAAATTTCTATGAATTTGTTTGCCTTGTATAATATCGTGGTCATCATCGCTTACCATCAAGTGGTCAAGAGTTATCAGTGATAATGAATAAAATATTGTTGTAAATATTGTAAATAATTAATATTAATCTGAAATGTGTTTTGCATTGTTTTATAATAAGACTAAATGTCAGCCATTACAATAAAATACTCATTGTTTTTTGTAAGTTGTTTATTTTGATTTACTTCATCATCATCATCATCATCAGCCTTTTTAATGTTCCCACTGCTGGGACTAAGGCCTCCGAGAGGGAATGGGCCGTAATCCACCACGCGAGCCCAGTGTGTGTTGGTGGTTGTCACATGTCTTCGAATTTTTGGTTCTAGGACATGCCGGTTTCCTCACGATGTTTTCTTTCACCGTTTTGAGAGCAGTGGTGGTGAATTACACAAAGTAATGCGCTTGGCTGGGTTCGAACCTGCGACCTACTCGTAAGTCGGGGCCATCACTACTCGGCCACCACTACTCTTTGAATTACTTGGTTTATTTAATTGGACGGTAAGACTGCAGCAGGAAAATCGTTCCTTCGATGAGACTATCATAACATTCTAGAAAGCGGCTTGGTACATAAACTTTTTACAAACGTTTTAAATTCGGGATCAACACAAAAAAATAAAACAACATATTTACTAGCGGAACCTATTCCTAAAATTTTATTCAAAAAATTACTCAAAGACAAAATTGATGTTTAAATGAAATCTAAGATCTGTGTGCAATTTATCCTAATTGTGATTAATGATGAACAATATAAATTAAATTAAATTATAAAATACAATTAACTAATTAGAAATAATATATGTTCCTTTTGGGCACACTATCAGTCGACAGCGATGCGGAGGTGTTTTATGATGTCATATTTAGCTAAGCCTTTAGTGTGTATATTATTTATAATTAGTTAATATAAGTAGGTTAGGTAGGAGATATTTATTATAATTGGAAGGCAATAAAGCCTGCCTTATCATTACAAATAATAAAATTAATAATTTGTTTTTTAATAAACACTATATTAATATGCAACGTGTAAGTGTCTTAAATGCGCAAAATCTGAAAATAGTTTGATCAGAATAACGAGCAGAATCAAATAAAACTTTTAAATAAAAAATATGTACAAACGGGTAAAAAACAAAAGGAACTTAGGGCGCCAAAAAATTCGTCCACACCGATGTCAATGGGAAATGTGCCCAGAACGCTGGCAGCATTGCCACGCTGGATGGCAATGCTGATTCGTTGACCGAAGAAAAGTCCAGCCCTCTGGTCACGCGAAGACTCGAATAGAGGTTACATTTTTCAGAAAAATCTTCATTAAAAATGTCGACCTGTCTATTTATGAATAGGTCAAGCCATCACATGCGCAAACCCGCTGAAATAGGTAAACAAATACAAATAGTTGTAGTCCAATCAAATGTTATCATACACGGGATAATAAAAGTTCTTATTTCAATGCAGATATACAAACACAAACAAAAATTTCACATATAATGTCTAAAATTTTTTTAAATGTATTTTTTTTTTCTCACAGAATTAGGTCTATTAAATTAAAAATCATTTGGGGTGTCTGAGGTTTTGCGCATTTAACGTTACACGTTGTATAAACTTAATTATGAAAGTCCCGGAACTTATCCTTTATTATGAGGAACACCTCATCATCATCATCACCATCTTCCTGCCCTTGTCCCGTTTTATTTGAGGTCGGCGCAACACGTTTTTTTCTTCCATTCTGTCCTGTCACTCGTCACTCTATCACTAACTCCCTTTTCTTTCATATCACTTCTCACACAATCCATCCATCTTTTCTTTGGCCTCCCTCTCCCCCGCCGTCCATCCACATGTAAACTCATAACTTTTTTAGCAACATGCGTTTCGTCCCTCCTTTTCACATGACCATACCAAGACAAACGATTTCCTTTCAACTATTCAGTCACTGGCGCCACTTTATATGGAACACCTAATAATACAAATTGCAAATTTAAATGAACGGACGAAGCTGGTGTACAAAGCTAGTCTAAATATTAATAGAGATGTCAATATTAATACTATGTTACACACAGAACATAGTATTAATATTGACATCTCTAAACTAAGAAAGTAAGAAGATTTCTGATATTGCGTCAAAATGTTACTATCCACATCTACTCTAATATTATAAAGAGGTAACGTTTGTTTTTATGTTTTTTTGTTTGTAGGGGGTAATCTCTGGAAGTACTGGTCCGATTGCTAAATTTTTTTCTCCTAGAGGAAGCTGCTTCTTTCTTGAGTGAAATAAGAAGGCGAGGGGCGAAGGCAAACGCTAGTTTATTATATTCTTTACGAGCTGCTCCCAGCGGCTTCGCCCGCGTGATAGCAGAAAATTATCCCAAGGGAACATACTTCCGGGATAAAAAATATCCTATGTCCTATTCCAGGACATCCGTGTACCAAGTTTCATCAAAATTGGCAGTGCCATTTAGGCGTGAAGACGTAACAAACAAACAAACTCACTTTCGCTTTTATAATATTAGTGAGGATTTTTTTAACCCTTCAGATACCGTCAATTAGAGACACAATAGTAAGACAATAGATGCGCGGCCACCGGTGGTCGCTTGGGGATTCATGAATTAAAATCAGTTTTTGTTTTTGCTTTTTTACACTTATTTTTAATAAAGATTTTCCTGTATTTTCTGTTTATGTTGTGTACAATAAAGAATATAATAAACAACCATTTTCCCGCGGCTTCGGCCGCCTACCTAAAATATAGCCTATATCACTCAGGAAAAAAGCAGCTTTCTATCGGTGAACAAAATTTTAGCAATCTGACCAATACTTTCAGAGATTACCTCCTAAAAACAAAAAAAAAAACAAACTTTACCTTTTTATTATATTACTTACCATCATCATCATCATTATACTTAACCCTTCAGATACCGTCAATTAGAAACACATTAGTAAGACAATAGATGCGCGGCCACCGGTGGTCGCTTGGGTATTCATGAATTAATAGTAATATAATATTGTGAGAGGTGTAAAGCCTTCAATTTCCTGAAATCCTTTAATTACGTGATAGTACTATTTCTAGTTTTACATAAATATCACAACAACTGTTAGGTCTAACGTTCCAATTCACAATGGCCGCCGTCGCTATTTATCTACCGTCAGAATCAGCAATAATATTATGACTTAAAATATATATATTTTTTTAAATGTAGGTAACGCTAACAATATTATAGTGTAGGTATAATGATAATATAGTATTATGTCGTTTTTTAGGCCTGTCATACAGTATGGATCATAATGTTGGGCTGTGAAAAAGACGGATAAAAAAAGATTCCATGTAGCGGAGATGAGAATGTTGAGATGGATGTGTGGTGTGAAGAGAATGGATAAAGTGAGAAATTAGTATATTAGGGGAAGTTTGAAAGTGGTGCCAGTGACTGAAAAGTTGAAAGGAAATCGTTTGTCTTGGTATGGTCAGGTAAAGAGGAGGGATGAAACGCATGTAGCTAAAGGAGTTATGAATTTACTAGTGGATTGATGGAGAGGGAGAGGGAAGCCAAAGAAAAGATGGATGGATTGTGTGGGAAGTGATATGAATGAAAAGAGTTGATGATAGCGTTCGTGACGAGAATGGAAGAAAGAAAACATGTTGCGCTGACTCTAAATAAAACGGGATAAGGGCAGGAAGACGATGAATATTATAGTGTAGGTTAGTGCAGATAAGTGTACAATGTGCAGTTTATGCCATATTCAAATGTAGTCATATCTTCTGTTAAATAACATATTGTGGGTTTTGATTATAATAATAATATTCCACAACTATCACACAACGCCGTCAAGTCCCAAGTTAGCTTGGGGCTAGACAGCGCTTGTGTTATGGGTACTAGACAACTGATAAACATACTTATATATTTCTAAACACATACATAATATAAATTACACCCAGACACAGAACAAATGATCATGCTCATCACATAAACATTTGTCCTGGGTGGGAATCGAACCCACGACCTCTGGCATAGCAGTCAGGGACACTAACCACTAGACCAACAGGCCAGTTGTTTATTATATTCTTTTAATTATAAATAGTTTATCCGAGTCTTCCAAGTCTTCCATATCCGTTCCGTATATACAGCATATCGCTAGGAGGTAAAAAAGATTCACCATCGGCGGAACTGAAAAAAAAAGAGAAACATGAAACATGAAAGTCGGTATGCATTTAAGCGGAAGTTGCGGAATCATTTTCTAAACCAATAGCAGAATCGTCTCAAAAACCTTTTTTCATGCTTTATATAAATATATTTATGTAGTATATATATTATTAAATACTAGCTTCTGCCAGCGACTTCGTACGCCGGTCCTGTTGCTTATTCCGTCGAGTAATTTCTCCCGTTTCCCCAACATTTCCCTTCACTGCTCTGCTCCTATTGATCGTAGTGTGATGAAAAGTATACTATAACCTGCCCAGGAGTATGAAGAATGATTGTACCAAGTTTCGTTAAAATCCATCGAGTAGTTTTTGTTTCTATAAAGAACATACAGACAGACAGACAGACAGACAGACAAAAATTGTACTGTTTGCATTTTTGGCATCAGTATCGATCACTAATCACCCCCTGATAGTTATTTTGGAAATATATTTCATGTACAGAATTGACCTCTCTACAGATTTATTATAAGTATAGATAGATAGATAATGTGTATTTTAACTATATGTATACTTTTTAATTTTGTTTTAAAAACAATGTTTTCTTTTTGTGCGCCTACCATATCGTCTCTTCACCACTCTAGGTTGACTGGTAGAGAATGCCTAAGGCATTAAGTCCGTATATGTACTTTGTGTTGAATGAAGTTCAGATAAATAAATAAAAACTCTGATACAGTTCCCCGTACACGCGCCTCAAAAAAACGCCGCAAAAAACAGCTGAAGCATGCGACAGCTTGTGTCCGGAGAAGAAGTCGCTTCAAGCGTTTTTTTGTGGCTGCACCGACGCACAAGAGCCACAAAAGAACGCCGCCTCAAAAAGGAGCTGGAAGAGGCGTTTTTTTTTGAGGCCCGTGTTCGGGTCATTAAAAGTAAATTGGTGGTTCAAGAATGAAGACGTGGCGCCATTTTAAACACTCGGCCTCGGATAGACAATATTTTTAAAAGATTTTTTTATTGACTTTGTTGTAATTAATAGTACATTATGATATAAGTGTGTAATGTTAGTGATTACCGTTGAGGCGCTATTTAGACCCGAGCCATGGCGAGGGTCTTAAGAGAGCCGAGAACGGTAATTATTAATTACTCACGTGTATCATACGACGTTTTTCAATACGCTTGTGAATAAAATAACAATTAAACTAGTAAACTTTTGTGGCGGTAAAAATCTGTTCTCATATGCGCGACCATTTTTTTTCTCGTGGGGGCAACCTGCGCCTATCCTGATACGATAAATGTCATAAAATTATGGCAAGGGAGAGGTTGAACAATAAGGTTTTAACTACATTATAGCACTAGTGCGTAATGGTAATCAAAATGTCACAGTTTGGTAACAAGTACCATTATATACCTAAGTGCAGTGCAATAAGAGTCACTTTATGAGCAAGTGTATTGAAAAAGTTTTTCTGATTCACCTGTCCCGATGTTTGTCTATCATCAATTCTAAATTAGATTTGACCCACTTCCAGGTTACCGATTGAACTAAAATTTTGCATGCATGTGTTAATCAGATGACAATGCAAAATTATTATGACATGGAGCTGATCTGATGATAGAACCGGAAGGTGGCTATAGGAACTTGGTAGTTAAATGACACAACCTCATCAAGTTTGGGCTTGTATGATTCGTCTTGACGAGTATTAACCTATTGAATGCTAATCACCGGTAATTAGTACACTTATGACGCACTGGGGAACTTAAAGCATTCAAAGAGTTAATTATATAATATGTATACCGAGTTATAAAAGCTTGCTAAAAAAAATGATTTTTATTATGACCTTTTTTGAAGTAGGTCAAATATAACATTAGTTTTAGTAGGTATATGCGAAACCCGAAACACGTGTCTAGTATTTTTATGTAAATAATCTATGTACAAAATATCATAACTGTATCATGAAAAATCACAAAGTTATAAGCTTGTTATGTCGAACCTTGCCTTACCTTGCCTTGCCTTGCCTTGTCTTAGGCATTAAGTGCGCCTTTTTAAAGTGTTTATGTGCATAAAGTTTTGAATAAATAAATATACTTGTGCCCTTTTTAAATAATTTTGGGAAAAAATATAAGTAAAAACTATTGGAATTCATTCAGTTACAGATTCTGAACAAACCACAGAACACAGGAATCTCTACATTCTTGTCTCATCTCTCATCAGAACACAGGTCTCCACCAAAAAATAATCATCATCATCTTCCTGCCCTTATCCCGTTTTATTTGGGGTCGGCGCAACACGTTTTTTTTTCCATTCTATCCTGTCGCTCGTCACGCTATCCCTTTTCATTCATATCACTTCTCACACAATCCATCCATCTTTTCTTTGGCCTCCCTCTCCCTCTCCATCCATCAAAAAATAATATAGCATTAAAATAATGTGATAGGAACTTACGGTGGCGGTGTGACCGGTGGACCTCGACCACCAGCAAACTTGCGCTTGTAACCGGACCAAGGTCGCTTCTTTATATATTTATTTCTTGGCGCAGACAACCAGTATGTTTGGGGGATAGGCCTCCCCCAAACATCTAATATTGGGGGAGGCCTATGTCCAACAGTGAACTTCTGTCGGCTGTGATGATAACGATGTTGAGACAACGAGAGTCCTATAAAACTGATCAACAACAATATAACTACTAAGTTCTTCCACATTTTGAAAACCATATTCAATAATGGTATGAAAACTAAATTTAAATTTAAAGTTCTGGACCTTATATACCCATTAATTTACCTACACTAAATTGAAATAACAAATACCATATTTAGAGATTTAATTAGTTTAATAGACTGTCCTGGTAGAGATATATGTAGGTTATAACCTACCTGTTTTGATAAAGGACCAGTGACGTGGTTAGGTTAGGGAAAAAAATAGGTTAATTTCCTTATTTTTGTTTTTCTTACAAAATGTGACTGCACATAAATTAACTTCAACGAATTCACTTCGAATGAACTTCGAGTTTGGGGCTATACCCCAAACTCTACACTCGAAGTTGTGAACGATTACGTCTACCTCGGACGGACAGTCCAGTTGGGCAGGTCTAATTTCGCGAAAGAGGTCAACCGTCGAATCAACTCGGCTGGGCAGCGTTCGGGAAGCTACGCAGTATCTTCTCGTCCAACGTACCACAGTGTCTCAAGACGAAATTCTATGATCAGTGCGTGTTGCCAGTGATGACATATGGCTCCGAAACGTGGTCGCTCACAATGGGCCTCATCATAAGGCTTAAAGTCACCTAAAGAGCAATGGAAAGGACTCTTTCGGAAGCTCTACTGAGGTCATTGACGATCTAGATGTTTCCAGCGATATCTTATTTCATTTAATTCTGTGAAAGTGTCTACTTATGCAGCCCACTGATAGATGGATGGACAGACAACGTGTAGTACTGATGGCACAAAATATATAGGTACAGAAGTCAATCTACATAGAAAGCGCGCTCGAGCAACGTACACATAGACACCGCTCACGGACACGATGTCTCGACAGCGTCTCGGACCGTTCCTCGAACAGTTCCGGCTCAAACGCTCATTAGTGTGCGTCCACCGAGCGTAGGTATAATAAGTGAAGTACATAAATTAGATTGTCTTCTGTACTATATATTTTGTGCTAAGAGCCCATTGGTCTTCGAGCATGAAAACTATTTGGATTAAAAGAAACTGTGATAGATTTTGGTTTGTCAATCTTTTATTTTATCATTTAACAACGTAAATGAAAAAGCGAGGAACCGTGATCGTTGAAAGGAGTGGAGGGAGGTCTTTGCCCAGCAGTGGGACAATATAACACAACGTAAATTTCATTTTGTTATCTTCAGTTTATGCATTATACAGGGTAATTGTTTCATTATTGGTTATGACATTACATTTGCTATTAATATAGATTTGTACGTAAATTTAAGAGGTATTTTTAAGTTTGCTTAGATTATGTTCTAATTCATTCACCTTTTTTTACAAAAAAATATGTCCTTTTATCTACTCTCGCATAACTTATTACATTGAAACCGTGTAGGAATCCTGTTCGATATATTTTTGATAGAATTTAAGCGCGCAAATCACTCCTAGACCTGGTCGCGATAGATTGAATAGAGTCAGTCATATCATCCAAGAATGACTTGAACTCTGTAAGAACTTCTCCTAAGATTATCTCAAGAAGGTTGTACTCATAGACCTTCTTGTTGTAACCATAGTATTGGATGAGCGTAGCTTCCATGGAGAAAGCAGTAGGCCTAACTACTAATTCAATGTCACCTACTTCACTTGTACCGTTCTCATAAACGATGTAAGACTTGTTGTCAACGATGACAGGTACACCATTCTCTATGACGAAGGGTGGGTTGATGATGTTTAAGTACGATGGGTTAGCAGGCAGACCTTCAATCTTCTTCACTTCATCACCAACTAATACATAGACGTTCTTGTCATTTGTGTAGTAATACAAATTGTTCTGGTAATCCAAAATGATTTCTTGCGCGTTGACTACTTTGTCAACTACCTCCTTCTTTGTTCCTTCTTCAGTAACTTTAAGGAGCACCTTGCTAGCTGTCAATGCATAAATGACATCACTGCCATTAACTTTAGCGATACTAATGAGGTCATCAGTCACGGTTCCGTATTTCTCAGCCTTGTTTTCTCCAGCATTGTACGAGTAGATTCCGTCTTTGGCAGCGAAGTAAGCTGTTTTGGTGTCATCGTTAGCTGCAGCGGCATCCCTTCCGTTGTCGAGTAGCTTAGTAGCCTGTCCGTTCTTCAACATGTAGAGACCTTGATCGACTTTATCACCATTCTCCTGGACGTCAGCTAAGACAATGAAAGTGATGGATTTAGAGTCAGAACTTTCATCTTCATCTTCGTCTGTATCGTCTCCAAAGTTTAGTGCGTTCAAAGGTGTTAATATCTTAACGATGTCATGATCTGCTGTGTATACTGCTAGTGAGTCTGGGAAGAACTCTTCGGTGACAGTGAGAGTGTCCTTATTAGATGATTCTGCGACCGCGTTTTCAGAGGTTGGAGCGGAATACACTAACCCCGCTAGGAGAGATGCCGTGAAGAATATTAGCAGCTTCATGTTGTGATCTGGAATTAAGAGACGTAGAAGTATTAGTATTTATTGTTTTACTAGCTTTTACCTGCGGCTTTGCCCGCGTTAAATTCGTTAAATTCCCCCATTTTAGGGAAGTGGGGAGTTAGAAAAAGACAAAAAGTAACCTATGCCCCCATTTAAAAAATGACGTCAATTCGGCACTGCGTTTTGCCGTGAAAGACCGACAAACAGACACACATACTTTCCCATTTATAATATTAGTATGGATACAGTTGGAATAAATGGAAGATCAAACAAGAGCTTAGTTAATGAAAGTGAAAAATCATCTTCGTTTTATTTTTTACTAGCTTTTGCCAGCGGCTTCGCCCGCGTACTTAAAATATAGCCTATGTCACTCAGGAATAAAGTAGCTTTCTATCGGTGAAAAAATTTTTGCAATCGGACCAGTACTTCCAGAGATTACCCCCTACATACAAACTTACAAAGTTTACCTCTTTATAATATTAGTATAGATTTTCCTATAGTGGCCAAACAACAATTGTTTACACCATAATTTTTTAAAATATTAATCTACCATAATCTAAGGTCAGTGTAACAATTTTTTACAGGTTAGCATCGCATGCCCCATAAACTTAATAGGTGTAACAGAAAAAAAAAACGAATAATTTAACTGACTAAAACTAACAATTACTTTTCAATCGGCTCTATCGACGGTCATGTGTAAACCGACTAATAATAATAACTGACTTGAACCATAGACAACTCGGTTGTCTATAGATCCTTGGATCCTTGTTGGTTGACCTTAGGCATTATATCCTTTAACTTCTAAGGTATGATGAGACCACATCAAAGAATCAACTGGCATATGAATTATTTTTCAATTATCTTTTCATTTTCCATACAAATCGATAAATTCACATATTTATGTAAAATACCCTTACGTGAAATACAGCACACAGACAGCGTAAATAATGTAAAGTCATTTGTTTATATGATAACTGAAATTAGATTTAATCGATGACTGGCAACGTCATAAAAGTAAAGATAAAGATACGGGTGTAAATTTTTGACCTGAATTAATTCTAATAATAATAATATTCCACAACTATCATAAAACACCGTTTAGTCCCAAGCTAAGCAGAGCTTGTGTTATGGGTACTAGACAACTGATTAACATACTTATACTCGTATATTTCTAAATACATACATATTATAGATAAATTGCGCCCAGACATAGAAAAATGATCATGCTCATCACATAAACATTTGTCTTGGGTGGGAATCGACCTCCGGCATCGCAGTCAGAGCCACTAACCACTAGACAAACAGGCCCGTCAATAAATTAAATAACAATCAATTATAAATTACTAGCAACCCGCCCCGGCTTTTCTTGGGTGCAATATTATACATATAAACCTTCCTCTTGAATCACTCTGTCTATTAAAAAAAACCGCATCAAAATCCGTTGCGTAGTTTTAAAGATTTAAGCGTACATAGGGATATAGGGACAGAAAAAGCGACTTTGTTTTATACTATGAAGTGATGATTGATGATATCTTCAAAACCATGCATTTTTGGACCCCAAAGAGTTTTAGTATTATTTTTCTTTATCTATATATATAAAAATGAAACCCGTTTTCCGTTGTCACGACATAGCATGAAAACGGCTTGACTGATTCGGCTGATTTTTTTTTGTTGTGATTGTTATTGTGAGGATAAGGTTCTTATGGAAAAAAAAATTAGGGTAGTGTAGGGTAGAGTAGGGTAGAGTAGGGTAGAGTAGGGTAGAGTAGGGTAGAGTAGGGTAGAGTAGGGTAGAGTAGGGTAGAGTAGGGTAGAGTAGGGTAGAGTAGGGTAGAGTAGGGTAGAGTAGAGTAGGGTAGAGTAGGGTAGAGTAGGGTAGAGTAGGGTAGAGTAGGGTAGAGTAGGGTAGAGTAGGGTAGAGTAGGGTAGAGTAGGGTAGAGTAGGGTAGAGTAGGGTAGAGTAGGGTAGAGTAGGGTAGAGTAGGGTAGAGTAGGGTAGAGTAGGGTAGAGTAGGGTAGAGTAGGGTAGAGTAGGGTAGAGTAGGGTAGAGTAGGGTAGAGTAGGGTAGAGTAGGGTAGAGTAGGGTAGAGTAGGGTAGAGTAGGGTAGAGTAGGGTAGAGTAGGGTAGAGTAGGGTAGAGTAGGGTAGAGTAGGGTAGAGTAGGGTAGAGTAGGGTAGAGTAGGGTAGAGTAGGGTAGAGTAGGGTAGAGTAGGGTAGAGTAGGGTAGAGTAGGGTAGAGTAGGGTAGAGTAGGGTAGAGTAGGGTAGAGTAGGGTAGAGTAGGGTAGAGTAGGGTAGAGTAGGGTAGAGTAGGGTAGAGTAGGGTAGAGTAGGGTAGAGTAGGGTAGAGTAGGGTAGAGTAGGGTAGAGTAGGGTAGAGTAGGGTAGAGTAGGGTAGAGTAGGGTAGAGTTGGGTATAGTAGGGAGGAGTAGGGAAGAGCGGGAGCGAAGCCGCGCGGGCAAAAGCTAGTAGAATATAAATCTTGAGTTATAGGATATAAAAAACCACATTGTATAAAGATACATACAAGATGTTATTATTCATACTCATGATAAACTTTACCTTTTGCGATTTTATTTTGTTTATGCTTATCAAAATTAAATGAACTCGTGAACTAAATGAGATTATGAGAGAACACATGTACAATAGGTAGCTACAGGGGTTCTGCTCGATAACAGACTTGTAGCGACATCTATGACGCCACATAAGAACTACGAAGAAAAAACTTTTTACAAAAAAAAAAATAACCGACTTCAATGTTAAAAAAACACTGAAAGGTACCAAATAACTTTAATTTTGGAAGTCGGTGTTTCTATAATGGTTTAGTCTCATCGTTATTTAACACCGACTTCCAAAATTAAAGTTATTTGGTACTTTTCAGTGTTTTTTTAACATTGAAGTCGGTTATTTTTTTTTTGTAAAAAGTTTATTATTTTACACTTTTTAGTTATGGTACCACCACTAAAAAGTACCCATATATCCTCTCCCATTCTTCTTTCAATCAGCCATTAGACTAGATGCTGATAATCCAGGCTGTAGCATCAGGCCAGACTTATGTCACCATTGCATTGAACTTAAAATTTAGTCCTGTTTAAAATGAACCCAAACACGACTACGGTGCTGTAATTTCAAGGTTTGTACTTTTTCTGATGCTCCTGGCTTTAGTATCAGGTCTATGTACTTCGGTGTTCTTTATTAGCAGTACGTTAATCCACACATCGAGCCCACTTTTCAATGAGTCTAAACTCAATATATCTGCAGTTAGTTGTCGAGGACTTAGGTACTCTGCAGACTATCCTGACTGCAGCATTAGGTCATGACTTGATGATCATGAGACCAAATGTGGCAAATGCCCTATCAAACATAAAAACAATTTACTAAAACAGTCCTTGCCCGTTCAAGTAACTTCTTACTGTTAAGGAGTTGTACCTTTCATTATCAGCCCAGCTACCTGAGATGGTTACGACCATACGCAAATACACAAGATACTTCATAAAATATGCGAAAATTAGTAAGTGAGCCTATAAAATTTGAGGGTTGCCCTCGATTTCTCCAAGATCCCATCATCAGATCCTGATTTGGTGACAATGGGACCACCTCAGAATGCAAAGAGGCCTAGCTTTTGCGTGGACGAATCCAGTCGCGACATGTCCGTATAAAAATATATTTTTCATTACTCATACTCTGAAAGTAGGTCTGAAGTTGCCTAAGGAGCGGGCTGAAAAGTATCACATTTTTCATCCCACAGGGAGTTCTACTTTCAACTAACAGCTGTCAAATTATTAAAAAAAAACTAGGTCTATCTTCTTGTATTTGTAATGAAAAGCACAGTGCTTACCTCGGGGTTAAAGTTACTTATTTAGTCCCTCAAATTAGCGACCTCGCTGCGCTCGGCCGCCAACTCCTTCTCGGGACGAAATAAGTAACTTTCACCCCTAGTGTAACAATGTACTATTTCATTACTCATACTCTGAAAGTAGGTCTGAAGTTGCCTGAGGAGCGGGCTGAAAAGTATCACACTTTTCATCCCTAGAGAGTTTTACTTTCAACTAACAGCTGTCAAATTATTTAAAAAAAGAACTAGGTCTATCTTCTTGTTTTCGAAATGAAAAGCACAGTGCTTACCTCGGGGTTAAAGTTACTTATTTAGTCCCTCGAATTAGCGTCCTCGCTACGCTCGGCCGCCAACTCCTTCTTGGGGCGAAATAAGTAACTTTCACCCCTAGTGTAACAATGTACTATCTATACTAATATTATAAAAGAGGTAAAATTTGTAAGTTTGTAAGTTTGTAAGTTTGTATGTAGGGGGTAATCTCTGGAACTAATAATCCAATTCTAAATTTTTTTTTACTGGCAGAAAGCTACATTATTCCTGAGTGCTATAGGCTATAAATTGTTTTTATAGCATGTATATTAACCGAGCTATCACAACTTTTGTCTAGCAAGTCGGAAAAAAATACCTCATAAAATAGAATTATTTGCGTGCGCTGCCTAAACAGTTGCTTAAAATTAAAAACAATGTATGGCTACCTGGTTCGTCTTAATTATTTCTACAAAAAAGTCCGCGGTACCATATCTCTATCTTTTATATTTCATCTTTTATACTTCTTTTATTGCATTAAAAATATTTTTTTTCGGCATACTTACGTTTGGTTGATTATTTGAGCAACAAAATATTAATTCTTATGACAATAAATTATTTCAGTATCACAAGAACATTATACAGATAAGATTTGCCATTTACAGCATAGCAATTGGTCATACAGTTTCGAAGATAATATAAAATTACTAAAACGCAAAATGCCCCTAGCGTAACTTTCATTGTGCAGACGTTTTACCTATTTTTTTTTTATGGTGGGCAAAAATCATCTTATGACAACCCCCGCCCTTGGGTGGAGCAAGAGATAGCGTCAGACTCTTACTGACTAAAAACCCACCCCGTTCCTTCTAGCCTTCAAACCAGGGCACGAGTTCCCTTTCGGATAACCCTGGACCCGGTAGGCTTCGACCCAGCTGGGCCTCTGCAGTTGCTGACAACTTCTTGAGGCGCGCGGGAACAGTGCGCGCCGTCGACTTCTTGGGCTCGGTCCATTACCGGACGATCGGACAGCAAGCTACCCATGGCTCGCCGTCCGCGAGCCCGCGTCTACGGTGGCCGGAAATCGGGACCGGAATCCCGGCGGTGGCGGCGGGGGCGCCGTTGCCTGATGCGGTCTGCCTCCGCCTTTGCTAGCATTACTGCTTCGCAGAAGGAGGCGACCACCTGCCATTCCTCCTCGCTAAGGACCATGGCCTCAACCAGAGCCCGCCGCGAGAGGTGTCCGCCGCCGATCGCCCCCACGAGGGCACGGCGATGCTCTGCCCAGGCAGGGCACACCTCGACTGTGTGCTCCACCGTGTCCTCCGGGCGTTCCGCACAGTGGCGACACTCGGGCGTCTCTTCCGCTTTAATTCGGTGCAGGAACCTCCCGAACTTGCCATGTTCGGTGAGGACCTGTGTCATGCGGAAGGTAAGGACGCCGTGAGGTCTTTCCAGCCACGCCTCAAAGAGGGGACTTACCGCCATAATTGTGGCGTGCCCAACGTTTCACCTATTTGCCCATAGATGGCGTTCTGCAATTACGTAATTTTTCTGAATCGCGGTGTTAAGACTTTCTGTGGATTGATGACCCTCTCGAATTATTATGCCCACGTTGTCGTTAGTTGGAGTTCTTCTGTCAGTTGCTTATTGGTTTCGGTTGTTTCGTTCGTATGGTTGTTGTTGTTGATAGATACCTCATAATCGAAAATATCGTAATTTCGTTGTACGTTTTTGTATGTTCGTAGTTTCGTACTTCGTTCTATCGTAATAATCGATACGAGTTATTCGATATTACGATTGTTTTGTTTTGTAAAGGCGGACGGTGTTCGAGTCGCTCTCCTTTTGTTCATAATTGTTTTCAAGTCTGTGCGTAGTTTGTTGAGAGCATGTCTAAAAGGAAATCTCAACTGTCCCGGCAGACATCACAGACAAGAGCCGCTCGAGTACGCCGTACGGAAGAATCTGCCCCTGAAAATGAGCAGCGCCTCTCGAGAAATAGAGAATATATTTCGCAAGCACGCGCTAGAGAATCTAGCTCCGAGCGCTCACAGCGCCTCGCTAGCCAAAATGTGAGGACATCGCGGGCCCGTGCTCGAGGAACTAGCGCTGAACGTGCGCACCGTCTATCTGAGTTAAGGCAGCATGTCTCTGAGACAAGGGATAGGGAGACTAGCGCTAAACGCTCGCGGCGGCTTGGTAGGCAAAATGTCATAACATCGCAGGCCCGTGCTCGGGAATCTAGCGCTGAACGTGCGCAGCGTCCATCTCATTTAAGGCAGCATGTCTCTGAGACAAGGGATAGGGAGACAAGGGATAGGGAGACTAGCGCTGAGCGCTCGCAGCGGCTCGCTAGGCAAAATGCCATAACATCACAGGCCCTTGCTCAGGAATCTAGCGCTGAACGTGCGCATCGTCTAATCGAGTGTAATCTTATTTTAAAACAAGAAATTTTCCGCGGACGAAGTCGCGGGCAGAAGCTAGTTTGTAATATATTGATCAACAGTGCAAATAATATTGTCCAACAGTATTGCACATGTTTAACCGGGCGACGTACGATGGGCACTTGTGCACATATAGCGTCCATCGTATGGTACCTAGGCTATGCGAGGCATACGGGATTTACTGCTCAGTATCTTTCCTCAATGCTAAATATAGTTAACTAGCTGCTCCCAGCGGCTTCGTCCGCATGATAGCAGAAAAATATCCCAAGGGAACATACTTCCGTGACAAAAAGTATCCTATGTCCTATTCCAGGGCACGGTCTAGCCGTGTACCAAGTTTCATTAAAATCGGTTTTGCCATTTAGGCGTGAAGACGTAACAAACAAACAAACAAACTCACTTTGCTTTTATAATATTAGTATAGTAAGGATATCGATATGTAATACTTTAAATCTACTCACTCAGTGCTAAAAAATATGATTTTTATTTGGATTTCTTGCTTCTTTTAATAATAGAATCCTAAGTGCGTTATATCATCGTTTCATCATTTCAGCCGATACACGTCCACGGAACGTTCCTGTGCGTCTTGCATCCATCGGCTTCCCGCAACCCTCACCAGGTCATCAGACCACCTTGTTGGAGGCCTTCCAACGTTGCGTCTTCCACTACGCAGTCGCCACCCCAGAACCTTTCGGCTCCAACGGCCATCTGTTCTGCGAGCAATGTGCCCTGCCCATTGCCACTTAAGTTTGGCAATTCTTTGTGCTATGTCGGCAACTTTAGTTCTCCTGCCGATGTCTTCATTTTTGATTCGATCACGCAAGGTAACCCCGAGCATAGCCCTTTCCATTGCCCTTTGGGTGACTTTAAGCCTTCTTATCATCGTTTAAGTCTATCTTATTCCAGCTTTATTTTATTAATATAAGTAGTTTGTAGTAAATTCTCATTTATAAAACTTCATGAGATTACTGCTTCCCAACTTGAATAGGGACAGGCGCCATGGTAGACGTTTTTCTGTATCAAAATATCTCTTCAATGATATATTAATGATTATTCGAGCGGGTACCACGTTCCATACATTTTTGCCCATTCTCTTTTTCTACATAGATTCTTTACATAAAAATACTAGACACGTGTTTCGGATTTCATACATACTAAAACTAATTTTGTTTAGAGGAGTGGGTAATGGCGACTAATACTGCATTGACAATGGCACTCAAATGTACAAGAGAAAATTACTATCATTAACATGCTTATTTCGACTTTTTGCAGTTGTTAAAATATTATAGTGTAGATACCCTGAGTTATTAGGTGTCTACTAGGTGAATATTCTAAAAATAAATAGTGATCATAAGTAACACACACACACACATGCATTTTTCTGTGACTCACAGCCGAGTTAAGCTCGCTGGCGTAGTTACTAATGGGATAGGTGGGGAACCCTGGGGCTTGGAACCCCAGGGTTCCCCACCTATCCCATTAGTTCAGGTCCCATTAGTTCACCTATCCCATTAGTTCAAGGGCTCCTAAAATCTAATTAACAAACCTCTTATTGAAATAATGAAAAACTTCAAAATCTAAATAAAAGAAGGTTGTAACAGAGTTTATTATGCTATGAAAAAAAATTCATCTATAAGATGAGATAAAAGTACAGGTGTCACCGATACCGTCACAACAACTGTAGTGTAATTATGGTAACTTGTGTCAGTCAGTAAAAGTGGGATCATCATCATCATCATCCACTGTTGGACATAGGCCTCCCCCAAGTGTCGCCACAATGATCGATCAACGGCCGTTGGGGCGGAAAGGTTCTGGAGTGGCGACCTCGTAATGGAAGACGCAACGTCGGAAGGCCTCCTACAAGGTGGACCGATGACCTGGTGAAGGTTACGGGAATCCGATAAATGCGAGACGCACAAAAAAGAAAAAGAAAAGTGGGATACTTTAAAAAAATCAACCCTAAATATAAAAATAATTATAATATTCCACAACTATCACACAACGTCCTAAGCTTTAGCTATGAGTCCTAGACAACTGATAAATATACTTATATATTTCTAAATACATACAAACATATCATAGATAAATTACACCCAGAACACAGAACAAATTATCATGCTCAACACACAAACATTTGTCCTGGGTGAGAATCGAACCCATGACCTCCAGTATTGCTATACAGGTTATTTTGGTTATATTGGTTAGTCAGGGCCACTAACCTAACTACCCACTAACCTAACTATACCAACAGGCTTGTCAAAAGATAAATAATAATAAAAAATCACAAAAAGTAAGAACAAAAATTTGAAAAAAAAAAATTTGACAAAAAAGTGGAATCAATAAGTAGAAAAGCAAGGTCACATACTATCTTTTCAGTGTATAGTCACCATAAAACACTTTCCACCGTAGATGGGGGCTCTACGACGATCGTCCGGTAACTGTCCGGACCGAGCCAAGGCGTCCCGTCGCGTTCCCGCGCGCCTCTAGGAGTTGTCAGCAACAGGAGGGGCCCATCTGGGTCGAAGCCTACCGGGGTCGGGGTTATCCGAAAGGAAACTAGAGCCCCGGTATGAAGGCTAGAAGGAACGGCGCGTTTACGGGTTTTTAGTCAGTAAGACTCTGACACTGTCTCCCGCTCCACCCAAGAGCGGGGGTTGTCATTGGATGATTTTTGCCCACCGTAAAAAAATTAAATAAAAAAAAGGCATCTGTCTATCTTTTCAGTGTACAGTCACCATAAAACACTTTTTCAGTCATAGCAATTTGATAAATGGGCATAATGGACTCGCCAATAACAGCTATTTCAGCAAATGTGGAAGAGGAAATTGGCTTAATTATCGTCATCAGGCATCGTCACAGACCGATTGACGTTAGCAGTTTTTATTGTTAGTAGATAATGCTACCATGAAGTATGTATGTTTGTGTGTGCTGTATGTAATGTATGTGTATGTTGATTTCATCTGGTAGGTCTAATTATACTGCATACCACAGAACAGAAAATATAGGTAGAAGTGCCCCTAACGTGGCTAAACACGGGAACCAGTGTCACCAAACTCACACATTTGCGTATCAAATTGTACATTACACACATAACAAACAGCAATATGATTGGCTGCGAAGCTACGAATTACAAACTTAACTTTTACAAATCATATCCTTATTGCTTTCATAAATTAGGTCTTATTAACCCTTCAGATACCGTCAATTAGAGACACAATAGTAAGACAATAGATGCGCGGCCACCGGCGGTCGCTTGGGGATTCATGAATTAAAACGTAAGAAAGTTGTTATTATTTGACACACGGAATAAAGAAAAGTAGAGGAAGTGCCTCTTAAATATGGCGCGTGTGTCAACAGCAGGCGAAATTCGCCTATTACATATTATATACTAGTGCAGGTGAATATGGCATCTATTTCAAAGGCACTAGCGTTCTGAATAGAATAAATTGGTTACAGCGCCATCTAGCGTTGAGTAGCCGAACTCGTAGTAAATTGGTGTTTAGACAAAAAACTTCTTTATTTATCACCTGCACATGTAATCGGCGAATCTCGCTTGATGTTGACACGCGCGCGATATCTAAGAGGCACTTTCTCTACTTTTCTTTATTCCGTGCTGCATACAATGAGTCATCATCATCATCATCATCATCAGTCTTTTTAATGTTCCCACTGCGGGACTCAGGCCTCCTCTCTAGGAGAGGGAATAGACCGTAATCCACCACGCGGGCTCAGTGCGGCTTGGTTGTTGTGGATGTCACATGTCTTCGAAATTTTGGTTCTAGGACATGCCGGTTTTCTCACGATGTTTTCCTTCACCGTTTTGAGAGCAGTAATTCGAAAATTTAAATATTCGAACGTTCTTCATATCGAATGATTGATAAATCGAACGTTAAATTGAAACTAGCGGCCACTAGTAGTAGATATAAACAAAAATAATCAACGCGAGTTCTCACCTTTGACATATAAACAGAAAATAATCTTCGACTGACTGTGACTCTATTAAGGGTGTTACCACACCAATCGATCGATCAAATTCAAATTCATTTATTTAGTCAGAATATGGTACATAATTATGGTCTTGAAATAAATGAATTCTGCCACGTGTGGCGTGCAAATATTTGGTAGGTACATAAAACATAAAAGTTAATGATTAAAAAAAATATTATGTTAGGATTGAGTTAGTACGACTAAAGTTTACAATTTGTGGCATGTCAAATTATTATAGAGATGAGTCAAAATTTATAAAATAATTAGAGAGAGATGTCAAAATATATTAAATTATTAGAAAAAGATGTCAAAATTTATAAAATTACAATTCAATTAAGATGTCAAAGTATCATTCAAATAGGTGTTTAAAACATTTTTTACACAAAAAATGTTTAAGTTCCTCGGTGGTAGACTGGATTAATTAACGTCGATCGATACTTTCTACCAGACCAATCGATCGATTGTCGATCGACAATCAATCGAATCCTCTTGTCAATACATTTCGAAAGAAACTGATGGAGTATAACCGGAGTTGATCGATTAACGTTGACCGATGCCATCGACCGGCAATCGCTGGATTGGTTTGTCGACCGGTATTCGTCGATCAATGAAAGCTACCACACCGATCGATCTACTTCGACCGATGACAATAGATGGCATCGATCGACGATCGACCGATTGGTGTGGTAACACCCTAAGATTTATCTGAATGAATGGTGTAAATCTGATTGATGATGATGTAAATGAGTATACATTCAGTCAAAAAAGTATCGGGAATGGATGATTTGTTTATGGTTCCAAATTCAAATTTTTGTTTTTTTGTAGTTGTTAGATTGGCACAACTGTTTTCCATTTTGGCGCGGAGTTTGAGTTGCATCTGTTATTTATATTAAATACAGTGCTGGTTTTAGTAATATCATATATAGTGTGTATTGCGAATTTCATAATGGACAAAAATATCGAACAAAGAGTTTGTCTTAAAATTTTGCATCGCCAATGGAATTTCGTGTTCGGAGTCACTGAAAATGTTACAGAAGGCTTACGGTGAAATTAAGCGACTTTATCAAAAACTTGTGCTTATGAGTTCAAAGCGTTCAAAAGCGGTCGAGATGTGATGGAAGATTTGCCTCGCTCTGGTAGGCCGTCAACGTCTGCAACTGAAGTTAACATCGCAAAAGTGAAGGAAATAGTGACTGAAAATCCCCATTCAACTCTGAGAGAGATAGCCGCCGAACTTTCTGTATCTCACGAGTCGATCCGTACCATTTTAACTAATCATTTGGGTATGAAACATGTTGCTGCTCGGCTAGTCCCAAAAGATCTGAATTTTCTCCAAAAACTCAATCGCATGAAAGTCGCTGAGGACATGCTAGAACGAGTCAGTTCGGACCCAACATTCATGAAACGCATTGTTACTGGTGACGAGACGTGGGTTTACGAGTTTGACATGCAAACTAGTCAACAAGCTTCGGAGTGGCGCCTTCCAACTGATCCGAAACCGAAAAAACCACGCCAAAGTCGATCAAAAGTCAAAGTCATGTTGACTGTTTTCTTTGACTATCGCGGTGTTGTGCACTCTGAATTCTTACCGGAAGGTCTAACGGTAAATAAAGAATATTATTTGAGCGTTATGCGGCGTTTAAGAGAGCAAATTCGACGAAAAAGGCCAGATTTGTGGAAAGAAAATTCTTGGATTTTGCACCACGACAATGCGCCTTCGCACAAGGCTATCATTGTGAACGAATTTTTGACCACTCAACAAATACCATCCAGCCACCACCATATTCACCAGATATGGCTCCTGCTGACTTTTTTTCTTTTTCCTAAACTCAAATTACCACTTCGTGGCACCCGTTTTCAATCGATAGAAGACATAAAGGAGAATTCGCGGCGAGAACTGAACTCAATTCAGGAAGCAGCGTTTAAAAAATGTTTTGATGAATGGATTATTCGTTGGCGCTAGTGTATCGTTTCTAAAGGAGCATACTTTGAAGGTGATAAAATAAATTTGGATGAATAACAGACATTTTGTGTATTATTGATCTTTTCCCGGTACTTTCTTGACAGAGTAGTACATGTGGATGTATGACGAGGAAGAGGGAGGCCAAAGAAAAGATGGAGGGATTCTATGAGAAGTACAGCATAGCATAGTCGGCCTTATAATGTTCCCACTGTCGGGACTCAGGGCTCCCTTCAGGAGAGAGAATGGGCCGTTTTCCACTACGCGGGCCCAGTGCGGATTGGTGAAGTGACATGTCTTAGAATTTTTAGCTCAAGGACATGCCTGTTTCCTCACGATGTTTTCCTTTACCGTTTTGAGAGCAGTGTTGATGAAATAAATTACACAAAGTAATGCGAAGATTAGTATGTGTAGAATCTAATTATAACCGTTTTAGTCAACACCAAGCCTTTCAAAACATTTAGGAGAAATTAGCAGGTCCTAGAATGAAACATTAGATGATAAAATCACACAATCCACACTGGTCGTGTACAATTTACCTTCGCATAGAAAGAAGACCTGTGTATGGTATCCGAGCAGTGGGAGTATATTGGCTGATTACACTTGTATACTCGTAAACGGAGAATCTATATCTATACTTATAATAAATCTGTAGAAGTGAAAATTCTGTACATTTTAAATATCAAAAAAAAAAAAAAAATGGCAGGGGGTGCTACTAGACCAACACCGAACCCAAAAATGTGCTTAAAAATATTTTTGTCTGTCTGTTTGTTCAGGCATCACGCAAAAACTACCGGTCCGATTACGATGAAACTTGGTATAATTATTCTTTAATATCCTGGGCACCACACTGGGTACTTTTTTTTATCCCGGATGGGCCGGTCAGACTTTTACTGACTAAAATCCACAGAAAAAAACCCCTGTTCCTGCTTTGCCTTCGTTCCCCGGGGTTCTCTTTCGGTTCACAAACCTTGTCCCCAGTAGGCTTCGACCCCGCTGGGCCTCTGCGGTTTTGCTGAGATCTCGTAAGCCAATGTGGCACAGGTACTGCTTGTCATCATAATAATATATGAGAGTCATAAATGAGCAGCATCAATATAAGGGTATCAATATTTAAGTCATTATCATCATATCAGCCGAAAGACGTCCACTGTTGGACATAGTTTATTTGAGATATTTAAGTAATCTCGACCTGGTCAGGGCCGCGGGAATCCGATGGATGCGTGACGCACAGGACCGGTTGTTGTGGCGACGCTTGGGGAGGCCTATGTCCAGCAGTGGACGTCTTTCGGCTGATATGATGATGATGATGAAGTAATTTCGAGTAACTACTAATATTACAAAGAGATGAAGTTTGTTTTTTTTTTTGTTTGTAGGGGGTTATCTGGACCGTTTGATAGTTTTTTAAGGGTAAAAAGCTGCTTAATTCCTGAGTGATATAAACTACATTTTAATTACGCGGGCGATGCCGCGAGCAAAAGCTAGTAAAATAATCTCTAATTCTTACTGCGACGAAAATCTCTTGTTAAACAGATAAGAAAATAAAGTAGCTTGTTCACAATGTATGAAGATGTTAAAAAAAAACCTTTTTATAAAAAAAATAATAACCGACTTCACTAAAAAATTGAATTGAATTGGAGGAGTGCCCTCGATATCGCCAAAATTACATCATCAGATTCCAACTTGTTGACTATGGGACCACTTGAGAAGCCCTTTCCAACAAAAAAAGAATTTATCAAATCGGTTGGCAAGCGACGAAGTTATGCGCGAACAAATATTAAAAAAAAATACAAACATCCGAATTGAGAATCTGTTCCTTTTTTAAAAGTCGGAAAAAAAAATGGTAGCTTACCTCAAATACGTGTTCACAGAATAGCCAATGATAACAGACTGCTTCACATGCATGCATCCATGTTTAAATATAAAGTAGTCTACGATAACTCAGTTAATTAGCAGTTTATCATTTTGTTTGTTACAACATGACCTTACTTTAGACCAATCTGTATAAACAGAGGGAACAATATTTCTGGAGAGTTGAGAATTTAAAAGAGTTTTGACTAACTATTACAAAAATATTGTAGATAACTTTTAGAGGTCGCGATTACCCGTGACCAAATTGCTATATATTTTTTTAAATATGAGAAGTTAGCAACGGTTTTCCCGTCCTATTATAATTTAGGTGTCTTCTAGGCTAGAGTGAATAGGCTTTTAATAAAGTAGTGCGCTGTATCATCAACGATTGCATCACTGCTTGCCATAAGGTGGAATTGCAGTCAAGCACTAGTTTGCATCAATGTCCTCGTATCCATCCTACGGCTCGGACGAATGTCACCTCGGTAGCATTGACAGACTTTCTTCTACTTGTATCAAAATGTACTATTATTTCATATGGACCTACATGAGCATGATGATAATGATGGAAGCCGACAATTGTCGAAGTGATTGGCAATTGACGACAGTTATCTATTTGTAACCGACTTCAATAAAGGAGGAGGTTCTCAATTCGTTTGTTTGTTGTTTATATTTTTGTTACCTAAAAACAGAGAAAACATGACAGTTGTTAAAAAGGAAATAAAGTTTTCCGATTTGTAATACAATGAGTGTCGCCGCTTCTCTCCCACCCTTTAACTCCACTACAGGCAATAAACCAATACGAACGCGCATTAGGCAACTAACAGATCACGCACACTTAGATCGCAAGTTTGCTATTGGTAGTAGAACTATGAGCATTGCCCTACTTTGTGGCACACCTGCCACGCCCACAAGGCCATTCTAACTTCTTTCATCTGTTCTGTGCCTCAGAACTACATCATTTTTATGAACCGATTTGCAAAAATCTTTTATTACTAAAAAGGATTTATGCTTCCCGCTTTGTCAAATCATCATTTCAGTCGAAAGACATCAACTTTTGAATAGAATAGAATAGCACTTATTCGGAGCAAGCAACACAAAATACCACAACATAAAAAATAATAAAAACTACAAGAAAAAAAAAGAAAGAGTACAGAAATACAATACAGTTGCATTAAATGTGCCTGAACCGAAAGGGCCACCAACTCAGCAATTGCTGGGCGTCAAACACCCAGCGCTGATTTTCAGTTGGCACCCCGCAGTGACGCACGGATGAATGGTAAATAAAATATACTTAATATATACATACGACCTATCTAAATATGACCCATACTTAAAATAAATATTTATGTTAGTGTATTTGTGTTAATTTTGTTATAATAGGTACCTAAATCTATACTTATAATAAATTTGTAGAGAGGTCAATTCTGTACATGAAATATATTTCCAAAATAACTATCAGGGGGTGATTAGTGATCGATACTGATGCCAAAAATGCAAACAGTACAATTTTTGTCTGTCTGTCTGTCTGTCTGTATGTTCTTTATAGAAAAAAAAACTACTCGATGGATTTTAACGAAACTTGGTACAATCATTCTTCATACTCCTGGGCAGGTTATAGTATACTTTTCATCACGCTACGATCAATAGGAGCAGAGCAGTGAAGGGAAATGTTGGGGAAACGGGAGAAATTACTCGACGGAATAAGCAACAGGATCCGCGTACGAAGTCGCTGGCAGAAGCTAGTATTATATAAAATGTGCAATGTTGCACACAAGCCTCCCCCAAGTGTCGCCGTAACGACCGGTCCTGTGCGTTTCACATTCATTGGATTCCCGCGATCTTCATTAGGTCATCGGTCCACTTTGTGGAAGGCCTTCCGATGCTGCGTCTTCCGAAACCAGGTCGCCACTGCAGAACATTTCGTCCACATCGACCATCTGTTCTGCAACCAATGTCTCCTGCCCATACTGTCACTTAAATTTTTCTCTGATGAAGGGATCCATGAGGAATTGAGGGAACTGGTAAAATATTATAGGCATACGCATAGTGATTTTGGTATTTTTATCGAGAACTCAACAATCTACAGTCTGAAGTATCGTTTGACGTTGTGGAACTGATGAAGAAAACCACAAACGGCCAGTGGAACTTCACAACCATACGACGTAGAAAGCGTTTTGGGAACACATTCATTATGCGTGCAGCTAAGGAGTGGAATTCCTTGCTGGAGTCTGTATTTCCTGATAGCTACAACCTGGAAATTTTGAAGTCGAAAGTGAATAGATATCTTCTAGGTAAGCGCGTTCCATCGTCGACCACATCATCGCTTAATAGAAAATACTATTTGCCTATTATATTTTAAACTTGCTTACATTTATTAAAATGCAAGTACGTGATAATAACAAGTCACAGGTCACTGTATCGCTAGATTACCGAGTAAGACATCACCACAAAATAAGACAATCTCATGTATGTACTTCACTTTTTATACCTACGCTCGGTGGACGCACACTAATGAGCGTTTGAGCCGGAACTGTTCGACGAGCGGAGCGACACGCTCCGAGATATCGTGTCCGTGTGCGGTGTCTATGCGTGCGTTGCTCGAGCGCGCTTTGTATCTAGATTGACTTCTGTACCTATATATTTTGTGACATAACGAAACATTCACTGATAATCTTAATACCTAAGAACTGTTTTCGCTTTTATATTCCACTGAAACCCCGATAACTACCATTCTGGGAATTTCCGTGATATTTTTATTGATTGTGTGATTCTTGGATTTTCTATTAAAGGCCGTATTTTTGTATTAAGGGCCGTAGGGAGCAGTGGTGGCCGAGTGGTAATGGATCCGACTTATGCTTTGATCACACGTACCGAGTAAACGGGCGAGACAGTGCTCTCGGCCGATAACTCGGTATGTGTAAACACAGCGCCGAGTGCTCGACCGAGCGTTTATCTCTACAACTGGTTAACATCACTGTCTCGGCCGAGCAACATTTTATTGTCTCGCCATTTTACTCGGTACGTGTGATCAAGGCATTACGAGTTGTAGGTCGCGAGTGCAAACCCTGCCAGGCGCATTACTTTATTTCATTACTACTGCTCTCAAAACGGTGAAGGAAAACATCGTGAGGAAAACGGCATGTCCTAGAACCAAAAATTCGAAGACATGTGGCATTCACCAACCCGTAATGGGTCCGCGTGGTAGATTACGGCCCATTCCCTCTCCTAGATAGAAGGCCTGAGTCCCAGCAGTAGGAACATTAAAAAGGCTGATGATGATCTAATCTTCATACCGGGGCTCGAGCTTTCTTTCGGATAACCCTGGTCCCAGTAGGCTTCGACTCAGCTGGGCCCCTCCTGTTGTTGACAACTCCTTGAGGCGCGCGGGAACAGTGCGCGCCGTCGACATGTTGGGCTCGGTCCGGACAGCGAGCTACCCATGGCTCGCCGTCCGCGAGCCCGCGTCTACGGTGGGAAGTACATGCATGAGATTGTCTTCTGTACTTGTCAATTTGAGGCTATACCCTCCTTATTAGGGAGAGTCGTAACGCATCGTAAACTGTAACGTAATGGTTTATTGTAGTAGTGTAGGTAGTGGTAGTAATCACGCTTGCAGTGACTATAATTTATGTTAATGTTACATTATTATCTACTATTAATTATAGTCATGTTGCATTTTCCTTGTTATTATGCAAACATATACATACAACATTATTTTTAGCATATGCCAAACCTAAACAAACTATTTGTTCAGAATGTTCTGAATTATTTAGTTAAGTGTTTTTATTTTTCATGTCCTTCTACTTATCATAAAACTAGGACCCGCCCCGGCTTCGCTCGGGTGCAATATTATACATATAAACCTTCCTCTTGAATCACTCTATCTATTAAAAAAAAACACATCAAAATCCGTTGCGTATTTTTAAAGATTTAAGCGTACATGCATAAGGGCTATGCTCGGGGTTTCCTTGCGTGATCGAATCAAAAATGAAGACATCCGCAAGAGAACTAAAGTTGCCGACATAGCACAACGAATTGCCAAATTTAAGTGGCAATGGGCAGAGCACATTGCTCGCAGAACAGACGGCCGTTGGGGCCGAAAGCTTCCGGAGTGGCGACCGCGTACTGGAAGACGTAGCGTTGGAAGGCCTCTTACAAGGTGGACCGATGACCTGGTGAAGGTTGCGGGAAACCGATGGATGTGAGACGCACAGGAACGTTCGTTGTGGCGACGCTTGGGGGAGGCCTATGTCAAACAGTGGGCGTGTATCGGCTGAAATGATGATGATGATGATGAAGCGTACATCACCCTATGTACGCTTCATCATCTCTCAGCTATGTAGTGAATCGAGAATTTTTTTTTATTTTTATTTTATCATCTACATTGTACTCACATAAAGAAGCATCGAGAAATATATAATCAAACATTGTTTGTAACACATAATATGATTTAAAAGAGTGTCCATGGAGTTTCTTGCGCGTTCTTCTCCATATATATCTACGCTTTGGAACGTGCAATTTAGCTTCACTTTTCTTGGACTGTCCGACATTTGACTATTCAAAAGTGCCTGTAAATGGTCTATTTGAAATAAATGATTTTGTATTTGTATATGCTTTTTTTAATTCATGAATCCCCAAGCGACCACCGGTGGCCGCGCATCTATTGTCTTACTATTGTGTCTCTAATTGACGGTATCTGAAGGGTTAAGGTTGGAAATCATCTAATGACATCTACGACAGAGGATATCGAAGACAGGAGCCTTTTTAATGTTCCCACTGCTGGGACTCAGGCCTCTCTAGGAGAGGAAATGGCCCGTAATCCTCCACGCAGGCCCAGTGTTTGGTGAATGTCTCATCACATGTCTTTGAAATGAGCTCCCTCTGAATATCAGGATGGCGACCAGCCGATTTTCCTTCAAGGTGAAAGCACGTGAGCATATTCGCAAGATGATGATCATCACAGCACTGGGGGTCTACTCGCTTTCTCCGAAAAACGAAGTTTCGATTGAAATTTCGCGTGTTTCCTACCACGGTTCCTTTCATTCCTGAAATTTCGCACGAACGAAAAACGTTTGACGTACCGAATCTCTAAATCTACTCTAATTAGTTATGTTTCGAAAAAAAAAATATAATTATGACAGAGGATTGTTTGCAATTTTAACGTCGAATGAATATCGTTCGTTTATGAAAGTTTCGTTTCGGAAAAAGCGAGTAGACCCCCTGATTGGTTGGATTTGTTGTTTTACTACAGCATTGCTTATTTATATTATTATATATGTATCTAAGTATGTATATTACTATTGTATATGTTTCTCTTCGGTTTGTTTATTTCTTACGTTGCACCTGCCATGTTATGTTTCTGCTTCACCCTAATGTCGACTGGCAGATAATGCGACTGGCCTGTTGGTCTAGTGGTTAGTGGCCCTGCCTGCTATGCCGGAGGTCGTGGGTTCGATTCCCACCCAGGACAAATGTTTATGTGATGAGCATGATCATTTGTTCTGTGTCTGGGAGTAATATACCTATAATGTGTATGTATTTAGAAATATATAAGTATGTTTATCAGTTGTCTAATACTCATAACACAAGCTCTGCTTAGCTTGGGCCTAAGGCATTATAATAATGTAATTAATAAAATAATAAAATTAAGTTCGCCTTTGTACTATGTTATGTGCATAAAGCTTTTTTTTTGTTTGTTTGTGTTGTATATGTCGTGACCAGATTTTAGAATGAGATGTCAATCCTCGTTTGGCTATATCATTAATGTACCTAAGATTTCTTTGCATCAATAATCTTATCTTTCACTTAAATTTACTTGTTGTACATCAAATATTAATGGAAGTTTTACAATTATTAAAGGACTTGGGGCACCCTAACTCGGACAGGTTGAGTTAGAAGGGGATGACGAGATTTAGAGAGCAAGCGAATCGAGCGAACACAGGCCCCGCCGGGATTCCGATCCCGATTTCCGGCCACCGTAGACGCGGGCTCGCGGACGGCGAGCCATGGGTAGCTCGCTGTCCGATCGTCCGGTAACTGTCCGGACCGAGCCAAGGCGTCGACGGCGCGCACTGTTCCCGCGCGCCTCAAGGAGTTGTCAGCAACAGGAGGGGCCCATCTGGGTCGAAGCCTACCGGGGTCGGGGTTATCCGAAAGGAAACTAGAGCCCCGGTATGAAGGCTAGAAGGAACGGCGCGGGGTTTTTAGTCAGTAAGACTCTGACACTGTCTCCCGCTCCGCCCAAGAGCGGGTTTCGTCAATGATGATATTCCCCGTCGACAAAAAAAAAAAAAGGCCCCGTCCCCCACAATAAGTACTTTTGGTGGTAGATAAGCATAATTTGTAATAGAATCAGGAATACATTGAGGAATAGTCGCATCTACCGGTGGACAAAATGACTATTTTACGATATGACCATATGCTTGACCATATCATGAAATGACCATGCATTTTGCTCCATTTCATGAAATATACACATTATGAAGTAAGCAATTCTAAGATCTGGCTACGACTGTGTATATAAATATGCATGACATGTATAAACATTATCTACATGTATATTTATATATATTATTATGTAGATTAAGCAAAGGTGTGTGTTGAAATGAAACTAAGTGCCAATGAAATATAAATTTATTTAGATATAAACATTTCCAGATGGTTCGAGCTGGTTTCATCATTCGTCTTTGAGGGAGGGGCTCCAGGAGGACATGGCATTCTGGTAACCCTATGGCAAAAAAGTGCAGTGATACATGAAAATGATCCTTATTTGCTTAGTAGTAGAGTAGAGAAATGTAACTATTCGGTACCAGCTACCTGAGGTGATTATGTTTTGCTCATAAAAGTGGAAATTAGCTGATTGTCTAGCGTAGCATAGTTAGCCTTATGATGTTCCTACTGCTGGGACTCGGGCCACTGCTATCTAATTTCGTTCACGCACGGGGTCACAAATTTCTGAAAATATCAAGTGATGATCCTGACTGACTCCCAGCTTCCAGTGTGTACTTGACTTTCAAATTTTAACTATCCTTTGACCTGTTTTTCGTAAGAAACTTTGATTAGCGTCACACGGCATTGACGCCGTAACTATTCATATTTTGGTCCTTTCATATTTTTGGTCCTTTCATATTTTAGTCCATTCATATTTTTGGTCCTTTCATATTTTTGGTCCTTTCATATTTTTGGTCCTTTCATATTTTTGGTCCTTTAATATTTTTGGTTTTTTCATATTTTTGGGTCCTGAAACGCAAGGCAAAGATCGAATATAGAAGTAGGTTAAGTCAGTAAAAGTCTGACGCGCTATAAACCTTGACTTGTATGAAACATTTGAAATATTATTAATTATCTTAGACTGTGAGTATGAGAGTATGATGTATAGCACAATTAATTTTTGACGTTAAGTAGTTTGGAACTTTACCTGTTAATTATATTGTTTTTAATTATTGCATGTATGAGTAAATAATTATTTTATGACATTTATTCTTATTTATTTATATATTGTGCGCCATTAAGGCAAAATATGACATGATTCAACCGAGCTTTATGTGATATATTGCATATATTTTTAGTATATGTAAAGCCTGAATAGTTTGTTCAGAATCAGTAACTGTAACGATTCCAATAATTTTTACACCATGTTATATTTTTTACCAAAAATATTTGAAACAAGGACAGGTTGGACTCCACCGACTAAAGGTACAACACAGGTCACGGCAGCTCATAGCGGGCATTATACGCCAGCAAACAGCTGGATGCAAGTGCAAAACTACCCCTCAGTCGCCCAGATGGGCCGGTGACCATGTATTTGTGTGGATAACAAGCATACATAACAAGTTTATAACTTTGAGAATTTTCTTGATACAGTTATGAAATTTTGTATGCAGATTCTTTACATAAAAATACTAGACATGTGTTTCGGATTTCGCATATACTAAAACTAATAACGTAACGTGTATAATCATGTTTTAGCAAAATAAATAATTTTGTATCTATATATATAAAAATCAATGCCACTTTTCGTTGTTAATTTATAACTCAAGAACGAACTCACCTTTCCAAACCAAATTTTTAGGCTTTGTTCGGACTATTTAGTAGATGGTTTATGTGAAGTTTGGTAGGGTAGGGTAGGGTATAGTAGGGTAGACTAGTGTAGAGTAGTGTAGAGTAGTGTAGGGTAGAGTAGTGTAGAGTAGTGTAGGGTAGAGTAGTGTAGAGTAGTCTAGGGTAGAGTAGGGTAGAGTAGGGAAGAGCGGGCGCGAAGCCGTGCGGGCAAAAGCTAGTCTAGTATAAAAATTATCATCATCATTAGCCTTTTTAATGTACCCACCGCTGGGACTCAGGCCTCCTCTTTAGGATCCATAATCCACCACGCAGGCCCAGTGCTTGTTGGTGAATGTCACATGTCTTCGATTTTTTGGTTCTAGGACATGCCGGTATCCTCACGATGTTTTCCTTCGCCGTTTTTAGAGCAGTGGTAATGAAAGAAATTACACAAAGTAATGCGCCTGGCAGGGTTTGAACCATAGAAATATAAATAACAGAAGAAGTGCCAAGGGGGCGTGTGCATGTCCGCTCGAATTGCATTATAAGTGCATATTGGGGCAAACGGCCGGCAGTTATGAACTTGTGAGACTCGCGATACGTGATCGTAAACAAACTTGAAATGCCGTGTTGTTTAGTGGTTTCATGCAAGAACTGAAGTGATAAGACAAGCCTGGGTCATCACGGAATCTCTTACCATATGTAAATACAAGTTTAATGCTATATTTATCTTTAAAATCAGTAAAAACAACAAATCTTATAATATGCATTGCTGCTACTACGATTTTCGTTTTCAAATATCAAAGTGACTGTATAACTCATAAAGTAAATACATTGCTCTTTAACAACTACCAAATTTTAACGCTCAGTAATTGGACAAGCAATGTAAAAATAACATAACGATACTTTATCAGTGCAGCGTATTTCATAATACCGGCCGCTGATCCGTTCCGCTAGTCAGGGATGCGCGTGTTCTTTTTTCGTTCATTCCTGTACGTGTAGTAGTGTCGGTAGTGGAAGGGAGATCTGGAGACACCGTGTTCCGATACATTTTTAACTACTTAGCATATCTCCTCCTTTCTTATATCTATGGTTTGAACCGAACTACAACTTGTAAGTCGGGGCCATTACTGCTCGGCCACTACTACTCTCATAAAATTTTATACAGAAATAAAAACAAGAAAGTATTCCTAATTATGTTAAGCTTCATGTAATACTCTCCTACCCTGCTTCTTATCTTATATCTCACTTTCAATATTGTTTCAATCTGACATCTGTTCATCACTCGCTAGGAATCTGCGCTGTTCTAACAATCTCATACTGTTTTTTCCTTCTTATACTTTATATTTTCTTTCTACATTTCATCTTCCATCTATTCAGGGTTATTTTTAAAACACTAACAACCTTGCAGAACTGTATTACTAAAATCACAAACAATAAATTTGGTTCTATGACTTTTTACAAAACATAATTCATTTAACAAAAACAAAGTTCAAGATTTTGATGTTCTATCTAACACATTTCAACTCTGTATTTTGCTATATTTTACTACGTCTGTCACGCACCTCCGCTGCCATATCACCGCTCCCCTCCGCTATTGTACTATCGCTTGCTTCGCATATACTTAGTAATATTTAAGACGTTCAATTTAAATATTTTTATTTTTATTTGAAAATCTGACGAACTAAAATATGATAATTTTTTAAAAGTCATAGAACAAAAATTGTTGTTTATGATGTTAGTAACATAGTCCTGAGAGGTTGAGTAGAAATTAGTTATGTCAAACAAATTTCTACTCAATTAGAAATGCAATTAATTATTTATAAATAGCTTTTGCCTGCGGCTTCACCTGCGTGCATAAAATATAGCTTATGGCACTCATGAACAAAGCAGCTTTATATCTGTTAAAAAAAATTGCAATCTGACCAGTACTTCCAGAGATTACCTCCTACAAACAAAACGACAAACTTTACCTCTTTATAATATAATTTAGACAAGCTTAATTTTTTTCGGAAGGTTAGGCAGAGATATTCTTAAATATAAATTTCGCCAAAAGTACTTTGAGATAGTGAGTGGGCTGAGCTACATGCATGCACTGCATGCACATGCAGCATTTGATGTAATTATTGCGTAAAAATATAATGATATAATGCATATTTTATATACCTATACTATTCACATGAAATAAAAGTTTTGAGATATATATGTTTTTTTTTTTAAATATAAGGGTAACAATGGTCCTACGGAGGTGTGTAATAAAAAGCGTAATTAACTTAAAATAAAAAACATTTATTTATAAAATCATGATATAGTTAAAACATATCAAAAATTCGTACATTCACATTTTAAGGCAACATCATCGGCTCTTAGCATTTTTTAATATTTACTAAAAAAATAAAAATATGTCAAAAATGTCAAACATCAGCCATTTTATGCTTGAGATTTTTGTCAAAAATTAAACTAATCGGTCCAAAAAACTTTCAACAATTTATTATTAAATATTTTAATAATTATTTTTTTTGTACTAAATCTCTTAATAAAATATAATTATGTTTTGGAAAATGTGATAATTTTGGGCAATATATATTGTTATCACATTCCCCACTAAAATTTAAGTTAAATTAATAAATATTCTTTTGTCATTTTTTATTGTCATGTATCTTTTTTATATAAAATGAAAATGGTGCTATTTAATTATTAAAAGAAATAATTTAAAAGTAAAAGAAGGTGAAGAAAAATAAGAATTGCAAAAAAATATTAAATTATACTATTAAACTAAGGCAGTATCTATGTGTCTATTTTGAGATATTAATACCTATTGTCGTTGTAATACATACTGATTTAGCACTTTGAGATTTTTATTGCAAAATTAAGAGAAAAGTGTAAAAAAAGGAACAAAATAAGCTGCAACATTTTTTTTTGATTCAACAATTAAATTGTTCTTTAAAGTAATTATAAATTACCAAAATAGAGCAATACAAAGCAATAACTTAACTAACAACTTAGGAAATAAACCACATGAAGTTGAGCGTCCGTAATATCTTTTCATTAGAAAATTAAAAATGATCAAAGATTTTTATCAAAAAAAAGAAATCTACAAAAACTTCTCGAGAGAAAACACGAAATAGAGAAAATAAATATACTGAAAGTTCAAGGCAATAGTAAAAGTAATCTCAGAAAAAACATTAAGGACTCAACAACGTAATATCATAGGTATCTCGCAGTCTCACTTGGAGTGCACGAGGTTAAGGAACTCCTCCCTCGTCTTCGGGTCATCACGGAAGACTCCGAGCATTGTCGACGTCACCGTCTTACTGTTGATCTTTTGCACACCTCTCATAACCATGCACATATGCCTGGAAAAAGAAAAAATATTGTGTTAAAATGTATGAAAAAAAAAAGACAAAATTTCATTGGCAGCCTATATAAAAGTAGGTACAACTAGTGCACTCTAGTGAAAAATCACTGAACTAAATAAGCTAAATAATTGAACAACAAGTGCCGCCACCTCTTAAGTAAATCAGGAACTACGTTATACTTCGACAACAATGATCTATAGTTGTTAATAACGCCATCTAGATTTTCTCGAACTTGCTAGTATGATTTCGCCAAAATGGAACTTTCCGTGTGGCATTCGATTTGAGACTTATTAAAATCTATGTAATGATAAAAACAAATGTTATTCTAGTGTGCCATTGCTGCATGCACGTAGATTAGTTACATATATATATATAAAGAAAAAGAAAGAAAGAGAAATGCATATTCGTGCCTCACACAATCATATGAACTAAAAACACACAATGAAAAAGAAAAAAAGAAAGGTATAATCAGTGCAAGGCCAAAAAGGCACCTAACTCAGCATATGCTGCGTTATTTAAAACGATAAATAACGCAGCGCTGATATTCTGTTAGGGCCTGCTGTGATGTTCCGAACACATTATCCTATATCGTTAATATATTAAAGTAATTTCTTCAGGATAAATAATATTTTAAAACAATCCCTTTTGATAATAAAGTTTATTGCATTCTATACAGAGCAATCGAGCTTCTGAGATATATTTTAGATTTATATTTAAATCAAATGAGATTTTTTTTTCGAGTTTCTTGGACAAATTCGTCATTAGCATTACAGATTTCAGTTAAAGACGAGTGGCTATAGTTGAGAGGTTTGTTTTGGCGTATCTATTCCCTCCTAACATCATCATCATCTTCCTGCCCTTGTCCCAGTTTATTTAGGGTCGGCACAACACGTTTTTTTCTTCAATTATGCCCGTTTCTTATTTTCTCTACTAACATATCAACCCTTTTTAGAAAGAACATCGTAAACGACAAATTGCGTTTTCTAGGAATAGGTTTTCTCTTCCACGTAAATGGTAACTTACTAGATCTAATAGAATAATTAATTACTTAGGTGCTATTAACATGTTTTCATGTTTTTTTTTAATAATTATGGAAAAAAAACCCCATTCTTGCAAAAAACGTAAATGATCGCCTACGATGGCTTATTCTGTCTGAAAAGGCTCGATATTTAGATAAAAATAGTAGACGGTCATTTTAAAGTCGATGTCTATTATGACGTGTCATTCATTAAAAACAGTCGTCTAGAACTGATAATTATAATGATGAGCATCGACAAAAACTAGACATGACGTCGGCAGTAAGTTTTTGCCGAGACAACAAAATTGAGGTTAGACAGTGTTTGTTGATTTATTATGGCAAAGCAAGGATTGTTCTATAGTAATAATAACTGACATAAGAAACCTTGATATGACGAGAGAGAAATTGCGAGATTTCTATGGAAATTTCATCATCATCGGCCTTTTTAATGTTTCCACTGCTGGGACTCAGGCCTCCTCTCTAGGAGAAGGAATGGGCCGTAATCCACCACGCGTTTCTATGGAAATTTATGTAGAAGTACTTACAAATCCTATCAGATTTTAGGACTTTTGATGTACCCTTTCTTTTTTTTTTCTAGCCTACTAGCCTCGATGGCGCTTTCCATCTGCAGGAACGCACTGTGATGCGACACTTGCCCAGAGGTCACTGCTTATGCAGCTGACGTGACCCGCCCAATTCCATTTGAGCCTGGCCGCCTTTTTACCCACGTCTATTACTCCCTTTTTGGAGTGCAACATGTTATTCCAAACTCGGTCTGTTCTTTTTACACTCAGAATGCTGCGCTCCATAGCTCTTTAGCAAACCCCAAGGCGAAACTTTTGTAATTCGGTGAGTGAGGGCCTCAAGTCTGCTATTACAGTAGTGTCAGAATGGTCTATCATTGTTTTCATAATGATTGATTTTGACAAGTTTTGGTAATCTGCTAATATGTATAATGGCGACATTATGACTTTCCAATGGTCAACCACAGACAATCCATTGAAAGAAATGGCATAGAATGGTCAACAAACCAATGTCTGTCATATGCGTCAATCTGTTAAAATTTTGGCAGTTCCTTTGATCATTGAACTACAATTAGAACATTATTGTGCAGTTATTACTTTTAATAACCTTGATATTGTCATTTTACCACAACTTTATTGCGTGATCATTGACCGATCAATGATCGATCATTATGAATTAGCAGATTAAGAACTTTTAGCAAAATGACGATGGGATCGTGTCGGAATGACGATTTTATAAAAGTAGCAGACTTAAGCCCCAGGTCTGAGCACCGTAGGTTAGTTGAATGAGCATCTTGATACAATAATATAGAAAATGACGACCACTTACACTCCTTCAATAACAACGGCGACGCCAGCCGGGCGGACGGCCTGAGTGACAGCTACGGCGATCTGTTTGGTCAGACGCTCCTGCACCTGGAGACGACGGGAGAAGATCTCCACGATCCTGGAATAATGAGAGAGGGTTGTGAAGAACTGTGTGACGAGAAAGAGAAGAGCACACACAAAAAACGAAAGGATGTAATGTGACCATTAGCAAACAATAAATAAATTGTTGATAATAAAAATTGTAGAAAGATATTTTGTTAAAGTCTGTCTAAAAAGTCAAACGACTTGGGAATTTTGTATATTGTTAATCATTTAAAAAATACCTATATTCGATACTTTTTATAAGGTTCTTACTATGATCAAGATCTTTTAATCAACCTTGATTATTGAACCAGTGTTGACTACATCAGATTTCATTTTGCCTTAATAATTACGCAAGTCATTTGAATTTCTAGACAGACTCTAAAGACCATCAATATACAGGTATTAATTTGTACTCTGCATTGTTTTTCTTAGTTGCACTTATAGCGTATTACAGAATACATTTTCAATTTAATTCATGAATCCCCAAGCGACCACCGGTGGCCGCGCATCTATTGTCTTACTATTGTGTCTCTAATTGACGGTATCTGAAGGGTTAAGGTTTAGCGACTTAGCACTGATGTATGCAAACACTATGACTATTTTTGTTAACAATTTGTAAGTGTAACAAAATGATATCAAATCTTATACGATTCATTCATGTCTTTAAATAAGTGTCACATATCGTTGTCTTTTGCAATGTCTCTTTTCTCATTCCTTTAAATCATCGATTTCATATCAATATCGAAAATACAAAGTTCATAATCTCTTACCTAGCCAGCTTGCTCAATCCAAGGATCTTGCCCTGAGGCAGGTAGCCGATAGACACCTTACCGTAGAACGGCACCAAGTGATGCTCACACATGGAGAACATTTCAATGTCCTTGACTACAACCATCTCATCGGTATCCTCGTCAAATATGGCGTTGTTTAGAACCTCTGAAATAGCAAATATGGGTACATTAATTAGTGTTGACAAGTTAGCATAGCATAGTCGGCCTTACAATATTCCCACTTTTGGGGCTCAGGCTTCCTCTCTAGGAGAGGGAATGGGCCATAATCCACCACGCGGGCCCAGTGCGAGTTGGTGGATGTCACATATCTTCAAATAAAGACAAGTTAATTAGAGTTTAAAATTTTATTGATAGTAGTAATTTTTTATATTTCTGCTGCTTTTTTTATATAGCCTCTATTTTGTAATGTGAATGTGAGAACACTGTATACTCCACGAGCTCTTAGATTACTTCCTATAACGGCTTAATTTTTTATTATGATTATTTTTATTGTGTTTTTGTGTTCAATATTGACTGGTCTACACTGTTCTTACAAAATATCTATTCATAATATAAATTGTAATAACAAGCACTTTTTTAGAAAGAGTAACCATGGAGTTTCTTGCCGGTTCTAACGTTTTTTGAGTGCCCATGTAGGCCTATGTGAAATAAAATATTTTGACTTTGAATTTTACGTATTTGAAAATTATCGTTTTTCGTATAGAAATTTGAGTTTTATCAGATGATGATTTTTTATTGGATGACCCAAAACAAGTTCAAATTAGGCTCGTTAAATTAAAATATTTGACTTTCTTTCGATAGCCATTATAGGTGAAAATACAATGATGCAAGAACTTTTCTTATTTCGTCATATCATAAAATTGTGACGACAGAACGTTACTTAACGACAGTACATTCAATTTATTCGCTGAAAATGAAGTTCGGTATAAACATTGTAAATTCTTCCATGTAGGTAGGCACAATTGAAGACTGCAAATCAAATGCAGTACACGTGTATGAACTGAGTAGAGTTTTATATACAACCTTATTATTATTCTGTAGTTTTTTTTCTATCTGATATAAACTAGTGTTTGATTGCAACCCCACCTGATGGTAAGCAGTGATGCAATCGTTGATGGTGAGGCGCATTAGTTTACCCTCCATGACACCCTCGCCTACGGCTCGGGCGAATGCCGCCTCGGCATTTACAAACTTTCTTCTACTTTCATCAAAATGTACTATTATTTCACATAGATCTACATGGGCACTTATAAAACGTCAGAATCTAGTGCAAGTTCCAATTGCTCGTTTACTGTGCAGAAAAACTGTGAAGAAATTTAATGGAAACTTATTTAAAAAAAAAATATCTGAATTAGTGCTTGACTGCAATCCCACCTGATGGTAAGCAGTGATACATCTGTTGATGATAAGGCACACTAGTTTATTAAGAACAAATTCACTTTAATCTTGAATACACCCAAATTATAATCGGATGGAGACCGTCGGGTTGTCCAGTGGTAGAAATGAGATGGCGGAATCTAGTCATGCAATTCCCTTGCACACTCTTCAAAATGAAACCTGTAAACTGATAGATAGACCTGTAGCAGTAGACTAATAACCTACCTTCAAGGCTCTGGTCATATCCTTTGGTAAAGAAGAGCATAGCTTTGGCGGCACGCTCTGGAGTCTTCAGCAGACCCGCTCTCTCTGGATCCTCTCCAAGACCTGAAGATTACAAGTATTTCGGTTAGCAGATGAAGAAATATTACTGTGTTTAACTAAATGGTGTCAGTACGAATTACAGGGCAATTAGGTACGAAGCTGGATGGTGTTTAGAGCTGTCTTTATAATATATGTATTTTTCGTTTGTATGTGTGTTTGTTTTTAACCCAGTAGGTGGCCCGGGGTGGGTTTTTAGTCAGTAAGAGTCTGACACTATCTCCCGCTCCACCGAAGGATGAATATTTGTAGTCATCAGCACTTTCTAGTACCTATATATGTTATGGTGTGGAAATAAATAAAATAAATAATAAATTTGTGTCTTTGATGGAAAGTTAGAAGCTTGGTCTAGTTCTGGTTTGTTTTAAATAACTTTGTATGAAATCAATAAAGCGCCTCTAAACTGCGATGAGGCCACCTATTTACCTCTACTGTAAATATCATCATCATCGTCATGAAAACGTCCTCTTATGGTCACCTAGTGCTTGTCTGTGGGAACCTTCAGATTCTGCAAGCATATAATACTGCCCCTGGTAGTTAAAAAGACGTATCTAACAAAAACGAAAACGGATAAAAAAGTTTTAATGAAGGAAACGGGAAATCGGGCCTTTTTTCTTTGTGTTAAAACCGCAATGGAAAAATTTGCAAAATATAAAAATTACAGGCAGATGCGCCTTTTTTTCCTGATTCCGGCAATGTATATAACTCAAATCTGAAAAAAATAATTAAATGCGTCTTTTTTACTAACGGGGGCAGAATAGTGCTCAAGTGTTTGAAAAATTTTTACCTGTAAGCAGGAGTCTGTAAGAGTTGGCCATGTCAGGTAGGAGTGCCTCCCTAGTGGGTGGTCTGTGGTCCAACTCCAGATCATGGTGGAAGGTGCAGTTCTCATGGCCTGTGGACAAAGGAGAGGTTTTGTTAGAAACATAGTGCTTAAGAACAAATAAGTAGGAGTAGAATAGAATAGAATAAAATAGCATTTATTCGGCGCAAGCAACACAATATACCACAACATAAAATAATAATATAAAAAAAAGAGTACAGAAATACAATACAATTGCATTAAATGTGCCCGAAACCGAAAGGGTCGCCAATTCAGCAATTGCTGGGCGTCAAACACCAAGCGCTTATTTTCAGCTGGCACCCCGCAGTGACGCACAGGAGTATGTAGGTATATGGAAGAATATAGTGACGAAAGTTGATGTAGACGCTGAATCAGTAAAATACAGTTTATAATTTTGCAATCTTGTTAATAAATATTTTCGTAGGACTGCAAAATTATTTCAAATGCGTCATTTTGCAACATTAGATAATATGATAGCATTTTTTTGCAATAGGACAAATTCTTTCTGACGTTTTGTAAAATAGACTTTAGTTATTTTGCAATTCCATTTCAGTTTTTTTTTGTTAGATTCATAGATTATAACAAGGTATTAGTTTAGTTTCAAAAGTTTCTTTAGAATTTGTAGAGACAGACATTTTCTTAAAATCATCATCTTCCTGCCCTTGTCCCGTTTTATTTGGGGTCGGCGCAACACGTTTTTTTCCTTCATTTTGTCCTGTCACTCGTCACGCTATCACTAACTTCCTTTCATTTCATATCTTTCTTAAAATAATCTAATAAAATTTGCGTTCGTGCATTGTAGTGTCTGTCACTTGAATCTTATCATTTTTTGCTTTCAATGGTCAATTATAATACTGTCGTTTAATACAAGATAATATGATCATATTTGACATTGATCATTCGGAATAGCCTGGTGACCAAATGAAACATTCTTGTGATGGAGTAGAATGACTGAAAACAAACACAGAAAATATGGATGACAATGTCTTTTTTTTAATGCTATTTGCTAGCAAACTAGCTAGACTACTATATGAAAAGCAGTCACCTTGGTGCCTAGAGATATGTGCAATATGAAATATGCTAGATCATCATCATCTTCCTGCCCTTATCCCGTTTTATTTGGGGTCCGCGCAACACGTATTTTCCTTCCATTCTGTCCTGTCGCTCGTCACGCTATCACTAACTCCCGTTTCATTCATATCACTTCTAACTAACTTAAATTCATAACTCTTTTAGCAACATGCGTTTCATCTCTCCTTCTTACATTACCATACCAAGACAAACGATTCCCTTTCAACTTTACTAAAAAAGAATAATACACTAAACTAATATACTAGATAATTATTGTATATTCTTTTCAAAGAGGTCTCTCCCTTCAATTTTTGTTTGAAGCTGTTCCCATCATAGCTGATACAGAAAGACTTCAAGAGGAAGCCCATTTTAAACCTTGTATTTTTTTTTATATCTTACCTAATGGGATGTACGAAAACGTGACAAGGATGTAAATACCTAATATATTACGCAATGTTGATCAAATGTTGCATGTTTGTTTTGGTTAACTATTTAAGTTAAATCTACTAACCGAACATTTGACGGAACATGTTGCAATCGTTCCGGATAGTTGCGTGTCCATAAATCGTTGGAAACATAGGTATGTTAGAAAAAAACGTTGAAGACTACCTTGAATAAGACATTGCTCAAATAGATATAAATAAAATTTAAAAGCATTGCAATCTAGACAAACTCACTGACTCTTTTTGAAATGTACAGGGTTACTAAGACCCTGGTAATATCTAAAAACACCCTGACACATTGTATATTTTAGATATAGTATCTATAAGTGTCCTGTGGCATTTCAAAAATACATAATAATTTAGTTAGAGTCTGTCTAATAAGTCAACGGACTTGTGTAATTATTAGAGTAAAATGAAATCTGATGTAGTCAACACTAGTTCAATAATCACTATTGATTAAGAGATTTTGATCATTGTTTACTGATAGAAGAACCTTAAAAAGTATCAAAAATATTTTATTTTTTTTGATACGTTTGAATTTTTAGACAGAATATAGAGACAATATTTTTAGTTTTTAATTCTCTGTTTCTCATTTAATCATAATAATAAAAACAATAAACTGAGCTAAATTCGACAGTATGGGTGACTCAATCAAAAGCTTCCGATAAATCTAGAATCAAAACATTTATTCCTAAAGGAATTTAAATTTTGTCAATCACACAAAAATGTAGCTACTGCATAATTCAGTTCAAAATGTATTAGACCTTCAATTCAATCATCACGTGGCTATGTTTATAGTTTAGTTCAAGAACAATAAACATTTTGATGAGGTTAATACTGTATGTGTATAGTACTGTAAAGTTTTAGTCAAGAAACCGTAATCTCGCAGTTTTATGGTCCTTGAAACTGTGAAGCCCAGTTAATTGTAATGCTTAGATTATAATCTACTAGCTTTCCGCCCGCGGCTTCGCCCGCGTGGACTACAGTTTATATCGCGCGGGCAGAGACCCGTGCTCAGCAGTGGAATTATAGGTAGCCTATGTGTTATTCCAGTGTCTCTTCTACCTACCTACCAAATTTGATCTAAATCCGTTCAGTAGTTTTTGCGTGAAAGCGTAACAGACAGACAGACAGAGTTACTTTCGCATTTATAATATTAGTAGGGATATATATATATAGGAGGGAGGTAAATACTGTTTAAATAACACATCATACCTACCTACATCACGTGTTGCTAAAGTTAATATTCCAAATGAATGATATTACAAATACGAGTATACACAACATATATGATTTAGGAGATATTAAAATGTACGCAAATGGAAAATTTAAAAGAAATAATAGGAGTAAAAAAACAATAGAAACACTCGTATATATCAAAACTTCAAAACACGTGGACAAAGATCAGTTAAATATACAAACCAGGTGTGGTAGAAGTTCTAGGTGTCATTGGTGTTCCGGGTACCTCCAGCTCACTCTCCGCATCAGTCAGATGAAAACTTTTTAGCGCCTCAGGAGCTTTCTTGTATTTACTAACAAAGGATCCCTTTACAGGACCATCTCCATTTTCTTTCTCCTCTGATATCGAATTCCTGACTGATCGGGAACTGACCCTTCTGATCAAAGATGAAGGTGGGACGATCGGGTCTGAATCCTTTCCGTTAACGGCGGCCATTTTGTTTTTACTAAAAATTGTATTTTGAAATTGAAATTGTATATCGAATTTGAATTAATTTGATTTTGTAATACGTCCGTTTTGTGCGAATGTGTGGTTCGACTGAATTCAATAAGAGTAGACCTTTGGGTTATCTCGTTAAAATTGTGACTTAATTTATTATAATGATAACCCTTGTCTCGTTTATCATTTCGTTATTAAATATAATTGTTATTTCATCAGTAAATAATAATAATGCTTCCGCTTTTACGAAAGAGGTATTTTTAGAATTAAGGGCAAAGATATCATATTTTAAGAGCTAAATAAGGTAGTTTTGATTTCGCTTCGAATGCAGTTGAGTATCAATGTGATTTAAGTTATATAGTTCCGTATATCAAGATAAGTTTGACGTTGGTCGTAAGATAATATATTATCAAAACGTTGTAATGAATTACTTGTTATATACAGTTTAGTATTATAAGTGAATAAACTATTTATCTCTGGGTAAAGATAACATATATTCAGAATAATAACGTAGTAGCTTAGGTCTCAAATAACAAGCCAAACTCATAATTAGGACTTATTATGATTTGATTATTGTTTATAAGCTTATTTTGAAAAAAAAAACAAACAAGGCGAAGTGCATTGCCACCGCAGTCACGTTGCTAGAAATATTATAAGTTCTAATGCAATTAATACGTATGCCAAGTTTGACGTAATAGCCAACGTGTTATACAAATGTTTGTGACCAATACTCGGTAAACGTCATGCGGTGACCGAGGTTATTTGATCAAGCAATGAGAAAAAGTAGCGAATGTTGATTAAGACATTGTAGCAGTCTATACAAACAATTATAAATAATTGAAAGACAAAGACAGAGAGAAAATATAATAGCTGCAATGAAATAAAAAACTATTACAATAAACTAAACTCATTGTATGAGACTATCAAAATAATGAAAGTGAAAATGCCGAGGCTACGCAAGCAAAGCACGTTGGATACGATTTTTAAACACCATCTAAGGAACTCTAGAGCTGAGATAGTAATCTTATGTCCAAATCTGTACCGAAAAAACCGGTAGCAACCGGTATTTTGATATGCAACCTTGATACGTTTTCGGTTCGTTTACCCACATATGAAAGTTGAGGTCGCAATCAAGGTTCGCTTCCTATTAGTGAAGTAGTGCGGTTTTTAGTTTCCGGTTTTTGCATTGTTGTGGTAATTGGTAGTAGTGCAAATTCTGAGGTCTATATTTCTTGTAATACATTCAAGAGTGGACTGTACAGACAGGCTGTAGTTTAGATAGAATAATAGTCATGGCAAAAGATATAAATGTCTTTATAGTATGACTTATAAGTATGACTTATGACTATGTACTTATAAGTCATATTATAACTCAATTAGATCCACTACATTTTCCAACTGGAAAAGTGACAATAATACAATAGTTAATCCAAATAATTCTTAATGAAATATTAGCAAAAAAAACTGGGCAAAAAAAAAAAACATCAATGAAACCGAAAATTCTGGCCAAAGATGAGAACTACATCTAATTACGCGCCCAAAGATATCCAAATGAATTTAAGAGACCGGATACTAAATAATTACACTGAAATTACACAATCTAGTTCGCCAAGTCCGTTCCATCATCAGACCACAAGACGTACGGCGTTGCGCCACCGGTACATGGTAGACATTCCACTCATACGCACAAAGTGTTTTGGGAACACCTTTATTGTGCGTACAGCCAAGGAGTGGAATTCCCTGCCGGAGTCTGTGTTTCCTGATAGCTACAACTTAGGGGTCTTTACAGTGAATAGGTTACTACATCATCGCTTACCATCAGGTGAGATGGTGGTCAAACGCAAGCCTATCAATAATAATAATAAAAAAAAAAAATGGGAGAAAACTTGTTAAAGCAAGAGAGAGTTTGAAGTCGAGACTAATAAAGCTATCCTTTAGATAATCTCTTAGTATGTAAGACAAGCTCAATGATGTAAGTAATAAGCAATTTAGCAACAAATATGGAAAGAGAAATCCGTATAGCAACAATAAAAAGAACGAAAGTGGTTGTTTATGTGATTAACCCAAAATACATATACATTGAAATTCTCAGCGTGCTTGGAATGCCTATGTCGTCTGATGATAGAAATATTTAATGAGATGATTTAGAAAGATTTTTTGAGAAGATTCGAATCTGACAGTTTAAACTGAACTTACACGTTTCTTATTATAAGATGTTTTTGTGAATTCTCGTATCCATGTACCTGATATTATTAAGAGGTAAAATCTACACTTACTAAAGAAGAAAAGTTTTTTTTTGTTTGAGGGAGATAATCTCTGAAAGTACTGGTCCGATTGCTGAAATTATTTCACCGATAGAAAGCTGCTTTATTCCTGAGTGACAGGCTTTATTTTATGTACGTAAGTGAATCCGTGAAAGCTAGTTGTTTATACTTTTGAAAAATAAGTCGCTCTAAGTACTGATTCAATTCATCATCATCAGCCTTTTTAATTTGCCCACTGCTGGGACTCTGGCCTCCTCTCTAAGAGAGGGAATGGGCCGTAATCCTTCACGCGGGCCCAGTGCGGGTTGATGAATATCACATGTCTTCAAATTTTTTTGGTTCTAGGACATGCCGGTTTCTTCACGATGTTTTCCTTCATCGTTTTGTGAGCAGTGGTGAACATAGCGAACATTCATTTAGTCATAAAAAAACTAAACTGTGTAAACAGCAACAGTGTAAGTGTATATAACAGTGTTATATGCCTTTAAGGCATTAACCCGGAAAACATTACGATTAATGTAAGTGAGATAGGTCATGGTAAATAAGGTGCCGGAGGAAGGAAAACCACAAATCAAGAGATATATACATATCATGTTGATGGTTTAAAATAACAGCTGTATTCATTTAGAAAGCTAGAGTGAATAGGCTCTTAATAAACTAGTGCGCCTCACCATCAGAGATTGCAACACTGCTTACCATCAGGTGGGATCGCAGTTAAGCACTAGTTTATATCAATTAAAAAAGAATGGAAGCCGACCCCAAACTTAGTCAAGAATAAACTAGACAGATTGGTTCATGACTTAAAATTAAGAGAAAAAGTATTTTTTTTTTGTTTATAGGAGTAATCTCTGAAAGTCCTAGCCCAATTGATCTCTCTACACCGATAGAAAGCTGCTTTATTCCTGAGTGACATAGACTATATTTTATGAAAGCGAGCGAAGCTGCAGACTTCGTTAGTTGTAGATAATGAAATGAAAGTAAATCTATTACACTGCTTGTCTTTGGTAGATACTCTATGTGAATAAATCAAAGAAGCTCTACAAATAAAGGGATATGTTATATACACATCAAATTTAGCATAGCTCAAGAGGTGACGTCTTGAATAGTATCGACTGATCTTTAAGAACAACTAGACGTCATACTTGAGTTGTATCTGCTTACTGACGATTTGATTTTTTAATTATAAGCCCGAATCTTTAATCTCTATTAGTGATTCTAAAGGACACATCAACAAGGAGCATGAATTTTCAGTTTTTAGGTAAATAAAATCTATACATATAATATCTCTAGAAGTTTGCAGTTGTGCGCGCATCACGTGAAATGAACGAAATCGATGTGGATAACTTTTATAATTGTGTATAACTTGGTATATTACTTAGACTTTGTTTCATCGCAAATATACGACTATATCGAAAGAATGAAGGCAGTACAAAGTTTGCTGGGTCAGCTAGAATACAATAAAATAATAACGTAGGTGATGTAGTGCTAGACTTTGAAGTAAAGTTAAATTTGAAGAAAAACAAATCTTTGTAGACGTTAGAGAAAAAATGAAGATCGTAGAGGGCATTTCATAGTTTTTGCTTGATTGAATCTGTGTTTTGCAATCTTTACTACTTTGCAATGTGTTTTATGTATGTGAAGATATCATAAGGAGAACCAAGGCTGTGGATATAGCTTGAAGAATCGCCAAACTTAAGTGGTGCATAATGCTCGCAGAATAGATGGTCGATGAGGACGAAAGGTTCTGGAATGGCGACCACGTACCAGAAGACGCAGTGTAGTAAGGCCTTCCATAAGTGGATCACATGAATTCAATGGATGCGAGACGCACAATGTAAAACATGCCATTGGGGCAATACTTGTGGAAGACCAGGGAGACTTATGACCTGTAGTAGACGTCTTTTGGTTTAAATGATGATGATGATGACCAATGTCATAAGAGACATGTAATAATAAAATGAATGACTACAAATCATTTACATGGAAATACACATCGTTAGACTAATACAAAAAAATGTACTTGACATCATTAAAGTAGTCCGTATGCAATAAGTCATGAGGATATTTAATAAATAATTGAACTAAATTAGGTTATTAACGATATTTAAACCAAAGGTTTATTAATTACAATCTTTTACTAATTATATTCGACAATTAATAAATTGTTTTCTGTTGATTAAGTTGATGGTTTCAAGTTATTTCAAATCGATGCAAAATAATTATTTTACTAACACAAATCTATATTTTTGCACTAATCTACTAAAGGGAAAAGATTAGAAAATCTTTTAAATTATTTTATCAATAGAAGGCTACTTTGGAATTGATTATATAGCCCTCTCACAGGTTTCTTTTTTATAATTTTTTTCTTTTAGTTTATGACGTTTGTGGGAGGAGAGATATGAGAGAAAAGAGTCAGTATGACGTTTGACAGGGCTGAATAAAAGAAAATAACGTGTTGCGCCAATCCCTAGTAATAAGGGACAAGGGCAGGGAAAGAAAGAAAAAAGAAAAGAAAAGAAAAGAAAGAAAGAAAGACAGAAAGAAAAGAAAAATTGAGACTCGCACAGGGCAAACAACAACGAAGAAAAAGGAGAGGAAGATGAGTATACGTTTGTATGAGGCACAAATGAATATAGTTTTCTTTCATTCTTTACTTTCATACGGGCAAAGCCGCTGACAGAAACTAGTAACAAAACAAATATAGACTAGTCTGTGATATTAAAAGCACATGTAGCCATTTAAAAAGCTAGATTGACCTTTAAACTTCATAAACGGATTTGCAACACTATCATTGTTAGGTCATGCTGGACCGACTGGCTTTGAGTGGTCCAAATGCAATTATCTAGACACGGCACGACTAGTTTAGTAACTGTGCAATATGCACAAACGTATCATAAAGAGAATTGATAAGCTTTTTTTTTAACTATGAATAGTAACAACACTGTTCAGATAGGGGTCATAGTTAATATTTTAGTTTTAGTATATTTTAAGGCACTAAACTGTAGAACTAAGGAAAAACCTTATTACTGTTGGCTGTATGTTCATTTTTTATAAACGTTATTTGAATAAATTATTATTATATTGTATTATTATTATTATACTTTTAACACAGTTCTTGGTAATTAGTCTGCTGCTGGTAATTGGTAGAAAGCTGCTTTAATCCCGATTGTCAAAGTATTTCATGTACACGGGCGAAGCCGCGGGCAAAAACTAGTAAATAAAAGGCTAGTAGCTATTAACTAGACGCTGCATTTTTTAGGTGGGAAATCACCTAATGGCTTCTATCGTTCTAGGCTGTAGCGGAAGGGTGTTAGACTTTTATTGACTAAATACCACACTTATTTCTTCTTCAGTCACCATTTGTATTCTAGAACAACTTTATCAGAATCCGTTACTTCATTGCACCTAGTCTTAGTGGTAGTCGACCCTAACATAAATGGGAGGGTTGAGCAGATCGATTGATGAACAAAAGTGTAAAAGACTCCTGTTCATTCTTCCCTGGTCCTATTATTTGGGATCGGGTCTCCTCACTTTTCTGCGCCAAGTGTCTCTATCCTGGGTTATCAATTTTGGCAACTGGGCTCTCTTCAGGCCCCTCTCTATATTTGGCCACCAGGTCAATGGCATGCGGTCTCTACCTCTTTTTTGTTCTGGTAGGCAAAGAGCGATTTGAACTAAATGGTCCACACTACGTCATTGGACGTGTCCATGACAACGAAGGTGATTTTCAGCTATTTTATCGAAAATTGATGCGATTTTGAAGCTACCTCGAATGTGTTTATTTCGCACTATGTCAAGATAAGGGGCTATGCATCTCCCATAGTGTAGGGGATGTAGTCACTGCGACCTAAAAGATCTATTGTGACTCGCCACCTTGTTAGAGTAACTCTTTTAGCCGGGAGGCTTCCAGGAAGTCTAGAATACTTCTAGCTTTAAGAGTGATAATCTCCTCCGGGCGAATAATGTGTCGGCCCAGATGGATACTCCGTTTGTGGATAAGGGGCCCGCATTCACACAAAACGTGCTTAGGCGTCTCCCTCTCCTGATTACAGTACCGGCAAACATCAGTGTCACTCAGTTTCATGTGAAATTGGTGTCGGTTTAATTTGCAGTGGCCGGTTAAGGCGCGGGCTATTGCACAGATGTTCGTCTAGTTACACCACTCGCCCATCTAAGCATCTTCATTTAATATGGACTTTTTGTTCATGCGTCTGTTTTGCTGTCTAAAAACTATAGAAGACTATTTTTGCAATTAAAATACTTGTTTGGACAGTTTAGAACCTTATCTGGTAACTGGTTAAACTGGAAGACCTTAGCTCACTTAGAAAATAATGATAAATCAATCAAAATAGCCTTTACGTCTGCCGATGGCAAGGTACCGAAAGGTGGTATAGGTAATAATATGGTTGGAAACTCAGGTGATGCAAAAATATTATTTTTTTCTGACAAAAAACCAAACCATATTTTTTTGAAGTGGGATACGACCCTCATCGACCATCTGTTCTGCAAGCAGTTTGCCCTGCCTACAATTCTTTGGGCTATATCTGTAACCTTAGTTATTTTGAGGATATCTTCATTTCTGATGTGATCATGCAAGGAAACTCTAAGAATAGCCATCGGAGGATATGGATCGTCCATCCATACTTAATATTATAAATGGGAAAGTGTGTGTGACTGTTTTTCCGTTTTTCACGGCAAAAGGGAGTGACGAATTGACGTGATTTTTTAAGTGGAGATAGTTGAAGAGATGGAGAGTGACATAAGCTACTTTTTGTCTCTTTCTAACCCCCTACTTCCCAGGGGAACCGTGTTACCCCAAATTTAACGCGAGTCTAATCTAATAAAATATATAGAAAAATTTAAATGTCAAACTATTTTCTTTATGGAACTCCAATACGACTGTCATCTGTCATTTTTCCCGCGCATACAAAAGTTTTTGTCAGTTTAATAAATCAACGGAATACCTATAATTGATGAATGATTATTAGTATGTTAATAAAAACCCAACTAATCTATATTCATACTAGTGTGTGGTTTTTCTCACATTAATATTAAAATATGGCTCCATTATTTGCATTGCAGGATCTGGTCTAGGATTTATGGTTTAGTTCCGTTGTCTTTGATTTGAAAATAGAGCAGATTAATCATTGTTATACCGAGAAAATAATGTCAGACTCATGCGTTGATGTATTAAAAAAGATTTTTTGTGTTTTTATACATTAGTAGCTACTCCTAGCGGCTTCGCCCGCGTGATAGCAGAAAATTATCCCAAGGGAACATACTTTCGGGATAAAAAGTATCCTATGTCCTATTCCAGGATATGGTTTATTCGTGTACCATGTTTCATCAAAATCGGTTTTGGTATTTATGCGTGAAGACGTAACAAACAAACTCACTTTCGCTTTTATAATATTAGTAAGGATTAGTTTTAGTATATGTGAAACCAGATACACGTGTCCAGTATTTTTATGTAAAGAATCAATGTACATTTCATAACTGTATCATAAAAAATTACAAAGTTATAAGCTTGTTATGTCAGCAAAAATACATAGTCACCAGACCATCCAGGCGACTGAGGGGTTATTTTGTACCCAGCTGTTTGATGGTACCTAATACCCGCTACGACCTGCCATGACCTGTGTTGAACTTAGTATTTATTTATTTATTTATTTAATCTTCATGCAACAAAAAGTACAAAGGCGGACTTAATGCCTTAGGCATTCTCTACCAGTCAACCTAGGGAGGTGAAGAGATAAAGTGAGTAAGGTGTGGGTGAGTGAGTGGTGTGTGTGGGTGTGTTAGTGTCAGTGGTTTTCAATTTGTGACCTTTTTAAATATTTTTGGGAAAAATATATAACATGGTTTTAAAGACTATTGGAATCCATTCAGTTACTGATTCTAAACAAACTATATTCAGGTTTCATATACTAAAAATAACGTAGTATATGCATGAACTCATGTGGCTTTTTATAACTGACTGGTTTTTGTCAACGGATTTGTTTGCATGAATCTCTGTTTTAACGGACGCGAAGTCGAAGTCAGATACAAAGTAAGTATCCTGTATCCTTCCTTGGGATTCAAGCTTACTCCGTAACAAATCTCATCAAAATCTGTTCAGTAGTTTAACCGTGAAAGTGTAACAGACTGTCAGAGTGACTTTCACATTTATAATTGTTAAGATTATGGTTATTTTTGTCAAACTAAGGTTTGTTTTATTTTATTTTTTTAAGATGGGAAATCATCCAATGACTTCTCCCGCTCTAAGGTGGAGCGAGAGAGCATGTCAGAGTTTTACTGACTAAACAACCCGACTAGGACCCCAGGGTTCCCTTTCTGACTACTCTTTTGCCATCAGTGGGAATTAAGTTTGTGTAAATTACCAACGGCGTCGTGTAAAATTTTACCTCTAAGCAATCAGACAACTATATGTTTTTTTACGAAATAACCTCAAATTTTGACAATTAAAATACATTTCAAACAAAATTCCCCTTCACTTAAAGTACGGTCAGCATAATAATAATAATTAATACGTTATAGTTCTAACGCTAGTACCTAATGTCCTTGTTGCAAAAGTGAACGCGTGTCCTTTGCGTACCGGTAGCGTCAACAAAAAAAATCAAGACTAAAAATTATTATCTTTTTATCGTAAAAAAGTTTACGGTTTAAACTTTTATCTTTTATTTCTCAATGTCGAAATTATAATTCGAAATGATGGAATACGTACTTTACTCGGTTTTTTTTTCAATGAATTTCAAATTATCTTTCCGAATTAGCTTTATCTTTTTTGGTTGTTGGTTAATTTAGGGACGGAAAAGGTCGTTAGCCGTAAATTTGTGCTTTCGAAGATTAGCGGACATTGGAAGGCACTATATTTATGAAAGGTAAGGGGATTTTGACCGCTTGTGATTACGAGAAATTAACAAAGAAGATGGTTTCAATGTTATTTAATATATTTTGGACAGTTAAAAAGATTTTTTACGACTATTGGCACTATTGAATTATCAAGATCAAAAAAAAAAAAATGGAAAAAATTGGTACATTCCAAAGAGAAGAATGCTTAAGCAATTCTATGGATACTGTTTGAAATCAGTACAAAAATACAAAATTACTAAATAACGATGATATCCGTCTCAAATAAAATGACTAGGTTTATGAATCTCAATTATTTTATATTAAGAGACATTTGAATCATTATAATCCTTCTGTTCATCATCATATCAGCCGAAAGACGTCCACTGCTGGACATAGGCCTCCCCCAAGCGTCGCCACAACTGCTAACTGCTGTTTTCTGCAACGGCTGATATGATGATGATGATGATGATGATGAATCCTTCTGTTATTATATTTTGTTATTAATAACGATCACTTAAAAAAATCTTTAACCCTATTAAAATGTTTCAAATATGAAAAAAAAAATGTAATCCCACATTTACACTATATAATATTAATATTATAAGAGGTTATATATATTATAAGTTTTGTTTTTTTTTTTTTTGTAGGAAGTAATTTCTGAAGGTCCAATTGCTGAGACTATTTCATCGATAGAAAGCTGCTCTATTCCTGAGTGACGTGGCTATATTATTTATAAAATAAAAACATCAGTTTGTAATTAATATTATATCTATCCCTTAGTATAAATTTTGAAGCCCCTTTTACCCAAAGTTTAGTGTGAATTGGGTTATCTAGTTAGAAAATAATAACCGAACTATCTAACCGATAATAGGGATAACCCTTTATTGGTTAAAACTTAATAACGTCATCGTGAAGGGTATAAAGGGAGAGTCTAATTTGGGAATAAAACATGATGAGGAGACCTTGAGTAATTATTATGCATGTCTGATATTACCGACCCACCTTGCTGCAAGCTTAGTAATATATTTCACAACTATCTCACAACGCCGTCTAGTCCCAAGCTAAGCAGAGCTTGTGTTATGGGTACTAGACAACTGGTCAACATACTTATATATTTCTAAATACAAACATATACTTATTATAGATAAATTACACCCAGACACAGAACAAATGATTATGCTCACCACACAAACATTTGTCCTGGGTGGTAATCGAACCCACGACCTCCGGCATAGCAGTCAGGGTCACTAACCACTAGACCAACAGGCCAGTTGGCTTAGTGATTTATGCTCGTACCTTCTTTATATGAGAAGAGGCCTTTGCCCTTTTTTATTTACATTGTTCTTACATAGTAAAAACAAAAGACGCACAAAGCAATGTAACTGGTCTTTTTTTTACATTTACTTTTGTATTTTTTTCCACCTTTTTTATTTATTTTATATATAATTATATTAGTTAAATGTAAGTTACGTAAAGATACATAAACCATTTTGTACTTTTTTGCATATGTGGTGCTTGTAATAAATTGTGACATTAGATTATAGCCTTAAGTGAAATTTTGTAACATGGACATGATTTAAAAGAGTGTCCATAGATTTTCTTGCTCATTCGTCTCTATCGAGAACTTAAGGAAATGTCATGAGCATCCTTTGTGTAACTGATTGACTTTTTGACAGTTTAAAAGTTTCTGTAAATGTTTTATTTGAAATAAATACTTTGATTTGATTAGTGAAACAATAATAGGCTGGTTTTATTATTATTTCAAATGTATTTTTTATGACCTTTTGTCTAAATTAGAATTAAGTTTCTACTCCATATTTTAGTAAAAATCTAACTGACTTGATTCTGTTAAAGTTAGTATATTATTCTTCATTTGACAATATTTTTAAGCTTCTAAAAAACCTTAAGTGTCAAATCTTATCAATCATTTTTTGCTTTCTTACCGCAATCATCGAATGACTTGTCTTGTTCTAAAGTGGAGCGAGAGGGCATGCCATTTTTACTGACTAAAATCCACCTATGTTGTCTAGTGTCCCTTTGCATTCACACCCCAATAACTTATTTTTGAAAATTCTAAATGTTCTAAAATCAATTCTAGAAACTATTGATACTATCTTGCTAATAATTTGTTAAAATTAATTTAATTGTATCATTAGTAATTAGATCATTGGCTAAAGTAACATTATTATTACAATAAGTAACACGCAAGATCTCTTGATTAAATCAATTAATTTAACTAACAACTAAGCTGACCGTACTGTTAATTGCACAAACCGTGATTTTCGTTAACACCACTTTGAACGTACCTCGACCAGTTATCTACACTTTGTAGTTATGTACTGCATTAACGCAATAAACTGATACAATTATTTATCTTAAAGTCAAATATCTCTTTAGAAACTAGTAATCATCTAATCTATAAACCCATATAAAAACATAATAATAATATTTCACAACTATCACTCAACGCTGTCTAGTCTCAAGCTAAGCAGAGCTTGTGTTATGAGTACTAGACAACTGATAAACATCCTAATATATTTCTAAATACATACATATTATAGATAAATTCCACCTAGACACAAAATAAATGATCATGCTCATCACATAAACATTTGTGCGGGGTGAGAATCGAAACCAAGACCTCCAGCATAGCAGTTAGGACCACTAACCACTAGACCAATAGGACAGTCAAAATATCATCTTGTAAATATAATCAGCCTTATGTTTGTTACCGGGACTTATCATGGAAAATTTCTGTAAGAAAAACCATGGCCCTAGAACACAAAAGGTTACTGAAGGAAACTGGTGTGGTTTTACCACCCTAGAGCAGGTGAGGTCATTGGATGATGATAGAAGCAACAAGAAATATGTAACTAAGATTATATGTAACCCATAATATGATTTAAAAGAGTGTCCATGGCGTTTCTTGGACGCTTTTCTCCGTAGAGATCCACGCTTTGGAACGTGCAATTTAGCTTTACCTTTTTTTTTGGAATGACCGACATTTGACTATTCAAAAGTGCCTGTAAATTGTATATTTGAAATAAATGCTTTTGAATATTTTGTTTGATGATTTCCCAAATCAAATATGAAACTGCCTGAGACGCAGGCCTCCTCTCTAGGAAAAGCAATAAGCCTTAGGCAAGTTGATATTGTAATTGTAAATTTAAATTCAGTTTGATGATTGTATTAAAACATAAATCTCTCGTATTTTATATCACAAAAATCATGCATTTGTCTGAGATAAAAATGCAATGGCACTCAGCGATAGTACAGTTTTTGTTAATAAAATCGTATCAATACTCCTAAAAATATAACAATTTGTTTTTTCTCTGACATACCTAGTTTACTTAAATTATTTAACGGAAAAAAGTAATAAGTATATCGGAGGTAATTCTCTCTTGATTGTTTATAAATGCTTAAGAGTGTTTGAGGGCTCATAAAAACGTGATTGCGTGATTATCTCGTTGTTTATACTGTCATATATCCATCAAAAGTATTAAAAACTTACAGTTTAAGTAAAAATTTCACTCTATTAAACTGTAGGCTGCTTTTGTGATACTTACAATAACTGTAAGTATCACAAAAGATTATTGAGCAATCCAAGGATTCCTACAGCTGAGCAGGATATGATATGAGCAGGTTTAATATACGATTTTTAAAACATATATTTGAGTTCTATATAACAACAAAAATGACATCTATAAATCGTGATAATTCACAAAAAATTAAAAAAAAAACATTTTCAGAGCTAAGAAATTTGACACTGGTAGTAAAATCTAAGACTACATGAAAACGTCTAATTGTCATAAAAAACACGAATTTAATAAAAATCACGATTTTATGACAAAATTCACTCTAAAACAATAAATTTCTACCATTGCATAACATCTGACATCAAACCACGCTAATTATTCACAAATAATTATGAATCAAAACGTAATACAGGCAAACCTTGATAATTTTAATCGTTTTAATCACGCAACGGTTACACGAAAAAAAAACGTCATTACTCAGTTACAAGCAACTAAACATTACAAACCTAGGTCAACTTTTGACCTAGGCTCTACCAACCGGAAACGGAACGATATAAAAAGTAAATCACATTGATAACTCGTGATAAATCGTGATAACGAAGGCAAACACCTATTTGTTTATAGCACTATTCAATACTATTCATACTTACTTGTAATACAAAAAAAAATACACAATAACTGCACAAAACGGATGAATTACAAGTCAAAAAAAAAAATGGAATTGATTTTGCTGTCTCTACTTACGGTTCGCGGGTTTTTTAATAACAGAAAACACGGAAAAATAAATTGAATTTGTGTGGACGATGTGTCTTGAGACACGGCGATGGCTGACTGACTGTGTCAAGCTACATTCAACAGATGATATTAATGCTTCGGCTCCATTTACGCATGCGCCAAACTTGGTAATCGATAACAACTGTGAATGAGTGTGTATATCGATATTTGCATCAGTTTTTTGTATCGATTAGAGTTGTTCCATTGGTTCCATTCGATTCTGATTTGGTTGAGTTTAATTTACGTTAGCTATATTTTCACTTGATATAACCAATTGAGAGAAAACATATATACTGTTCTATATTACTCGTATTATACTCTTAACGATTTCGTAACTTAAACAAATCTACGAGTCTCTTCGGATTTACTTTGATCTCTACTAATATTATTAAGAGGTAAAATTTGTAAGTTTGTATGTAGGGGTAATCTCTGGAAGTATTAGTCCGATTGCTAAAATTCTTTCACCAATAGAAAGCTGCTTTATTCCTGAGTGACATAGGCTGTATTTTATGTACCTTACTATGTGGGCGTGACTCAACCCAAGTTTTCGAGTTTCATATTTCGGGTACCTACCAAGCTACCATTTTACCAAGATTGGTTAAAATTACTTTTGCAGTTTACTTTTAAAACGTAGGTATAAAGAGGATTTAATTTCTTTTACATTATTTTTTTTTAAAGAATCCATTGTTTTTTTAACTTGAACGTTGGTCTTGGTATGGTCATGTAAAGAGGAGGGATGAAACGCATGTTACTAAAAGACTTATGAGTATACACGTAGATGGGTGGAGAGGGAGAGGGAGGCCAAAGAAAAGATGGATGGATTGTGTGAAGAGTGATACGGAAGAAAAGGAAGTTAGTGATGGCATGACGGGTGACAGGATAGAATGGAAGAATAAAACGTGTTGCGCCGACCCCAAATATCACGGGATAAGGGCAGGAAGATGATTTGAAATCTGGAAATTCTTGTGCCCTATTATAAAATCTTAAATCATCATTATAAAGGTTTTATTTTGAGGTGGGAAATCATCTGATGACTTTCTCTGCTCTAGGGTAAAGCGGGAAGGCCTGTCAGATCACCTATATTCTTTTATTGCCCTTTGTGTTCTAGGAAAATGGGATTCCTTTGAGAAATTCCCCGCGGCCCTACGGGGTTTGTTGACATCTCTTTGAGGTGCGCGCCTGCGATGACTCAAGCTCGGGCCTTACCGGACAGCCGGACGGCGATCTATCTATTGCTGGTCGTCCTTGATCGGGTTTGGATATTCATACTTAATCTTGTAAAAGATTATATTAACTCTTTCTCACACCACAATAATAATGATTTTAGGACATAATATACAGCTGTTGATCAGACTTCGATTTTATGGTTGAAAATTACACTATTGCTGACTTTCATAGATAAAGTGTTAGACAGAAAAAACGTCTGCGGGCCGGTAAATGGTCTAGATTTTTTTTATACAATCAGTTTTTAACTAGTCAAAAAGAAAATAGAATTAAGCTTGAAAAATCTTCTGCAAAACCTGGTTTAGGATTTAAGTAGTAAAATATACTTTAACCTGTCGCCTCGAAGTAGTGAGAGCAGTAGTGGCCAAGTGGTATAATGGCCCCGACTTACGAGTTGTGGGTCTCGGGTTCAAACCTAGCCAAGCGCATTACTTTGTGCAATTAATTTCATCATCATTGCTCTCTAAACGGTGAAGAAAAACATCGTGAGGAAACCGGCATGTCCTAGAACTAAAAATTCGAAGACATGTGACATTCACCAACCCGCACTGGGCCCGCGTAATGGATTACGACCCATTCCCTCTCTTAGAGAGGAGGCCTGAGTCCCAGAAGTGGGAACATTATAAGGCCGACTATGCTATCTCGCCTTGAAAGTAACAGGAATATTTGAAATCTTGTATGCAATTTCTTTCCTATTTTTTAACCATAATCATTTCCGTAATCAATACAAAAGTTCCGTTGATCTATTAAAATACTGGTCAGTATTATAATTTAATTTAATTAATTTGCATAAATTCACTAATACCGGTAGTCAATATCGATATAATTTTATGTCGAATGTTTTACATCACTATAAACTAGCTTTTTATATCGGGTTTACTTGCGTGAAAGTCGAAATTCATCTAAAGACAATATGGAATTAAAAGTATTCTTTGATCTAATCAAGATCACGCTCTATCATCATCATCATCATCATCATCATTAGGCTTATTTTTAATGTTCCCACTGCTGGGATTCAGGCCTCCTCTCTAGGAGAGGGAATGGGCTGTAATCCACCACGCGGGCCCAGTGCGGGTTGGTGAATGTCACATGTCTTCGAATTTTTGGTTCTAGGACATGCCGGTTTTCTCAAGATGATTTCCACCACCATTTTGAGAGCAGTAGTAATGAGATAAATTACACAAAGTAATGTATCGGCAGGGTTTGAACCCGCGACCTACAACTCGTAAGTCGGAGCCATTACCACTCGGCCACCACTGCTCTCACCACGCTCTATCTCTGTAGTTTGTTGTGTGAAGTAAAGTTTGTTTTTCGTATGTAGGAGGATATCTCTGAAAGTACTGGTCCGATTGCTAAAACTTTTTCCCCGAAAGAAAGCTGGTTTACTCCTGAGTGACATCCTTACTAATATTATAAAAGCGAAAGTGAGTTTGTTAGTTTGTTACGTCTTCACGCCTAAATGGCAAAACCGATTTGAATGAAACTTGGTACACGGATAGACCGTGTCCTGGTATAGGTCATAGGATACTTTTTATCCCGGAAGTATGTTCCCTTGGGATAATTTTCTGCTATCACGCGGGCGAAGCCGCTGGGAACAGCTAGTAGGCTATATTTTATGTAAGCAGGCGAAGCTGCGGACCAAAGCTAGTTATGAATAAACGTACAGACGTTTGTATCTACATATATTAGTGAAATATAAATAGATATAATGATTGTTTTTGTTATTTATTGCTGACAATATCCGTTTAGACTTTGATAGTAGAGTATTGCTTCCTTAGAAATGGAGGTCGACATATGAGATGATATCACGACTCCATTAGCTACTTACGGGGTTAAGTAGAAGTATACAATTACAATGATATTTAGGTGGTAAGAAGGGGCGACTGATATATTGGATGACTGGCCTGTTGGTCTAGTGGTTAGTGACCCTGACTGCTATGCCGGAGGTCGTGGGTTCGATTCCCACCCAGGACAAATGTTTGTGTGATGAGCATAATCATTTGTTCTGTGTCTGGGTGTAATTTATCTGTAATATGTATGTATTTAGAAATATATATGTATGTTTATCAGTTGTCTAGTACTCATAACACAAGCTCTGCTTAGCTTGAGACTAGACGGCGTTGTGTGATAGTTGTGGAATAGTATTTATTTATTTTATTTATAAAAATTATAAAAAATATATTAACGTAAAAGAAGAGATTTCTTTAGAAATAAGCATCACTTTTGTACTATTTTTCTGTTTCCTTCTTTTTTTCTTTTTCATGTGTACATAAATAGTTAAATAAATAAATAAACGTAAGAAAGATCTTGCTCTTTTTCTAAAACAAAAGATATAATTTAAAAAAAAAGTTAAATTATTATAAAGGTATCTGACCTTTATAAATATCATTCACGTTTAAATTAAATAAATACAAAAAATCCATTCATTAAAAACATTATAATAAATATTCAATAAATTAAAATTCTAAAATTAATTTTAGATGCTTGAGAATAACTATTAAAAAATCGAATAATTTGCATTGACATTTTTTGTTTTATTATGCCACTTATGATTTATTTATATTTTTATAAATAGTATAATCTTGTGGTAGGTTAGTTTTGTGAGGTTTTGCTTTAATTTTTTTTTTATTAAACCGTGCCTTTAGTAGACATTTTTTATTAGATATAAATTAATAAAAAAACCGGGTCGATGAAAATAGACGGTAGGATGTTTTTGCTGCTTTATTTTATTTATTTATAACAGATGTAGGATACCAACAGCACTAAGTGAACTTAGTGCAACGTGAAGTGTTACTAACATAGATCAGCTGTCTAGTACGAGCTCTGCTTAGCTTGGGACTAGACGGCGTTCTGTGATAGTTGTGGAATATTATTATATCTATACTAATATTATAAAGAGGTAAAATTTGTAAGTTTGTAAGTTTGTATGTAGGGGGTAATCTCTGGAAGTACGGTCCGATTGCTAAAATTTTTTCACCGATAGAAAGCTGTTTATTCCTGAGTGACATAGGCTATATTTTATGTTCGCGGGCGAAGCCGCTGGCAAAAGCTAGTAAATTATATTTTTAAATATAAAAAACAAAAATAACAATTAAAAATATAAAAAATAGTGTCCCACCGGTATCGGGAACGGGGTTTAACCTGTTTTATTAATAACTAGCTGCTCCCATCGGCTTCGCCCGCGTGATAACAGAAATTTATCCTAAGGGAACATACTTCCGGGATAAAAAGTATCCTATGTCCTATCCGTGTACCAAGTTTCATCAAAATCGGTTTTGTCATTTAGGCGTGAAGACGTAACAAACAAACAAACAAACTCACTTTCGCTTTTATAATATTAGTTTTACAATTGCACAATATTACAAAGAAAGGTGTTTCATTAATTAAGATAATTTTATCATCATTTACTAATTGCTTCCCATGTAATTTGGATTGTAATTAGCAGTAATGTGAACTAAAGATGACACAATATTTTTTGTGTAACAGAAATATTTGTGCAATGACAAAATAATATTCCACAACTATCACACAACGCCGTATAGCCCCAAGCTAAGCATAGCTTGTGTTATGAGTACTTGACAACTGTTAAACATACTTATATATTTCTAAATACATACATATTATAGTTAAATTACACCCAGACACAGAACAAATGATCATGCTCATTTCATAAACATTTGTCCTGGGTGGGAATAGAACCCACGACCTCCGGCATAGCAGTCAGGGCCACTAACCACTAGAGCAACAGGCCAGTCAAAAATACTGAATATTGTCCAGCACAAAAACCACAATAATAATAATTTGACGAAAAATATGGATTGTGTGAGAAGTGATATGAAAGAAAAGGGAGTTAGTGATAGCAACCCGGGAATCTTTAAGTCGAGAGTGAATAGGTTTCTTCTAGGTAAGCAAATTGATTTAATAGACACCTAAATTATAATCGGTCAGTAAGACCGCAGCAGGCAAATTGTTCCAGTCCCTCGATGTACGAGGTATAAACGACGGACGAGGCGAAACGTTTGGTCCAGACTCATCATCATCATCCTAGCCTTTTTCCCAACTATGTTGGGGTCGGCTTCCAGTCAAACCAGATTCAGCTGGATATCAGTATTTTACATGGAGGGACTGCCTGTCTGACCTCCACAACCCAGTAACTGGGCAATACCATACCCCATGGTAAGACTGGTTGTCAAACTTTTAGAGCTTCTGACTAACAGTAACGACTGTCAAAGATCTACAAATGACGTTTGGTCCAGACTAATTTACAAAATTGACTAAGTCAAGAAAAAACTAAAACAGAACTGGTTTCAGGCATCACTGGTGACGTCATCAGATTCTCAAATTAGTAAATGCACGTGATTCAAAAACCAATTATGAGCCATATTCACGGATTAATGAGAATTCGGGGCTAAAAAACCCAATACCCAGAACTCAGATACCGAACGGTTTTTTTTTTATATAATTGCTGTTGTTGTCAGATGGTGACTCTCTATATACTAATCTGCACTATCTTACACTAATATATAATATTAGATATATATAAGAGGTAAAGTTTGGTTTTTGTTCTCCGACCGAACAAAAAAAAAACAAAAGAGGCTCAGTTTGTTTTTTGTTTGTAGAAATCTCTGGAAGTACAGTACCCCTAGCCAAGTTGCTAATCTGCGATAGTTAACGCTAGTAGAAAGCTTCAAATGTACGGGAACGATGTCGCCTCAACGCTCAGTCACGTGGTTAAAAAGAAAAGAATTGGCGACAAGGTCAACTCTAAGCGTTCGACGCAAGCGTAACGGTTACGGAACTTGGCTAGGGGGGCTGGTCCGATTGCTAAAATTTTTTCCCCGATAGAAAGCTGCTTTATTCCTGAGTGATATATACTATATTTTATGCACGTGGATGAAGCCGCGGGCAGAAGATAGTTAATATTTTTTTCAGTTCATATACGTGCACTGTTGGACATAGGCCTCCCGCAAGTGTCGCCACAATGAACAATCCTGTGTATCCCATATGCATCCGATCCAACCTTCACCAGGTCATCGGTTCACCTTGTAGGAGGCCTTCCAACGCTGCGTTTTCCGATACGAGTTCGCCACTCCAGAAAGGTTCAGGAGTTATTAATAATAAAATATTCAAAAATTTTCCAGGTTTTTAGTTCATCAGAAATGTTTCTTTACTTATAAGTCACCCCATCTTGCTTGATGGGGTGATCCTTTTGCCAATAAGGGGGAAAAATACGAGTAGAGGCGATTTCCAAGAATCTTTTAATAGGGAAACCGAGTAACTGTACAATGAAACAATATATCAATTAGAATTTCGCTAGAAAAGGGTTAAATTGTTATTGCACGTGACTGTTTCATAAAAAAACTCCGTAAGTACGAATGCGACTGACACTGAGGGTTCTGTTAGTTAGTAAGTTAGCCATTTACGTCCCACTGCTGGGCGAAGGCCTCCCTCTCCCTTTTCCACACACGTCTGTCTTCGGCCATTGCGGGCTAGTCCCTCCGGTATTTATCAAGCTCATCTCTCCACCTTCGCCTCGGTCTGCCGCGATGTCGCCTTGCGTTCAATGGGACCCAATAAGTGGCTCTTTTAGCCCACCGCTCATCCGACACTTTAGACGGGGAGGGGGGGAGGGGGAGGGTTCTGTACAAACTTAAATTACCTACTGTAAATAGTTCAACTCCCGAATGGAGTCTCGAAGTTTTTTCCGAACCAAACCGTTTTCAGATTTATTCCTACACCTATTGTAAGACCTTAGTTTTTGTGACGAGTGACAGAACAGAATGGAAGAAAAAAACGTGTTGCGCCGACCCCAAATAAAACAGGATAAGGGCAGGAAGATGATGATAAATAGGCTATATTTTACCACTCGGCCACCACTGCTCCCGTGGTAACTTACGAGTTGTAGGTCGCGGTTTCGAGCCCAGCCAGGCGCATTACTTTGCATAGTTTATTTCATCACCACTGCTTTAAAACGGTGAAGGAAAACATCGTTATGAAACCGGCATGTCCTAGAACGAAAAATTCGATGACATGTGACATTCACCAACCCGCACTGGGCCCGCGTGGTGGATTACGGCCCATTCCTCTCCTAGAGACGAGGCCTGAGTTCCAGCAGTGGGAACATTTGAAAGGCTGATGATGATAAATTATGATGAGGCTATATTTTACCCTCCTACTCCCATCTCTCATTTTATTTCATTATTTATGACGTTAACCAGGTAAAAACGTTAACCACGTTGTGTAAATGCATACAAAAATATTTCGGACGTAATAACGTTCAGCATTTTTGAAGAAAATATACCTTTTTGACATAGGAATCTCAGTAAAATCACCGTGACGTTAGCAAAACCTAGTATTCAGGACAAAAACGACGTCAAAGCATTTCGCAAACATTGGATTTCTTGATAATAGTACTTTTGTCATTAGGCCGCGCTCTCACTATGTCATAACTGTTAATTTATCGTCGAACGATTATCGTCGTCTCTATCTGTTCCGTTAAAACAACTGTTTGTCATAGCCACGACTAGAGATTATATATTCCCACTTCACTGCAATATTGCCGGTGTCTAATGATGATGCATAATCCTGTAACTCTGTAGTGCTGTGCCGTTGCCGGCAATATTGCCGTGAAGTGGGAATATTGGTGGGATTATTGGTGGGAATATTGGTGGGAATATTGCCGGGAATATTGCCCGATGTATGAATATTGGTGGCAATATTGCCAGCAATATTCCCAGTTTGCCGGCAACGGCACATCTCTAGCCACGACAGCTAGTCGCAACAACGATACATGATTTACCGTCACGATTTCATCATCATTTCAACCAAAAGGCGTCCGATATCCTCCCCCAAGTGTCGTCATAATGACCGGTCCTGTACGTCTCGGATCTATTGGATTCCCGCGACCCTCACCAGGTCATCGGTCCACCTTGTGGGAGGCCTTCCAATAATCGTGCTCATTACACAAACAGTTGTCTGAAGTGGAAATCGAACTCACCACCTCTGGCATAGCAGTCATGGCCCCAAACCACTTAACTAACAGGTCAGTCAGCTACCCCAACAATAGACTAACAGGCCAGTCAAATGACTAGGTAGCTACCCCAACAATTTTTGCTACAACCAAACTGTGACCACCCAGGTCTCCGTTTGGTTGTGACAAATTATTTATCGTTTTACGACTGACATGCTAGACGTTCTATGACAATCTGTCGTCACCACAATGAAAATCGTATACGACAGTTAATCGTGTCGTCCTATATGTGTGTGTAAAACCTCCATTAAATTAAAATACAAGTCCAACCGCTAATCGCTGAGTCATTGGCTCCAACGTAACTTGGCGCCAATGTCAACAACCAACGTTTGTAGGATCTAACGTGTCAGTATTTAATGACAATCTGACGTCATGAGGGTGTCGTCATTTTCTTGAGTTAGGGATTTTTAGTTTTCCCGTTCCTGTAGTTTTTGGTAAAACCTTTGGATCTCTTAGTTAATATGTTATTTCTTAGATATCTGTTTTTTTTTAATTTAACATCTTGTGTGTCTGGTCGGTATTTATTTTTTATTTTTTAGGTATTTTATTAGGTAGGGTATGTAGGTATTATTAGGTAGGATTATTCATGTACTTTCATCCAAATGTAGGTATTAGTATATCAATTAAGGTGAGGTTAATAAAATACACTTCCTCCTCCTCTTCATTAATGCAAACTTAGCTTGGGACTAGAGATGTGCCGTTGCCGGCAATATTGCCGTGAAGTGGGAATATTGGTGACAATATTGCCGATGATATTGCTCGAAGTATAAATATTGGTGGCAATATTTCCTGTAATATTCCCACTTCGGGCAATATTGCCGGCAAAGGCACATCTCTACTTGGGACTAGACGGCGTTGTGTGATAGTTGTAGAATACTATATTATTATTAGTTATTATATCTCAGAACCCCAGGGTCCTGGACCTTTGGAAGGCGTACGAGGAGTCGAAACCAACTCGCAGAGGCCATTTTGGCGATTTTAATGTGAGCGTTTTATCAACCGGCGATTATCCCTGTACGCGCTATGCTAGTGCATCCAAGGAAAGTCCCCGGTTGGTGGGAAACTATTGGGACACTTGGGGGAGGCCTATGTCCAACAGTGGACATCTATCAACTGAAATGATGATGATGATAAAAAAGGGCCAAGTCCGAGTCGGACTCGCGCACTAAGGGTTCTGTACCGTTCGTAGCTAAAAAATCGACTTTGCTCAATGGGAAATATTTATTTTATTCTGTTTCTATATTGTCTAGTATTTGTTGTTATAGCAGCGACAGAAATACATAATCTGTGAAAATTGCAACTGCTCAGCTATTACGGTTCATGAGATACAGTCTGGTGACAGTCGGACAGACAGCGGAGTCTTAGTAATAGAATCACGTTCTACCCTTTGGGTGCGGAACCCTAATGATGATGCATAATCCTGTAACTCTGTAGTGCTGTGCCGTTGCCGGCAATATTGCCGTGAAGTGGGAATATTGGTAGGAATATTGCCGGGAATATTGCCGGGAACATTGCCCGAAGTATGAATATTGATGGCAAAATTACCAGCAATATTCCCACATTGCCGGCAACGGCACATCTCTACTCTGTACCGAACATACCTAATTATGATATTGCATTTTTCCGTTACGTTTGCGTTTTAATACAATCATAATTAATATTTCGTAACTGAATAAGAATTATATTGATATATAATCCATATCAAATGGATCCTATTGTTTCTTATTTTAAGAGATTTTTATCGTAGAAGTGTACGTGACTGTACGCATATTACGGTTAAGATAGAACTACACTGCTCACACGTGTCCCACACACACTGATCTGGGCGCGTCGGTCTCCATACATTTTATATGGAAACTAGACTTGTAGAGCTACACTTGACGCCACGCAACTCTACGCCATTCCACGTGACTCTACGCCACGCCACGTGACTCTACGCCACGTCACGTGACTCTACGCCATGCCACGCGACGCTACGCCACGTCCCGCCACGCCACGCGACACTACGCCAGGCCATGCGACGTCGTTCTACGTACAAATCAGGCGTGTTACACGTATGCGTCGCCAGACGGACACATGTTAGGGTTCATGATCATTATTATTTCAGCCGACAGACGTCCACTGTTGGATATAGCCCTCCCCCAAGTGTCGCCACAATGATCAATCCTGTGCACCCCGCATCCATCAGATTCCCCATGTTAGGGTTGCGTCATTTAAATCGTAAGAGGTAAAACTGCTCTCTTTGATCCTAAATATGACGGTGTGAGGTTTCATGAGGAAAAATGGAAATTTTTTCCTTAAAAATATAACCAACAAATCTTCACCCGTCATCCTAATGTTTATAATTCTCAACCATTGTTTTATCGAGCCCATGCAATAACTGACTAAGGAAAAAACCGTCAACTAAATAGTTCTTTTAAAAACCAACAAAATGCGAGTTGGACTCGTCCAAGAAAGGTTCTGTGCTGACTGTAGCAAAAATGGCAAAAAAAATAATGTTTGTTGAATGAACTTTGGGGCTAAAGTTCATTCAACAAACATTATCTTAAATCATTCTCATCATCATCATCATATCAGCTGAAAGACGTCCATTGTTGGACATAGGCCTCTCCAAAGCGTCGCCACAACGACCGGTTCTGTGTGTCACGCATCCATCGGATATTTGATTTTATTTTGTTTTTAGTATTTATATACCGTCAATTAGAGACACAATAGTAAGACAATAGATGCGCGGCCACCGGTGGTCGCTTGGGGATTCATGAATTAAAGAAAAGGTGGATGAATTGTCTAAGAAGTAATATGAAAGAAAGGGGAGTTGATGATAGCGTGACGAGTGACAGGACAGAATGGAAGAAAAAAAACGTGTTGCACCGACCCCAAATAAAACGGGACAAGGGCAGGAAGATGATGATTTTGGTGATAGACATACGGACAGCGCAGTTTTCCCTTTGGATACTTTTATTTATTTATTGGTTCACCAACAATTGTTTACACTGGTATTACGATAAAAGTAACATACACTGAAATATCCTTACTAATATTATAAAAGCGGAAGTTAGTTTGTTTGTTTTTTACGTCTTCACGCCTAAATAGCAAAACCGATTTTGATGAAACTTGGTACACGGATAGACCATGTCCTGGAATAGGACATGGACACTTTTTATCCCGGAAGTATGTTCCCTTGGGATAATTTTCTGCTATCACGCGGGCGAAGCCGCTGGGAGCAGCTAGTAGTACAATAAGGTACGGCCAGCCATCAAAAAAGGCGCCGTTAAAAGGAATCGACGGCGCGCACTGTTCCCGCGCGCCTCAAAGACTTGTCAGCAACAGCATCGGCCCAGTTGAGTCGAAGCCTACTGGGGCCAGGGTCATCCGAAAGGGAGCTCGAGCTCCGGTATGAAGGCTAGAAAGAACGGCGTGGGTTTTTAGTCAGTAATAGTTTGACACTATCTCTCGCTCCGCCAAGAGCGGGAGTTGTCATTGAATGATTTTCCCCAACACTAAAAAAAAACCGTTGAAAGGAAAATTATACACATAAGTACTTAGACTCACTTAGTGTATGGGGTTTCCCAAGACAAGATCTGTAATGTGTTTCTGTCGTCTATGTTTTACTTGGTCAGGTAAAAACCCGGGCTGCGAATTTTACGGTGAAATACACGACTACAAGACTTCCGCGGTTAATTCTCTGAAATACCTATTTTTAAGCAGTTCTGTGGTTGTCTTGTGCTAAATTTCCATTCAATTTGTGATGATTAATAAGTTTTTATTGACTTTTTAAAATAAATTATAATTATTCGAAACAAAAACGTTATATAATAGACGGAATGTTTTTTAGTATATTGTACCATATTTTATACATACATAGAATCATGCTTGCATAAAATACATTTGTGATGTAGGTAAGTGAAAGAAACGAACGAAAGACAGAAAAAAAGGAAAAAGAAAGAAAAAATAAGAAAGAAAAAAGAAAGAAAGATATAAAGAAAGAATAAAAACGACGTGTGGCACTCGGAGACTGCCGCGGTAAAGCTATTGCATAGCATTTTTATCAACTTATGCAATTAACCCTTCAGATACCGTCAATTAGAAACACAATAGTAAGACAATAGATGCGCGGCCACCGGTGGTGGCTTGGGGATTCATGAATTAAATTGTGATTGAAGTTGACAAGTTGCCATGACAACCTTTTGTGGGAGGTGTTAGGTTTTTTTCGTTACGGATTTTCTGGATTTGGTCTCCACGCTCAAGGCCCGCGATAGAAGCTATGCAATTGCTTAAAAGAAGACAGAAAGTAAGAAAGTAATAATGAAAAAATATTTATTAGCAAATTATTCGAAAGTGAGACCCTTAGATAAGTGAGCTAATTCATCGAGTCGAAGCTTCAAAGTCTTAAGCATCGACGCCGAGTTGCTATAAGCCTATCGGTTTTCTACCACTTGCATTTCGAGGTTTGTGAAATTTCAACCTGGGGCCTGAGACTGCTATTTTTTTAAATTCGTCATTCCAACACGATCCCATTGTCATTTTGCTAAAAGTGCGTAATCTGCTAAATCATAATGATCGATCATTGATCGGTCAATGGTCTCGTAATAGAGTGGTGGTAGATTGAGAATATCGAACTTATTAAAACCAATAACTGCACAATAATGTTCTAATGGTAGGTCACTGATCAAAACAACTGTCAAAAGTTTTGCAAATAACCCCATACGTCAGATATTCATTGCTCATTATGTACGAGATTACCATTTTGAGTCATTTCTTTTAACGAAGTGTCAGTGGTTGACCATTGGAAAGTCATTATGACGCCATTATATTAATAGATTACCAAAACTTGTCAAAATCAACAATTATGAAGTCAATGATAGACCATTCTGACACTATTGTAATAGCAGACTTGAGGCCCTGAATGTCTTTTCTGAGCGAATAGGTTACTTTAGGGCAAAACCGATTTTTATGAATTTTGGTACAGAGATAGTTGGGCCTTGGAGATGGACATAAGCTATTTTTTTTTTATGTTAGAAAAGTGGGAAGAAAAGGGGTGAGGAATTAAAGTATATTAATAAATGTGGGCGAAGCCGCGAGTAAAAGCTAGTCAATAATAAAAAAAAACCTTATTTCTCCACTTATAAAATAATTCGTTTAATTTCCTTATCACAGGTTGTGTCCCCATCTATAATTTCTAAACCTAGTCAGTTAGTTAGCAATACTCATCCTAAGATTTAAACTGGTTAAGCCCGTTCTATTTAACTAAGGGGAATTCCGTACAATATTTACGTATTAAAATGAATTTCAAAAAGACTTGATCACTTAAAGTAAAGAGTGTGTCAGTGTTCGACTTGCTCCAAATAATGCATTTAATTTTAAAACAATACGTTCCAATCTTTTGGAACACCTAAATGTATCGGAACAGTGAGTCGGTTCAGTAAAGAGTTACACACGCCTAGCAAGTTGCTTAATTTCCTTAACACAGGTTTTGTCCCTATCTATAATTTCTAAACCTAGCCAGGTATTAACACTCATCTTACGATTTAAACTGGTTAAGCCCGTTCTATTAAGCTATGGGGGATTCCGCCCACCTATCACAATTTCCAGCTATAAGAAATGCAGCATTTACCTTATTTTATTTGCATTTCAAAACGTCAGATGTGACGAGAATGACGCATCAAAACTTGTTTTGTAGAACGTGAGTTTAAAGTTAAGGTAATATTTACCTTTTTATGACGTCTTTGTTCTATTTATGACGGTACAGTGTTTGCGTTGAGTGGTTTTTGTGCGAAGGGTCATGATTTCAGTTAGATTTTTATTAAGTATACGTTTCTTTTCTTTTAATTGATATTTACTAGTGCTTGACTGCGATCATAATAAAAAGAGTTTGCAGCAGTGATGCAAACTCTTTTTATTGTTTGTTAAATTTCTTTTGTTGAATAAATTAGATTGATTTGTTTTAGTTACCACATAAAATTTGTAAGAAATATATTTTTTTTATTTCAGCAGAAATATGGGATAGCAGCTGACAGATAACTTGGTGAGGGTCTCAGGAATCTATACAGGACTGGTTATTGAGTTGACACTTGGGGGATGCCTATGTCCATTTTGAATACCTAATTCTATAAATTAATATCATTACAAATATTAAATAAATTAAAATCAATAGGAGGAATTTTTCAACCTTACTTTAGATTGCTTTTTTTGTTTCTTTAGGGCTTTTATTTTTATTTTGTATGTTAGTTTTAATTAGGTTAAGTTAAGCATATTAACGTAAAATTATATAGAAGGGTCGGACGAAGTATCTAAATTTTATGTAGGGAGGTACAGTTATATCACATAACATATCGATATGAGCTATACAAGTGAAAAAAATAGTTTCTATTCAAGGTTAGTCGTTGGGCTGACAGCAAAACGACCGGTAGTACTGAAGTGTCCCTCGTGGAAGCTCTACAAAACTAGGCCAACAGTACATACACATAAGGTATATTTCTGTATGTATATAAATAGGAATATAGGTCAGTAATGGATACCCTGCGGCTTGCATTTGCACAAAGGTTCAGAATTCAAGTGTTCTCAAATGTAATTTTATACGAATAGGGATTAGAGTAGGGTGATCGAATGGTACAGGTTTTGGAGGATATTTTGTGCTAACTATACACCACTCACCATAAGTTTCGATGACCTGATACGAGATGGATCGGATACGAGAGGCATAGGACTGTTCGTTTTTTTAAATATTGATATAAAAATAATACTCGTTTATTTGTTAACATAGGTAAATAAAATTAAGATCCTATTTTCACTGAACAGAGCGCTATGTTGTATCTGGAGGTGTATAAATATGGAGTGCAATTGTCGCTAAGGATTACAAGCTAAGTTTAATTATAAACTAGTGCTTGACTGCGATTTCACCTGATGGTAAGCAGTGATGCAATCGTTGATGGTGAGGCGCACTAGTTTATTAAGAGTCTTATCTGTAAAAAACGTTCAATTCGAAACTCGAATTGAGTTACGAAGTTTTTTCCGAATGGCAAAAATAGTTTTTTTTATGACTTTACAATATTCAGATTTGTTTGTGACGTAGCTACAAATTTACAGTTTTTAGAGTTTTTCCTATACTTGGGCTATAAGACCTTGATTTAGTTAAATTTCAGGATTCTGTGTCAACGGGAAGTATACCCTACGAATTTTGATTCTCTTATGAAATATAAGTTTTATGTGACATAAACACCCGTATCTTTTTTTCCGTTAATTTATAAGTTTGATTTTTTCACATCTTCAAAGGACTTTATATTTGAGTATATGGTTTTAATTTCAACACGATATGTTCTCGTGTTCCCAAAATTTCTCAAGGGTCTTGACAGATGACAGGCAGACGGACGGACGGACAACGAAGTGATCCTATAAGTTATATTTGTTTTGCCTAACTTTTTATTTTATTTTTCCTTTTGAGGTACCATAAAGGGTTCCTTTTGAGGTTCAGGACCCAAAAAAAAAAACTGGCCAAGCGCGAGTCAGATTCGCGCACGAAGGGTTCCATAGCATCCGCAGTAAAAAACCAGTAAAAACATCCCGTTTGTTGTATAAGAGCTCAACCGCGAATACTTTTTCTTATCCAAAGCAAAAAACAAAAAAAAAACTGTTCTCTACAGTTTTGTTTATGAACTAAAAAGCCAATCGCTTGTTAAGTAATATTTATCATACGTACGACCATCGCCTTGCAATTTGGCAATCAATTGAACTATCAAGGTTCTTATAAAACTGACCGTGGCCGAGACATTGTGTGACTATTTATGTTTGACTACCGACTAGCAACAGCCTTTAAATGGTTATATAAAAGTTTAAGTAAAAATTGTTTTACTTTTGAACGAATTCAGAATGTCTGGCGCATTGAGGTAGAATAGGTAATAACTTTGTAAGTTAGGCTTACTGATAAAGTGATATTGAGTGTGAACAGGCATTTGAAGTAATTAAGTTTTTAAATTTTTGATAAACATTTATTACATTAAGGTTTCGAAATAAAATTAAGAATAGTGAAAGTCCTGCTACATAAAAACGAATACATAGAACAAAGAAATTATTTCTGTAATTAGTTTCTTTCGACGTTCTTGTAAATATTTATGAGTATAACGTAGAATTGTCAATTTCATAATATTATATACTTCTATATACATAAAAAGAGTAACTGACTGACAGATATAACAAACTAGTAACTAATGGGAGCATGAAATTTTGCACAAGGTTTCCTTTTATGACGGGTTCATTCCCTAAGGCACCTCACAAGGTGGACTGATGACCGTCAGGGTCGCGAGCATCCGACAGATGCGAGACTCACAGGACCTATCGTTGTGGTGACGCTTGGGGAAAGATGATGCTGATGATGACTCCCAAAGGGGTTAAAACGGGGGTCCAAAGTTTGTATGGAAAAAACGACTATCATGCCGGCGAATCTATTTTAAAGCAATAATAAAACTGACAGTTATTTACAATGTGCAATTTTTGAAGACGGGAAACATTAGAATAACTTCTCCCATTGTGTGTGGAGTGAGAGAAAGTAACAGACATTTATTGACTGAAAACTTCTTTGTTCATTCAGTTGCCCTTTGTGTTTCAAAGCTACGATGACTTTTTCGAATGAAAAAGCTTTTTTAACGAAAATTACCCAAAAAAAAAATATCCCAAAAAATGCCTTCCAGTGTGGCCACCTTACTCTTGAATGAGTTAGTGAGTGTGAAGTGGGAGGTTGCGGACTCTCACAGATAAAGCCTCTGAAAGATTGTCCTTATAACATATATACATATATATATATATATGTATGTATGTTTGTTATCTTTATATATATCTATATATAAATGTAAAAGACAGTCCTGACTCTCTAGCTGACTCATCACTTAGAACGCTGAAATTTGACACAAACGTTCCTTTTATGATGTATATATAAAACCGTTAAATTGTGAATACCGTTAGGTTATCATCTGTCTCGCGAAATTGTAAACTGTTGGAAGATCGTGAACCGTAACATGCTGTTTACAATTTAACGTAATATTGTTCAGTAGATTGTAATCTATCGAAGTGAAACTGTTGAATTACAATCTGTCGTGCGTTGAATTGTCAACTCTCCGAATCTGATTGGTCGGTTTTGCAGTAGGCCGTGCTGTGCCAGCTATGTTCGGGGACTAACACTAACTTATTTATCACTAGCTTTCCGCCCGCGGCTTCGCCCGCGTGGACTACAGTTCATATCGCGCGGGCAGAGACCCGTGCTCAGCAGTGGAATTATAGGTAGCCTATGTGTTATTCCAGTGTCTCTTCTACCTACCTACCAAATTTGATCTAAATCCGTTCAGTAGTTTTTGCGTGAAAGCGTAATAGACAGACAGACAGACAGAGTTACTTTCGCATTTATAATATTAGTAGGGATTAAAACTGCACATATTTGGTTAATGACAGATTCAGTTTACTTCGACAACAATTAAATACAACTTATCCTAAAGTTAGCATCACTTGTGTCCTCGCATACGGGCCTCAAAAAAACGCCGCCACAAAAAAACGCTAGAAGCGGCCACAAAAAAGCTAGAAGCCACCGCAAAAAACAGATGCAGCTTGTGGCCGGAGCTACTTCAAGCGTGAAACTTGAAGCGGCTTCAAGCGTTTTTTTTGTTTTTAACCCTTCAGATACCGTCAATTAGAGACACAATAGTAAGACAATAGATGCGCGGCCACCGGTGGTCGCTTGGGGATTCATGAATTAAGCCACAAAAAAAGGCCGCTTCAAAAAGAAGCTTGGCGTTTTTTTGAGGCCCGTGTGCGAGGAGGCTTACATTCGTTTCCGATTTCTGTATCGGGAAACAACCGCGGGCGAAGCCACTGGCAAAAGCTAGTATATATATACGTAAGGTTTTGTAGTTATGTACATATAGATATGTAGGTATCATAAATCTTTGTCTTGGAAAACTTGACTCGGCGAAAGACATGGGTGAACGAGATTCCTGTTGATTTATTTTATTTTTACTGTTGTTGTAGATGTAGCGTTATCTCTATACAATATTAGTTTTAGTAGCTATAGATATGCGAAAAGTCGAAAACCGAAACACGTGTCAAGTAATTTACAAGCTTTTATTTAGTTTCACCTGTCCCGATGTTTGTCTGTAATCAAATCTTGTAAATTAAATTTGACCCACTTCCCGGTTACCGATTGAGCTGAAATTTTGCATGCATGTGTAAATCAGATGACAATCTAAAATTATTATGACATGGAAGTTTTTGATGATGGAACCGGAACGTGGCTATAGGAAATTGGCAGTTAAACGACACAACCCCATCGAGTTTGAGTTCGTATGATTCGTCTTGACGAGTATTAATTATACCGAGCTATAAAAAGTTGCTATGAAAAAATGGTTTTCATTTAAAGCTTAATGCAAGTATTATTTATTAATTTACTAGCTTTTGCCCGCATGGCTTCGCTCCTGCTCTTCTCTACTCTACCCTACACTACTCTACTCCACACTACTCTACACTACTCTACCCTACTATACCCTACTCTACCCTACCAAACTTCACATAAACCATCTACTAAATAGTCCGAACAAAGCCTAAAAATTTGGTTTGGATAGGTGAGCCCATTCTTGAGTTATAAAATAACAACGAAAAGTGGCATTGATTTTTATATATATAGATAAGTCTGTTTACAAAGTCTGTCTAGACATTTTGTTACACTTGAAACAGTATTTTTTTCCTTTTTAAATTTAAATTTGGATCGAGGTTGAATGTATTAAATTCTTGTTTAGATTTATTATCTATTACTACAAGCTTATTAAAAATATTACATTCGTTTTATTTTTTTCATAATTTTTGGTTAAACTAATTAAGTTATTTATTTGTTTAATTGTTTGTAAATATTGTTTGTGAAAATAAAAGCTTTTAAAAATAACTTGTTGGGCATCAAAAATTCATCCGTGATCCACATCGATGTCAATGAACGCTGGCAGTATTGTCACGTTGTAGAGGTTGGGGGGTTTTTCGGACCAGGACCGCGGTCCCAACAAAAAAAAAATCCTATAAAAATAATATTATTTTTTTAATTATTATTTTGCGGACCACAAACAAAATAAATACAGAAATACAGTTTTAGTGTACTTTAATACTATTTTCCTTCGGGTCCCAGAATACTACTTACTAAAAAAATATTTTTTAGGAGCCCAGATAAACATAGTATAGTTATGAAATAAACCAGTAACCAGCATGAAGTAATACCAAGTCATAGGTATTAGATTACGGCATTCCAAGTAATATCATATTAATGGTTAACCGACTCCGAACACCGCAAAGAGGTTATTGTTCGTAAGAATTGACTAACTTGTGTTTTGTGTCTTTGACTGTAATTAATGTTAATTTTTTTTTTATTGTTGATAGGTTTGCGCTTGACCGCTATCTCACCTGATGGAAAGCGACGATGCGGTCGACGATGGAACGCGCTTACCTCCTCCTTTGTATCTCAACTTCAATTTTGTTCACGACATTAATTTTTGACATCAATATGACAGTACAGTAGTGTTTTTTTTTTGTAAATGTATATTTTTGAATTGAATGAAAATACGTGGCACTAAGTTCCAAATCTTAATCCCTTCAAGTGTATTATTTCAGGACATTATGTCCACGTGTTCTCGTGGGGGCGATCGGCGGCGGAGACTTCTTGCGCCGAGCCTTAGTTCAGGCGATGGTCCGGAGCGAGGAGGAGTGGCAGGCGGTCGCCTCCTTCTGCGAAGCAGTAATGGAAGGAGGAGACCGACCACATGGCAACGGCGCCCTCGCCGCCGCCGCCGGGATTCCGAATTCCGATCCCGACTTCCGGCCACCGTAGACGCGAGATTTTTGCCCACCAAAAAAAAAGGACATTATGTGCAGTTCCTAACAATGGTCGACTATTCTGATAATTTGTGATTTATACTGAAGCGACATCTATGAAGCCACATAAGAACTACGAAGAAAATACGAAATCGTGTATCGCGCGATCAAAGTTCTCCGCGCGATTTGAACATATATGACAGGACAGCCCAACATCATCTATTGACCATAACACCTGTCTGGTCGGAGGAGCCCAAAGTTAGCAAAAATTATTATTCGTGAGGAAAAAACTTCAACAAAAAAAAACCGTTTTATGTACTATTTACCTTAACCTGCATAGTTAGAGTTTAATGTATTTCTCAGTAATTACTAATTACGGTACGTTCAAGTTGTATACTAAAATAATTAAAGACTATAAACAGTAATTGAGAGGATTATTTAATTAAGTCGCGGTGACCATGTTGACGGAATTTTTTAAAGATATTTCTTATTCAAAAAAAAAAAAAATTGAAAAAAAAAAATGCTTGCATAATCACTGAACTTTCAAACCAGACTGGCTTGTTAGTCTAGTGGTTAGTGGCCCTAACTACTATGCCGGAGGTCATGGGTTCGATTCAAATGTTTGTACGATGAGCATGATTATTTTGTTCTGTGTCTGTATGTAATTTATCTATCTAGCTACCCGTCCCGGTTTCGCATGGGTGCAATGTTGATAACACCGCATGACCCTCCCTTCCTCTTGAATCATTCTATCGATTAAAAAAACTGCATCAAAATCCGTAGCGTAGTTTTAAAGGTCTAAGACATACAGACATAGGGACAGACAGCGGGAAGCAACTTTGTTTTATACTATCTGTGTGTTATAATATGTTTATATTTCAAAATATATTATTTTATTTATCAGTTGTCTAGTACTCATTTAAACACAAGTTCTGCTTAGTTTGGGATAAGATGGCGTTGTGCGAAAGTAAAAAATTAAACTCAAGTTAAAAGTTGGGTTGTTTGAAGTTTGGTTCAAATTGAAGATACGTAAAAAATACTAAAGTTTAGTTACTATTTATCTTGTCATTATTGTTACGATTTCCCACCTCAAATAAAAAAATGGTCTTCTTTAATCTAATACCAATAAAGTTTAATAAGCTTTTGTCAAAAAAATTTTCTGCAAGTCTTTATTTTTACCCGTTTATATTATTATTTTTAGTGTGTATATATATATACATACCTTTTCAGATATAATATTTATTAGTTTAGGAATTTATAAGTAGTTACATAATTTTTATTATATAAATAATGCTTTTTTAATTATGAAAAAAAAAATACAAAAAAAAAACGTAAATATTTTTCTTCTTTTCAAATCCAATTTCAAAGCGCCTGGTCACTCTACCCAACTTGGCTGGTATTTAATTGCTTATATTATTCATGAGCCAGCCTTGGAGTTACATGACCGCGGACTGCGACTAAACCAGCCGGAAAATGGTTTATCATGCGGAGATTAGTTTCAACACATTGTTAGACATAATTAATGTAGCCTAGAGATTGCCGGAGTAAAGGATTTATTGTTATATTGAGTAGGCCACCCAGAAGTTGGCCTGAGTGCAGCGAGAGGTAGTGTCAGTTTGACTGAGTCTAGTACATCATCATTATTTCAGCCGACAGACGTCCACTGTAGGACATAGACCTCCCCCAAGCGTCGCCACAACAATGGCAATGGGCAGGGCACATTGCTCGCAGAACAGATGGCGACGGAAGGCCTCCTACATGGTGGACCGATGACCTGGTGAAGGTTGCGGGAATCCGTAGGTCGCACAGCTTCGGGTCTAGTACAGTCAGTACCAAATCCAAGTTGTTGGAAATCGTACGGAATGAAACCTCCTCCTCCTCGGATTGTATTCCTCATTACTGAGGGTTGTGCAGTTCCCGCTGGATTAGTTTCTTATTGATAGTATCTTGCCATTTGTGACGGTTCTTAGCGTCATGAAGTGCGACGTGCAATTGGGTGTCCAGTGTGGAACGGACCTGATCTGCCCATCTTTTTGGGCTGCAGCCTCTTGGTCGTTTGCTATCAATCATGCCAGTTACGATGAGCTGTTCAAGGTTGTGGCCATTACACGGATTGATCATCATCATCATCATCAACCTTTTTAATGTTCCCACTGCTGGGACTTAGGTCACCTCTCTATGAGGGAATGGACCGTAATTCACCACGCGGGCCCAGTGCGTGTTGGTAAATGTCACATGTCTTCGAATTTTTTATTCTAGGACATGTCGGTTTCCTTACGATGTTTTCCTTCACCGTTTTTGAGAGCAGTGGTGATGAAATAAATTACACAAAGTAATGCGCCTGGCTGGGTTCGAACCCATGACCTACAACTCGTAAGTCGTCATTACACGGATTGGCACGGAATTAATAGAAATGATTTTAAAAAGTACAAGTGGTATTAGCTTTTGGTATCAGAACGGAATAAATAAACATAGCAGACAGACAGGCAGGCATCATTATTATCGATACTCGTGGCAGCCATTTTTTCTAAATATAAAGAGAATGTTATTTTAAAAAATGTGTCGAAAAACTGTAGATAAAATATTTGAAATAAGAAAAAAAATTACGATTACATAAATTGAATTATCAATCTTTTATTATGTGTTAGGTTATCTAGGTTATCAGTAATTTTACTAAGTAATTTAATTATTTAGAATTCTGTAATTTTTACTCTGAAATGTCAATGAACTGGATAGGTCACAGATTTAAAATATTTTTAATAAATAATCAGTGGTTTGATATAATATTAATAAATAACTGTATCTTTGCAGTTTTTCTTTGTTAAATAATTGGATTAGGTATAACTTGTACTCACACACTCGCACTCGAAGTTGTGGACGATTACGTTTACCTGGGACAGACGGTCCAGTTGGGTAGGTCTAACTTCGAGAGAGAGAAGAAAAGGTCAATCGTCGAATCCAACTCGGCTGGGCAGCGTTCAGTAAGCTGCGCGGTATCTTCTCGTCCAACATACCACAGTGTCTCAAGACGAAAGTCTATGACCAGTGCGTGTTGCCAGTGATGACTTATGGCTCTGAAACGTGGTCGCTTACAAAGGGCCCTATAAGAAGACTCAAAGTCATCCAAAGGGCGATGGAAAGGGCTATGCTCGGAGTTTCCTTGCGTGATCGCATCAGAAATGAAGATATCCGCAAGAGAACCAAGGTTACCGACGTAGCTCGAAGAGTCGCCAAACTTAAGTGGTAATGGGCAGGGCACATTGCACGCAGAACAGATGGTCGATGGGGACGAAAGTTTCTAAAGTGGTGACTTCGCACCGGAAAATGCGGCGTTGGAAGGCCTCCTACAAGGTGGACCGACGACCTGGTGAGAGTCGCGGGAAAGCGGTTGATGCGAGACACATTGATCGTTATGGCGACGCTTGGGGGAGGCCTAATGTCCAATAGTGAACGTGTTTCGGCTAAAATTATGATGAGGATGAGTTATCACAAAAATATTCCGCTGTAACTCTATTTACCAAAACCACTATTTATCTCCGGCTTCATATTAATTAGTTTTCAACTTTTCAGGGATGTCAAAACAAATGGTATTTATCTGTCTCATCTATATCTATATATATAAAAATGACCCCCGTTTTCCGTTGTCACGACTTGGCATGAAAACGGCTTGACCGATTTGGCTGATTTTTTTTTTTGTTGTGATTGTTATTATGAGGAGAAGGTTCTTATGGAAAAAAAAATTAGGGTAGTGTAGGGTAGAGTAGGGTAGAGTAGGGTAGAGTAGGGTAGAGTATGGTAGAGTAGGGTAGAGTAGGGTAGAGTAGGGTAGAGTAGGGTAGAGTAGGGTAGAGTAGGGTAGAGTAGGGTAGAGTAGGGTAGAGTAGGGTAGAGTAGGGTAGAGTAGGGTAGAGTAGGGTAGAGTAGGGTAGAGTAGGGTATAGTAGGGTAGAATAGGGAAGAACGGGAGCGAAGCCGTGCGGGCAAAAGCTAGTATTATATAGTTCAGAGATCACGGTACAATATTATTTCATATCTATCTAACGTTTATCTTGTTTAGTAAAAACTTCTTAATTTAATATTCATTAAAGATATCTTTGACTGGCCTGTTGGTCTAGTGGTTAGTGGCCGTGACTGCTATGCGGGAGGTCGTGGGTTCGATTGCCACCCAGGACAAATGTTTATGTGATGATCATGATCATTTGTTCTGTGTATGCGTGTAATGGAGCCACGTACCGGAAGACGCAGCGTTGGAAGGCCTCCAACAAGGTGGACTGACGACCTGGCCAGGGTCGCGGGAATCCGATGGATGCGTGACGCACAGGACCGGTCGTTGTGGCGACGCTTGGGGGAGGCCTATGTCCAGCAGTGGACGTCTTTCGGCTGATATGATGATGATGATGATGATGATGCGTGTAATGTATCTATTTACGTATGTATTTAGAAATATATAAGTATGTTTATCAGTTGTCTAGTACTCATAACACAAGCTCTGCTTAGCTTGGGACTAGATGGCGTTGTGTGATAGTTGTGGAATATTAAAAAAATGGGACGGCCTTATCAAATTACTAAGACAAGAATCTACTAAAACATCCTGTATTATGTCAATCATGGAAATACTCGTATTACACAACAAAGTAACAATCGATTGTAATTCAATTAATATTCTTTATTAATTACAGACGCATAGAATTTATAGTAATTATAATTCATAAGAGCAATTAAAATTAACTTGGAATCAATAAACGGATATAATCTCTTGGCATAATTCCATTGAGGATCAATTAAATAAAAACAATTAATAAATGTGTCCTATAAATCTCTGATAGAATCTAAAATATATATCTCTAGATAGATACCTATGCCAAATATTAGGAGACTATTTAAAAAAATGGGCAATTTCGAGTCGAACTTGCACACTGAGGGTTCCGTGCAACTACAATTCCCGAATGGAGTCTTGAAGCTTTTGCCGAATTGTTTTTTTTTTTTTGTGACGTAGGTAACAACAAATTTACTGTTTTCAGATTTTTTCCTATACCTGTGCTATAAGACCTTGCTTTGTGCTAAATTTCAGGATTCTGGGTCAACGGGAAGTACCCTATGAATTTCGATCTTTGAGAGTATCAAAATATACGTTTTTTTACGACATAAACGGCAGTATCTTTTTTATTCGTTAACCCTTCAGATACCGTGAATTAGAGACACAACAGTAAGACAATAGATGCGCGGCCACCGGTGGTCGCTTGGGGATTCATGAATTAATTTAGAAGTTTGATTTTTTCACAGCTTGAAGGTACCACAGACCTAAGTACATGGTTTCAATTTCAACTCGATATCTTTACGCATTCACGAGATAAAGGTTCTTAACAGACAGACGGGCGGACAACAGTGTGATCCTATAAGGCTTCCGTTTTTTTCCTTTTGAGGTACGGAACCGGAACCCTAAAAAATCATCATGTACAGGATGGCTCAAAAAAATATCACAATGTAAATTGGCTGTCATGCTGGAAATGAAAAAAAAAAATTTTGGCTATTACAGTGATAAAAAAAAAACCTTAAAGGATTAAGTCCACTTTTGTAAGGTGTTTTTATTAGTTCATAAAGTTACTAAAAATATTTAAGTCGAAAAAAATATAGTCAAATGCACAACTATTAATGTATATTTTTATGTCTGTTTTCTAGTATTTTGAGGCTGCTGAAATAATCAGTTTTTGGACTTCCAGCATTAAACTTTTTTTTTTAGTTTTTTTCCCAGATTAATCCAGAATTATTTTAGGATTAAATAATTAGGTAACTATTATAATAAATTCTTCATAACTCTAGATTGAGTGTGTTTGTGTGTAGGTAGATACTAAAGGTGCCACATACGTGTGCCACACACGCCGATCTGGGCGCGTCGGTCTTCATACATTTTATATGGAAACTGGACTTGTAGTGCCACGCCACGCGATGCCACGCGACGTCGACGTCGTGCTACGTACAAATCAGGCGTGTTACACATGTGCGTCGGTCTAAAGTAGTTTTAGCATGATACCGATTCATTATCAATGTAGTGTGTCGATGCCTATATTGTTTGCCTATAATTAGGATAGCTAATTTAGACCTAGACAGGTGAGTTGTCGAATTCAAGTCAGTTGTGCCCGGTTCACACATGATCTGATGAGCAGCAAATTTTTGTTTTAATTTATTATTATTTTTTATATTTTGTATATTATTTGTGTGTCTATACGGGCAGAATAAACATATTTTCTTTCTTCTTTCTAATTTCTTAAAAAAAGACTTACTAAGTAAAATATTAGTACTTATATATTATTAGATTGTTACTTAATTATCTAATTTGGGTATTTATTAGTGCGAATTATTCCAGTTCCAAAACCAAAAAGTCTACATGTGACGTATGGAATTGACACGCACTGACAAATTGACATGCTGTCTTTTTTTTAAATTGATATACACTAGTGCTTGACTGCGATCCCACTTGAAGGTAAAAAGTGATTCAATCGTTGATGAAAAACTTTTGATTTTGACTTTTTTTTTACTTTTTCTTTGATGGTAAAAGCTAATACATAGAACATAATGTACTAGGACCTTATCATGACGTGTTAAATGTCAGTTGTACGAGTGAGCAAGGGTTCAGTTAAAGAATAGTTCAGTTTAGGTCGTAGAATGAATCACTATAAGTGGTAGTGAATTTTTTAACACATATAAACTAATGCTTGACTGCAATCCCACCTGATGGTAAGCAGTGATGCAATCGTTGATGGTGAAGCGCTTCAGTTCTATTGTTAGATTGTGTATAATATTGTTATCGATCACAATACCTACTAGTGGCATACTGCAATACCTACCACAAACACGTGTCTCGGCATTGTCTATGCTAGATAAAGCATTATGTCACTGTTTTAGCCAATCACATGTGCTCAGAATATCAATACATGCGTGATTGGCGGGAAAGTACCTAGTCGTCAAATACATTAACTTGCTAAACAATATGAAAAATGGTAGATTAAATTGATTATCTTAGCCTATTGTTTTGGTGTTCTGGTTATACATAGATGACTGTCTAAATAAGGAAAAATTTATCTACTGTTAACTTTGTCAAAAACACGTGGCTTAGTAATTTTTGCGTGTTTTAAAAAGGACGCTGCGCAAATAAAATTTACTTAAAAAAAACATTAGTTCTTAGTCTATAAATAAATATTAATATCTTAAAATGAAAAAATAAAAATTGGCTTAATAAGCTCGCACATTATTCTAAGGGTCACTCTTTACGTATTAAAAACTACTTTAAAATTAAAATTTAATGAAATAATTTTCTTTAACAATGAGATTATAATTTTCTTGTAAATAAGATATTGATAGGTTACCTTTAATACTATCAATTACTGTCTTTACTTCGGTAAATAAACCATTAACTACCAAGTTATAGACACGCAACTAAAACGTCAATAGCACGAAAGTTATTACAAATGAGTTATGATACGTAAATAGATTCAAGTAAGTAGGTGTACAAAGTTTACCTTATTCTAATAAACAATAAAACATAAATAATAAACTCACCGTTTCCATTTTCGGTTTTCTTTTTAGCCACAATAACTCCGTTATTCTCGATAGCAGTGGAAACTCCGTTCAGCTCCTTCATTTTCACGAGATTAAAAGTAAATTAAAAAAAAAATTAAGGACTGTTTCGCGCGTTTTCAAACGTCACTTTGACACTTCGATTTGGCGCCAACTGGTGTTACTGCTGTACAGCCAAGGTAATCGCGATCGACAAAAAAAAGGAGAATGGTTCACTAATTGTTTGTATTCTAAAAGGACTATGCCGTGATTTATTTAAAAATGTAGCGGAGGTGTTTATTGTACAGCGACGTATGCAGAAATGATCGCTATGGCTCTAAATGTTCTTATATTTATACAAAAAATATGTCGTTTTCTGCTACAGTTATCATTGTATAAGTTTCTTGGTGTTGATTTGGAGGTTTTGTTGATATTCAGTTTTTTTTCTTTTGTATAGTTTTTTTTTATTGCGACGTTATATTTATCTTGGCTAATTAATTCATGAATCCCCAAGCGCCCACCGGTGGCCGCGCATCCATTGTCTTACTATTGCGTCTCTAATTGACGGTATCTGAAGGGTTAATAGAATAGAGTTAGATGGTTATAATTTTTTATCATGGTCTTTATTCCCGGGCAATGGCTGATAAAGTGGCTCACGCAGGTTCGAACGTGAACAGGATGGTATTTTAACAATATCCGTACCTATAGTCTGTCTAAAAAGACTTGGGAATTTTTGCAGGAAATAAAATATCTGTGATTGTCAACGGAAATTTTAGTTGCCATTCATTTGTTTTTTTAAGATGATGATAGTTCTATAACAGATGTTGTTCGTAATATTGCTAATGATAATGAATCAATAATTGGAATAAAGTATTTAGAATCAGATTTATCTTACGAAACCTCATTTATGTTAGTACTTTATACTTACTTATGACTTATATCTTTGCAAATATATCCTACTTTCGTAAAAAGAATATCATTAAAGAGACTAAAATCTTTTGCATTTTTTATCGTTAAATAATATTAAATCATGTAAAAAATACTTAGGTATATTCCATACTTTTTATAAGGTTCTTCTATTAGTAAACAATGATCAAGATCTCTTAACCCTTCAGATACCGTCAATTAGAGACACAATAGTAAGACAATAGATGCGCGGCCACCGGTGGTCGCTTGGGGATACATGAATTAATCAACCTTGATTATTGAACCGGTGTTGACTACATCAGATTTCATTTTACTGTAATAATTACTCAAGTCGTTTGACTTTTTAGACAGACAACTTATATGAACATAGCCCTTTTTTTAGCTGGGAAATCAAACATTGATTTTGCCCAAACTCGGGTGGGTCAGACTTTTGCTAACGAACATCTATGTTCGTTCTTTGCTCTCCGTTCCAGGACCGCGTGTTTTCCCTTCCGGAAGTTAACCCATGGCACCAAGATTTTGGAACGGTTTCTGTTCTTATCATCGGGTATACCACAATTAAGTGCCCTTGTAGTTTTCATAAACTCCATTATCATATAAGCGTCTATATATTGCTACATCTTTGTTTTTTTTTATATCAGTTTTTTTACTTTGTTTTTACAACGTATTTTATTTAACCCGTTCAGATACCGTCAATTAGAGACACAATAGTAAGACAATAGATGCGCGGCCACCGGTGGTCGCTTGGGGATTCATGAATTAAATTGTCTAGAATTTCTTAGTGATTTATCTATATTTATTTTTTACTCATTTTATAAAAAGTAAAGGTTTGTGTTTTTGATTTTAATGAAGAAACTGAAAGACGCTTTATAAGTGCTCATCAATTGATTCAACATATCTTATGTCATTGAACGTGTGTGTAAAAAAACAATAACAACTATTTGTTAATTATAATTAAACTATTAATTAATTAGTTGTTGTTGCTTATAATTATTTATTTTTTACTATTATTAGTTTATTTTAATAATTCATTGTAGCCACAGTTTACGCAACTATTTAATTACGATCAATATTGTGACTTGTAAGTTTATAATATGTTTGTTATGTATGTTATTAATTTTTATTTTAGGACTGCATTTTTTCATTTTATTTATGTAGTTGTGACCCTTAGTGACTGTCGCCAAAGAAATATTGTATCTTCCTTTATTGGACATCCTCCGACCTATGGAGGGTGAAAGATGGCCGTTGGGTCCTTACCAGACGGATGGACGGCGAGCTAGCTATTGCTCGTTGTACATTAATCAATTAATATTATCAATTACTAGGCTTTTGCCAGCGGCTTCGCCCGCGTACATTAAATATAGCGTATGTCATTCAGGAATAAAGCAGCTTTCTATCGGTGAAAAAATTTTAGCAATCGGACTAGTAATTTCGGAGATTACCTCCTACAAACAAAAAAACAAACTTTACTTCTTTATCAGGGGTGTAGCTACCGCCGTATCAATTATACGGGGCCCCCAAGCCACAGGGGCCCCGACTTAGGCCAAAATTTGTAACATGTTGTCCATAATCTTAAATTCTCATGGACAGGAATGAATTAATATTGACTACTCATAATATGATATTCTGTAAATAGCTTTTAGCACGCTCCTTTCTTTTTAGCATTTTCTATATACAAGACTACAATAAAAACTCAACCAATTTTATTACGTTCTACTAAGTGATCCATAAAATGAGCTCCTTTTTAATTTTAAGGCCTCTCAAGGCACTATTTCTATATTAGTAGAAGCTATTTCGTACAAAAGAATAAACTTTCAAATATATTTGATACGGGGCCCCTGAGGGCCTAGCTACGCCACTACTCTTTAATTATAATATATTAGTGTAGATTAAATAAATAATAATTTGCAATATGGACAGTTATTAATTAATTCGTTTGAACCTAAAGTTCAGATGAATCACTTTTGGACTTACAAAAAATAAAACAAGACTTTATGCTTAATAAATGTATGCTTTAGAATATTATGCTTAATAAATTTATGCTTTAGAAAGTTATGCTTAATCATTATTATGGTTAGAAAAAATATGCTTAAAAAAATTATGCGTAAGCTGTTATGCGTAAATAAATTATGCGAAAATATAATTAGGCCAAACAAAAGTATGCCAAGTTATATTAGGTCTAAAAAATTTATGCAAATGGATAGGCAACCTTAGGGATCCCTTCTTTTTGCATAATATTCTTTGTCCTAATATACTTTGGCATAACGATTTTGGCACAATTTGTTTTGCCATAATAATACTTTGCCATATTTGTTTTTTGGCATACAGTTTATGTTGGCATAATCATCTTTAAGGCTAATTTGTTTTGGCATACATTTAATTCGCATAACATTACTAGGCCTAATGACTATTAGCATAATAATATTTAGGCATACAATTAACATAACATAACATACCACCACATAGGTATACTTTCTGTAACAATTCAATAATATTGTTGGTTAAAAATTCAATATGTTGTGCTACAAAAGTTAGTGACAGAACCGAATTGCTGCAAAACTGACTCCACGTAGTCTTGTCTGCCCTACCCCAAGAGTGTAATTTAAAATTGCGTAAGCGCGTAGGGGCGAGGCGGCCCGCGGGCTGAGGAGCAGGTGGCTGCAAGCGAGCCGCCGCCGCTGAGGCTGGCCGGCGTAGCTAGCCAGCAAACCGAAGCTGCGGTGGTGAGCGAAAGCCGTCTGCGATGATTAGCACGCGTGGGGCTGCCGGAGGCCCGCAGCGCCGGAGCCGTGACAGAAACCATGCCTGCTGCATGTTGCATGCTTGCTTGAAAGCTGCATGCTTGCTTGCATGCTGCTTGCTTGCATGCTGCATACCTGATGCATGTTGCATGCTCGCTTGAATGCTACATGCTTGCTTGCATGCTCGCTTGAATGCTACATGTTTGCTTGCATGCTGCATGTTGTATGCTTACTTGCATGCTGCATGCTTGTTAGCTTGTATGCCAAGTGCATACACTAGGCATACAAGCTGTTTGCATGCTTCTTATTGTGAAAAAAGCCTACAAAATTACTGCATGTGGCATGCTCGCTTGAAAGCTGCATACCTGCTGCATGTTGCATGCTCGCTTGAATGCTGCATGCTTGCTTGCATGTTGCATGTGGCATGCTTGCTTGTATGCTGCATGCTTGCTTGCATGCTGCATGCTTACTTGCTTGCAAGCCTTGTGTATGCTTGTTTGCATGCTTCCTACTGTAAAAAAAAGCCTACAAAATTGATCATAACAAATATGTTATGTATGACCTGCTCCAGGAGATATGGTTTTTTCCAATCGTCGAAATAAATTGGTATATCCTAAAGTTATGCTTTAGAATGTTATGATTAATAAATTTATGCTTTAGAATAATATGCTTAATAAATTTATGCTTTAGAAAGTTATGCTTAATCATTATTATGGTTAGAGAAAATATACTTAAAAAAATTATGCGTTAGCTGTTATGCGTAAATAAATTATGCGAAAATATAATTAGGCCAAACAAAAGTATGCCAAGTTATATTAGATCTAAAAAAATTATGCAAATGGATAGGGAACCGCCATGGGCACGTCATAATTATGGAGGTAAGTCCCCTCTGTGAGAAGAGGATGGACGTCTCGGCGTCTTCACCTTCCGCATGATGCAGATCCTCACCGGACATGGTAAATTCGGGAGGTTCCTGCTTCGGATTCTGTGGAGGGTGCCGATCTAAGGGTAGGGGGGGGGGAAGCCGGGCATTTTGCCTTGGTGGGGGCACTAGCGTGCCCCCTAATGAACGAAATTTACATAATTTTCTAAAATTCCACAGAATCATATATAAACAATTAGAATCAAAACAAACTATCTACTGATAGATAACCTTCTGTAACCTATAAAATATATAACATTATATTACATCGTGATTGATTTTATAAATAACTAGCTTTTGCCCACACGGCTTCGCTCCCGCTCTTCCCTACTCTACCCTACTTTACCCTATTATACCCTACTCTACCCTACTCTACCCTAGTCTACCCTACTCTATCCTACTCTACCCTACACTATACTACTCAACACTACTCTACTCTACACTACTCTATCCTACTCTACCCTACTATACCCTACCAAACTTCACATAAACCATCTACTAAATAGTCCAAACAAAGCCTAAAAATTTGGTTTGGATAGGTGAGCCCGTTCTTGAGTTATAAAATAACAACGAAAAGTGGCATTGATTTTTATATATATAGATATATGTAGGTACCTACAATGTGTCTACTTGAAGACAAATTAAGTTACAAATTAAGTTATACTAATAGATCTGCTGCCGTGTTGTTTTAATGTCGAAAGCATTTGTAAGTATTTTCCTGTGGTTGGGAGTTTACGTGAACTTACCTAAATATTATGAGTGGGATGTAGCAGTGTGTTATGCTGATGGAATTTGGACTTTAAGAGTTGGGAGTCCCCATGAAGTGGCACCTTTATTGAGGTGGGAAATCCTCTAATGACTTTTCCCACTCTAAGGAAGGAGCAAGAGAGCCGTGTCAGACTTTTACGGACTAAAACCACACCTGTGTTCTTCAGTTGCCCTGTAACCTTGGCAGCTGTGGTGAAAAACAGCGCTGTGGACTCGTCGCATAATCCGTGAGGCCGCAGCTTTATGCTGAGCGTGCGGCCGTTTTGCGCGGATGCGACGCAATATCTTCCCTATCAATACCAAGTTGCTATATGTTTGTTAGCTAGTTAATAAAATTGCGTCTTTTTCGCGCAAATAAAATGTTTTTCTTTCTTTCTTTCTGTTGGCCCTAATGTGCCCCTACGGTTTTTCCAACATCTCCTTAAGGCGTCTCTCGTCCAAAAACTCCGTATGGAGTTTCTTGCCGGTTCTTCTCCATAGGAAACGACCAATTTGGAACCGTGCACTAGCTTCTGAAGTTTTATAAGTGCCCATGTAGGCCTATGTGAAATAAAATATTTTGACTTTGACTTTGACTTTGCGTGTGTGGAATGACTTGCGCTCGGTCCTAACCCAAAGATCTATGAGGGTATATGAGCTACCCATAGCTCGTCGTCCATAAGTCCACAACCTCAGAAGGTTCTTTTATATTATCTACACTAATATAATAAAGAGGTAAAGTTTGTTTTTTTTGTTTGTAGGAAGTAATCTCTGACCCGCACTGGGCCCGCGTCATGGATTACGGCCCATTCCCTCTCCTAGAGAAGACGCCTGAGTCCCAGTAGTGGGAACATTAAAAAGGCTGATGATGATGATGATGATGAATTTCTGAAGTACTGCCCCCCTCTAGCCAAGTATTTTGTTTAATTCATGAATCCCCAAGCGACCACCGGTGGCCGCGCATCTATTGTCTTACTATTGTGCCTCTAATTGACGGTATCTGAAGGGTTAAGCAATTTATTTTGTTAACAGTTGTAATTATTTAAATTTTTCCTGCTTTTTTATATAGCCTCTTTTTGGAATGTGAATGTGAGAACACTGTATAATCCACAAACTAATAACTTGTAATAAACACATTTTTTAAAAGAGTAAACATGGAGTTTCTTGCCGGTTCTTCTTCATAGGAAACGACGAATTTGGAACCGTGCATTAGCTTGTGAAATAAAATATTTTGACTTTGACTTTGAAGTTACAACGGTATCGTGTCGTATTCCGTTCTTCAATCAGTAACACCTCGGTATCAGCAATTGTAGGGAACGATAAGCTAGTAGCCATGTTGACGTGCCTGGGTCGGCTGATCGTTCTACAATGTAGCGTTTGTATAACAAAGGATGTAGCGTTGAACATTGTAGAAACGATATTCTATCATTTTGAACGATGGGAAATTGGCTACGATTTTTCTGTTCGTTTGTTCTGACCACGTGACTTAACGTTTAGTCCTATACATTAGATTAGTTTTCGTCTAGCGTTAACGATTGTAGATTATCAACTTGGCTAGGCGTGCTAGTCCGATTGCTAAATTTTTTTCACCAATAGAAAGCTGCTTTATTCTTGAATGACATAGGCTGTATTTTATGTACGCGGACGAAGCCGCTGGCAAAAGCTAGTTATCAATGTCAAAGTCAAAGTCAAAGTCAAAATATTTTATTTCACATAGGCCTACATGGGCACTTATAAAACGTCAGAAGCTAGTGCACGGTTCCAAATTGGTCGTTTCCTATGGAGAAGAACCGGCAAGAAACTCCATGGTTACTCTTTTAAAAAAGTGGTAGGTGTTACAATATGATAGTATGTAAGAACAGTGCATATCAATACTGTACACAAAAGCAAAAAATAAAAAAAGTAATTCAAATAAAAAAGTAATTTAAATAGGAAGTAATCTAAAGGTTTGTAAGGTATACAGTGTTCTCACATTCACATTACAAAACGAAAAAGAGGCTATATAAAAAAAAAGCAATAGAAATATAGATAATTGCAACTATCAATAAATTGATAACAAAATAAATTATCAACGAGTTTAAGGTAGTTGAAGTCTCAAAAATTAAAAAAAAAATACGTATTGCAAAAGCAATGTCCTATAGAAAAAAAAATACAAATAAAAAATGTATATATATTAAAACAGAGGTGGAGCAGTTAACAGACACAATATTGGTGAGTTACCAGGGAGCCACATGTGCAGGTAGTCATTGCCAAACAAGCGTGTCTTCGACATAGTCTTTAACCTTGTAATATGCTTTTTTGGTTAAGACACGCTTAATATGCGTTTTGAATTTTCCCTCACTAAGTTCAGTTACCGCCTTTGGTAGCTTGTTGTAAAAACGTATGCTATTAACTAGGAATGACTTGCTGGTCTTAGCTAATCTCCATTTGGGTAATACAATTTCGTGTTTACTACGTGTATTTTTGTTGTGGAAATCGCTTCTAATTTTAAAGAGTCCTAAGTTTTTACGAACATACAAAATGCATTCCAAGATATAAAGAGAAGGCAGAGTCAGAATATCGATTTCTTTGAATTTATTTCTGAGGGACTCGCGAGGACCCATCCTATAAATAGCCCGGATAGCTCTCTTTTGCAATATGAAAATTGAGTCCACATCAGCTGCAGATCCCCACAATAAAATGCCATAAGACATAATACTGTGAAAATAAGCATAGTAAACCAACCTAGCCGTAGCTACATCTGTCAATTGCCTTATTTTTCTAACTGCATATGCAGCTGAGCTTAATCTTCCCGAGAGAGTTCTAATATGAGCGCCCCACTGCAGTTTAGAATCGATAGTCATACCCAAGAACACAGTGTCCGCAATAACATCAAGTTTTTTGTCATCAAGAATTAGACTGACGCCAACTTGGGGGACACTAGGTAATGAAAACTTTATACATTTAGTTTTATTGGCATTTAATAGGAGATTATTAGCTTCGAACCATTTCGAAAGAACTGCCAGACTTTCGTTAACATGCAAGACATCCCCATCTTTTCTATCTACTTTAAAAATAAGAGAGGTGTCATCAGCAAATAGAATTATATCGGATAAATTAGCCATCATATAAGGAAGGTCATTAATGTAAACTAGAAAAAGGAAAGGGCCAAGAATTGAACCCTGAGGCACGCCCATCTTTACTAGAGATCCCGAGGACGTCGCCCCATTAATGGATACTTTTTGCTGCCTGTAAGATAAATAGGAAAAAACAAGATCAGCAGCTCGTCCACGAATTCCGTAGTGATGTAATTTACAGATTAGAGTATTATGGTCAACACAGTCAAATGCTTTAGAGAGGTCACAGAATATGCCAATGGCATCCTGGGATTTCTCCCAGGATTCCAAAATGTGACTGATGAGTTTCACTCCTGCATCCGTCGTTGACCTTCCTTTCGTGAAACCAAACTGATGACTGTGCAAAATCCTATTAGAATTAAAGTGAGACAACATCTGGTCAAGCATGATTTTTTCATAGATTTTACTCAATGCTGGAAGCACAGATATTGGTCTATAATTAGAGGGATCACTCTTACTACCTGATTTGAAAATTGGTACTACTTTACTATGTTTCATTAAATCAGGAAATGTACCGCTGTCCAAACATTGATTAAATATGCCTGTTAGGACAGGAGCAATTGTATCAATAATATCTCCAAGAACCTTAACAGATATACCCCATAAGTCTTCAGTGTTTTTTATATTAAGACTTTTGAATGTTTTTAAAATTGTATCAACAGAGATATGCTTAAATTCAAAGGTTGGTATATCCTTAGTGAAATATTGTTTTAAAAAAGATTCAGCTAACAAAGATGAAGAAGGGAGAGATTTCGTAACTTCTATTGGGATATTAGTGAAAAAGTTTTCTAATGTCTCGGCCACTTTTGACGTATCTGAGATGATTTTGTTGTCAATTTTTAGTGACAACTCATTCCGATTTCGTTGGTTTGCCTTTCCAGTTTCCTTGTTTATCACCTTCCAGACAGCTTTTATTTTATTATTAGAATTTTCGATTATCTTACTTATTGATTTAGATTTAGCTTGGGCACAAACTCTTTTGAATATCTTTGAATAGATTCTAACGTGGTTATGCAAGTTAAGATCAGGCGACAAAGATTTTTCATGGTACAGCTGATATAAAGTGTCTCTGCTTTTTCTTATCCCAGCAGTAGCCCATTCATTAAATTTGGATTTATTACTGATTTGAATTTTTCTAAGTGGACACGCCTTATTAAATTCTTGGCATACTGTAGAAAATAATGTACCATAGTTTACATTGGGGTCTTGCGAATCAAAATTGGCTGTTGAGAGACTACTAAGAACATTATTATTAAAATTATTTAATTTATTTTTAGTTAGCGGTCTAAACTCTGCAATTGAATCTAATTTTAACTTTTTGACTAACTCGAAAGATACGAGTTGGCCAGTATGGTCAGATCTCACGCCACTAATTATGGACGAGTCTTTTATATTAGAGTTAGTAAAAATGTTATCTATACATGAAGCTGAAGTGGACAATAGATCTATAGACCATTTTTTTCATTCTTTCCACTTGCATTAAATATTATTTCTAGTTTATTTCACAACATATAGACATAATATGTTGTGACATGAACTTCTAATGATAAGAGATAAGTATTTAATAATTGGACTAGTCAAATGCCCCCCTCAGCGAAGGGGTCAAATTATTTTATAATATTTTCGTAAAGTCTGATTAGATAATAGTGACTGTGTTACTGTGTGAAGATTACCGCTTATAAAAAAAATATATTCGTATTAAAAATAATAATACAATTCCACAACTACCACACAACGCCGTCTAGTCCCAAGCTAAGCAGAGCTTGTGTTATGGGTACTAGACAACTGATAAACATACTTATATATTTCTAAATACAATACGATTATTATAGATAAATTACAACCAGACACAGAACAGAATCGCACCTTTAGAATTATTGGCACCTAATTCAAAAAATCATGATTTTTTGATCAAAATCGATAAATTTATTTTCTCATAATACATGTAGACAACTAAGTTAAGAGGGTCCTTTTCCACTCGCCTAACGTAAACATCGAAAATGGTTTAAAAGCTTGTTACTTCACTTAATGCAATCCAACGCGATGTTTGATGAAAAGGCAACGAAAAAAAAGAGAGATAACGCCTGGAAACTCGGTTAGTATTCGGTAATTCCGAGATTTACTCGAAAATTTCACAAAATTTGCTCCAGGAAATAGCTGTTTTTTTTAAACCCTTAAAAGTTTTTGGAAAAAGTTGTCATCATTTAGAATCTTAATAAAATTTGCAAGGTCTCTAGAGGATAACTTTTTTGACTTTGTTAATTTTTAGGCAAATTATGAAGTGTCAAAGTTCATACAAAATAGGACATTTTCAGAGGTTTTTACTGGATTAGTTTTACACAAATTTAGAAACTGGTTTCTTTAGAAACCTAGATAATATCCATAAGATACTGTGTTTCCAAAATATCTAATGAAAAATGTGTAATAACGTCATAATCAGTTATGAGCGGTTGTATGAAAAACAGTGAAAATGTGTGTCGTGATGCACCACCTTAAGAAACAAATTCAACTATTATTTGTATAAGTTGTATGAAATTTCATTGTAATAACCTTCATTTACAAAAAAGCTTACGTGTATAAAACTTTCTTAAACGTTTCCCAAAAATTTTCATTTTTGGAATAGGTCACTATAATTCTAAGGGTGCGAGATGATCATGCTTGGGTACATTGGAAACATTTGTCCTGGGTGGGAATCCAACCCACGACCTTCGGCATAGCAGTCAGGGCCACTAACCACTAGACCAACAGGTCAGTCTAATTTTATTATTATTATTTAGTACAGCAAAATAGCCATTAACACTAAATTAAGTTAAAACCTATCACTCTATCTTATCTCTGTCGTATCGTCTTCCATGCATCAGCAAACAAATGCTATGCACCGTCGACGTCTTGGGCTCGGTCCATTACCGGACGATCGGACAGTGAGCTACCCATGGCTCGCCGTCCGCGAGCCCGCGTCTACGTTGGCGGAAATCGGGATCGGAATCCCGTGGTGGTGGCGAGGGTGCCGTAGCCTGATGCGGTCGGCGTCCTCCTTCACACATTATTGTTTCGCAGAAGGAGGCGACTGCTTGCCATTCCTCCTCGCTCCGGACCATGGCTTCGACAAGACACAAGACACAAGACCCGGCGCGAGAGGTCTCCGCCGCCGATCGCCCCCACGAGGGCAAGGCGGTGCTCTACTCAAGCGGTTGCACACCTCCACTGTGTGCTCCACCGTGTCCTTCGGGCGTTCCGCACAGTGGCAAACACCCGGTCGTCACTTCCGCATGAATCCGGTGCAGGAACCTCCCAAAATTACCATGTCCGCTAAGAACCTGCGTCACGCAGAAGGTGAGGACGCCGTGAGGTCTTTCCAGCCACGCCTCAAAGAGGGGACTTAATTTTTTGCGTGCCCAGCATTAGGTTGCGATAGTTGCTGGCGCTGCTTACCATGAGATCCCGCCGGAAACTAGGTTGAGTTCAGCGTAAAGCCGTACATTAGACCGACGCACACGTGGATCATGCCTGATTTGTACGTAGAACGACGTCGCGTGGCGTGGATCTAGTGTAGCTCTACAACGATAGTTGCGTATATGGTCCACGTGTCCACAGTGTAGTTCTACCAGATAACTACGTAGTTGAATCGCCACTGCTCTCAAAACGGTGAAGGAAAACATCTGAGGAAACCGGCATGTCCCAGACATAATGTTTCAATAAGTATAGGTGAGGGCAGCGGTGGCCGAGTGTTAACGGCCCCGACTTACGAGTTGTAGGACGCGGGATCGAACTCAGCCAGGCGCATTACTTTGTGTAATTTATTTCATCACCACTGCTCTCAAAACGGTGAAGGAAAACATCGTAAGGTTTTAAAAAATCATAGACATGTGACATTCACCAACCCGCACCGGGCCCGCGTGGTGGATTACGGCCCATTCCCTCTCATAGAGAGGAGGCCTGAGCCCCAGCAGTGGGAACATGAAAAAGGCTGATGATGATGATGACGGAGCTAAATAAAGTCAGCCAACACGTTATTTTCTTTCAGATATATTGCTGAGGTTATCAATATTAGTAGTTCCGTGAATAAAATCACGAAAATGATAGCCTTTGACCAATTAATTAGATATTATACAATGTGCCTTAGGAATTGTAAAATATTAAGCAATATTTGTAATTTTTCTGTCGAGTTGTGTAACAGACTATCAATCATTGAACTCGAAACAAATATGTTTTTAATAATATATAATTAATCTGATAGCTTTTACTTACGGCGTCACTTACATTTTTTTTTTATATACAATATGTAGGCTATTTACCGGAAAATTGCCCTCAAGCCTCAGCCCGGTTCAGGGTTTTGGACAGCGAGCAATGGGTAGCTCGCCGTCTGGTAACCGTCCGGACCAAGATCAAGTCATCGACCGGGCGTAGTGTTCTATGCGCACTTTAAGGAGCTGTCAGTATCTGCAGGGGCCCAGCTGGGTCGAAGCCTACTGAGGCCAGGGTAATCCGAAAGGGGGCTCGAGCGCCGGTATGAAGGCTAGAAGGAACGGGGTGGGTTTTTAGTCAGTAAGAGTCTGACACTATCTCCCGCTACATCCAAGAGTGGGGGTTGTCATAAGATGATTTTTGCCCACCGTAAAAAAAGCCCCGGTACGAAAGGCAACGAAGGAACGGGGTGGGTTTTTAGTCAGTAAGAGTCTGACACTATCTCCCGCTCCGTCCAAAAACGGAGATGTCATTGGACGAATTTCGCACCGCAAAAACAAAAACAGGGTAAGAGACTCTTATCAATCATTGAACTCTTTATATTAAATAAATATTTCATCTAAAATATTTACGCACTTCACTCACGTTAGGTATAGATATCACCGGAATGTTTAAAAATTTTGACGATATCAGTTTTTGGGTTCAAAAGTGGTCTTTGTAGTTCGAGGACTAATATTAAATATATAGGTACAGATAACAATCTTGTGTATGTACTTACTTTTTATACCTACGCTCAGTGGACGCACACTAATGAGCGTTTGAGCCGGAACTGTTCGACGAGTGGTCCGAGACGCTACCGATATATTGCACCTTTGGGGCATAATTGTAATTGGGTATTAATAGTTTTTAATATTTGTAAACGATACACCTAAAAGAATATAGTATATGGTTTATGTCATACAAAGCAGAACAACCTTAGAACATTATTAACATAGCTAGACCACATTATGTACAAAAAATATTTTAAAATGACTCTCCTGTAAAATTGCAAAAACTGCAATTGTGCCCTTGTTCTACCAAAGGTGCGATATCGTGTCCGGGAGCGGTGCCTATGTGTGCGTTACTCGAGCATGTTTTGTATGTAGATTGACTTATGTACCTATGTCTTGTGGTCTAGGCCACCAGACTATGGGCACGCCATAATTATGGCGGTAGGTCTCCTCTTTGAGGCGTAGTTGTAAAGTCCTCACGGCGTCCTTACCTTCCGCATGACGCGGAATGTAAAGACGCAACATGAGGTTCAAGCAGATTCAAGCGAAAGAGACGCCCGGGCGTCTCTAAGCACACACACACACACACACACACACACACACACACACACACAGACACACAGCACACACGCACACAGTAGCAATACCCGGGTATTGCTACTGTGTGGAACGTCCGGAGGACACGGTCGAGGTGTGTCGTGCTTGGGCGGAGCATCGCCGTGCCCTCGTGGGGTCGATAGGCGGCGGAGACCTCTCGCGCCGGGCCTTGGTACAGGCCATAGTCCGGAGCGAGGAGGAGTAACAGGCGGTCGCTTCATTCTGCGAAACAGTAATGCTAGCAAAGGAGGACGCCGATCGCATCAGGCAACGGCGCTCTCGCCGCCGCCGGGATTCGGATCCAGATTTCCGGCCACCATAGACGCGGGCTTGCGGACGGCGAGCTATGGGTAACTTGCTTTCCGACCGTCCAGTAACTGTCCGAGCCGAGCCCAAGTCGTCGACGGCGCACTGTTCTCGCGCGCCTCAAGGAGTTGTCAGCAACAGTAGGGGCCCAGCTGCCTACTGGGGGCAGGGTTAGTCCGAAAGGCAGCTCGAGCCCCGGTATGAAAGTATAAAGGAACGGGGTGGGTTTTTAGTCAGTAAGAGTCTGATACTATCGCCCGCTCAGCGGGGATTGTCATTACATGATTTTCCTCGCCATAAAAAAAGACTATAACAATTATTTATGTTATTTTCAGGAAACATTTACGTTTAATTTCCATAAGATGAGTCTATAACGTCAAATGAAAATTATTAGTAATTTAAAACCCACGATGAATCAATATTATGGAAGTCCCTGAATACTATTGTTGTAGGTATAGTTTTTTTTTTTAAAGCTGGGAAATATCCAATGACTTCTTTCGCTCTGGGTGGAGCAGAAGAGTCTTTCTCTTTTTAGTCAGTAAAAGTCTGACATGTTCTGTCAGACTTTTACTGACTAAAAAACACACATAGCTGTGTCCTTCTGTTGCCATGTCACCTATATAATTAATACTTGTCAAGACGAATCAAACGAGCCCAAACTCGATGGGGTTGTGTCGTTTAACTACCAAGTTCCTACAGCCACCTTCCGGTTCCATCATCAGATCAGCTCCTTGTCATAATAATTTTGCATTGTCATCTGAATTAGGTACACACGCATGCAAAATTTCAGCTCAATTAGTAACCGGGAAGTGGGTCAAATTTAATTTACAAGATTTGATGACAGACAAACATGGTGACACTACAAACAGGTGAAACTAAATAAGCTTGTATTTGTGGGTTATTTATTATGACGAATACGACAGTTATGTCGAAAATTTTCTGGGCTGTTCATTCTATAAATTTTGCGTCAGAGTGATCATATTTTATCCCGTCACGTAGACATTTAGTTTTTTTGCGGTTTTCCTATGTTGTAATTGTTATTTTCCTACTAATCAAATATCTTGTTATGTTTGTACACTTATTATTTTGAAAAGTAATGGTGGCTCAGTGGTTATGGTCCCGTACTTCTGACTTACAAATTGTAGATGGTGGATTCAAACCAAGCCAGGTGCATTACTTTGTGTAATTTATTTCAACACCACTGCTCTCAAAACGGTGAAGGAAAACGTGAGGAACCCGCATGTCCTAGAAACAAAAATTCGAAGACATGTGACATTCACCAACCCGCACTAGGTCCGCGTGGTGGATTACGGCCCATTCCCTCTCCTAAAGAGGAGGCCTGGGTCCCAGCAGTGGGAACATTAAAAGGCTGATTATGCTATGTTATGCTATGGTTAAAGGGTTAATAATTTGAAGAAATAACAATAAACCACGAGCAGTAGACGCTAAGCTCACCTTCAACGCGGACTTGGCCTTGAAACGAATGAACAATAAATATTCCAACTGCAGACATACCAAACAGTTTTTGCGATGTAAATTTTTCATGCATAAACGGTCGACAAGTTAAATAGATTATGTTTACAATGCCATAGCTGAAGAGGTTATTTAAGTTCAGAATTTTCTAGAAAATGAACTTGTGGTCCGTAACATTCATTCTAAAAGTGCCCATGAGATCTGTGAAGCTTAATAAGAGGGACTTGTCAGATGACAAATAATCTTGTTTGATCAAACTTAGCTTTTTTATTATTATTGATAGGTTTGCGCTTGACTGCCATTTCACCTGATGAAATGTGACGATGCGGTAGACAATGGAACGCGCTTACCTAGAAGAAACCTATTCACTCTCGACTTAAAGATTCCCGGGTTGTAGCTATCAGGAAACACAGACTCCGGCAAGGAATTCCATTCCTTAGCTGCACGTACAATGAATGTGTTTCCAAAACGATTTGTGTGTGTAGGCGGGATGTCCACCATGTACCGGTGGCGCATCGCCGTACGTCGTCAGTTCGATGATGGAACCGGCCAGGCGGAATTAGGTTATGCTTTTCTGACTCACACTTCCCGAAATGCCACCGGTAGAAAACAGACAGGCTAGCAACTCGGCGTCGATGCTCAAAACTTTGAAGCCTTGACTCGACGAGTGTATTATTGCCAATTATCCTTCTGGCTCCTCTTAATTGCCTCAAGAGCATCAAGCTGGTATCGGGCAGATCCGTACCAAAGATGAGAGCAATACTCCATACACGATCGAACTTGCGCTTGATCAAGTTTGAGCAGCTGTTCCAGCGTGAAGTACTGTCTGACCTTTGCGAGGATTCCCAGCTTTTTTACAGCCAGTTGAGCCTTTAAAGAAAAAGTTACAGATAAAGTTTAAATAATATAAACATACCGATTGGCGACGACTACTGATATACATTTCCTATCACGGTTTAGGAAATGTATAGATTTCCTAGGAAAAGTGTTAATTAAAAAATATTTCATACATATCCTATGGATTTTAGGAATTGTACACATTTCCTAGACATTCATGTTTTCATTTCAATGACGGATTTCATACATTTCCGTTAACATATACATTTTTATGTAAAGAATCTATGTACAAAATTAACTGTATCATGAAAAATAACAAAGTTATAAGCTTGTTATGTCAGCAAAAGTACATTGATAATGATTGACGATTAGTATGTTAATAAAAACCCAATTATTATATATTCATACTAGTGTGCGGTTTTTCTCACATTAATATTAAAATATGGCTGTAATATTTGCATTGCAGGATCTGGTCTAGGATTTATGGTTTAGTTCCGTTGTCTTTGATTTAAAAACAGTGCAGATTATTAATTGTGTTATACTGAGAAAATAATGACAGAGTCGTGTATTGCATGCATTGATGTATTATTATATTTTTTTTTTGTTTTTAAACCACACCAGCTGCTCCCAGCGGCTTCGCCCGCGTGATAGCAGAAAATTATCCCAAGGGAACATACTTCCGGGATAAAAAGTATCCTATGTCCCATTCCAGGACATGGTCTATCCGTGTACCAAGTTTCATCAAAATCCGTTTTGCCATTTAGGCGTGAAGATGTAACAAACAAACAAACTCCTTTCGCTTTTATAATATTAGTTAGGATATATACATATATATTACGTAAGGATTACTTTTAGTATATGCCAAACCCGAAACTGGTGTCTAGTATTTTTATGTAAAGAATTTATGTACAAAATTTCATATCTGTATCATGAAAGATCACAAAGTTATAAGCTTGTTATGTTAGCAAAAGTACATAGTCACCGGGCCATCCAGGCGACTGAGGGGTTGTTTAGCTGTTCGCTGGTGCCTAATGCCCATTATGACCGGTTGTGACCTGTGTTGTACTTAATGTAGGTGGTGTCATCAACTTATGACCTTTTTAAGTGTTTTACGAAAAAAAAAGGTGTAAAAACTTTTTACAAAAAAAATATAACCGACTTCCATGATAAAAAACACTGAAAAGTATCAAATAACTTTAATTTTGGAAGTCGGTGTTTCTATAATAGTTTAGTCTCTTCGTTATTTAACACCGACTTCCAAAATTAAAGTTATTTGATACTTTTCAGTGTTTTTTATCATTGAAGTCGGTTATATTTTTTTTGTAAAAAGTTTTTTTTATTTTACACTTTTTAGTTATGGTACCACCACTAAAAAGTACCCCTCAGTCAAACTTAAATACCTTATAGTCAGAGCGCATCTCATAACGGCTCTAATAATCCCAAAAACGGTTAGATTACATTAATTTACCTTTCGGCTTCATCATCAGATCAGTTCGATATATCCTCTCCCCCTCTTCTTTCAAACAGTCATTAGACTAGACGCTGGAGAGGGAAAGGATATATCGAACTGATCTGATGATGAAGCCGAAAGGTAAATCTTTCAATCAGTCATTAGACTAGATGCTGATAATCCCGGCTGTAGCATCAGGCCAGATTTATGTCAACATTGCAATGAACTTAAAATTTAGTCCTGTTTAAAATGAGAACAAACACGACTACGGTGCTGTAATTTCAAGGTTTGTACTTTTCCTGATGCTCCTGGCTTCAGCATCAGGTCTCTATGTACTTTGGTGTATTAGCAGTACGTTTATCCACACATCGAGCCGTTTTCAATGAGCCTAAACTCGATATATCTGCTGTTTGATGTCGAGGGCTTAGGTACTCTGCAGATTATCCTGACTGCAGCATCAGGTCATGACTTGATGATCATGAGACCAAATGTGGCAAATGCCCTATCAAACATCAAAACAATTTACTAAAACAGTCCTTGCCTGTTCGAGTAACTTCTTACTGTTAAGGAGTTGTACCTTCCATCATCAGCCCAGCTACCTGAGATGGTGACGACCATACGCAAATACACAAGATACTTCATAAAATATGCGAAAATTCATAAGTGAACCTATAAAATTTGAAGGTTGCCCTCGATTTCTCCAAGATCCCATCATCAGATCCTAATTTGGTGATAATGGGACCACCTCAGAACTATCTACTTTCGAACAAAAAAAGAATTTTGAAAATCCGTCCACATTTGGGGGAGTATTCGACGAACAAACATACAACAAAAAAAAAAAAAAACATACAAACAGCCGAACGTAGTACCTCCTCCTTTTTGGGAAGTCGGTAAAAAACTATTGGAATCCATTCAGTTACTGATTCTGAACAAACTATAATCAGTTTTCACATAAATTGAAAATAATGTTGTATATTTATTAAATGAAAGAAAAAAAGCCCAGCCCTCTGGTCACGCGAAGAGTCGACCAACTGTTTGCTAATATCTCGCACAACTCGATGAGCGCTCGGACCCCATGGCCCAAGTGTTTCAACCCCAAACGGCTCAAACATATAACTTCCGATGAGGTTATTATATTTGGTCTGGGCACATTTCCCATTGATATCGATGTGGACGAATTTTTTGATTTTTCTTTTGTTTTTTACTCGTTTGTATATATTTTTTCTTTAAGTTTGTATATATACCTATTAGTTTATAATATTTAATAATTAAGATGTTAATAAAAACTTCTTAGTATTATGGTTAATAAGAAAAAAAATGAAAGAAAAGAAAGAAAGAAAATTATTTATTTGTGACTCGTACAGGACAACAACAATAAAAAAACTGGGCAAGTGCGAGTCGGACTCGCGCACGTAGGTAACAACAAATTTAAAGTTTTAAGATTTATTCTTATACCTGTGCTAAAAGACCTTGCTTTGTACCAAATTTCAGGATTTTGGGTCAACGGTACCCTATGAATCTATCTTTGAAAGTATCAAAATACATTCAGTCAAAAAAGTACCGGGAATGGATGATTTGTTTATGGTTCCAAATTCAAATTTTTGTTTTTTTTGTAGTTGTTAGATTGGCACAACTGTTTTCCATTTTGGCGCGGAGTTTGAGTTGCATCTGTTATTTATATTAAATACAATGCTGGTTTTAGTAATATCATATATAGTGTGTATTGCGAATTTCATAATGGACAAAAATATCGAACAAAGAGTTTGTCTTAAATTTTGCATCGCCAATGGAATTTCGTGTTCGGAGTCACTGAAAATGTTACAGAAGGCTTACGGTGAATCGACTTTATCAAAAACTCGTGCTTATGAGTGGTTCAAAGCGTTCAAAAGCGGTCGAAATGTGATGGAAGATTTGCCTCGCTCTGGTAGGCCGTCAACGTCTGCAACTGAAGTTAACATCGCAAAAGTGAAGGAAATAGTGACTGAAAATCCCCATTCAACTCTGAGAGAGATAGCCGCCGAACTTTCTGTATCTCACGAGTCGATCCGTACCATTTTAACTAATCATTTGGGTATGAAACATGTTGCTGCTCGGCTAGTCCCAAAAGATCTGAATTTTCTCCAAAAACTCAATCGCATGAAAGTCGCTGAGGACTATCATTGTGAACGAATTTTTGACCAAACACTCAACAAATACCATCCAGCAACCACCATATTCACCAAATATGGCTCCTGCTGACTTTTTTCTTTTTCCTAAACTCAAATTACCACTTCGTGGCAACGGTTTTCAATCGATAGAAGACATAAAGGAGAATTCGCGGCGAGAACTGAACTCAATTCAGGAAGCAGCGTTTAAAAAATGTTTTGATGAATGGATTATTCGTTGGCGCAAGTGTATCGTTTCTAAAGGAGCATACTTTGAAGGTAATAAAACAAATTTAGATGGATAACAGACATTTTGTGTATTATTGATCTTTTCCCGGTACTTTCTTGACAGAGTAGTATACATTTTTTTGCGACATAAACCGCCATTTCTTTTTTATTCGTTACCTTAGTCGTTTGATTTTTTCACAGCTAAAAGAGACCGCAGACCAGAGTCTATGGTTTTAATTTCAACTCGATACCTCTACGCGTTCTGAGATATTAAAGGAAAATTAAAGGATCTTGAAAGACAGACAGACGGACGGGCAACAAAGTGACCCTATAGGGGTTCCGTTTTTCTTTTGAGGTACGCAACCCTAAAAAAACATAAAATTTTCTACTGAAATTAAGTTTTCATCTAATAAAAATCACCAATAAGGAAAGTTGTCCTAGGGCGTGCTCTGCGGTATATCCGCTTTCATCTCCCTTGTAAGTTTCTTTTGTTATTTATCTTCCATTCATCTTATGTTACCTTGGGATAATTTTCTACTATCACGCGAGTGAAGCCGGGCAGCAGCTAATAATGCTATTTATATGTATAGAGAGCGTGCGAATTTTAAGATTTTGTGTTTATGTGGAAATAAATTTCCAGCAATGGAGGATGTCTTCAAGGTTCTGGAATGCAGAAGGCATTAATGTCAATGGCGAGTACATCACTCATTTTCGGTTTGCCGACGATATAGCTGCACAGTCATGGCTGAGACTACAGAGGAGCAAAGTGCTCGGTCACCTCAGTAGAGCTTCCAAAAGAGTGGGACTTAAAATGAACATGGACAAAACCAAAGTCATGGTAAACAGCCAAGTAACACCAACTCCTATCAAGATCGGAGACTCTAAACTCGAAGTTCTGGACGATTACGTTTATCTGGGATAGAAGGTCCAGTTGGGTAGGTTTACTTAGAGAATGAGATCAATCGTCGAATTCGATTCGACCGGGCGGCTTTCGGGAAGCTGCGCGGTGTCTTCTCATCCAATATGACCACAATGTCTCAAGACGAAAGTCTATGTACTGTAACCTGTGATGACATATGGCTCCGAAACATGGTCGCTTACTATGGGCCTTATCAGAAGACTTAAAGTCACCCAAAGGAAAAGGCTATGCTCGGAGTTTCCTTGCGTGATCGAATCAGGAATGAGGATATCCGCAGAAAAACCAAGGTTGCCGACATAGCACGAAGAATCGCCAAACTTAAGTGGCAATAGGCAGGCCACATTGCTCGCAGAACAAATGGCCGTTGGGGTGGAAAGGTTCTATAATGGCGATCACGTACCGGAAGACGTAGCGTTGGCAGGCCTCCTGCAAGGTGGACCGATGACCTGGTAAGCGTTGCAGGAATCCGATGGATACGAGACGCACAGGACCGTCCATTGTAGCGACGCTTGGGGGAGGCCTACGTCCAATAGTGGTCTATCAGCTGAGATGATGATGAACTTTTTTGTCGACATTTTGAGAAACAAAGCAAGAAATGTAAAAGAAAAAGAAGGGACGGATAAAAAATTATGACAAAAAGATCAGGAATATTATTGTCATAACATTCATGACAATAATGTAGTTTTCAATTTATTATAAGTCAGATTAACCTACAAATTAATAAAAATTACGGCAGAAGGACTGTCGTGTAGGAGTGAGCTGAACTATATAACCAGTTACCTAATGACATAAAAGAATCGAAATCTCTTTCAACCCTTAAAAGGCTATTAAAACACCATATTTTTTTATGTTACCAAGTGTTAAGTTTACAGTAATTTTACTTTGGTTTATTTTCTCTTTCTTTTTGCGATACCGTCGGTTAACTTACGCTTAATTTATCTTTATTTTCCTTATAGAAGTGAATATGTTATTATTTTTGAGTGAATAAAGTTTCATTAACCATATATGTATATATATATATAATTAAAAGTCAAAAGGCAGTTGGTAACAACATGTATAAAGCATTATTTTGGGACATAACAAACTAAGTTTATATGCTATAGTTTCCCAATGCAAATCGAGGTATCTAGAAAAACTTATTCAGTAATTTCGTGAGATAATAATATTTTTATAAAAACCATCTTGTTGTGTTAAATGTGAGTTGATAATATAAAAACATGGTTCTGTACAAATTTTATATTCAATAGTATTTTAGAATCTTTTTCTCATTTAAAACCGCCTTCCAAAATAAGGTTTTTTTATCTGATATACACTAGTATGGCAGTAATGCAATCGTTGATGGTGAGGCGCACTAGTTTATTAAGGGCCTATTCATTCTAGCCTTCAAGACACCCAAATTATAATCGGACGGGAAGACCGCAGCAGGCAAATTGTTCCAGTCCTCAATGTACCTACGCGGTATAAACGACGTGGCGAAGCGCTTAGTCCGGGCCGTAGAGGTTTCATCGACATGAGCGTGGTGTTCCGTCGCTTCCGCGGACAGGTGCCACAGAACAGCACGAAGTAAACGTAGTGCGATGTGAAGTGTTACTAACATAGATTTAAGTCTTATTTACTAACGACAACTTGTATTTACTCTATATGTATGTTAGTCTGTAAGGTATATATCTATGGGCCAAGATGCCTGATAATAAATGATTTATTATTATTATTATTATTATTGTAAGCGTGGTACTCGCCGTACGTTGTCCGATGGTAGAAATGAGATGACGGAATCAAGTCTTGCAATTCCCGCGCACTCGCCAAAATGCAACCTGTAAAACACCGAAAGGCTTGGGCTCTGCCTGTCCTCAAGGCTTTGAAAATTGGATTTAATACAATCAGAATCACCAAGTAGCCTCTTCTCAATTTTGTTGTTTAAGGACTTTCTTGCTCGCGCAGCCGGTCGGCTCCGATTGCGTGCGCGCCACCACACGCCGATCGCCATTTTCATAGCACAAAAACTCATTCGATCGGCTGCGAGCGCATTCGACCGGCTGAGAGCGAATCCGACCGGCTGCGAGCGCCTCCGCGTATACGATCCGGTCTGTGTGAAAAGAAAAATTCGCGCCGATGCTCTCCGAGCCGGTCTGTGTGAACGGACCGTAAGTCAACAGTGAATAGGTTACCTCTAGGCAAGCGCGTCCCATCGTCGACCACATCGTTGCTTTCCATCAGGTGAGATATTGGTCAAGTGCGAGCCTATCAACAAGAACAAAAAAATCTTTCTAAAAAATCAAATTGCTTTAGATCTAAAATACATCCGTCATGTTATTTGAGTAAAGTAGTTACTTAATTACTTATAGGTAACCAAACCACAGACGTGTCCTAATTCCACAGTGGTTTGTCTTGTCAAATTCATTTCGTAACTACCTATGGTTTTATGTTCCGACTAGGTTTTGTCCGCGGCTTCGCTCGCGTTTATTAATATAATTTAATTTCTCTCCCCATATTCGCACTAAAAAAAAATTGCCTACGTTCGTCTCCAGGGTCCCTACTATCTCTGTACCAAAATTCATCAAAATCGGTTTTGCCATTTAGGCGTTTTTTTTTACGGTGTGCAAAAATCATCTAATGACAATGATAGTGTCAGACTCTTACTGAGTAAAAACCCACCCCGTTCCTTCTAGCCTTCATACCGGGGCTCGAGTTTCCTTTCAGATAACCCTGGCCCCAGTAGGCTTCGACCCAGCTGGGCCCCTCCTGTTGCTGACAACGCCTTGAGGCGCGCGAGAACAGTGCGCGCCGTCGACGTCTTGGGCTCGGTTCGGATAGTTACCGGAAGATCGGACAGCGAGCTACCCATGGCTCGCCGTTCGCGAGCCCGCCTCTACGATGGCCGGAAATCGGGATCGGAATCCCGGCGGCGGCATTTAGGCGTGAAGACGTAACAAACAAACAAACTCACTTTCGCTTTTATAATATTAGTAAGAATTGCACCATACTATACCCTGTTCGCGTCAAGATTGGAAATTTAAAGAAACTTTTTTTACTGTCTGTTCAACCGAATTTAACTTCTATTTCGTAGGCATAAGGATGGCATTAAACGCAAAAAAAGTGGTTACAATACTAACTATTTACTGCAGGCGCCTGATCCTGCTGCTATTATTATGTGACAATTTATGATGATAGATAAGATTGTAAGCCGTATGTTAGGGTTTTAATCTTTCGTCACTTTACAATCTCGCGAGATAGATTATAACCTAAAGGTATTTACAATTTTACGGTGACATATACAATGTCACGTTTTTTATCTATTTTAACTTCTGCCATTCATGAAATATCAGCAACATACTGTTTACAATTTAACGAATAATTTTCCGGTAACTTACAATCTATCGGTTACGGTTCACAATTTTTCGACAGTTTACAATCTCGCGAGATAGGTAATAATCTAACCGTATTTACAATTTTACGGTGACATATACATTGTCACATTTCTATCTATTTTAAACTTCTGTCATTCATGATATATCACCAACATACTGCTTACAATTTAACGCATAATGTTTCGGTAAATTATAATCTATCGGTTACGGTTCACAATCTTTCGACAGTTTACAATCTCGCGAGACAGATTATAATCTAACGATATTTACAATGACTTTAAGAATACCACTGTTTATTCCTTTGCGGATTTTCCTTGAGCCGTATTTCTTGATTAGAAAATAAAAATAAAAACTACTTTGTGGGTGAAGGTTGACTAATTACGCTTTCTCTGTAATGATTACAAGAGAAAAAAAATAAAATAAGTACCTTCCGTTTTCATTGTGGAATTCTTAGTAGAATTATAGGGAAATCTTATAATTGTTAGTTATTTAGTTTTCCTTAAGTAGAGGTTAACTTATCGATGCTTGAAATATGAATAAACTAGCTTTTGCCCGCGGCTTCACCCGCGTACATAATCCCAGGATAAAAAGTATCCTATGTGTTATTCTGGGATATGGTCTACTCGTGTACCAAGTTTCATCGAGATCCCTTCAGTAGTTTTTGCGTGAAAGAGTAACAAACATCCATACATCCATCCATACATCCATCCATACATACAAACTTTCGCATTTATAATATTAGTAGGATTATTTCAGATAATAATGGTTGACGAACATTAGTGAAACAAAATGGGAAAGGGCTCGGAGTTTCCAAGCGTGATCACGTCAAAAATGAAGATATCCGCAGAAGAACCAAGGTTACCGATACAGCCCGAAGAGTCACCTAACTTAGGTGGCAATGATCAGGGTACATTGCTCGCAGAACAGATCGTCGATGCGGACCAAAGGTTTTAGGGTGGCGAACATGTATCAGAAGACGCAACGTTGGAAAGACTCCCACAAGATGGACCGATAACCTGCTGAGGGACGTGGGAATCCGATGGATGCCAGACTCATTGGACCGGTCATTATGACGACAATTACGGAGGCCTATGCATATGCACAACAGTGGACGTCTTTTGGCTGAATCGTGCGACTTTTGGTCGTACGAAATTGCTGCGTGATTGGGCCCTAATAGTAGTAGGAAAAGAAACCTTTTGTTTTTCATAAAACTTAAGTCCGCCTCTGTAGCTTTATGTACATAAAGTATTTAATCTATATTATAAAAATGACCCCCGTTTTCCGTTGTCACGACTTGGCATGAAAACGGCTTGACCGATTTGGCTGATTTTTTTTTGTTGTGATTGTTATTGTGAGGAGAAGGTTCTTATGGAAAAAAAAAGTGTAGGGTAGTGTAGGGTAGAGTAGAGTAGGGTAGAGTAGGGTAGAGTAGAGTAGAGTAGGGTAGGGTAGGGTAGAGTAGGGTAGAGTAGTAGGGTAGAGTAGGGTAGATTAGAGTAGAGTAGGGTAGAGTAGAGTAGGGTAGAGTAGGGTAGAGTAGGGTAGAGTAGGGTAGAGTAGAGTAGAGTAGAGTAGGGTAGAGTAGGGTAGAGTAGAGTAGAGTAGGGTAGAGTAGGGTAGAGTAGGGTAGAGTAGGGTAGAGTAGGGTAGGGTAGGGTAGAGTAGGGTAGAGTAGGGTAGAGTTGGGTTTAGTAGGGTGGAGTAGGAAAGAGCGGGAGCGAAGCCGCGCGGGCAAAAGCTAGTCTATATATATAAAAATGACCCCCGTTTTCCGTTGTCACGACTTGGCATGAAAACGGCTTGACCGATTTGGCTGATTTTTTTTTTGTTGTGATTGTTATTGTGAGGAGAAGGTTCTTATGGAAAAAAAAAATAGGGTAGTGTAGGGTAGAGTAGGGTAGAGTAGGGTAGAGTAGGGTAGAGTAGGGTAGAGTAGGGTAGAGTAGGGTAGAGTAGGGTAGAGCAGGGTAGAGTAGGGTAGAGTAGGGTAGAGTAGGGTAGAGTAGGGTAGAGTAGGGTAGAGTAGGGTAGAGTAGGGTAGAGTAGGGTAGAGTAGGGTAGAGTAGGGTAGAGTAGGGTAGAGTAGGGTAGAGTAGGGTAGAGTAGGGTAGAGTAGGGTAGAGTAGGGTAGAGTAGGGTAGAGTAGGGTAGAGTAGGGTAGAGGAGGGTAGAGTAGGGTAGAGTAGGGTAGAGTAGGGTAGAGTAGGGTAGAGTAGGGTAGGGTAGAGTAGGGTAGAGTAGGGTAGAGTAGGGTAGAGTAGGGTAGAGTAGGGTAGAGTAGGGTAGAGTAGGGTAGAGTAGGGTAGAGTAGGGTAGAGTAGGGTAGAGTAGCGTAGAGTAGGGTAGAGTAGGGTAGAGTAGGGTAGAGTAGGGTAGAGTAGGGTAGAGTAGGGTAGAGTAGGGTAGAGGGCATTCCCGGGCCCCTCCTTGCTGAGAGGGGCGTGTAGGGCCTGCCATCAAGGCGGGCTATCGTCGGCGGAGGACTGGACGTAAAGGCTCTGCCAGCTGCCCAGTCCTTCGCCACTCACAGACGATGCGGGAGCGCCGCTGGGTCGTTTAGTGGGTATACCGGCTCTGACCGGGGAGTCCCACATACCCCTCCCTCCCCCGAGGGAGGGTATGCATAACGCATTTTTCCCAGCGTAAAAAAAAAAGGGTAGAGTAGGGTAGGGTAGAGTAGGGTAGAGTTGGGTATAGTATGTAAAAAACAAGCTTTTAATGAAAATATTTTTTTCATAGCAAGCTTATATAGCTCGGTATACCTATATAATTAATACTCGTCAAGACGAATCATACAAGGCCAAAATCGATGGGGTTGTGTTGTTTAACTACCAAGTTCCTATAGCCACCTTCCGGTTCCATCATCAGATCAGCTCTATGTCATAATAATTTTGCATTGACATCTGATTTACACATGCATGCAAAATTTCAGCTCAATCGGTAACCGGGAAGTGGGTCAAATTTAATTTACAAAATTTGATGACAGACAAACATTGGAACAGGTGAAACTAAATAAAAGCTTGTAATAATAAATAAGGGCTAAAAGCCTCGAATAACATCTAAAGAGGCTCTCGATAGGCAGCTGGATCAAGGGCCTGATCCAGGAAGCAGTACTCCTGGACACGGCGCGCATAGTTAGGAGATTCCTCTCTCAGGAGCCCTGACCACCGGTAGCTTGGACCCTGTTCCCGATGCCGGTGGGCTACTATTTTTTATACTGTAAAATGTTTTTTTTAATGTGTTTTATTTCATCATCATCTTCCTGCCCTTATCCCGTTTTATTTGGGGTCGGCGCAACACGCTTTTTTCTTCCATTCTGTCCTGTCGCTCGTCACGCTATCACTAACTCCCTTTTCATCCATATCACTTTAATCAATTCACACAATCCATCCATCTTTTTTTTGGCCTCCCTCTCCCTCTCCATCCATCCACATGTAAATTCATAACTCTTTTAGCAACATGCGTTTCATCTCTCCTTTTTACATGACCATACCAAGACAAACGATTCCCTTTCAACTTTTCAGTCACCGGCGCCACTTTCAAACTTCCCCTAATATACTCATTTCTCACTTTATCCATTCTCGTTTTTATGTGTTTTATTTAAGTAATATTAAAAAAATTAAATAATATATGCAGACTAACTGATAATAATAAGGGCTAGCGAGAATCGTTTTGCCATCACACGAAACGATTCCTAAAACCAAAACATTGAGCTTGACCGACTTATTCGCAACAAAGTATTTTACAATCTCTTTTTATCCGCGTAATATTTTCACGGTCGATTGTTATATAATAGTTGGTCTGTTGACCCATTGAGGCGTGCGATCAGAGGCCACAGATGACGGCTTATTGTTCTTTGAATTTTCTCAGAAAATCCTAATAAAGTCGTTACCTTTGTTTTTCTGTGCAGTATTTGAGATGGTTACTGCCTTGTACTAAAACATGCTTGAGGAATCTTCAAATTGTTATTATTGTATTGATTTTTTTTAATGTATTGTTAGGTTAGGTTAGTACTAGTAAAATCAGCTTAGAGAATTTACGTGAAGTAATGTTTTGTCACTCCACCTGCTCGATAATGTCGTTTTATACGTCATACAAACCTCACTTACAGCAAGTCATTATATTCCTAGGGAAATAATGCAGTATGGCCGATCCCTAGGGAATAATGAGATTTGAATTTGGAACATTAAAATCGTCAACATTGTGAATTAAAATGTACGTGCATCGAACAAGTTGACTCGAAATTCAAACTGGCTACTAACAAAAAAATGAAAATAGAATAAAACGTACTTATTGACGGGAGCGTTATAGTAAATTGAATCTATGAATATAATACTTATATTTCTCTGATATACTTATGATTTCGTCGACCAAATTGTCTTTTAATTACCTTTAATTACCTAATGTTTTTTATGTTAATAATAATAATTTAATAATAATAATAATTTTTATTGACACACACAAGTTAGTAAGAAAATAATAATAAAGAAATGAACAATTAGAGTAAGACAAACGATACACAGTAGAAGTGGCCGTGGGCCCCAAACTAGGCGTAGCCTGTATCTTGGTGGCCCAGGTGATTTTACAGTAGAGTTTTATGCGACAGTACAAATTTTGCATAAAAGAAATAACAGAGAGTAATTAATACAAAATAGAATAAAAACAAGAATCAAGATAGAAATACAGAAATACAATAACAGTGAAATCAAAGTAAATTAAAAAAAAAAAAATTACATTACAATATTAATATTGCATTACATTAAAATTAAATTGAAGTACAATTGAAGAAATAATAATAAAATTCAAATTACAGAGGAATCACACAAAATGTCTATTAAATTAATGTCAAAAATAAAAAATAATGATAATAATAATAGTAATCGAATAAAAAATTTAAAAAAATAAATAAAATAAAATAAATGTAAGTCAATTTATAAAAAAAAAAAAAATCAAATAAAGCTACAGTTACAGGTCAGAACTTTGAAAATAAGTGTGAGTGTTGAGCCGAAGTATTATGTATGTTTTTGCAATTGTTTGTTTTCAGATACTACTCATTTCAATGGACAAATTAAATTTTCGGTTTGGTCATACGTTAGGTCCTGTAACCATCTCTTTAACACTTTTTTCGCTTCTAATATATTTCCAGGGACCCGTATCGAAGATTTATTAATGGTATTGAAAACTCTGATTGGGAGAAAGAGTGAAAACCGAGTGGCAAATATTGTTCTAACTCTTGGGATCGGTAGGCTGTCAGCTCCGACCCTACCTCTCTGGGTATAAGTGAACTGCCTTCCCAACAGGGCAACTAGTTGGAGTAAAGACCTTAAAATATACAGTTGACGGACACGCAGAACGCCTGCTTCCTTATAGAGTTCGTCAGTTGAATAACGCCTCGGCTTTCCCAAGAAGACTTTTAGAACAGCCCGCTGTGCACGTTCGAGTTCTACCAGATGTGACTTGGCCGCGCTACCCCAGACCCCCACACAGTACTGTAGTAGCGGTTGACACAGAGCCAGGTAGACCTTTCTGCATAAATCTTTCGAGGCACATCTACGTAGTGATTTCATGATGTAGATGAATTTTCGAGTTCTTTTAGATAAAATAGAGATATGCTCTCGAAAGGTCAGATTTTGATCAATCACAATGCCTAAGTATTTTGTTGATTTGACTCGACTAATAACACCACAGTTGCATCCAGAGTCTTTACAATAGACACTGTGAATTTTTATTTGGTCAATGTCTGGACAATGGGAACGGCTGGTATGGAAGGTGATAAAGTAAGTTTTATCGATGTTTAGGGTAAGGAGATTTCTGTCAAGCCAATCCGCTACGGTACGCATGCCATTCTCTGCAGCGTCCATAGCATCCCTCCACGTATCGCCATGGAATATAATAGCAGTGTCATCTGCATAGCAAATCATGTCTGACTGTGGGATGGTTTGTCTGAGCAGGTCATCCACGTACATAGTAAACAATGTGGGCCCCAAGACACTGCCCTGCGGCACGCCAAATTCAACCGGAAGGCTCTCGCTGATACAATCTCCGATCACAACATACTGCTGTCTGTCGGATAAATAGGAACAGAACCAGTCCCAAGCGATTCCCCTTACTCCAAAACATTCTAACTTTTTGAGTAGCATTTGAGTAGAGACCGTGTCAAATGCTTTGGCCAGATCAAGGAATACACCAATCGACCGCCTGCTCCCATCGATTTTGGAGGATACCAAATCAGCAAGAAGCCCAACGGCCTGCTCCGTAGACCTACCCCGTCTGAAACCATACTGGTGCCCGGACAGCAAGCTGTGCCTTTCCAGAAAACTGATGAGGCGGTTATTCACGAGTTTTTCAAGGATTTTTGAAATGACAGACAAAAGAGATATAGGCCTGTAGTTATCCGGACAGTCTCTGGCACCTTTCTTGTGTATAGGAGCAACAGCAGCTACCTTCCAGGAGGCAGGAAAGACGCCCGTTGACATACTCAAATTGCATATATGCGTTAAGGGCTCTAGAATAGATGATTTTACTTGTTTTAGTAAGAATGGGCGGACTCCATCAGAACCAGGAGCACTGTCGTCTCTCAGGTCAGTAATGATACGATCTATTTCTTGTTCGTTAGTGGGGTTCAGGAACAGAGAGTCCCTGGATCGATTCTCAAGTTTAGCATCTCTACAAACTTTGCTCTCCGTAGTCTGGAGTTTGTCTAAAATGTTTAGTGCTAAACGCTTTCCTGCTGAGACAAAATGACGGTTGCAGTCATTGATAGAAGACGAACTATCTGCTCCGGAGCTGAGCAATGAGCTACTGTCGTTGTTTTTTTTTGGAAAATCACAAATATCTTTGATGACCTTCCAAAGCTTTCTAGGCTGGGTGTTATGTTTTTCCAGTTCCCTGCTCTCGCACTCCATCTTACGCTTGTAGAGAATGCCATTGCAAAAGTTTCTGTAACGAGTATATATTCGTTTCAATTCAACATTAAGAGGCTGCATTTTTACTTGAGCATGCAATGAGTCCCGATGTCGTATGCACCGTATCAGGCCAGGGGTTACCCAGGGTTTCAAATTAAATTTAGACCGACTCATTTTGACTTTCTGTGTATGTTTTCCTATAATATCTGACAATATTTTATTGAAAACTGACACCGCCTCACCCACTTCAGTTTTGGATAGTACTTCAGCCCAGTCAACGCAACCAATCTCGACAGCAATCTTAGGGTAATCTACTATTTGCCTAAACCTGTTGCGCGGTGGACCACTAACTTTTAGTTTGTTTGTGCCTAAAATCACAAGGTCATGGTCTGTAATTGAAGATTTGCAGACAATGCCCTGAATTGAGCTTGTGCCTTTTGATTTGATAAAAGCATGGTCCAAGCAAGCTTTGCCTCTAGTAGGTTCAGTGATGCTTGGAAGCAGTCCGTGCTCCGACAGCAGACACTGGTAGGCGATATGGGTGGCGCTGGGGGAACTGTCAAGAAGGTCAATGTTCATATCACCCGTCACGATCACACACGGGCAGTCATTAAGACTGGACAGCGTTTGATCTAAAGAAATCAAAAACCTGTCGATGTTACTGAAAGAGGGAGAGCGGTAAATCCCGAGAACTGTAATGTTTTTATTAATATTGGTTACGAGACAGTTGGCATCATCGAACTCAGGTTCAATAACAGAAACCGGCCAGGTGTCCTTTACATAAACATACCTTGATTACCTGAAAATTATAATAAGCATGCGTTCTTAGTACATACTAACACTACTCAATCGTTCACATTTCCTTCGTCAGAAAATACGGGATCTTACTCTATAGTAGGTATGTACAGTGCGTTTCACTTATGAAGTTCTTTCGCCGTAATGTTGGCTCCCCTGTCTGTCTACAAAAAAAGGGAACGATTTTAACCGTAGTTGCACCACTTTATGGAAAGTTATGAGAGGAATGGGGTTTATTTAAAAAAAAGCAGGTCAAAAAGGAAGTTATTAGGTAATAGAGAGGCTCAATATTGTGGCGTGGCGTTTTCAGTATTTGAAAGAATTGCAGGACAATCGAAATAGAGACTACTGCCGTGCTCAAGCTATAATGCCGTTATATGGTAAAATCAAAAAATCAAACGACTTGGTAATTTTGTATACCTATTATTAATCATTTAAAAATACTTATGTTCAATACGTTTTAGAAGGTTCTTCTATTAGTAAACAATGATCAAGATCTCTTAATCAACCTTGTTTATTGAACCAGTGTTGACTGCATCAGATTTCATTTTGCCTTTATTAATTACCAGAGCAGTGGTGGCCGAGTGGTAACGGCCCCGACTTACGAGTTGTAGGTCGCGGATTCAAACCCAGCCAGGCGCATTACTTTGTGTAATTTATTTCATCACCACTGCTCTCAAAACGGTGAAGGAAAACATCGTGAGGAAACCGGCATGTCCTAGAACCAAAAATTCGAAGACATGTGACATTCACCAACCCGCACTGGGCCCGCGTGGTGGATTACGGCCCATTCCCTCTTCTAGAGAGGAGGCCTGAGTCCCAGCAGTGGGAACATTAAAAAGGCTGATGATGATGATGAATTACCAAAGTAAGACTTATGACTTGGGTCGTATACTTTATTCCCACAAAATTCGGGGATTCTGTTCCGCGTACCTCTAACACTTTTGGACACCGGTCCTTACCGGTATCCTGTGTGTATGTTTCGCATCCATTTGGAGCCCACAGCGTTAGAAGGCCCCCCACATGGTGGACCGACAGCTAGTAGGTAGGTGGTAGTGGGGGTTCAATAAATGCAAATATATTATCATAATTTCAACCGACAGACGTCCAGTGTTGGACAAAAGCCTCCTCCAAGTGCCGCCACAACAACTGATCCTGTGCGTCTCGTATCCATCGGATTTCCGCGACCCTCACCAGCTCATCAGTCCATCCTGAGGAAGACCTTTCAACGCTGCGTCGGACATGGTCGCCACTCCAGAACCGTTCGGTCCCATCGATCATCTGTTCTGCGAGAAAAGTGCCCTGACTTCTGTCATTTAAGTTTGGCGATTCTTGGTTCTGCTGCGGATATCTTTATTCCCTAGATCTACCTTGAACACAAAATGTTTGCGAAACAATGCTCCATAAAACAAAATTAAACGCCTAGTTGTTTGCGCGCAATGCGATTTTGGAAATTGCTCACCATAGACTAAAAGGCGCTTACATGTTTTAAAAGCTTTTCTTTTTTTATTATTGATTTGATAGGCTACTCACTTGATGGTAAATGATGATGTGGATGACGATGGAGCACGCTTGCTGAGAACTAACCAATCCACTCTTGACTTAAAGACCCATAGTTTGTAGCTGTCAGGAAACAGACTCCGGAAGGGATCTCCTTAGTTACTGTACGCACAATGAATGTATTCCTAAAACACTTTGTACGTATGGGTGGGATGTCCACCATATACCGGTGGCGCAAAGCTCGGTGCAAGCTCCCTCAATTTTTCATAAATCATATTTAAGAGGGTCCCTTTCCACCCGATTATCGTCAATATCGAGCATGGTTTAAAAGCTTGTTGCCTCATCTAACGCGATATGGTATATCTCCAAAATATTCCGATTCCCTAGGTCTACCTTGAACACAAAATGTTTGCGGAACACTGTTCTATAAAACAAAATTAAACGCCTAGTTGTTTGCGCGCCTTGCGATTGCACGAATTGCCCTCCATGAAGTAAAAGGCGCCTACAAAGTTTAAAGCTTTTTTCTTTTAAACGCTCTTTTATGTTAGCTTCACCTGTATGTTTGATTGTTTGTTTATTTGCTTGTAACCAACGCTTTTGAGCTCGATTTTGCCCAACTTTGGGTGATTAGTTTTTCTTTAAACTTTGCACAGCATTCTAAGACCGATGACAATACAATAATCCGATCAAAATATTCGATTATCCTGATTAGATTCGCCAGGATAAAAATAAAATTAAAATTTTAATTATTTGAATAACTATTTACTAAAAAGTGAAAAATAAATATAGTTTGAAAAAAAAACTAAAAAACACGCTAAATAATAATAGTGAGCGAAAAATATTATTGTAAAAAAAGGAGTGTTTAATTTGTTTTCCTAGACACTATGTTTCCAAAATATCTAATGAAAAATGTGTAATAACGTCATAATCGCGTAAGAGCGGTTGTATGAAAAACAGTGAAAATGTGAGTCATGCTGCATCTAACTATTACACGCATGCAGCATTCAAGCGAGCGAGTAAAACGGGCTGTTATCCGCAACTCCACGACTAAGGCGCGTATTTTGCGTACCTAACTATTGCAGATTAGCAATTTGGTTAGGAGTACTGATTGCAACAAAGAAAGTCAATTCGGTTGGGATGCTAGATTACTTCCGTTTGGTCCACGGTTTATGTTATAATACTTGTTATTGCCACTAGTATAATTAAGAAATGTTGAAACCCTGTTGTTCGATTTCCTGGTCATCAATGGAACTAATCCATAACATCTATATATATAAAAATCAATGCCACTTTTCGTTGTTATTTTATAACTCAAGAACGGGCTTACGTATCCAAACCAAATTTTTAGGCTTTGTTCGGACTATTTAGTAGATAGTTTATGTGAAGTTTGGTAGGATAGATTAGGGTATAGTAGGGTATAGTAGGGTAGAGTAGGGTAGAGTAGAGTAGTGTAGAGTAGTGTAGAGCAGTGTAGAGTAGTGTAGGGTAGAGTAGGGTTAAGTAGGGTAGAGTAGGGAAGAGCGGGAGCGAAGCCGCGCGGGCAAAAGCTAGTATATTATAAAAACAAAACACGTAAACACGTTTGTTTTTGCGTTAATTAAAACTGTTATAAAGAAGTAAAATTGTTGTATATGTCTGTTTGTAGAAGTTTATTATTAATGGGTTTTTGAATACAGGCTGTCTAAAAAGTCAAACGACTTGGGTAATTAAAGGTAAAATAAAATGTGATGTAGTCAACACTGGTTCAATAATTAAAATTGATTAAGACATCTTTTAATTTGATTAGTTTTATTGCAATTAAAACTTAATTTTGGAAATATATTTCATGTACAGAATTGACCTCTCTACAGATTTATTATAAGTACTAGCTTTGCCCGCGCGGCTTCGCTCCCGCTCTTCCCTACTCCACCCTACTATACCCAACTCTACCCTACTCTACCCTACTCTACCCTACACTACCCTAATTTTTTTTTCCATAAGAACCTTCTCCTCACAATAACAATCACGACAAAAAAAAAATCAGCCAAATCGGTCAAGCCGTTTTCATGCCAAGTCGTGACAACGGAAAACGGGGGTCATTTTTATATATATAAGATAAGATAGATAGATTTCAAATTGTAATTGAATATTAAAATTAATTGTTATTGTAGGTATATTATTTATTATGCATGGAATAAATAAAGCTTTATTATTATTATTGTAAAGATATCTTTATCATTGTTTACTAATAGGAGAACCTTATAAAAAGTATCAAATATTTTTTAAATGATTAAATATTTAACGTTTGACTTTTTAGACAGTCTAGTAGTAGTGGATATTGACATGCTGTGGCTTACATGTCAATTTGGCGGTATCCGCTATTTAGCGAATATTTCTAGACCAAAATAAGCCAAATCAATTCAACCATTCTCGAGTTTTAGCGAGACTAAGTGTCTCCACATACGTACCTAAAAAAAAAACGCTAGAAAAGGCCACAAAAAAAGCTAGAAGCTGCCGCAAAAAACAGCTGAAGCGCGCGACAGCTTTTGGCTGGAGAAGCTTGAAGCGGCTTCAAGCGTTTTTTTGTGATGGCACCGCGAGCCACAATAAAAGGCCGCTTCAAAAAGAAGCTTGAAGCGGCTTTTATGGGCAGTAACGATCAGCTATTCATTTTTATGTTGGGTATGTAGACGATCCAAATAAGTAAACTTTCATTGCCTATAACCAAATTTTTTAAGGTTTGAGGTCTATGTCCCACTCTAAACGCTAATCTACATTTAGACAATAATTGAAACCTTATGTTCCCTAGGGATTATTGTCTCGCAGACGAAGCCTTAGGTAGAAGCTAACACTTCATAACAAATCATTAAAGCTTTAAAAATCAGGAATAACCCATATAAAACCCGCTTTATCAGAGGAACGCCTTCAAAACTGGAAAGAGTTACATAACCAGTGGCGTAGCTACCTAGAGGCCCGAGCGGAGCAGTGCCCCAGGGCCCCCAAGCTGGGTGGCCCCAAAACTGTTTAACAAACCTCTTTTAGACTAGCGAAAATTCCTCCCACCTTTGAAATCTAAACAAAATAGGTTGCAACACTAACTATGATAGACATTATTTGATATCTGCAGGAGAATCAAGGTTGCCGACATAGCATCAAAAGTCGCCTTTAAGTGGCAATGGGCAGGGAACATCGGGATCCCTTCTTTTTGCATAATATTCTTTGTCCTAATATACTTTGGCATAACGATTTTGGCATAATTTATTTTGCCATAATAATACTTTGCCATATTTTTTTTTTTACCATATATTAGCGACAGAACCGAATCGCTGCAAAACCGACTCCACGTAGTCTTGTCTGCCCTACCCCTACAGTGTAATTTAAAATCGCGTAGGCGCGTAGAGGCGAGGCGGGCTGAGGAGCAGGCGGCTGCAAGCGAGCTGGTGAGCGAAAGCCGTCTGCGACGATTAGCACGCGTGGGGCTGCCGGAGGCCCGCAGCGCCGGAGCCGTGACAGAAACCATGCCTGCTGCATGTTGCATGCTCGCTTGAATGCTGCATGCTTGCTTGCATGCTGCATGTTGTATGCTTGCTTGCATGCTGCTTGCTTGCTTGCATGCTGCATGCTCGCTTGCTTGCATGCCTGGTATATGCTTGTTTGCATGCTTCTTACTGTGAAAAAAAGCCTACAAAATTGCTGCATGTTGCATGCTCGCTTGAAAGGTGCATTCTTGCTTGCAAGCTGCATACCTGCTGCATTCTTGCTTGCAAGCTGCATACCTGCTGCATGTCGCATGCTCGCTTGGATGCTGCGTGGTTGCTTGCATGTTGCATGTAGCATGCTTGCTTGCTTGCAAGCCTTGTGTATGCTTGTTTGCATGCTTCTCACTGTGAAAATAAATTTGATATATCCTAAAGTTATGCTTTAGAATGTTATGCTTAGTAAATGTATGCTTTAGAATATTATGCTTAGTAAATTTATGCTTTAGAAAGTTATGCTTAATCATTATTATGATTAGAAATATTATGCTTAAAAAAATTATGCGTAAGCTGTTATGCGTAAATAAATTATGCGAAAATATAATTAGGACAAACAAAAGTATGCCAAGTTATTTATTTTAAAGATGATGATAATGTCATCATCATCATCAGCTTCTCGTTCTGGTAATTTAATAATACCAAATAGAGCACCCAGTCACGTGGCCTACACTGAGGACTCACAAAATACACAAATACATGATAAAAACATTGGTAAAAAATTAATATTATTTTCGCAGGAACACAGCGATAACAGCGATAACGGATGTTTAAAAATAACAACAAATTATAATCAGTTTAACCACAAAATAGATAGACTAGGAACAGAAGACAATCAACATACAAAGCGCGCTCGAGCAACGCACGCATACTGCCCACCATACACTAAAGTGCAGTAACAGCAAAATCACGATTTCGAGTAAAACGCATTTAAAGTTAAGAATTGATTTAAAAAAATCAACAGAATGTATAAGCAAAAAAATTTGAATGCAGAAAGGTTGTAAAGGCATAGGTTCACACGTTAAAGCAATAAAAAAAAATATATCTTAATAACTGAATTTATTATGGCCATTTATTCTTTTTGGTGCCTATTACTGCATAGCCTTTTTTGTAAAAAATACCATTTTAAACTTAGTAAAATGCAGCAAAAAGCCCTATTACTGCGTTTGGATCAGTTATTTTGTCAAGAAACCCAACTAACATGCAGTAAGGTCAAAAAAATACTGCATTTTAGTTAGTTTTTTAAGAAAAAAGTGTTCAATTTACTAGTGCAGTAAGAAAAATAGCTAGTTCACATTTTAAAGACCGTTTATTTCTTATTATTTAATCACAATAATTCAACTCACTTATGTAAAATTTACATATCAAAAATAAAAAAAAAACATCTAATTAATAAAGGACCCTGCGCAGAATGCACAACCTCCTTTGACAGTTTTCTCTTAATATTAACATATATAACATATTATGTATCTTTATGTTTAACAATAAAATATAGATAGTAAATGTAGGTTAACTGCACTTTAACCCTTCAGATACCGTCAATTAGAGACACAATAGTAAGACAATAGATGCGCGGCCACCGGTGGTCGCTTGGGGATTCATGAATTAGCTAGGAATAATCATATCTGTGTCATTATGCTATCCAAACTAATCTGCAGTAATGCTGTATTTTACTGCGTGTTAGTCAGTTTATAATGATAAAAGAATGTTAAGTATTCACAACTAAAATGCGACAAGCTTTGATTTTACTGCATTTTAGTTGGGAGTTCGTGACAATAAATTGTATTTTCTTAATTTGCAGTAAAAATAGCTTGTATGGCGGTAAATTTTACTGCGTATTAATTTTTTTTTTAATTTTTTTCCAGAAATATAAAACTATCTAAAGAACTGTAAAATTATATTGCTTACTGCATTTTAGTTATGAAACCTTAAAATTTAATCTGCAGTATAATTTATACTGTATTTTAGTTGGGAAATCACGCCAAATTGTTAATTTTTTTCGTTTGCAGTAAGTGAAAACTGTTAAATAAAAACCATTCTAATAGTCTTAGAAATAAGTAAGTTAATTCAATAGAAAGCTTAAGAAACCCGCTTTCAGAATCACTAATAAAACGAAAAATCACAAAAGGGCTGTTACTGCTCTTTAGTCTCTGGTGGGCAGCATAGACACCGATCATGGACACGATATCTCGGCTCAATCACCCGGTCGCGATTTTGGGTTCGGTTCGGCGCAACGCCGGTATAAAAATGAAGTACATTCATGAGATTGACTTCTGTACCTATCTATTTTGTGGTTTAACCCTAAAAGGCTACAAAGATCTATATATATATATATATATATATAAATCAATGCTACTTTTCGTCGTTATTTTATAACTCGAGTCAATCGCAAACCTATTAATAATAATAAAAAATTAAAAAAACTCAAGAACGGGCTCACCTATCCAAACCAATTTTTAGGCTTTGTTCGGACTATAGAGTAGTGTAGAGTAGTGTAGGGTAGGGTAGAGTAGGGTAGAGTAGGGTAGAGTAGGGTAGAGTAGGGTAGAGTAGGGTAGAGTAGGGTAGAGTAGGGTAGAGTAGGGTAGAGTAGGGTAGAGTAGGGTAGAGTAGGGTAGAGTGGGGTAGAGTAGGGTAGAGTAGGGTAGAGTAGGGTAGAGTAGGGCAGAGTAGGGTAGAGTAGGGTAGAGTAGGGTAGAGTAGGATAGAGTAGGGAAGAGCGGGAGCGAAGCTGTGCGGGCACAAGCTAGTTTTGTATAAAAATGTATGTAAAAAGACCTGAATTTTAGCTAGAACTACATTAGACCGACGCACACGTGGACCATGCCTAATTTGTAAGTAGAACGTCGTCTCGTGGCGTGGATCAAGTGTAGCTTTACAAGTCTAGTTTCCATGTAAAATGTATGCAAATCGATGCGCCCAGATCAGCGTAAGTGGCGCACGAGTTTGCAGTGTATTTCTACCTTTAATTAAAACAATGAAATAATATTAGGTGGTAATAAATTTGGCTCGCCACAATTATGGCGGCAAGTTCCCTCTTTGAGGCGTGGCTGGAAAGACCTCACGGCGTCCTTACCTTCCGCATGACGCAGGTCCTCACCGGACATGGCACGTTCGGGAGTATCCTACACCGGATTCGCGCGGAAGTAACGCCCGGGTGTCGCCACTGTGCGGAACGCCCGAAAGACATGGTGGAACACACAGTTGGAACACATGAGCATCACCGTGCCGTCGTGGGGGCGATCGGCGGCGGAGACCTCTCGCGCTGGGCCTTGGTTCAGGCTATGGTCCGGAACGAGGAGGAGTGGCAGGCGGTTGCGTCCTTCTGCGAAGTAGAAATGCTAGCAAAGGAGGAGCCCGACCGCATTAGGCAACGTCGCTCTCGCCGCCACCAGGATTCCGATCCCGATTTCCAGCCACCGTAAACGCGGGCTTGCGGACGGCGAGTTACGAGCAGCTCGCTGTCTTACCGTCCGGTAACTGTCTGGACCGAACCCAAGTCGTCAACGGCGCGCACTGTTCCCGCGCGCCTCAAGGAGTTGTCAGCAACGGCAGGGGCCTAGCCGGGTTGAAGCCTACTGGTTCCAGGGTTATCCGAAAGGGAGCTCGAGCCCCGGTATGAAGGCTAGAATATATAGGCCATAGGCCTCCTTCAAGTGTCGCCACAATGAGCGGTCCTGTGCATTTCGCATCAATCGGATTACCGCAACCAGGTCATCTGCCCACCTTGTAGGAAGCCTTCCGATGCGGCATCTTCCGATATGCGGTTACCACTCCAGAACCTTTCGGCCCCAACAGCCATCTGTTCGGCGAGCAATGTGCCTTGCCCATTATATCACCCGAGTGTAAAAGATAAATTTTGTAGTTTTGCTTACTATGAGCATCACATAAGATATTAATATTAAATTACCCTAATATTATAATCTACACTTCTACATTATAATATTATAAAAAGGTAAAGTTATTTTGTATGTATGTATTTGTGTGTCTATTTTAGTATTAAGTATTTATTAAGTTTTTTTTTGTTTACTTTTATTTTTTGCACCAAGTGCAACCCCATTTTGTGTCCGTGCAATCTCTGTCCATTCTAGGTTGCCTGGAAGAAATCGCCTGGTGCGATAAGGCCGCCAATTGTGTGTTTTCTATTGTATGGTTTCTTATTGTGAATTCTTATTCTTGATGTGCAATAAAGAATATAAAAAGAACTATAAAAAGTAAAAAATAAGTTAGTAAATTACTCTTTCAACCTTTTAACGTCTTTAAAGGAATCTATAAATATTTAAAAGATGAGTGTCACTAAGTCGGGGGACCGCAATATGAAAATTATTATTTTACTTAAACGAATTAAAAATGACAATTGCGGTCCCCCGACTTAGTGACACTCATCTTTTAAATATTTATAGATTCCTTTAAAGACGTTAAAAGGTTGAAAGAGTAATTTACTAACTTATTTTTTACTTTTTATAGTTCTTTTTGCGTCGGGGGTTTTTTAAAATTTTAAATTTTAGTTTTATTTTAAAGTTTTTAAATTAATCGAGGAATCCATTATTGTGATATTATCTTTTCTATATTGTAACAATCATGAAGGCCACACTAATACTACTAACTTGCAAACTGGCTAGATGTACTTTTTATTATTAAGGTTTATCTTTAAACAACTTTGGCATTCATATTCAAAACTTGATTGACAAGACAATTAGAAAATTAATTCCCTCTAAATAATAATAATTAATTAATTTCATTAAATTAAATTTCATTCCTATTTTATAATATTGATTCCATAGTTCCATTAGCTATCTCCCAGTTATAACATCAGGTCCTCGTCATCATGAAAAATGTTTAGAACTGGTGAAGACGAATCTAATGAGCATAAACTCGACGAGTTTACTAGTAGGCATTTCAGGGATTCATCAGCTAGGTACCTCCCAGTTCTAGCATCAAGTTTTCATAATCATGAAAAATGTTTGAAACTTGTTAAGACAAATCTGGTGAGCCCAAACACGACGGGTTTACTAGTAGGCATCCCAAGGTTCCATCAGCTACCTCCCAGTTCTAGCATCAGGTCCTCGTCATCATGAAAAATATTTGGAACTGGTTAAGACAAATCTAATGAGCCCGAATTCGACGGGTTTACTAGTAAGAATTCCAGGGTTCCATCAGCTATCTCCCAGTTATAGCATCAGGTCCTCGTCATCATGAAAAATATTTAAAACTGGTTAAACCGAATCTAAAGAGCCCAAACTCGACGAGTTTACTAATAGGCATTCCAGGGTTCCATCAGCTACCTCCTAGTTCTAGCATCAAGTTTTCATAGTCATGAAAAATGTTGGAAACTTGTTAAGACAAATCTAATGAGCCCGAACAAGAAGGGTTTACTAGTAGGCATTCCAAGGTTCCATCAGCTACCTCCCAGTTCTAGCATCAGGTTCTCATCATTATGAAAAATGTTTGGAACTGGTTAAGACAAATCTAATGAGCCAAACTCGACGGGTTTACAAGTAAGAATTCCAGGGTTCCATCAGCTATCTCCTAGTTCTAGCATCATGTCCTCGTCATCATGAAAAATATTTGGAACTGGTCAAGACGAATCTAATGAGCCCAAACTCGATGGGTTTACTAGTTGGCATCCCAAGGTTCCATCAGCTACCTCCCAGTTCTAGCATCAGGTCCTCGTCATCATGAAAAATGTTTGGAACTGGTTAAGACAAATCTAATGAGCCTAAACTCGACGGGTTTACTAGAAAGAATTCCAGGGTTCCATCAGCTATCTCCCAGTTCTAGCATCAGGTCCTCGTCATCATGAAAAATATTTAAAACTGGTTAAGGCGAATCTAATGAGCCCAAACACGACGGGTTTACTAAAAGGCATCCCAAGGTACCATCAGCTACCTCCCAGTTCTAGCATCAGGTCCTCGTCATCATGAAAAATGTTTGGAACTGGTTAAGACAAATCTAATGAGCCCAAACTCGACGGCTTTACTAGCAAGAATTCCAGGGTTCCATCAGCTATTTCCCAGTTCTAGCATCAGGTCCTCGTCATCATGAAAAATGTATACGAGTATTTCAAACATTAGGTCACACATAAGTATTTATACATCCGTAAAGCGTTTAAGATCCCAGCCACAGCGAACAAATGTGCTGTTGACCTTGAACGCCTGATCAGATCTTCATGAATTGTATCTAAGAACCATCTCGGTAACGTCAGCTTTCTTATAAAAAAAACCGCATCCAAATCGGTCCATTCGTTTAAGCGCTATGATGCCACAGACAGACACACAGACACACAGACACACAGACACACAGACACACAGACACACAGACACACAGACACACAGACACACAGACACCCTAAACTTATAACACCCCTCTTTTTTGTCGGGGGTTAAAAATGTTTGGAACTGGTTAAGACAAATCTAATGAGCCCAAACTCGACGGCTTTACTAGTAAGAATTCCAGGGTTCCATCAGCTATCTCCCAGTTCTAGCATCAGGTCCTCGTCATCATGAAAAATGTATACGAGGATTTCAAACATTAGGTCACACATAAGTATTTATTAGTAAAGTATACATTCGTAAAGCGTTTAAGATCCCAGCCACAGCCAACAAATGTGCTGCTGACCTTGAACGCCTGATCAGATCTTCATGAATTGTATCTAAGAACCATCTCGGTAACGTCAGCTTTCTTATAAAAAAAACCGCATCCAAATCGGTCCATTCGTTTAAGCGCTATGATGCCACAGACAGACACACAGACACACAGACACACAGACACACAGACACACAGACACACAGACACACAGACACCCTAAACTTATAACACCCCTCTTTTTTGTCGGGGGTTAATAAATAAATAAAGTTTGTTTTTTTGTTTGTTTCATTTTAAATCTTATTTTAATTCATGAATCCCCTAGCGAACGCTCGCGCATGTATTGTCTTACTATTGTGTCTCTAATAACCACGATTGAAAGGATATTGCTGTGGACGCCTTTAATTGACATATTTACACAGAATTTAATGTCTATAAAATTACCTACCTGTATAAGAATTTGCTAATATGTCGTTGGTGTTCCTCATAATAATAAATAAATAATAAACTATCTATAACTACCTATGTGAATTTGTAAATTATATACTCACTAGCGACCCGCTCCGGCTTCGCTCGGGTGCAATATTAGACATATAAACCTTCCTCTTGAATCACTTTATCTATATTCAGTCAAAAAAGTATCGGGAATGGATGATTTGTTTATGGTTCCAAATTCAAATTTTTGTTTTTTTTGTAGTTGTTAGATTGGCACAACTGTTTTCCATTTTGACGCAGAGTTTGAGTTGCATCTGTTATTTATATTAAACTAGTTTTTGCCCGCAAGGCTTCGCTCCCGCTCTTCCCTACTCTACCCCACTATACCCTACTCTACCCTACACTACTCTACACTACTCTACCCTACTCCACCCTACCAAACTTCACATAAACCATCTACTAAATAGTCCGAACAAAGCCTAAAAATTTGGTTTGGATAGGTGAGCCCTTTCTTGAGTTATAAAAATAACAACGAAAAGTGGCATTGATTTTTATATATATAGATACAGTGCTGGTTTTAGTAATATCATATATAGTGTGTATTGTGAATTTCATAATGGACAAAAATATCGAACAAAGAGTTTGTCTTAAATTTTGCATCGCCAATGGAATTTCGTGTTCGGAGTCACTGAAAATGTTACAGAAGGCTTACGGTGAATCGACTTTATCAAAAACTCGTGCTTATGAGTGGTTTAAAGCGTTCAAAAGCGGTCGAGATGTGATGGAAGATTTGCCTCGCTCTGGTAGGCCGTCAACGTCTGCAACTGAAGTTAACATCGCAAATGTGAAGGAAATAGTGACTGAAAATCCCCATTCAACTCTGAGAGAGATAGCCGCCGAACTTTCTGTATCTCACGAGTCGATCCGTACCATTTTAACTAATCATTTGGGTATGAAACATGTTGCTGCTCGGCTAGTCCCAAAATATCTGAATTTTCTCCAAAAACTCAATCGCATGAAAATCGCTGAGGACATGCTAGAACGAGTCAGTTCGGACCCAACATTCATGGAACGCATTGTTACTGGTGACGAGACGTGGGTTTACGAGTTTGACATGCAAACTAGTCAACAAGCTTCGGAGTGGCGCCTTCCAACTGATCCGAAACCGAAAAAACCACGCATTCCCGGCGAGAACTGAACTCAATTCAAGAAGCAGCGTTTAAAAAATGTTTTGATGAATGGATTATTCGTCGGCTCAAGTTTATCGTTTCTAAAGGAGCATACTTTGAAGGTGATAAAATAAATTTGGATGAATAACAGACATTTTGTGTATTATTGATCTTTTCCCGGTACTTTCTTGACAGAGTAGTATTAAAAAAAACCGCATCAAAATCCGTTGCGTAGTTTTAAAGATTTAAGCGCACATAGGGATATAGGGACAGAAAAAGCGACTTTGTATTATATACTATGTAGTATTTTAATATTTCTACACCAGCAAATGTGATTCCGTTTAATATTAATGTCTTCATGTACCATGTACTCAGAAATAAACGATTCTATTTTAACCCTTCAGATACCGTAAATTAGAGACACAATAGTAAGACAATAGATGCGCGGCCACCGGTGGTCGCTTGGGGATTCATGAATTAATCTATTCTATTTTATTTTTTGTTTCTGGAAGTAATCTCTGAAAGTACAGTACCCCTAGCCAAGTTGATAATCTGCAATAGTTAACGCTAGTAGAAAGCTTCAAATGTACGGGAACGACGTCGTCTCAACGCTCAGTCACGTGGTCAGAACAAAAGAATTGGCGGCAAGGTCAACTCGAAGCGTTCGACGCAAGCGAAACAGTTGTTCACTGATAGAAAGATGCTTTATTCTTGAGTGACATAAACTATATTTTCTGTATACGGGCGAAGCCACGGGCAAAAGCTGGTAAATTATAAGTTACCATCTGTTGTACCGCATTTAATTCATGAATCCCCAAGCGACCACCGGTGGCCGCGCATCTATTGTCTTACTATTGTGTCTCTAATTGACGGTATCTGAAGGGTTAATGCAAATGGCTTTGACTTCGTAAAAACAGCGTACTAGCGTTCAAGGGTTGACTCATACGAGTCCCCTAATCAGTGGAACTCGGTTCCAGCAGGAAATGTTGCAGAAAAAAAACTAACCAACACTGATTTAATATACATACTTCAGTCTGTTCGTCACCGAGAGTGAACGTCTCATTTATTGAAGCAACTTTGTCTGAAGAAGATGTATATAATGCAGATTTTGGCTTTGTTAGCACTGCTTATTGGGCTTGTGCGTTCCTATTCCTGGGGTAAGTCTAAAAACCGTGTATTTTATTTAAAAAAAAACTGGCTTTTGCACGCGGCTTCCCCTAGTACATAAAATATAGCGTATGTCACTTAGGAATAAAGCAGCTTTCTATCGGTGAAAAAATTTTAGCAATTGGGCCAGTACTTTCAGAGATTACCTCCTTCAAACAAAAAAACAAACTGTACATCTACTTTATAATAAATATACAACGTGTAACGTTAAATGCGCAAAACCTGAAATTAGTTTGATCAGAATAACAAGCAGAATCAATTAAACCACTTTTTAATATAGGTGATATTTTTCAAAAAAATCTTCATTGAAAACGTCGAACTGTCTATTTATGATTAGGTCAAGCCAAAATGTGCGCAAACTCGCCTAAATAGGTAAACAAACACAAATAGCTGTAGTCCAATCAAATTTTCATAGTTGCTTAACTATGTTCAATATACTTATCTGTTTGAGTGTGAAGTTCCGTTGGCTATTTCTGGTCTTCTTCACCAGTTCCACTTCATCAAATGTAACTTTTTGACTTTAAGTGCTTCAGTCCTCAATGAAAATACCAAAATAACTGTATAGTTGCCTATAATATTTGAGGAGTTTCCTCGATTCGTCATAGATTCCATCATCAGAACTGGATTTACAAAAAAAAAATGAGGCCTATCTGGAAGCATATTAAGTAAGGGGAATTTTTTTATTGCAAATCGGTCCATAAACGACGGAGTTCTGAGGTAACAAACATAAAAAAAAACATTGAAAATAACAAAAAAATCATTCGAATTGAGAACCTCCTTCTTTTTTTGAAGTCGGTTAAAAAATCCTACTAATATTATAAATGCGAAAGTTTGTATGTATGGATGGATGTATGGATGGATGTATGGATGGATGTATGGATGTTTGTTACTCTTTCACGCAAAAACTACTGAACGGATCTCGATGAAACTTGGTACACGAGTAGACCATATCCCAGAATAACACATAGAATACTTTTTATCCTGGGATTATGTACGCGGGTGAAGCCGCGGGCAAAAGCTAGTAATTATATATGTTTCAGATATCGTCGAGGGAGGAGACCAACAATTACAATTTTATTTTAACGGAACACTAACGCACACAGAAAATATTACATGGGCTACTAAGATTACTTCAGTAACATACGATCCGGTCCACTACAGGGTGTTTTTTGTCGATTATAAAAACCCGAACATGTCAATATCCAGCTTTGATTTATCAACTAGAAATATTGATACTTTAATTACGAGAAAATCGGGTCCAAACACCAAGGTTGTCTACGACCCCATCACACAAGTACTCTTTTGGAAGGATGGACCTGATAGTATATACTCGTTTTCAATAAATCCTGCATCTTCGAACAATGCAGTTGGTGAGAAAGTTTTGGTTACGTTGGATCATGTCTGCCGTGATATCGCCGTGGACATCTGTGGAGGGTATGTTTATTTATTAATTTATTTTAACAATGATATACACACTCAAAAATCCGCTTTTAGGCACGCAATTTAATGTGCGCGGCCTAGGCACACACCACCACCGCCGCACTATATTTTATTTATCTAGTCAGTCTGGACCACAGATATATCATACTCGTATATACCACAAGTATCACGATCTGTATTAGATTTAAAAAATATATATTTTTTTAATTAATTACACATATAACTGACGTCTGACCAGCGCTATACACCTATGCAGACTGAGCGCGAAAGTGGTCACTTACGATTTTTGTACGTAAGCTAGGCACGCATTTTGGCACGCGAAGTAGTTGCTCTTGCGTTGTCTATATTTGTGGTTTGGACGCTAAGCGACCCCTACGAGAAGTGCCTGAATTCCCATTTATTTACTTATTCGTAAGTGTATTGAAAAGTTTATTTGTAAACGTGGAAATTTGTCACTGTAGCATTCGGTTCCATAACACCCTCGCGTACAGTTCGGGCGTATTCTGCCTCGGTCGTAATGACAAACTTTTTCTACTTGTATCCAAATGTATTATTTCAATATACTTAGGTACCTACTCTAAAACCCACTCGGGCTGCTCAGCACCCAACCTGATACGATCAATGTGATAAATTGAGGTGGCGGACGGCGGTGGTGTGGTTATAGTGCGGAGAACTTTGATTACGCGATGCAGGATTAGTTCTAATATGCCACCATAGATGTCGCTACACTTCCATTCTATCCCACGCTATCACTACCTACTCTCTTTTCTTTTATATCCTTGGTGCCCTTTCACCTTGGCTTCTGCTGTTCAAAATGTATCTTTGAAGTCCACCATTTTTCCGGCTTTGTAGATTGGTCCCAACAAAATTTGGATCACCAATTTGCATGACTATCCACTGAATCTAAAGCAGCTAGTTAGAATTTGCAGCACCAGTCCATATGGTTGCAGTATTCCACATACGACCAGACCTTTGCTTTGTATAACAACAGAAACTGACTCAGTATGAAGTACCGTCAGACTTTTACAAGAACACCGAGTTTTCTAACAGCACTGTAGCTTTGGACTCAATGCATCGCCAAAGTTTAGTTTAGCTAACTGTCTGGACCGAGCCAAAGTCGTCGATGGCGCGCGCTGTTCCGGCACGCCTCTAGGATTTGTCAAAAGTACAACGTTAGCAACAGTAGGGACCCAGTTCGGTCGAAGCCTATTCGGGTCAGGGTCTAGTTTCGAAAGGGAAGCTCGGTCCCTGTATGTAAGGCAAGAAGGAACGGGGATGGGTTTTTTAGTCAGTGAGAGTCTAACATTATCTCCCGCTCCGCCCAAGGGCGAGGAATGTCATTTGAATGATTTTTACCCACCGAAAATAAAACCTCCTTAGAGCTGCCGGCGCTCCCTGCCTTGTATCCACATGTATACTTATTACTTTTTGTAACATCCTAATGAATATTAATAAATTACAGGTATATTTACTGGATTACAGACTCTGAAATAGAGAGGGCTCGATTAAATGGCGCCGAGAGAGAAGTATTGGCAGACATCAGCGTTTTTTTGCGAACAAGTTTGGTCTTAGACCAGCAAACACAGAAAATTTATTGGTTAGAAAAAACATCTGCAAATAACGTTTACCCCTTGTCTATTCAGAGTGCCAATTTTAATGGAAAGGACATCGCAACACTATATAAATTTAGTAACGAAGCTTCTGCAAATTCTTTGGCTGTATCAAAGAATTTCATATACTGGAAAAACGATCAAAAAGAAATGTGGCAATTGGAAAAGAATCCATCAAAAGATGTGGAAAGAAAATTATATTCAATCCCTAGTCCAAACTGTGGATCGTGTGAATTTATAACAGCTAACTACCCATTAAAAGAACAAATACAGGGAATAAAAAGCTGCGAAGCTGCACAGAAGAATGAGAATCCAGCTTATATCTGCCATAACTATTGCATGCGAGGAAATTGTAGTGTCAATGCTGAGGGACAACCTAAATGCAGGTAAAACATGTTCATCTCATTGAGGACTAGCGAAGATATCAGGTCAGGATCAGCTCTTCTGAACGCTGTTTAATGCTGTGTCACAAAATACAACGTGTAACGTTAAATGCAAAAAACCTGAAATAAGTTTGATCAGAATAACGAGCAGAATCAATTAAACCACTTTTTAATATAGGTTACATTTTTCAAAAAAATCTTAATTGAAAACGTCAACCTGTCTATTTATGAATAGGTCAAGGTATCACGTGCGCAAACCCGCTGAAATAAGTAAACAAACACAAATGGTTGTAGTCCAATCAAATATGATCATACACGGGATAATAAAAGTTCTTATTTCAATGCAGATAGCATAGCAGAAGAGATAAACTTTAAACAAAGTAAAACTGCACATAAAACCATTAATTATTTTTTTAATCATTTTATTTTCACAGAATTATGTCTATTAAATTAAAAATAATTTGCGGTGTCTGAGGTTTTGCGCATTTAACGTTAGGTACACGTTGTATAAATCTTTACTTAATATTATAAAAGCGAGAGTGAGTTTGTTTGTTTGTTTATTTGTTTGTTTGTTACGCCTCCACACCTAAAAATGGTAAAAACGATTTTAATGAATTTTAGTACAGAGATAGTTGAGACCCTGGAGACAGACATAGGCTAATTTAAATGATTTTTTTTCTCACATAATTAGGTCAATCGAATTAAAAATAATTTGGGGTGTCTGAGGTTTTGCGCATTTAACGTTACACGTTGTATATAGGTACAGAAGTCAATCTACATACAAAGCGCGCTTGAGCAACGCACACGTAGAGACCGCTCACGGCCACGATATCTCGGTAGCGTCTCGGCCCACTCGTCGAACAGTTCCGGCTCAAACGCTCATTAATGTGCGTCCACCGAGCGTAGGTATAAAATGTGAAGTAGGTACATGGGATTGTCTTCTGTACCTATCTATTTTGTGGCTGTGCTGCGAGGCGCCGCGAGTTGCATCGTTTGAAGACGCGGAATATATTTTGTTTCTTTTATAATTATGTGTACTATTACTAAATATTATTACTAACTGCCCTGGTTCTTTGGGCGTTGCCATGTTTGGATAATCACAGATAAGTCGATCCAAAGACACTTGTCTAGGAGTCGGCGGTTGGGAAAGCAGAGTTGATATTCTCTCGGCACCTCAGCAGCGTTACCATCAGGTTAGGTGTTAATAATTTATTCTTATAAAGACAAAAAAGCCACTTATGAGAATCCTAGATAATCCAATAAACTTATCTATACTTATAATAAATCTGTAGAAGTGAAAATTCTGTATATTGAAAATAACAAAAAAATAAATAGCACTGTAATGTTATTGGACTGACACCAAACCGAAAAAGTGATTAAAAAAATTTTTGTTTGTCTGTCTGTTTGTTGAGGCATCACGCAAAAAATACCGCTTCGATTACGATGAAACTTGGTAGAATTATTTTTTAATATCCTGGGCACCACACTGGGTACTTTTTATCCTGGAAAAGTATCATCGTCATCATCATCATATCAGCCGAAAGACGTCCACTGCTGGACATAGGCCTCCCCCAAGCGTCGCCACAACGACCGGTCCTGTGCGAAAAGTAAAAAAAGGGAAAAGTATATACAATAAAAAACAAACTTGATTTTGCGGTTCGATCCCTAGACCCGATTACTGTACCAACCGCAAATAATAAGTTTGTCGTAGGTTACGTCACCTGCAGTAGAGCTCGCTAAGGGGCGCTGCACACGGCTAAGATACTATAATATTTTATCTTAATATATAATATCGCTCGCCAATCAATTCAATGGACTATCACACACGACGAAGATAATATATAATTTTTCATATTTTCGTATCTTAAGATGAATTTGTATGGCGAGCGATATTGTATCAATACATAATTTTAAAAAAATAAAGTCTCCCCCTGCGTCTGTCTGTCTGTCTATTCGCGATAAACTCAAAAATTACTTCACCGATTTTCAAGCGGTTTTCATCACTCGATCGCGTGATTCTCGAGGAAGGTCTTGGTATATAATTTGTTTTTTTTTTTAATTTATTTCTGTGTACATTAACGATTTTTGTTGTAGATGTCGGAAAAAAGTAAGCCAAAAGGGGAACCGTGTTACCCCGAATTTAAAGCGAGCGAAGCCGCGGGCAAAAGCTAGTAACAAATATTTTTAGGTCACCTTATTAATCTTACCTTCATTATTTCAGTTGCAAAGCTGATTACTCTGGAGAAAGATGCGAAATAGAAGTGTGCCATAAGCACTGTTTAAACGACGGTGTCTGTACCCTGAACGAGGAAAATGAACCAGTCTGCCAGTGCTCAGCAGCTTATGAGGGTGAAAGATGCGACGTTCCTGTTTCAAAGAACTTGAACTTCCAAGCAATTTGTACTTTAAGTGACGAAGGGCAACCTAAAATTACAGTTACTGTAAGGAAATCGAAGTCGAGGAGTAATTCAACTGCTGTCGAAAAAATTGAACTTGTTGAAGGCGAGGGCAAAATGTGATACTGCTGATGTGTATTTTTACCTGTACAGGGTTATTTATCATCATCTTCCTGCCCTTGTCCCGTTTTGTTTGTTGGCGCAACACGTTTTTTTCTTCCATTGTCCTGTCACTCGTCACGCTATCACTAACTCCCTTACTCCTTCATATCACTTCTCACACAATCCATCCATCTTTTCTTTGGCCTTCTTCTCCCCCTCCAAGGGGTTATTTATAAAACAGGGTTATTTTTATAAAACACTAACAACCTCACAGGCCTGTATTACTAACATCTTATACAACAACTTTTGTTTTAGGACTTTTTACAAAACATATTTAATTTACTAAACAACCACCTCATCGGCAGTTATATTTTTAAGCCGTTTGGGGGTTGAAACTCTTGGGCCGTGGGGTCCGAGTGCTCATGCGCTTTTTAAACAATTATCCAAACGCCTTGTTGACACTTCGCGTGACCCAAAGGCTGGCTTTTACCTTGGTCAGAGATTAAGCATTGCCATACAACGTCTCCGTGCCGTCGGTCTTTTGGGCACACTTCCAGTCGACAGCGATGCGGAGAAATTTTTTGACGCCATATTTTAGGTAAGAGTTATTGTGTATATATAATTTTAATTAGTTCAGTGTTTTTATTTTTCATGTCCTTCTATACTTATTATAAATAGAATACGTTATAATTTTTTAATAAAAATAAAACCTTCAACATTTCGTTGTTCTATCTAACACAGTTCAACTCTGTATTTTGCTATACCTACCTACGTCTGTATGAAGTGAAGCAAGTGCATCAAGTAGCCCCGCCACACGATCCCGTACCCCTCCCCTATTGTATTATCGCTTGCTTCGCATAGACTAACTAAATTATAATACATTTTTTAAAGTCATAGGACAAAAGTGGTTGTTTTTAATTTAACATAGTCCTGAGAGGTTGCCAGTATTTTACATATAACTCTGTATTAGTCTGTCTAAAAAGTCAAACGACAGCTTTTATTTCCTGTCCCGATGTTTGTCTGTAATCAAATCTTGCTGATTTGATCCACTTCTCGGTTACCGATTGAGCTGAAATTTTGCATGCTTGTGTAAATCAGATGACAATGCAAAATTATTATGACAAAGATCTGATCTATATGAACAGCTATGGCTATAGGAACTTGGTAGTTAAACGACACAACTCTATCGAGTTTGGGCTCGTATGATTCGTCTTAAAAACTTGTTATCTAAGGATTGTATAAGTACCTAAACAAGGATTATCTCTTAGCAACCTTTATTGTTCAACCAGTGTCGACTGTAATCATGTCAAGCATTTGATTAGATTACCATACCATAACGAAAAATATATCTATATCGATATATCGGTCAAACTCCGAAATATGAGAATCTTAATAAAATTAAATAACAATATTTTACCAGAAGGCTGATTCGTTCTTCGTCCAAAGGATTAGCATTGCCATGTTTTGTTAAACTATTAAATAAAAAATATATTTTAATACATATTTTGAAGAATTTATTATTTGAGGAAACCCAGCATTTGTCCGGTAACGAAAGTAAAAACATACTATCAGAGTTAATATTTTTCCTTTCGTTTCTGGCTTTGAATTCCATTAAATAGTCTACAAATTAATTCGGAGAAAATAAACGATATTGAATATTTTGTATCGATAAATCGATGTAGGTATCGGCGGAAAATTTCGTTAGGTATATCGAAGCAATAGTATCGATCAATGTGTGCAACAAGCCTAACCCAGCTGTATCAATGTAAACCAAAGAAATGGGTTTAAGTGGAAGTGGATCATGGTAAGTTCTGTAGTTTGGCGAGTATAGACTACAACATTTACTTGTAACAGAACAACGAGCCGCTCTATGATATGTTCTAGTGTATCATCTTTTTACGAACTAAACGTCGAGCACGCTCGCCTCTTTGTTACAAACCAACGAGCATATTGGTGTAACATTTCGTCGAGCCATGAGTGCGGGCGATGCGCGGTTGCGGGGTGACATTTAAAAAAAAATGAACGCAAGGTACAACGAAATGTTGGTAAATGCACACTCGCTGTGAGCATTTACCCGTAACATAACGCAGAGCATTCGCAGGAACGTTACATTACATGGAAATGCTTTGGTAACTGAGCTTTTGCCTGTATTTTACCATTCGTAAAAACGTTACATTACACAGAAATGCTCCAGAAAATGTTGTAGTCTATACTCACCTTAAAGAATCTAAGTATGTACAATATTTCATAACTGAATCACGAAAAATTACTAAGTTATAAGCTTGTTATGTAGGCAAAAATACTTAGTCACCGGACCATCCGGACAACTGAAGGGTTGTTATGCATAGGGTGGGGGCACGACCACTCGGTCAAGAGTGATACCGGCAAGGAAGATATTTTTTTTTTATGGTGGCCAAAAATCATTCAATGACAACCCCCGCTCTTGGGCGGATCAGGAGATAGTGTCAGACTCTTACTGACTAAAAACCCACCCCGTTCCTTCTAGCCTTCATATTTCGGATAACCCTGGCCCCAGTAGGCTTCGACCCAGCTGGGCCCCTGCTAAGAAAGGAGATATGGGCGTAAGACTATGTACCTACCTATATTCTGATTTTTAAATAGCTGAACTAAACTAAGCAGTGGAATAAACCATTGTTATAGATGTCACTTTGGTCCATCCAATAAAAAATTATGGGATAGGTACCATCAAAGACACTTCCGCCTGACCACAGCTAATTTCATTTTTGAAAATCTCAAAGGGTTTGGTAAATGGCACCGCACCAATACAAGCGGATTTTTTTAAAGTGTTCAGGCAGAAATGACCTTAGTGGTACATGGGGTATGCATAATTAAAAAAATATAAACATTCGTAAGCATGAGATTTAATTTAATTATAAATATTTACATTACAATTTTACTAATAATCCGGTACTATTAACATTTTAGTACCAAACAATGTTACACAATACCGATTTTCTTCTGCACTAACTAAACTTGTTTTAAACAATCGCTCTCTCTTACAATAAAAAGAGATTAACATAAACAATAAAAAAGAGGAGTAAAATTTGTGTTAAGGTGAATGCTCCAACCAGCCCGCGAAATTCAAATTTTCTTTCATTTTTTGCAATTTGCAGGCCAGTGACATGTTGTAACTTTACACCAAAAATGATTCGCGGCAATAACAAGTATAATTTTAAACATAAAAATGATCAAAACATTCGCTCCATATAGAAAAGGTGTAAATTGTTAAAATTGTAAAGTTACAACATGTCACTGGCCTGCAAATTGCAAAAAACGTAAGAAAATTTGAATTTCGCGGACTGGTTGGAGCATTCACCTTAATGTAATAATCCTCAACTATCACACAACGCCGTCTAGTCTCAAGCTAAGTAGAGCTTGTGTTATGAGTATTAGACAACTGGTAAATACACCGACGCTTGATTTAGTAGACTTTGCAGAGTGATTTAAAGTTATTAGTTTTTTTTTTAATTGATATAATCTAGTGCTCGACTGTGATCCCACCTGCGGGATTACCATGACGTTCAAAGGACGATTGTTTTAATCTTGTTTCAGTGTGGGTAAGAGATGGCATTAGACAACCCGTATAGCTTTGTCTCTTACCCACACTGAAACAAGATTAAAACAATCTTACTTTAACCCTTCAGATACCGTCAATTAGAGACACAATAGTAAGACAATAGATGCGCGGCCACCGGTGGTCGCTTGGGGATTCATGAATTAAACGTCATGGTCTAGGTCATGATGGTTAGCAGTGAAACAATTTCTGATAGTGAGGCGCACTAGTTTATTAATAGTCTATGAAATTACACGTCTATGGCCATAGTTTCGTCATAATACGCAGGCGTACACCAGTCGCATAATAATCAATACGCGTCTTTGAAGCTACGCGTCCGTGGATTCTTAGGCCTAGTGCCTAAGAATCAGGCACTAGGCAAATATTAATAATTTGACAGGAGAAAATTCTTGCTATCTCTTTCTAGTTTTAACGATTAGTAAAAGAGAGCGATAGTTTAAAATATGTTCAGTTGGTGTACAGAGAATCGGTGCGAGTGTAATCGTATGAAGATTTACTTACATATATGTATGTAATGAAATGACATTCCATTGACAACTTCAACGCGCGAAGCGCGGCAAAAAAAATGTCATTTCATTACATGTATATATAAAGTTTTGACAGCTGTCTAGAAGAACCTATTCGACTATTTGGCTGAACGGTCAATTTATATACTTAAAAGACAAATTTGAGCTTAAAAATACTAAAAAGTTACACTTATTATAACTTATAACATCACAAACTTAAAATCTAACAAAGATAAATATAAAAAATGCAAGTAGAATATCAGATATACCTGATTTAAATTCTTGAAATGAAATAACCACGGAAATAACATACAAGGATTAAATAAAAATGTAATAATTTCAATTTTCAAGTAACTACGGTGTCAAGAATCGCTGGTCGTAAAGTTATTATTTAAAAACACTTCTGGGTAAAACAATTCTATTATCATATTGAAGCTTAAGATACATTATGGGACAATATGTCCCCCAAGTTGACGCGCAACGCTCAATCTACGTGACGATGTTGCCCACTTGCCCCAACACAGAGGCGTAGCGTGGACTAATTAAGACGAGGGTGAAGGCGCATTAACGAGGCCTTTCTTTAATAAATTTGAAAACGATGCAGCGACAATCGCAACCAGTATTCGACTACATCGTTGCTTACCATCGGGTGAAATAGTAGTCTAGCGCGAACCTATACACTAATATAATAAAGAGGTAAAGTTTATTTTATAATTTTTTGTCTGTAGGAGGTAATCTCTGAAAATACTGGTCCGATTGCTATTAAAATTATGCAACAGATAATTTTTATATGACATCCCTAGTATCTTTTCCTTCTAGCATTGTCTTTGATAAAAACTCTCTCTGGTACCATCTCTCTAGTGAGAACTATGTGTGTGCTGATAATTACAATAAAATAATTACTTTTAGCTGCAAAAATCTTTAATTTCACGCAACTGTACACCTTTGAAGGATTGCTAAACATTTTTTCATCGACTGAAAGCTGCTTTATCCTGAGAGAGAGGCTATATTATATTTATAGCGAAGCCACGGGCAAATGCTAGTAAATTCCTCGTCTTTAGAGCGCTCGCACATGAGGCCCCTTACGGTGCGAAGCTGTCGGCGAGATCCCATTTCGCCAACGCCTAAGTACGCTACTGCCCCCAACATTTTGCAACGGAAACACATTCATTGTGCGTGCAGCTAACGAATGGAATTCCTTGCCAGAGTCTGTGTTTCCTGATAGTTACAACCCGGGAATCTTTAAGTCGAGAGTGAATAGGTTAATTCTAGGTAAGCGCGTTCCATCGTCGACCGCATCGTCGCTTTCCATTAGGTGAGATGGCGGTCGAGCGCAAACCTATCAACAAATAAAAAAAAAAACAACGCATGAAATGCATTTTACGTCACGTGACACGGAATATGTTGGATAATTTGGGAGCATTGCGCGTCATTTTGAGGGACAGTTTGTCCCCAAATGTGTAGCCGGCAGGGTGAATGGCCTAATGGTGTCACACTGGATGGCGGTACACAGACCGTCATTCAGATATGTGACATAGGCGTATGTCTTTGTGTTTTGTTTTGTTTAGTGGAAATATTTATATGGATCTTTGGTCTGTAAATAAAAATATTACTATAAGTTAACTTTCGAGATAAAATGTGTGAGAGTTTCTATAGTTACGTTGTATGAGTTTTTTTATAGTTGAGAATATTATCAGAGGTAAATATCATAAGCCTACATTTTACATTTAGGTATTTGTGGCAGTCACATAAAATACTTCGAGAAAAAAAAAATGCAGTTGAAGAGTAAAAATATACGTATGAGTAAGAAAAGCTGAAAGTATAATTACAATTATTATTGCTATATTGTGTTAGATGTACCATCAAAGTCACTTCTGCCTGGCCACCACTAAGTTCATTTTAGCTTGCACTCGATACGAAACTTCAAAGGGTTTGGTTTGGCGCCGGCTGCAAGATTCAAGCGAATTTTTTTTGAAGTGATCAGGCAGAAATGGCCGTAACGGTACCTATAAGCTTATTTTCAATGATTTTATTGTGCCTTATTACGGCCTGTTCACGAGTTCAGTCTTAGCGGCGAGCGGCGCGGCAAGCAGGGCGGAATACTAGCAGAATACTCGTGGCGTGTTTCAAACATTCCCATACTTTTGATCCTACCGCTCGCCGCTTGCTTAGCTACCGCTCGTAGCTGCAAGGTCGTGAATGAGTCGTTATACTGTGTCGTTGTAATATGCGATGTTGTAAGCATATTGCATGTTTATTTATAAAGAGACCTAACTTAATTAAAAAGAGGGTATTTCAATCTGAAAACATACGTTTCAAAAATAACGTTCGATTTTCAAATACTTTTTTGCGTAACTGACGATTTGGACAGTTCGAATCAACGAACTACCAAACATTCTTTAAACCGAAGCTAATTTAAGAATATAGTATACAACGTGTAACTTTATATGTGCTAAACCTGAAAATAGTTTGATCAGAATAACGAGCAGAATCAATTAAATCACTTTTTAATATAGGTTACATTTTTCAAAAAAATCTTCATTAAAAATGTCGCTGTGTCTGTATATGAATAGGTCAAGCCATCACGTGCGCAAACCTGCCGAAATAGGTAAACAAACACAAATAGTAGTCCAATCAAATTTTCTCATACACGGGATAATAAAAGTTCTTATTTCAATGCAGATATGAATTTTAAACAAACTAAAACTGCACATAAAAACTATAAATATTTTTGAATTTTTTTTTTTCACTTAAGTAGGTCTTTTAAATTAAAAATCATTTGGGGTGTCTGAGGTTTTGCGCATTTAACGTTACACGTTGTATATGTTTAAAACTAATATCAATATAGGTGACAAAATATAATACTTACAATGACCTTTACTTACATTTAAATTAAAAATAAACGAGATAATGATGATACATAAAAATAAAGTATTTTATTAATACTAATAAAACTGGTTTCTTAATCACATTAGTATCACTACTATCGTTAGGATTCATAATCTATAAGACTAGATTTTAAATTAATTAATGTTTTTATAGATTTTTTTGAGAAAGGGGATATAAGAGATATAAACACATGGCATATTATACTGGAATAACAATAAAAGATAGGTAACTAAACAGTTTAACAATAAATATACAAAATTAGAATACTAATTGTAAAACAATATCAAAATTGGTAGGAAAGCAAGCGAGTTGTAGCAATTTTAAACAAATATTTTCTGTCTTGTTGCCAAGACGCCGTTGTCTATGGGGGCAGTTTTATACGAGTGTTATGATCTTAGATGTCAAAGACCAAGGCCTAATTACAAAAGAGGAGGCGTTGGTAGGATTTTTAAAATTCTACTAAATGGTAGGATTTTAAAATTCTATTAAATGGTAGGATTTTTAAAATTCTACCAAATCCTAGGTAAAGTTCTACCACATCCTAGGTAAAATTCTACCAAATCCTAGGTAAAATTCTACCAAATCCTTTGTAAAATTCTACCAAAAACGCCTTTGTAGAATTTGCTACTAGGCCACTGGCCTTGGTTTAATGATCTGGTTATGAAGAGATCTGCATCCCAGCAGTGGCTACGTTACGTGCTGAATTTGTAAACGCATTAGAGATAATTTTTTCAATGAGCAAACAAAAAAATACCATTTCCCTCCTTCTGGGAATGGAAATAATACTGAACAACCGAAGGAATAAAGAACTACACTGCGCACACGTGTGCCACACACGCCGATCTGTAGCCTGATTAACGTAAAATCAAACAAGCCAAATATTGTTCAAGTTTTATAGTCGTTCGATCGAAGTCCTATCCAAAATCCGTATTCACGTGTTCTTTAATCGGGATTGGATAGAACGACAATTGAACTTACTGTATCGAAACTAAACGATCTATCAACGACTTGTTGCCAGATACCACAGAGTACTACTATGTTACAAAATACTCTGCGATTTGAACTGCAATATTTGACATTTTGTCGTTGGCATCAGACCTGATCAAACCACGTTTATCTATGAGAATACCTCAAGCCAACGATTGAACGACGATTTACATAGCTGAATACGCTTTTAGATCGAACGAATTCAAAATCGGTGTCGTTCAAACTCGATTGATGGATGTGAAGACGAAAATGACAAAAACGAAGTCGCAACGATATCGTTACGGTTTTAATTACGTAAATCGGGCTACTGGGCGCGTCGTCTCCATACATTTTATAATGGAAACTAGACTTGTAGAGCTACGCTAGATCCACGTCACTCGACGTCGTTCTACGTACAAATCAGGCGTGGTCCACGTGTGCGTCGGTCTAATGTAGTTCTAGCTAAAGGGGATAAAGGTGTTATCTGACAAATTAAAAAAATAAATGGACTTTTTGGCATGAAAAACCTTTTTATATAAAAAAAAATAACCGACTTCACTAAAAAATTTAATTAAATTTGAGGAGTTCTCTCGATTTCGCCAAAATTCCATCATCAGATTCCAACTTGGTGACTTTGGGACTATTTGGGAAGTTGTATACTACCAAAAAAAAAAAATTCAAATCGGTTGGCAAGCGACGAAGTTATGCGCGAACAAACATAAAAAAAAAAACATACAAACATCCGAATTGAGAACCTCCTCCTTTTTTAAAAGTCGGTTAAAAAAGGAATCAATTTATGAACTTAAAACACGCCAATTGTAATTTGTTACATAGTTACATAATGCTAGCAAAGATGTTACACAAATGGACAATTTTATAGTACTTATAAAAGTTATCTACATCGATTTCGTACATTTTACGTGATGCGCGCACAATAAAAAAACTAGATAGATTAAAATGATAGGTATTTTTTTTTTTCTAAAATCTAAACATAAGCTACGATCGTCAGATGAAACTGCTTAATCAATGTTTTAGCCGAAAAAAGATCGTTTGGTACAATAATTTGGTATTTTTTTATAATATGAGTATTTAAATTCTAAATAAAAATAAAGATTTTGTCGCGTTAAATAAAGAAATGTGCGTTGATTAAAATCTAATTTAGGAGTTTTTTTTTCGCACATTACAAAATGTCTATGTTGTGACCTTATTTTAGAATTTATCAATTCATAATATGGACCTAGACCATGGCGTTTAAAATAAGATTGTTTTAATCTTGTTATAGTGTGGGTGAGAGACAGAGCTATACAGGTTCATCATCAGCCTGTTTAATGTTCCCACTGCTGGGACTCAGGCCTCCTCTCTAGAAGAGGAAAAGGGCCGTAATTCACCACGCGGGCCCAGTGCGGGTAGGTGAATGTCACATATCCTTGAACTTTTGGTTCTAGGACATGCCGGTTTCCTCATGATGTTTTCCTTCACCGTTTTGAGAGCGGTGGTGATGAAATAAATTATACAAAGTAATTCGCCTGCCTGGCTGGGTTCGAACCCGCGAACTACAACTCGTAAGTCGGGGCCATTACCACACGGCCACCACTGCTCTCAACTATACCTACAGGTTGTCTAGCGCCATCTCTTTCCCACACTAAAACAAGATTAAAACAATTTTTACTTTGAACGGTAACCACAATAGCTGACTAAAATTAATAGTAACTAAATCACTAAACATAGTAACAAAAAAAAAACATTCAAATTAAGAACCTTTTCTTTGGTTAGGTTCAAGGATCCCGTAACAAAATAAAAAAGAAAAAGGTTAAAAAATAAAAAAGGTTCAAATGGCTTGGCCCAAAAATTATTTCGGAACAATCAGATATTCCTTTATTTAAGGAACTCCAGAAAAGTCTTTAAAAATACAATAAAAAAATAAGTTGCCACATTTTGCTTAAAAAATAAACTGAAAAGCAGCTGAAAGCATTTTGTAAAAAAAGAATACTTAAGGAGATTTTATTTCGAGAAGTTTCTACTTATCCCAGTGAGAAAACTGCGTTAGTTTACGTTTGATTGTATTTTGAGTTTCGAGTAAATATATTTATCGAAAAATATAATATCAAAGTGCTGAAAATCGATAAATAATTTAAATAAATGTGATAATTACAAGTATAGACTTGTTTCTATTCTTGTATTTCTGAAGCAGAGTTTAAGGCTCCTATTTCTGGGTGGTCATAAAAAAACGCGCTAAGAGGGGGAGAGTCCTGGTGACCTGTAATACAGATTGTTGTACATACCTACTTCAGGCACCAGTCCCTCACAAAGTTAGCTCTAAATTGCATGCATTGTTAAAATCTAGCAAGAAAACGTTGTGAAAAGAAAATAAATATAAGCGATGTAACGAATATTCGCATTCGCGAATATTCGCACATTTATGACATTCGCATTCAAATTCACAAGAAACATGCGAATATTTGACAAACAAAAAGGTATTAAAGTAATGATTGAATGGATATAGAATGCTAATACAACTAATATGAATTAATGATGTAAAGAATGTTAAATTTTGACGAATATTCGTGAATAATATTGGCGACAAATATTCGTCTTTGCATCGAGAAATTAAACAATGGCTGGCTTTTACTTCGGTCAAAGGACAAGCATTGCCATTCAGCGTGGCAATGCCGCCAGTCTTTTGGGTACATTACCAATTGACAATTTTTGTCCCTGATAACTACTGCCGAGCAGGACGGCATAAATTATTCGTAGTGCCACGTTGCCGTACGGTTGCGCGACGTATGTCACCTATTCCGCGAATGTTAATTGCACACAACGCTCTCTTTGAATCCAATCCTAAACTAGATCTATACGCTGATGAATGGAAGGAGATATTGACTGAATGTCTGGCGATTTGCGAGAAGACTGAATGAGATGTTTAGTTATATTATTTGTTATATTTTCTTTAATGTGTTTTAACATAATTTGTACCTATTGTAATCAGTGTAATTGGCATTCTGTCGTTCTGGTTAAATAAATAAATAATAATAATAATTACCAGTCGACAGCAATGCGAAGGATTTTTTTTAAATTGCTTTGTTTTAGTTCTTTAGGACTTTTATTTTCATTTTTTAAGTTAGTTTTAATTAAGTTAAATTAGTTGAAGGTTTGTTTTTGGTAAAATTATTAAATAAACAATCGTTACATCACCAATTCTTATCAGTTGTATTATTATTCTATATCCCTGCAAACTAATTCTTCAATAGGTATCTTTTTGTTTGTCAAAAAAAAAAAAACGAAATTCAAATATGTGCGAATATTCGCGAGTGCGAATATTCGTGAATGCAAATATTCGTTACAATAAATAATAATAATAGTTATGTTTTTGAGTTGAATTTCTATCTTACAATTATTTTGGTATAGTTATTAAGGCTACATTATCTACATTGTATTTTCCGATGGCCTCGTGTTCCGCTTATCCCCTATATTGTTACACTCTTACTGTTTGTGGGACGTAATTTCTGCAGTAGCAATACGGGTTTAAGTGTGGATGAGTGACACTTATACAACTTGGCTCGTTTCCATACCTATGAAAAAAATATAGCTATTAAAGTTCATGTTTCAATTAGGGTTTAGAGGACAATTCACACCATCTTTTGGCGCCACATTATCACATTATTTCATTATGGGTTGGGTTTCAAGTTTGAAGATTTTTGTTCAGGATACGAAAAAAAATATCAGTCTCACCATACAAAATGATAAACTTGATTGGACAGTTTGTATGGAGAGGCTGATTTTTTTTTCGTATCCTGAAAAAAAATTGTGGAAGGTTGTTCAGATCCGTCTACTGAGCCAGCCCTTAAAGTTTGCGGAGGGCTCTCCCTTACACCTCATCATCATCATCAGCCTTTTTAATGTTCCCACTGCTGGGACTCAGGCTTCCTCTCTAGGAGAGGGAATGGGCCGTATTCCACCACGCGGGCCCAGTGCGTGTTGGTGGATGTCACATGTCTTCGAATTTTTGGTTCAAGCACATGCCGGTTTCCTCACGATGTTTTCCTTCACCCTTTTTAAGAGCAGTGGTGATGAAATAAATTACACAAAGTAATGCGCCTGGCTGGGTTCGAACCTGCGACCTACAACTCGTAAGTCGGTGGTCGGTCGGTGTACTTAATGCAATGTGAAGTGTTACTAACATAAATTTAAGTCTTATTTACTAACGACAACTTGTATTTATTCTATATATATGTTAGTCTGTAAGGTATATATCTATGGACCAAGATGACTGATAATAATTGATTTATTATTATTATTATTATTACTACCACTAGGCCACCACTGCTCGCCCTTACATCTTGTATATTAAAATTTAATTACTTACGCGTTAGTTCTGGATATGTCCCTCGTGTTGATCATGAACTTGTCTTCCTTTTTTAGATACGTCATTGAAGCCTCGTATATCCCGCGACCGGGACCGACTACCACCTGGAAAAAAATATTGTTCAGTACAGGAAAAGGGTGATAGCGTGACGAGTGACAGGACAGAATGGAAGAAAAAATCGTGTTGCGCCGACCCCAAATAAAACGGGACAAGGGCAGGAAGATGATGATGTTATCTCAGAAACTTTTTTATGTGGGAAAATCATCTAATGACATCTTCCGGTCTTGGGCAGGCGCAGGATTTGACCTTGCAGGGTCACTACGGTTGCTGACATCATTTTGAAGGTCGCGTGGGACATCGTGCCGTCGATGATTTGGGCGTGGTCCGGATGGTTACCGGACGGTCGGACGGCAAGCTATATTCAGGTTTCGCATTTACTAAAAATAATCTTGAATAATAGATATAATTTTCAATATAGGTAGAAAATAATAATAATGATGAACGAATAATATTAATATTATTGTGTTACAAGCTTTTAATTCATGAATCCCCAAGCGACACCCGGTGGCCGCGCATCTATTGTCTTACTATTGTGTCTCTAATTGACGGTATCTGAAGGGTTAGTGAAAATCATTTTTATATCAAGCTTTTATATCGTATCATACGAGCCCAAACTCGATGGGGTTGTGTTAACTACCAAGTTCCTATAGTCACAGATAGATAGATAATTTAGCTTTGTCATCTGATTTACACATGCATGCAAAATTTTTGCTCAATCGGTAACCGGAAAATGGGTCGAATTTAATTTACAAGATTTGATATAGAGAAACATCGGGACAGATGAAACTAAATAAAAGCTTGTAAAAAAAAAAACTAAAAACACGCTAAATAAAAGCGTGGGGCGCTTTTTTCGTAAATCGAGCACCCCACGCTTTTTTCACAATAATATTTTTCGTTCATTATTATTATTTAGTGTTTTTTTTTTAAACTATATTTATTTTTCACTTTTTAGAGAATAGTTATGCAAATGTATTTTTTTTTAATCCTAGCGAATCTAATCAGCGATTATTGTATTGTCATCGGTCTTTGATGGATGTGCAAATTTTAAAGAAAATCTGATCGCTCAAAGTTGGGCAAAATCGGGCTCAAAGGCGTTTTTTTTTGTCGGTGGGCAAAAATCATCTTATGACAACCCCCGCTCTTGGGTGGAGCGAGAGATACCTAGTGTCAGACTCTTACTGACCAAAAACCCACCCCGTTCCTTCTAGCCTCTTGATATCGGGGCTCGAGTTTCCTTTCGGATAACCCTGGCCCCAGTAGGCTTCGACCCAGCTGGGCCCTCCTGTTGCTGACAACTCCTTGAGGCACGCGGGAACAGTGCGCGTCGTCGACGTTGTGTGCTCCACCGTGTCCTCCGGGCGTTCACGTTCCAACGGCACAGTGGCGACACCCGGGCGTCTCTTCCGCTTTAATCCGGTGTGCTCAAAGGCGTTGGTTACAAGCAATCAAACATACAGGTGAAGCTAATAAAAAAGAGTGTTAAAAAGAGGTGGGTTCCTAATTTTATAAATACCTTTAACTGGTAGTTCTCTTGGGCTATCTTGGTGTGGGCTCCGAACTTGCCGAGGTACCCATCGCTGTCTTTGTTGGATACGAAGGAGAGCATTTTACTGTTGGGTCTCTGACTCATTACCCACTGGATTTCGGTGAGCGTGCGAGGCAAGCATTTTGACCTGAAAGAGAATAACCGTTTGTAATCATAGAGAGTTGCTGAATAATCGGACATAGTGTCCGAATCGACATATTTTATTTAGTACTAGCGGCCCGTCCCGGCTTCGCACGGGCAGTAAATATAGCTTACTAGCTTTTGCCTTACTATACCCTACTCTACCCTACCCTACCCTATTCTACTCTACCCTATCCTACTCTACCCTATAAACATCACATAAAGCATCTACTAAATAGTTCGAACAAAGCCTAAGCATTTGGTAAAGATAAGTTAGCCCGTTCTTGAGTTATAAAATAACAACGAAAAGTGGCATTGATTTTTATATACATTCAGTCAAAAAAGTATCGGGAATGGATGATTTGTTTATGGTTCCAAATTCAAATTTTTGTTTTTTTTTTTGTAGTTGTTAGATTGGCACAATTGTTTTCCATTTTGGCGCGGAGTTTGAGTTGCATCTGTTATTTATATTAAATACAGTGCTGGTTTTAGTAATACCATATATAGTGTGTATTGCGAATTTCATAATGGACAAAAATATCGAACAAAGAGTTTGTCTTAAATTTTGCATCGCCAATGGAATTTCGTGTTCGGAGTCACTGAAAATGTTACAGAAGGCTTACGGTGAATCGACTTTATCAAAAACTCGTGCTTATGAGTGGTTCAAAGCGTTCAAAAGCGGTCGAGATGTGATGGAAGATTTGCCTCGCTCTGGTAGGCCGTCAACGTCTGCAACTGAAGTTAACATCGCAAAAGTGAAGGAAATAGTGACTGAAAATCCCCATTCAACTCTGAGAGAGATAGCCGCCGAACTTTCTGTATCTCACGAGTCGATCCGTACCATTTTAACTAATCATTTGGGTATGAAACATGTTGCTGCTCGGCTAGTCCCAAAAGATCTGAATTTCCTCCAAAAACGCAATCGCATGAAAGTCGCTGAGGACATGCTAGAACGAGTCAGTTCGGACCCAACATTCATGAAACGCATTGTTACTGGTGACGAGACGTGGGTTTACGAGTTTGACATGCAAACTAGTCAACAAGCTTCGGAGTGGCGCCTTCCAACTGATCCGAAACCGAAAAAACCACCCCAAAGTCGATCAAAAGTCAAAGTCATGTTGACTGTTTTCTTTGACTATCGCGGTGTTGTGCACTCTGAATTCTTACCGGAAGGTCTAACGGTAAATAAAGAATATTATTTGAGCGTTATGCGGCGTTTAAGAGAGCAAATTCGAAGAAAAAGGTCAGATTTGTGGAAAGAAAATTCTTGGATTTTACACCACGACAATGCGCCTTCGCACAAGGCTATCATTGTGAACGAATTTTTGACCAAACACTCAACAAATACCATCCAGCAACCACCATATTCACCAGATATGGCTCCTGCTGACTTTTTTCTTTTTCCTAAACTCAAATGAGCACTTCGTGGCAGCCGTTTTCAATCGATAGAAGACATAAAGGAGAATTCGCGGCGAGAACTGAACTCAATTCAGGAAGCAGCGTTTAAAAAATGTTTTGATGAATGGATTATTCGTTGGCGCAAGTGTATCGTTTCTAAAGGAGCATACTTTGAAGGTGATAAAATAAATTTGGATGAATAACAGACATTTTGTGTATTATTGATCTTTTCCCGGTACTTTCTTGACAGAATAGTATATAGACTAGCTTTTGCCTGCGCGGCTTCGCTCCCGCTCTACCCTACTCTACCCTACCCTATTCTACCCTACTCTACCCTACCTTACTCTACCGTACTCTACCCTACTTCTCCTCTACCCTACACTACCCTAATTTTATTTTTTTTTACCATAAGAACCTTTTCCTCACAATAACAATCACAACAAAAAAGAATTAGCAAAATCTGTCCAGGCGTTGTTGAGTTATGCGCTTACGAACATATTTTGCGATTCATTTTTTATATTATAGAAGATATAGATGTTAGGGTGAATGTATTTGGAACGCATTGTACGCGCGCAGTTCGCAAGCGGCTTGCGAATAGGTCACAAGCGGCGCATTCTTACGCAGTCCAGATCAGGACGCACCTTTATAGGAACAGGTAGGGGTTCTCGGATGGTTCCGATCTTAAGTGTTTGTGCGGCGTCACTCCGCAGACGATGTCTCACCTTCCGTCTGCCCGGTTACCTGCTTACGTAAGGACCTAATGACACCATCAGCGGACGGCATTGCCGTGGCCGATTTCTGGGCTGGGCAAGGAATTTGACTGATTTTGCCATCGATACGCTAAGAAGAAGAAGGAACAAATACCTTTACCTTTGGCTACTAGTCAGCTCGTTGATATAATTGATGAACGCGTCGACAGTCTTGTGTATCATGTCGTTGTCCGTCACGTTCTTCCAGTTGACGCAAGCGCACCAGTGAGGCTCGATGCCCGCCTCGCTGCAGGACCTGTTCTTGGGGATCTGGAAAATGGTAGAATTATGTACCAGAGCAGTGGTGACCGAGTGATAACGGCCCCGACTTTTTTTTATTGTTGATAGGTTTGCGCTTGACCGCTACCTCACCTGATGGAAAGCGACGATGCGGTCGACGATGGAACGCGCTTACCTAGAAGAAACCTATTCACTCTCGACTTAAAGATTCCCGGGTTTTAGCTATCAGGAAACACAGATTCCGGCAAGGAATTCCACTCCTTAGCTGCACGCACAATAAATGTGTTTCCGAAACGTTTTGTGGGTGTAGGTGGGATGTCCACCATGTACCGGTGGCGCATCGCCGTACGTCTGGTTGTCCGATGAGGACTTCAATTGTTCAAAAATGTCTTTGATGGTACATAATAGCATATTCAGCCTTTTAACGTTCCTACTGCTGAGATTCAGGCCTCCTCTCTAGGAGAGGGGAATGGGCCGTAATCCACTACGCGGGCCCAGTGCGGGTTGGTGAATATCACATGTCTTTGAAATTTTGGTTCTAGGACATGCCGGTTTCCTCACGATTTTTTCCTACACCGTTTTGAGAGCAGTGGTCATGAAATAAATTGCACAAAGTAATGGGCCTGGCTGGGTTTGAATCCGCGGCCTACAACTCGTAAGTCGGGGCCGTTACCACTCGCCGACCAAGGACAACACGAACTTATTATTAATAAAATAATATACCACAACTTTCACACGTCCCAAACTAAGCAGAGATTATGATATGAGTACTAGACAAATGATAAACCTACTGATATATTTCTAAATACATAAATATTATAGATAAATTAAACCCAGACGCAGAACAAATGATCGTGCTGTGTGATAGTTGTGGAATATTATATTATTATTTTTATATATTTATTTAACTCAGGATCCTAAGGTCCTGGACCTTTGAAAGGCGTACGAGGAGCCGAAACCAACTCGCAGAGGCCCTTTTAGATGCTTTTAATGAAGGATTGTGGTATTATTATTATTAATCGAGCCTACGACCCACTAACCACGAGACCAACAGGTCAATTTCAAAATTTGCGCTAAAAATTTCCATACCTTAATGTACGGGGATTAATCATACAATTAATCATTTGTGATTGTACTCTTGTCTATGGTCACAAAAATCCCCACTATATCTGAATAATCTTCATGAACTGGGGCATCCCCTTTGAAGCGAGTATATTATCTACGGGGATTTCTCCTTTCGATAAGTGCATCTATTTTAATCTCGGCTGGTCGTTTGCCAACATTTGTTGGAAATAGTTTATCGCTACGTCAAAAAATTTTTTTTTTTTATGGTGGGCAAAAATCATCCAATGACCACCCCCGCTCTTGGGCGAAGCGGGAAATAGTGTCAGACTCTTACTGACTAAAAACCCACCCCGTTCCTTCTAGCCTTCATACCGGGCCTCGAGCTCCCTTTCGGATAAATTTGGCCCCAGTATGATGGAACCGGAAGGTGGCTATGTAATATCGTATGATTCATCTTGACGAGTATTAATTGTATAGGTATACCGAGCTATAAAGCTTGCTATGAAAAAATGATTTTCATTAAAAACTTATTTCTACTCGTCCATCATTTCTGACTAGCGGGCTTGCGGACGGCGAGCCATGGGTAGCTCCATTACCGACCGTTCGGGAACTGTCCAGACCGAGCCAAAGTCGTCGACGGCGCGCATTGCTCCCGCGTGCCTCAAGGAGCTGTCAGCAACAGCAAGGGCCCAGCTGGATCGAGGCCTACTGGGGCCAGGGTTAGTTTCGAAAGATAGCTCAGCCCCAGTACGAAAGGCAGTGAAAGAACAGGAGTGGGTTTTAATTCAATAAAAGTCTGGCACTATCTCCCGCTTCGCCCAAGAGCGGCGGATGTCATTAGATGATTTACCCACCGGTAAAAAAAAACCGGTGAAGATATATATTTTTTTAATCTATCATATTTGTTTACTAGACCTAAAAACGATTTAATTTAGCAACTAAACAAAATGCAATGAACAATATTTCAGATAGACATATAGGTACTTAGCACATCTAAACAAAACCTTTTTACTGTCCGTTCAAACGATTTTGACTTTTATTGCGATGGTAGCAAGATAAATGGCGGCTGCAGTAAATAATTGGTATTGTAACAATTTTTTTTGCTTTTAATGTAATCTTTATCCCTACGAAATAGAAGTTAAAATCGGATGAACGGTCAGTAAATAAGGTCTTATCATTCCTCGATAAGTCCTTTACTGTCGGTCACTCGTCTGTGGAATGCAGCGCCAGGGTCAATGATACGCGCACAATTACTTCCTTTAAGAGGGTCCTTCTCCACTCGCTTATCGTAAACATCGAAAATGGTTTAAAAGCTTGTTACTTCATTTAATGCAATCCAACGCGATGTTTGACGAAAAGGCAACGCAAAAAAAGAGAGATAACGCCTGGAAACTCTGTTAGTATTCGGTAATTCCGAGATTTACTCGAAAATTTCACAAAACTTGCTCCAGGAAATAGCTGTTTTTTTTAAACCCTTAAAAGTTTTTGGAAAAAGATGTCATCATTTAGAATCTCAATAAAATTTGCAAGGTCTCTAGAGGATTACTTTTTTGACTTTTTTAATTTTTAGGCAAATTATGAAGTGTCAAAGTTCATACAAAATAGGACATTTTCAGAGGTTTTTACTGGATTAGTTTTACACAAATTTAGAAATTGGTTTCTTTAGAAACCTAGATAATATCCACCAGATACTGTGTTTCCAAAATATCTAATGAAAAGTGTGTAATAACATCATAATCAGTTATGAGCGGTTGTGTGAAAAACAGTGAAAATGTGTGTCGCTTTTTTCAAAAACTTTTAAGGGTTTAAAAAAAAAAAGCTATTTCCTGGAGCAAGTTTTGTGAAATATTCGAGTAAATCTCGGAATTACCGAATACTAACAGAGTTTTCAGGCGTTGTCTCTCTTTTTTTGCGTTGCCTTTTCGTCAAACATCACATTGAATTGCGTTAGATGAAGTAACAAGTTTTTAAACAGTTTTCGATATTTACGATAGGCGAGTGGAAAAGGACCCTCTTAATTGAAAGACTTGAGAAGGAATATTACTGAAGATAGATAAGCGAACTTGACAATACAAATAAATGAATGGTTCTGAATAGTTATATTGAACATAGTATCATCGATGTGATCTGATGACGATGGAGCCGAAAAATAGGCACAGCAACTCTATAATTACAAGCTTTTATTTAGTTTCATTTGTCCCGATGTTTGTCTGTCATCAAATCTTGTAAATTAAATTTGACCCACTTCCCGGTTACCGATTGAGCTGAAATTTTGCACATACATGTGTAAATTTTTGAACCTCTGTGCAAAATTTCAACGTTCTAGGTCCAAGAGTTTCAGCTGGGTTTTTTTTTTATTCTGACTATAAACCCACTCCAATAGGAGTGGGCTTTGTTGCCTTTCATACCAGGGCCGAATTTTTGTGATAACGCAAAATTATTATGACATGGAGCTGATCTGATGATGGTACCGGAAGGTGGCTGTAGGAACTTGGTAGTGAAACAAAACAAGGTAGTAGGTATACCGAGCTATAAAAACTTGCAATGAAAATATGAATTTCATTAAAAGCTTGTTAATCAATGTATCCTAGCCGTGTTTGGGCTTATTAGAATTCTCATGAGATGCACTTTGGCTATAAGGTACTATTGAACTGATGTGATGACGATGATGGAGCAAGAAGATAGGTACCGGAACACCGTAATTAATCAATGTATCCTAGCAGGGTTTGGGTTTATTAGAATTCTCATGAGATGCACTTTGGCTATAAGGTACTATTGAACTGATGTGATGACGATGATGGAGCAAGAAGATAGGCACCGGAACACCGTAATTAATCAATGTATCCTAGCAGGGTTTGGGTTTATTGGAATCATGTCAGTCAGTCATATGAGTACGCGTATTTTGGGTACCTATCCAAAATATAAAATTTTTGTGAAAAATATAACATGGTGTAAAAACTATTGGAATCCATTCAGTTACTGATTTTGAACTAAATATAGGTTTCGCGTACACGAAAAATTTTATAAATAAATAATCATAATGTAAATGGAGTGTAGGTAAACTGAAAACAGCTAGGGCGGGCTGCTAGCGAGATCAAGAGTGAAAAAAAATCACTTACCGGTTCCAACAACGTCATGGCCCTCGGGAAGTCAGCGCCTTTGATTTTGAAAGGGTTCATGTGCTCGGACCAATCGAGAACGTCCAGTATAGTGGCGTGGATATCGTGCGGTGTCGTCAGCGTGTTAGCGTTGGCCTCCAACTGCGCCTGTGCGTTTGGACGCATGCGTCTCAATTTTTCCGGTAAACGAATACTCATTAAAGGCAACCGCTCTTCCAATTTTCCTTGCAATGTGTCACGGACTCTTGCAAACCTGTAGTTAAAAATAAATGTTAGAATGTCATGCCTAATTTTTCTGATGGTGAAAAGAAAAGAAAAAACTATAATATAACTAGCTTTTGCCCGCGCAGCTTCACTTCCGCTCTTCCCTACTACGCTCTACTATACCCTACCCTGTCCTACTCTACCTTACTCTACCCTACTCTAACCTACTATACCCTACCAAACTTCACATAAACCATCAACTAAATAATCCGAACAAAGACTAAATATTTGGTTTGGATAGGTGAGCCCGTTCTTGAGTTATAAAATAACAACGAAAAGCGGCATTGATTTTTATATATATAGATATTTCACAACTATCACACAACGCCGTCTAGTCCCAAGCTAAGCAAAGCTTGTGTTATGAGTACTAGACAACTGACATTATGAAACAGTTTTGTCTTTATCACATTAGCGGTTTGTGAGCGGCTGCGGAGCGGGGCGAGCGCACAGTGAATACGTCGCGAACACGCCGCGGCTGCACAGCGAAGACGTCGTGGGCGCGTGGCAAATACGCAACGTTTTCAACGCGTGTAAGTAGCAAGTAAACGACGTTTAATTGACTCGATAACGAAATGGATTGCGACGAGATAACACTGCTGTTGGCTTTGTTATTTCGAAGACGCCGCTGACCAGCCCCCCTAGCCAAGTTACAACCGTTTCGCTTGCGTCGAACGCTTCAAGTTGGCCTTGCCGCCAATTCTTTTGTTCTGACCACGTGACTGAGCGTTGAGACGACGTTATTCCCGTATATATGAAGCTTTCTACAAGCTTTAACTATTGCAGATTAGCAACTTGGCTAGGGGTATAGTACTTCGTTGCTGGATCTGAGTATCGCAACAAATTCGCCGCGCATACACAGCGTGTTCGTTGTGCGCCTGTAACGTATTCCTTGCGCTTTCCCTCCGCTTTGAGGGCGCTCGCAATCCGCTGGTATGATACCCTACCTACGTATATGCTGGCTGGCCCTAACCTGTTGTAAATTTAGATCAGAATAATTTTGACGGCACGGTTGGCGCTGTGGTTGAGAGATTGACTGCTGCAATGCGGGTCATGGGTTCGATTCCCGCACGGAACAAATATTTGTATGGCCTGCAGATAAGACATTCCGGGACTGGGTGTACTGTGTATGTGAGTTTAACGCATCCACGATACGGGAGTAATTCCTAGTGCGGGGTAAAGTTTTGCAAAAAAAAAAAAATTGTCACATAACTCTTTTTTAAAACCACGTATAATAAGTAGGTATCGGTCACTAAAAAAACTTATAGCCAAAGTACATCTCATGACAATTCAAATAAGCCTTTCGATAGTACCTTATAGCCAAACTACATCTCATGACTATTTAAATAAGCCCATACACTCCTAATTAATCAATGTATTTGATTACGACCGAATTGAGAACCTCCTCTTTTTTTCGGAAGTCGGTTAAAAATGCTTATTAAACTTATATTATTCTATATCCTTTTCTTTTTTATTTGTTTTTTTTCCGTGAGGTCTTTTCAGCCACTCCTCAAAGAGGGGACTAACCGATCTGAAAGGATTTGGCGTTAAGTCAGATTAACAACGAGACAAGATAAGAACTTAATAGATGCAAAGGTACTGAGTAGGGAAACTGGGGAAGTCCCGGTTCATTACAAATGAAACGTCATGAAGTTATTAGTCATGTTGCAGGCATATTGTGAATTAAGTATAGTTCATTTATGACAGAATATTTAACTAATATAATAATAATATGCTACAACTACGCCGTCCAGTCCCAAGCTAAGCAGAGCTTGTGTTATGAGTCCTAGACAACTGATAAACCTACTTGTATACAAGGTGTAACGTTAAATCCGCAAAATCTAAAATTAGTTTTTTCAGAATAACAAGCAGAATCTATTAAACCACTTTTTAATATAGGTTACATTTTCAAAAAAATCTTCATTAAAAACTTCGACCTGTCTATTTATGAATAGGTCAAGCCATCACGTGCGCAAACCCGCTGAAATAGGCAAACAAACACAAATATTTGTAATCCAATCAATTTTTCTCATACACGGGATAATAAAAGTTCTTATTTCAACGCAGATATGAATTTGAAACAAACTAAAACTGCTCATAAAACCTTTAATTTTTTTAAATGTTTTTTTTTTCTTACATAATTAGGTCAGTAGAATTAAAAATCATTTGGGGTGTCTGAGGTTTTGCGCGTTTAACGTTACACGTTGTATGTATATATCTATAGATAAATTACACCCAGACGCAGAACAAATGATCATGCAAAAAAAGAATATTATAATACAAAGAAAATTATAATTAGAGTAGGTACTTAAGTAATTTTTAAAATATTCTGTCATACTGAATAATAAAACTATTTAACAAAATAAATTGTTTTATTTGCAACAACCCTACCGTTTGCCGTTTGTTGACTATATTGCCGTTGCCGGCAATACTGTCGTGAAGTGGGAATATTGGTGGGAATATTGATGGGAATATTGCCGGGTTTTTTTTTTTAATAATAATATTCCACAACTATCACACCACGCCGTGTAGTCTCAAGCTAAGCAGAGCTTGTGTTATGGGTATTAGACAACTGATAAACATACTTATATATTTCTAAATACATACATTTTATAGATAAATTACAGGCAGACACAGAACAAATAATTATGCTCATCACATAAACATTGGTCCTGGGTGGGAATCAAACCCACGACCTCCGGCATAGCAGTCAGGGCCACTAACCACTAGACCAACAGGCCAGTCAATTATTTCCGAATTTTTATTTCCAATATTGTGCGAAGTATGAATATTGGTGGCAATATTCCCATATTGCCGGCAACGTTACCAAAATAGGTAACAATTTTGCACGTTCTTAAGAAGCTTTGTCTCTGTGCCGTTTATTTACTCATGTGCCTGTTTCCTGTAATCACTTTATAACAGGAAGGGCTTCATTTTACAGTACTTTGTATAAACAAACTTAATATTTTGTTTATTTTATCGGTCCTATACCCTTTGTCTATTGTATTGCGACAGATATGGCTGTGTGCCCTACCAATTAAAATGTAACAACACTATAATACATTGTATAATAGATATATAGTTCTCCGAAAACTATAGTTAAAGAATTATGGTCAAAGCAGTACGTTGTTCAAAGTGACGTCATAAAAACTGGTCAAGTGCGAGTCGGACTCGCATATTGAACTTTTTTCATTGGTTCCGCATTACAATATAAAACACGAGTAAAAAATTTCGAACAAGTAACCGTTCTTCTATGGGTCCTTCAAAGTTCTACAAATTGCTATTGCGTAATGTCATCATCATGATCATCATCATCATCATTTCAGCTGAAAGAGGTCCACTATTGCCATAGGCCTCCCCCAAGTGTCGCCACAATGAACGGTCCTGTGCGTCTCGCATCCAACGGATTCCATCATCATCATTACATCCGAAAGCCGTCTACTATTGGACATAGGCCTCTCCCAAGTGTCGCCACAATGAACGGTCCTGTCCGTCTCGCAACCCTCACCAGATCATCAGTCAACATTCTAACCTCATTACATTATTTTGTTGTTGTAGCGGCAATAGAAATACATATACTATGAAAATTTCAACTCTATACTCTCTCTTACGGTTTCTGAGATATAGCCCGCTGACAGACGGACGGACAGCGTAGGCTTAGTAATTGGGTTTCGTGGACACCCTTCGGAAACGGAACCCGAAAACATCTTATTTTAAGGGTTGAACCTTTGAGAACTAAACTTGAGCACAGTACCTATATTTGATCTGTAAACTCCATAGGTTTAGGTATTTAACTACATGTAAACAATCCTAACAAGACTTTAAAACGAAAAAAAAAATCTAAAAAATGCCTCTAAAAATATTTACAACTAGCTGCTCCCAGCGGCTTCGCCCGCGTGATAGCAGAAAATTATCCCAAGGAAACATACTTCCAGGATAAAAAGTATCCTATGTCCTATTCCAGGACATGGTCTACCTTGTTTCATCAAAATCGGTTTTGCCAATTAGGCGTGAAGACGTAACAAACAAACAAACTCACTTTCGCTTTTATAATATAGTATTAGTAAGGATTAAGTAGGTATTTACCTAAACTGATGCTAGGTAATAAACAAAATTTAAATGATCTTTGTACGTCATTTATACGATTTATAAAAAAACATACAAAGTTAAATTTGTAGTTTACCCTTTTTACCTATTTTAAATTTACGTTTAATAAAAAAAAATGTAATGTTTCAACGATGCCGTCTTAACCCTTCAGATACCGTCAATTAGAGACACAATAGTAAGACAATAGATGCGCGGCCACCGGTGGTCGCTTGGGGATTCATGAATTAAACGATTTTCATTGCTATATCGTTCTATCTCTGTTTTGTTTTTTTTTTTATGATTTTAATAATAATAAGAAATTTTGTATATGTATTTAGTAAAAACATAATTAAACAGTAAATTTTAATTATTCTGATTGAATAAAGCACCAAACATTGTACTTATAATATAAACATTCGTGTTTTCGAACAATCAATGCTTGGAGTAGTTTTTTAACTTTTATTTTTTAGTGAGACGCGGGCTCGCGGACGGCGAGATAAAGATAAAGATAGTTTATTTGTCAAAACATGAGTAAGCAGTACAAAAACATAGTTTGCAAAGCATGGTGTTACATAGAAAAAAAAATAAAGTCCTATCATTTTTTTACCTAAATAGGTGTACAATTTTTTTTAAATGTGGTCGTGTTTTATACAATTTTATTTTTTTATAAGAAAGGTCAAAAATACTAATGAAATGTCAAAATTTTAGGTTGAGTATTTAAAAAATCATTTATGATAATGAAATGTCAAAATTTTAGGTTAAGTATTTAAAAAATCATTTATGATAATAAAATGTCAAAATTTTAGGTTAAGTATTTAAAAAATCATTTAAATTGTAAAAACAACAAACATTGTTGTTATCAATGAGATATTTCTTCAGTTGCAATTTAAATTTTGATACATAAAGTTCTTTAATGGGTTTAGGTATTTTGTTATATATCACCGGAGCAAGGCAGAAAAGACTTTTTTCGAGCCATGGGTAGCTCGCTGTCCGACCGTCCGGTAACTGTCTGGACCGCGTCCAAGACGTCGACGGCGCGCACTGTTCCCGAGCGCCTCAAGGAGTTGTCAGCAGCAGGAGGGGCCCAGCTGAGTCGAAGCCTACTGGGGCCAGGGTTATTCGAAAAGGAACTCAAGCCCCGGTATGAAGAGGCTACAAGGAACGGGGTGGGTTTTTAATCAGTGAGATTCTGATACTGTCTTCCGCTCCACTCAAGAGCGGGGGTTGTTATTGGATGATTTTTGCCACCGAAAAAAAAAAACGAATAACACTAATATAATAGAGGTGAAAGTTTGTGAGTGTGTTTATGTTTTTACTTTTTTACGTTCAAAAAACTAAACGGATTTGATTGAAACACGGCACTCGGATAGACGGTGTCTTAGAATAACACATAAGATACTTTCTTATCCCGGGAGTATGTTCCGTTGGGACTATTTTCCTACTTGTATACGGGCAAAGCCACTGGCAGCAGCTAGTACAATCATGAAATTGACTTAATAGCATCCATCATCACTACATAGTATAAAACAAAGTCGCTTTTTCTGTCCCTATATCCCTATGTGTGCTTAAATCCTTAAAACTACGCAGCTTATTTTGATGCAGTTTTTTTTTAATAGATAGAGTGATTCAAGAGAAAGGTGTACATGTATAATAACATCCGTTAAATAGTGGAGAAATACTGTTACCCGAGCGAAGCCGGGGCGGGTCGCTAGTTATGTTATAAATCTTCAATGTAAGGCTACATTGAGCTGAGCTTATTAGATATTAGTAAAAAGCTTCGCTCACTAAAAAAAAACGAATCTTCGACTCTATATCTTCGCTTATTAACTGTGTTCCAAATGTTGAAACACGATTCTAGGATTAGTTTCGAATTTTAAAACAGTGTAAGGTGAAATTAGTCAACATATATTTTGAACCTTATTGTTTAAGACTTGCGTATTATTTTAGATTAATCGTGTGTTGTATAAGTGATAAATTTTTTAGGCTCTTTATATGCAATGACAAAAGGTTTGGAGCAAAAATATATTGCAATCGTAATTGAACTTTATATTAGAGCATTAAGGTTTATAATCAAATTAATTTGTCTATGCTTTTAATCTATTCTGTACATTTATAGTGAGAAATATAAATGTAGGTGTGTGTGCTAAGCCAGGGCACTTTAGTGACGTATTTTTGTTCGTCCTGGTCCTCTTAATGTATTGATGTATTCCTAATCAAAGATAGATCTATCGATGGACAATACCTGCTTCATCTATATTTTTTTACTGTTTTTTTAAGTGTTTTTTTGAAAAAGTAATTTATAAAATTCTCAAAAATAAGTTTTTAGACAAGATTTTAAATGTCTAAGTTTTGGTTGAACTGCAACAGTCAATTGATTATAAGAGTACTTAAAGTGCGGAAAGCGCATTATCGGATGCTCTAAAACTAGATAAAACAAGGGCTTGCTACAGTTACCGTGATTGTGTTTCCAGTGAAGGTAGAAAGACTAAACTGTGAGTATTTTTTTATATTATTTAATACTAACTTTCGTCCGAATACATACTTAAGAGGGTCCTTTTCCACTCGCCTATCGTAAACATTGAAAATAGTTTAAAAGCTTGTTACTTCGTCTAATGCAATCCAAAGCGATGTTTGTCGGAAAGGCAACGCAAAAAGTTTTTGAAAAATGTTGTCGTCATTTAGAATCTTAATAAAATTTGCAAGGCATTCTATAGTTTAAATTTCTTTACTTTTTAAATTTTTAGGCAAAATATGAAGTGTCAAAGTTCATACAAAATGGAAGATTTTCAGAGGATTTTACTGGATTAGTTTTACACAAATTTAGAAATTGATTTCTATAGAAGCCTAGATAATATCCACAAGATAATGTGTTTCCAAAATATCTAATGAAAAATGTGTCATAACGTCATAATCAGTTATGAGCGATTGTATTAAAAACAGTGAAAATGTGTGTCGTGATGCACCACCTTAATATAGTCTGTCACTTTTTTTATGGTGGGCAAAAATCATCCAATGGCAACCCCCGCTCTCGGGTGGAGCGGGAGATAGTGTCAGACTCTTACTGAAGCCTACTGGGGCTAGGATTGGCTGAAACTCGTGAAGAGGCTAGAAGGAACGGGGTGGGGTTTTTAGACAGTAAGAGTCTGACACTATCTCCTGCTCCACCAAAGAGCGGGTTTTGTCATAAGATGATTTTCCCCATCGAAAAAAAACCCACCAAAAGAAGTCTCATAATGCAAGGATGTTTGTTGTTCTCATAAGTAACGATATTTACAATTCAAGGTCGACTTATTACTAATTGTTATTATAGCAATCCCTAATCACCTAATGATTGCTAACGATTATGTACTTTTTCAATAAGCTGTTTTTTACAAGCTTTTATTTAGTTTCACCTTTCCCGATGTTTGCCTGTAACCAAATCTTGCAAAATAAATTTGATCCAGGAATAGTTGAAATTTTGCATGCATGTGTAAATCAGACGACAATACAAAATTATCATGACATGGAGTCTGATGATGGACTCGGTTAAACGATACAATCACATCGAGATTGAGCTTGTATGATTCGTCTTGACGAGTCTTAATTATACAGGTATACTGCGCTATAAAAGCTTGCTATGTAAAAATAATATTCCACAACAATCACACAACGCTGTCTCCCAAGTTAAGCAGAGCTTGCGTTGTTGGTATTAGACAACTGATAAACATATTTATATATTTCTAAATACATATATATTATAGATAAATTACATCCAGACACAGAACAAATGATCATACTCATCACATAAACATTTGTCCTGGGCGGGAATCAAACCAACGACCTCCGGCATAGCAGTCCGGGCCACTAACCACCAGACTAACAGGCCAGTCGAAAATGATTATCATTAAAAACTTGTTGACATAAAAATTTTGTTAACTCAATTAGAATAAGTATAAATAAATGCTCTCCTCCGAAGCCCAGACAGTCTTTCCTGCGTCCTGTCTTAAGACTGTTGTTACTTCGTCAATAACGCGTGTACTTCAACACTAATATAATCAAGAGGTACATAAAGTTTTTTTTTTTGTTGGAGGAGGTAATATTCTCTGGAAATACTGGTCCGATTGCTAAAATTTTTCACCGATAGAAAGCTGCTTTATTCCTGAGTGACATAGGCTATATTTTATGTACCTACGCGGGCGAAGCTGCGAGCGAAAGCTAGTTATCAATAGATCACAAATTTTTTCATTCTTTTCAATTCAATGTTTCTTCTGTTTCAGAAATCAAAATGTGGATCTTCTTTTTCAATAAGTTGATTGATACAGAGACGCAGAAAATATCCCTAAAAGATTGTTCCGTTGTAATTGACGGAACAAACTATTTACATAACGTATATGAGACAAGCGAACTCCCCTTTGTCTTTGGTTGTGAATCCGACAAGTATGCTGAACGCCTCAAAAAGCAATTGACAATGTTCAAACAGGCCAACGTTAAATGTTACATTGTATTCAAAGGCGGTGATACGGATGTAGAGAAGAAAATGAAAAAATTTCTACATCTTGTTTTCGACATTAACACAAACCAAGAATTCATTCCTCCTGAGCTGTTGAAGGACATCAATGTACAAGTGGTTGATGAAATGGGGATAGACTACACCTGCTGCGTTACTGAGGCCAAAGACGAGTGTGTAGCCTTAGCTCATAAACTAGAATGCCCTATCATCAGCTTCGATACAGAATTCTGCTTCAGAAAAGTTCCTTACATACCATGGCCGAAGGGTGACACCATAAAATTTGATGACAAAACCAAGTCTATTCAATGCAGCCAGTACAAACTTCAAGATTTCCTTCAAAATAATTCCCTGACTAAGGAAAAGTTTGCTATTTTTGCTGCATTAACGGACACAACACTATTTCCAATAAAACTTTTCTATTCACTATTCAAATATTGGGGAGTGTTAAACAAAGATGCAGTGGTCAAACTACGAAATCTCATCGTGTGGCTCTCGAAGCATAGCGAACAAGAAGCCAGAGACGGAATTTCAAAAATATTGAGAAACGATGAAGACAGACGCCAGTTTGAGTTTTATTATAATAAAATATTAGCAGACATGCCAAACGACGAGCCCGGATATGTAACTGAATATCTACTTAATTCAAAAATCTCAATAGAGAGACAAGATCCTGAATGGTTCGAGAAAGGAGTGGTTTGTAAACACATACCGCCAGTGTACATCAATCTATACAAATGGAACGTCATCCAAGGATCCTGGGTCATTTTAGATAAAAATGGCCAAGAAAATCTGCTCCTATCGATTGACATAATAAAATATGCATACAACTTATTGACCAATTACAGGGGAGGCAAAATCAAAGTATACCAGGATCCTAACAAATACGTAGTGGTTCGAACTGATGACTCGAATGTACGTAGACCAGTTTACGACTGCAAGAAGTCGGTGTTCGAGAATGGATGGGATCAAGTCAAGCAGTTGAAGCTGTTCGAGCATTTTTTAACTGAGAACTGTATTAACACTGAAATTTTAGCTGGGTTACAACCAGATTGTGTGGTATTGTTTACTGCTCTTGTGTACTTTGCTCGTAAAAAGGAGCTGGAAGGAGAAGATGTAATGAGAGAAGTGTATGCGGTCGTGCTGTCGTACGTTCTGCTGAGCTCAGGGTTCAATACGGAAACATGTTCTGAGGATTCTAAGGATCATTCAAAAGTTAAAGATATCACAGCAAAGTATTTCCAGTATGATGAAAAAGAAGCTAAAATGATTTTTGACGGAAAAACATCCGAAAAGTTAGTCGAACTTCAGTTCTGTATTCAGCATATGAATTATTTGAACACTTTATGCGGCTCACCGTATGAAACTACTCAGTACAGTAAAATGTATAATGGTACATTCATATATAAGATGATCAGTGAAATGCGTGACCGAGATGTCAAAGATTTTGTAAACGAATTGTTTCAGACAACTCCAGTAGTTTTAGAAGTAGTAAACAGGCTGATTTATGTGTACCATGAACTTTTGAAAAATGTATAATTGTATTGTTGTGTAATTCTATTTTAATTTAAGAAAAAAAAAATGGTTCCTCAGTTAGATTATCAGAAAATATTGGACATGTATTTCTTGTTTTGTCACGTCTGGTGTGGTATATTTTATAATTTAATTTGATTTGTAATTTTAATTTAATTTGTAATTTTAATTTCATTTGTAAATTTAATTTAATTTGTAATTTTATTTTATAATTTTTATTTGTATGATTTGTTTACAACAATACCAAATTTTGATTGTATTATTACTGTACTTTTGAACTAACAGTTTTGTATTTAAGTTTAAGTAGTTAAGTTTCTATAATTGTTATTTAATTGTATGTACCTGAGTGCCAAATAAACGTATTTTATTTTAAGTGATACTAATATGTAATGTGCACCAAATATGGTCATTTAATTTATGTTTTGTAAAAAATTAAAATAATAAGAAACAAAAACCATAAAAAAATAATAGTAGCTTACTGGTATTGGAAACGGTACAAACTAAATGTTATTGTTATTATTATTTCTACTAAATAGATTTTTTATAAATCAATATATAATCAACATTATATAAAATATGAGAAATGTTTTTCTACTTTTTATGTAACAAAAAATATACCTATATTACTTATATTTAAGTAACGCAAATACATGTTTTATTATTATTATTCGTAGTATTTTTTTACACATTCAAGAAGATAATTACGATTTGTAGAGTTCAAAGTCAGATCATAATTTTATTTGTGCAATTGATGTCATCACCATTGTTCTTAAAACAAAATAAGGGTGGCACTGCGCTAAACTTGCAGCTGAACAAGATACAGGATTATTTGTAGAACACTAACAACCTTGCAGGACTGTATTACTAACATCATAAACAACAACTTGTTCAATTACGTGACTTAATAGTCACGTAAACATAATCACTTTCTGTATTGTAAGAGCGTTCTCAAATATATAAACTCGCATACACATGACAACCATAGATCATACTGATGTTTGTTCCGTGCGGCATTTACAAGAAAAAAACATTATCAGGCAACAGTGACCCACCGAAAAAGTACACAAAATATTCTTACATAAGTACCTTTAAAATGGGGTGAACAGAAACATTATTATTTTGATACTTACCATATTACCGGCTTCTAACAAAGCATCGACTTTTTAAAATATCAATTCATTAATAAATTGATATAGTAAAAAGCTGTAAAAAATATTCAAATATCGAGAAAATACACTTTGAAGTTTTGTTTCTATTCACCCCTTTTTTATGGTGGGCAAAATTCGTCCAATGACAATCTCCGCGCTTGGGTGGAGCCGGAGATAGTGTCAGACTCTTACTGACTAAAAACCCACCCCGTTCCTTCTAGCCTTCATACCGGGGCTCGAGCTCTCTTTCGGATAACCCTGGCCCCAGTAGGCTTCGACCCAGCTGGGCCCCTGCTGTTGCTGACAACTCCTTGGGGCGCGCGGGAACAGTGCGCGCTGTTTCTATTCACCCCTGAGTTTCTATTCACCCCATTTTACCGTAAAAATAAAGATTGAATCAGCGACACGCAGCGTAACAGCCAATCACTCAACCACTGCACCAAACATGCCGTTAAATATGACTGGTTCACTAGATGTTTTACTTACCTAGGTCCATGGTCCCCCATGAAGATGAGCAGTGTGTCTTCGAAGATGTTCCTCTGCTCTAGGGTCTTTAGTAGATTCACCATGGCATCGTCAGCGACTGATATCATGCTGTCATCGTGGGTGATGTCAGCGATGAATGTGAATCCAAATCGCTTGCCGTCCAATTGCATGAACTGTTGAAGTAAAAGTCGAAAATTATAATAATAACTAGCTTTTGCCCGCGCGGCTTCGCTCCCGCTCTTCCCTACTCCACCCTACTATACCCTACTCTACCCTACTCACCCCTACTCTACCCTACTCCCCCCTACTCTACCCTACTCTACCCTACTCTACCCTAATCTACCCTACTACTCTACCCTACTCTACCCTACTTTACCCTACTCTACCCTACTTTACCCTACTCTACTCTACCCTAATCTACCCTACTCTACTCTACCCTACTCTACTCTACCCATTATGCTCATCACACAAACATTTGTCTTGGGTGGGAATCGAACCCACGACCTCCGGCATAGCAGTCAGTTAAGAGGCTCCTTTTTCACTCGCCTATCGTCAACATTACACTTCGTTTTAAAGCTTGTTACTTCATCTAACGCAATCTAACGCGATGTTTGACGAAAAGGGATAACGCCTGAAAACTCAACTTGTTCCAGGAAATAGCTGTTTTTTTTAAACCCTAAAAGTTCTTGAAAAAAATTGTCGTCTTTTAGAATTTTAATAAAATTTGCAAGGCTTCTGTAGTTTTAGATTTTTGACTTTTTTCATTTTTGAATAAATTATGAAGTGTCAAAGTTCATGCAAAATAGCAGATTTTCAGAGGTTTTTACTGGATTAGTGTTACACAAAACTAGAAATTGATTTCAATAGAAGCCGAGATAATATCCACAAGATACTATGTTTCCAAAATATCTAATGAAAAATGTGTAATAACGTCATAATTGGGTAAGAGCAAAGATTTTATATATCCTACTAGAGTAGACTAGATTGACTACGAAGAAATATTACACTGTCTAAAGTGTTCTTTATTCTCTTTAGCATTAAGTTCATGTGTGTTATTGACACGCAAAAGGGAAAAATGGCCTGGAGTAAGACACTGAGATAAATCCTCTCTGTCCCTTTCGCACATACTACCAGAAAAAAATAAGAAACAGATGGTAGTTTTTAGATTGTTCCAGTTATCGTTAAATAGTCCGTGTTCATGCATTTTGATAGGTTTATGCAACATAAAATGAATTGCAACTAAATATTTTATTTTAAATATTGCTTCTTGAAATTTTATACGCATTCTTCTTGTATTTAATGATGATTTCATTTAGATTTAGTAGCTATTCGTAGTAATTTTCAAATTATTAAAGGCAACATTTAGGAGGTTTCAATTTGACAGAATTTGACATCAATAAACAATATGGCTGATGCTTCATAGGACTAAAGTTGTATTTTTAATTGTTACAAGTTTTTATCTCAATGTTTAGTAAAGTATTAATAATAATAATAATAATAATAATAAATCATTTATTATCAGGCATCTAGGCCCATAGATATATACCTTACAGACTAACATATATATAGAGTAAACACATCTTGTCGTTAGTAAATAAGACTTAAATCTATGTTAGTAACACTTCACATTGCACTAAGTTCACTTCGTGCTGTTCTGTGGCACCTGTCCGCGGAAGCGACGGAACACCACGCCCTGCGGCCAAAACTCTTCCTTCAACATGAGGGGCAGAAAAGTGTTCGGGACTCGCACCACAAACGCTTTGAAATTGACATTATGGTGCGACTCCAGCAACTGCACCCTCAGTGTGTACTTCGACTTTTGGCGCACATACTCGACGATGTCCTCCACCTTTGTGGTGTAATGCAGGCGGGAGATATACACCGGCGTGTTCGGCTGAGCAGCACGCACACTCGCACTAGGAGGAACTGGTGCTTTGCCGCAGAGGTTCCGGTTGGCTTGCTTTCGGTGCTTCTTCCTTTGCACCGTAACGAAGCCATCGTCGTTACCAGGCTTGTTCAGTGCCTTATCAGGCAAAGGCTTCAATATAGGAGCGGCAGAGGCGCTCGCGGTGACGCTGGCGAAATCCAGATGACGCGGATTCGCTGGGGCTACGTGTACAGGCAGCGGGGCGGGGCGAAGAGGTCGGGCGGCGGCACATGGAGGAGCCGCGATGATCGGCACGGAGCTGCAGGGCGCCCGGGGTGAGCACTCTGCAACCTCAGCAAACGACGGACGTACTGGTGACGAAACTGCTGACACGGAGTTTTGCGACAATAAATCGAGGCTAGCTCCATGACGCATGTTTACATTAGACGCATCGGCTGATGACCTAGTTACCGCCGCTGTGTTGCGAAATTCACCAAACTCTTGGCGTAAATCGGCGACGGTTTTCTGGGATGCATCTAACTTCGCTTGTACATCCGCAAGACTGGCCTTCAGAAAAACAATGTCCTTCAACAGGCTAGTGACGTCGACGTGGTCGAAGGTGACTGGAGGAAGCTTGTGCAGATCCTTCGCCACAAACGTGGGCACGTCGTCAGGGTCGGTCTCCTTGAACAACGTGATGATATCTTGCAGGCTTTTCTTAGTCCCGTCACGCCGGCGGGATGGCATCTGGTCGCGCTTATTCAGCACGCTGAACAGCAATAGCTTCGCAGCAGCTATGTCTTCCTCGCTGAAGTTCGTTGCGCAGATCTGGATTGCGGACACCTCGTCCATAACATCCAGCTTCTGCTGCAGGAACGCCAACAGCTCGTTCGCCACAAGATTTTCAGTCATGACGAGTACTTACTAGCGACAGCTTGCGCTGCGCTAATCGGTATAATTATAACGTAAATAACACGTCTGCATCGGAACGCAGCACAAGTGAGACTTGAGTATTAAGTGTGCAAGATGTTCAAAACGATGCTGTGTAAAGTTTCGCAATAGCGATGGGTATCCTGGTTGTGGAATTTCATTTTTTTTGGTAAGTTTTCTGTTTTGTTTACAAAATATTTATGTAGGGTGACAACAAACATCGTTTTGAATTTTTTTTGACTGGGTGCAAAATTTTATAAAATTCGATTGTCTACTGTTCAAGTTTTATATTGTTATAAGCAAATTTCTAAATATCTGAGAAGGCTAAATTTTTTTTTTTTAATAAATCAAGCGCGCACCAATTTTACTAATTTTATCTTTTCTGTTGATCGGGCGCCTTTGGCCGCTCGGCGATCTTCGGCTGCTCTCATGGCACAACGGAAAGCGGCGAGCAGCGGCGGCCAGAGGTGCGGCATGCGGGACGTGTCTTCGGACCTATTCAGTATTAGTTATCTGTGACCACTTCTTAAAACGACGCGCGTGCGCTCCAAAATCTTCTCCACATCGATATAGTACATTCGAGAATTATATTCATTTTAAATCATAGACTTTAGTCCTTAGGTAGGTCCCTAATAAATGCCGCACGCAATGCTGCATGTATGTGGCTTAACCGTTAACTACTAGTAATATATTATTTTTAATGTTTTGTTATAGATTTCCAAGAAACGAGAACCATAAGCAACAGTGGCTTTGAAGTTGTGACATTTAAAAATTTTTTTTCAGCAACAGTTTTATTTGTGGTTGCCACATTAAGTCTGAAGATGTAAAGTTAAATCAACACTAAAACGTAATTCTATTCCATCTATATACCCTTTTGTAAGTTCATCCGTTTTTAAAAATCCATTTAGTAGTTTTTGAGTTGATTGCAAACAGATATAGACAAACGAACATAGTAGGAGACTTTTTTTGATGTGGTAAAATCTCCAATAACTTGTCCTGCTCTAAGGTAGAGCGCCTTACGCTCCATCCTAGAGCGGGACAAGTTATTTGAGGTTTATACTGAATAAATCTACCCGCGTCCTTCAGTTGCCCTTTGTGTTCCAGGACCATGGTTTCCCTTTCGGAAATTCCCTGTGGCGCGTTAATGTATTATTTATTGTTTATTTTTTAGTTAATACGTGCAATTTGACGTAATAAAAAATGTACAATTTTATGTCACGCATCACCAGCATCAGTCTATTTTTAATAAAGTAAAGTAAAAATAAAAGAATAATATTAGTTTTATTATAAACTAACTAGTTTTTTCTTTCAGACAAACCTTATTCTGATAGGTGTAGCTGTTCAGAAGTGATCTTCTTACGTAGGTACACACACATTAAGCATGTTTTTATCAGCGTAGGTATTTCATACTCGCATAAGAGGATATTGCTATTATAACATATACGGACATCAGCTATTTCCTAGTCATTACAGAGAAAACTCACAGTTCCCTTTTGGTAAGTGCATGTCTATTTTGATGTATCAAAAATATCTTTAACTAACTTTTGAGCAAAATTGTCCCGTAGTATGTAGCTAGTGTATGGACACACTAGTAGAACGAGATGACAGGACTCTTTCTGACTTTCCTTTTCAGGTACGCTTTTGAGGTTGTCGTAGTCAATCTAGTACTAGGATATATAAAATCTTTGGGTAAGAGTCAGCTGTATGAAAAACAGTGAAAATGTGTGTCGAGTTGCATCCTTATGTGAAAGTTATCTATGTAGCGACATCTATGATGCCACATAAGTACTAAAATTTGGTGTCGCGGTATTATACAGGGTTATTTGTAAAACACTAACAACCTTGCAGGACTGTATTACTGACATGATATACAACAACTTTTGTTCTATGACTTTTTACAAAACATAACACATTTACCAAAAAAAACCATTAAGATTTCGTTGTTCTATCTAACACTTTTTAACTCTGTATTTTGTTGTATCTACTTATGGCTCCCGTTTTTCTCGTAAGTAATAATAGTAAGCAGGCTTCCGAAAAATTGTCATACCTAGTAAGCATTCGCACCATTATCGTGTACTCATCACACTAGAAAATTGATACGCCAGCATAGACTTCGTAACATTTAGAACATTCAATTTAAATATTTTTATTTTTGTATGAAAATCTGAGGAACTAAAATATGTTTTTTTTTTAAAGTCATAGAACAGAAGTTGTTGTTTATGATGTTCTTAACTAGCACCTAGGAGGTTGCTAGTGTTTTACAAATAACCCTGTATTCTAAAACGAATGTGGTACTTTTTTTTTACGGTGGGCTAAAATCATCTAATGACAAACCCCGCTCTTGGGTAGAGCGGGAAATAGTGTCAGACTCTTACTGACTAAAAACCCACCCCGTTCCTTCTAGCCTCTTCATACCGGGACTCGAGCTTCCTTTCGGATAACCCTGGCCCCAGTAGGCTTCAACCCAGCTGGGCCCCTCCTGCTGCTGACAACTCCTTGAGGCGCGCCGTCGACGTCTTGGGCTCGGTCCGGACACTTACCGGACGGTCGGACAGCGGACCCATGGCTCGCCGTCCGCGAGCCCGCGTCTACAGTGGCCAGAAATGTTGTAGAGTATGGAAAGTAGTACATAAATACCTGATCAGTGATATTCATCATGAGTTGGAACTGTGGGGTATCTCCGACACAGTACCTAGTTCTCGTTTTGCCCCATTTCTTCCCGTTTTTAGATTCTTCAATGTAAAAGGAGCGTAGGTAGTGGTCGGCCGGTTGGCGCTTGAAACCTTTGAAGCGATATTGGAAGGTTCCTATCCAAGGCATGTCTTCGAAGTATGCGGTACGATAACTGAAATAGAATATATTATCATTAGAAAGAAAGAAAAAATATTTGTTTAGCACACCATGATTATATAACTTAAATTAAACACACATATATATATATATATATATATATAAATATATATCATCATCATCATATCAGCCGAAAGACGTCCACTGCTGGACATAGGCCTCCCCCAAGCGTCGCCACAACGACCGGTCCTGTGCGTCACGCATCCATCGGATTCCCGCGACCCTGACCAGGTCGTCGGTCCACCTTGTTGGAGGCCTTCCAACGCTGCGTCTTCCGGTACGTGGTCGCCACTCCAGAACCTTTCGTCCCCATCGACCATCTGTTCTGCGTGGTCTTCAATTCTTCAATGTGGTCGCTTACAATGGGCCTTATAAAAAGACTCAAAGTCACCCAAAGGGCGATGGAAAGGAGTATGCTCGGAGTTTCCCTGCGTGATCGCATCAGAAATGAAGATATCCGCAGGAGAACCAAGGTTGCCGACGTAGCTCGAAGAGTCGCCAAACTTAAGTGGCAATGGGCAGGGCACATTGCACGCAGAAATATATATATCTAAATATAAATATACATATATATAGATATATAAATATATATATATATATATATATATATATATATATATATATATATGAAGACATAAAATTAACAATAACCAGTTCAGCATAATGCCAGACAACTACGTAGCAGTCGTCTGACGGTGGTTTTCAACTGAATCTTTGAGTGTAAGTACGGATGAAAATCTGTTCTTTTAAATTAAATAAATATAAAGGGTGACTGACAATTAGTGACCGATACTTATACACGTGATTGTACTCATGATTACAAACAACTTGTCCAAAAAACATTTATTTTATACTCATTAATTTTGTCATAATAACAAAGTTCAGCAGTTAGCCGCGGAACGCCGTCCTCTCATGTATTCTTACCTACAATCAAGGCTCGGATACCGGTTAAATTTTCAAACCGTTATTATGTACTTGACGCAAAACCTTTTACATTAGGAAACCTTTTACATTAGGTTTCGTTCGCATATACCGGTTTTTTTAAACCGATATTTGGAAGAGTATTTATATAAAGGTTTTTTCAGATTAAACGGTTTAGAGCAATAAAAACCGGTTAATACGGACGCACAATAAAGAAACGACGCGCGCAGTTCAGATTTTATTCAGTAGTAAGAATTGTTTTGTTTTATGTCGGACGTTTTTGTCAGTGCATCAATAAGCTACGCTGCAAAAACATAAAAAAATATACATCTCATACCGCGCCGCTATGCGCGGCAACCATACAAGTTGCAACGCGTTTACCGACATGCCGTTCGCCGAATAAACCGGTTAATTTAGGGTAAAATAAAGTTCTTAAAACGTTCACGTTCTTAAGAAAAGTTCGGAGGAAAACCGAAATAAACCGGTGTTAGCCGGTATTTTTTAAACCGGTTCCGAGCTTTGCCTACAATAGTAATAGAGTACCCGCGCAACATGCAAAGCCATCGGTGTTCGCGATAAGCTAGCGTGAACCGATCTGTGACCGCGGTGGGCGCGAATAGCTGTTTTGTTATTATAATAAGTTTTTCAAATTCAAATTTTTAATTTTTATTTTTCGGACATCATGATCCAACGGTTAGTATACATAAGACTTAAAAAGCTATTGTTAGTAATAATAATAACCACACACAAGGACTAAAACTATTTTTAAATTATATCTCCTCAGAGCCAGGAAACAGTAAAAAAAATAGCCTCTAAGACTCTATAAATGACCCTGCGCTGAGACACCCCGCCCCGTCCCGGTAACCAACAGAGAGAGACCCTCCCTAATTAATCATCAGACGAACGAAATGTCTCAACACAGGAGCATGCACATCCTCAGCTATGGTTTTCAGGTTGCTGTTGTGGCTTCCCCGTCCTTTTATATATGCGCATAAGCGACCCCACTTTTTTCCGAATAACGCTAATAAGTAAGTATAAAAAAAGTTTCTTTGGGAAATTTGTTTGAAATGATGGAGTAGAATCACATGTATAATTACCAGTCACCCTGTACACTACATACTATCAAACAAAGTCGCTTTTTCTGTCCCTATATCCCTATGTGCGCTTAAATCTTTAAAACTACGAAACGGATTTTGATGCAGTTTTTTTTAATAGATTCAAGAGGAAGGTTTATAGTATATAGGTGTATAATATTGCACACGAGCGAAGCCGGGGCGGGTCGCTAGTATTTAATAATCGCGTTAATGCGGTTGTATGAAAAACAGTGAAAATGTATATCGAGTACACTGAAAAAAAAAAATGTTGAATGTACTAAAGTAGCGTAGGTTGAGTAATGAACTGCCACAGTCGACCCTTTTCATAGTTAATTTTACTATAACAAGAGTGAATTTAACAAATCTACTTTATTGATTTACATAATCAACCAGTTCTATTTGGTAAAATCAACAATTTCGTGTGTAGAACCATATTAACCCGCGGATTTGATAAAATTTACGCAGAATTTAGTAAAATCAATCTTTTTTTTTCAGTGTAGCTTCCCTTTAACGATAAACGGAAGAGAAAAATTACTTACCCGTCTTCCGCAAGCTTGTAGAATATGAAAGGCATGGAGTCCAACGTGCCATTGTTTTTGGCATTTTTCCTTACGTCTGGCAGTTCCAGTTCCGTCTTTCCTGTCAGTATCGGGAAGAGGGCAGCCGGCGTACCGTCGCCGACAATGTTGTATCTGTAATATTTATTATTAGTTCGATTATTAAATTCCCTTTATATAGGGTGACTGATAATTAGTGACCGATAATTATACACGTGATTGTACTCATGATTACAGACAACTTTCCCAAAGAAACTTTTTTTTTTATTCTCATTATTTAACCGGGACATGTACCTACACTGATTACATACACCGATGGGCTTGCAAGCGGCGTGGGTGCAGTATTATTATTGTAGGTAAGGTACATGAGACAACGGCGTTACGCGGCTAACAGCTGAGAGGCCACAGAAACGCGCGCGCGAATTTGCGCGAACAACTGTTATGTTACTGTGATAAAACTAATGAGTATAAAAAAAGTTTCTTCGGGAAAGTTGTTGGTAATCATGAATACAATCACGTGTATAAGCATCGGTCACTAATTACCAGTCACCCAATATAGTAATTCATCATCATCGCTATGTCAGCCGAAAGACGTCTACTGTTGGACATAGGGCTCCTCCAAGCATCACCACAACGCACAGAATTGGTTGTGAATCAGGCTACTGGACTGGGCCGAGACATGACCACGACCACTCTGTCAAGAGTACATGACTGAGAAGTATTAATAAAACCATAAATACCCGTTGAGTACCGTCGCCTTGACGTGATCCTTAAGATGTTTGTAACTCTTCGGCATTTTCCGAATAAAACCGTTTTTCGACGTGGAGTCGTACCCGAATATCAGTACATTCAGGGTATCAGCTCGGCCCGGTCGAGGGTAGAACCTTTGCACTGAGTTACGGAATCCTATCTCGTAGCCCACCCAAGTTGAGCTGAGTTGGCTGAAATTAAAAATACAATTTTAATTAATATAAACAAGTGGGTCTACTCGGAAACGAAACTTTCGTAAACGAACGATATTTATTTGACGTTAAAATTGCAAACAATCCTGTCATAATTCAATTTTTTTTTTTCAAAACATAACTAATTAGAGTAGGTTTAGAGATTCGGTACGTCAAACAATTTACGTTCGTGCGAAATTTCGGGAACGAAAGGAATCGTGGTAGGAAACACGCGAAATTTCAATCAAAACTTCGTTTTTCGGAGAAAGCGAGTAGACCCCATTGTGTTTGACTGCGATCCCACCTGGTGGTAAGTAGTGATGCAATCGTTGATGGTGAGGCGCACTAGTTTATTAAGTGCCTATTCACTCTAACCTTGATGAGACCTAAATTTTGATCAGACGGGAAGACCGCATCAGGCAAATTGTTTCAGTTCCTCGATGTACGCGATATAAACGAGGCGATACACTGATTTGATTTGACAGGTATGACGTCACAACATGGCACTAAGTTGTTCCTATTCTTTTATGTCATTTTATAGACACCTGCGGTAATAAAAAATACACACTGAAAAAAAAAAATGTTGAATGTACTAAAGTAGCGTAGGTTGAGTAATGACCTGCCACAGTCAACCCTTTTCATAGTTAATTTTACTATAACAAAAGTGAATTTAACAAAATCTACTTTATTGATTTACATAATCAACCAGTTCTATTTGGTAAAATCAACAATTTCGTGTGTAGGACCATATTAACCCGCGGATTTGATAAAATTTACGCGGAATTTAGTAAAATCAATCTTTTTTTTTTCAGTGCATGTTTTGCACGGCGGTGTCGGATTATCGAATTTATCAGACCATGGAGTACTACTGTACTCCATAGTCTGTTAAATTCGATAGTTTGTAGTTGGTGGTAACCAACCCTTTGTAGCGAATTATTCCCAATTGTCCCCTCTAGCCCTGTCCTCCGGGGTGACAGCTGGGAATTGTCTTCCCAGTTGTCACCGGGGTGACAATTTGTGCCGACTGTTCCCTTTGAAAACCGACTAGAGGGGACAGATGGGAAGTATTTTTCTCAGTTATCACCGGGGGGGTGACAATTGCTACGATTCCGTCGCAGCCTACTGGAACCACGGGTTGTGCGAAAGTGAACCCCAGGGCCTTGGAACGAAAGCAAAGAAAGAACAGGAGTGGGTTTTTAGTCAGTAAAAGTCGCCTAAGAGCGGGGGATGTCATTAGATGATTTTCCCACCTAAAAAAAGGTGATGCAGTAATATAATACATAACTCACTAAATACAACGAAAGTTTTTCTATTTAAACTGTCGCAGGCACTGTCGTAAAGGTCTATCAAAAATTTAACGACTTGGGAATTTAGTATACGCTTCGCTTTTCGTCTGCAGAAGTCTTTTTGTAACTTAAATGTCTAAGGCTTTTCGCAGGAAATCGTAGCAATTGTCACCCCCCCGGTGACAACTGAGAAAAATACTTCCCATCTGTCCCCTCTAGTCAGTTTTCAAAGGGAACAGTCGGCACAAATTGTCACCCCGGAGGACAGGGCTAGAGGGGACAATTGGGATTAATTCTTTGTAGCCTGCATTTTTTTTAAAGAGTTCCTTGTAATCCGGCAAATTACACACTTACCAAACACCAATTCATCTCGTCAGCTCTTCTGTCATCTATGGGGATTGAAGAGCTAAACGAAATGGAGTACCCAGTCGCAAACACACGTACGTCCCTGGCGAATAGGTCGCAAAAACACACGTAGGACCAATCCAAGATCTAAGAGATTTAATTAAAAAAAATATATATATAGCTTACCTTTTTTGGTTAGTACCCGTGCATTTTACTTTGACATGGTCGCTTGCTTCAAGTGTATATAGTTCATTGCCTTTCACAGTTCTTTGATTCCCCAAGTAGTAATGATTGTCGCTAACATGTATTATGTCTTGATAGCTACACGCTATATTTTTAGTTGTCTCTAATATTTCATCAACTACCCTACACTCGGAGAGCTGGAAAAATCAAAATCAATGTCAAAAAAAAGCCGGTGAAAGTAGTGATACAACCGTTAATGGTGCAACGCACTAGTTTTATCAACATCATCATTTCAGCCGATACACGTCCACTGTTAGACATAGGCCTCCCTCGAGCGTAGCCACAACGAACGTTCCTGTGCGTCTCGCACAGGTTTCGCAAGGTTTCCCGCAACCTTCACCAGGTCATCAGACCACCTTGTTAGAGGCCTTCCAACGTTGCGTCTTCCGGTACGCAGCCGCCACTCCAGAACCTTTCGGCCTCAACTGCCATCTGTTCTGCGAGCAATGTGCCCTGCCCATTGCCACTTAAGTTTGGCTATTCTTTGTTCGCACTAGTTTATTAAGAGCCTACTCACTCTAGCCTTGAAGACACCTAATTTATAATCGGACGGGAAGACCGCAGCAGGCAAATTGTTTCAGTCCTTCGATGTAGGTACGCGGTATAAACGACGGGGCGAAACGCTTATTCCAGACCGTAGAAATTTTAACGAAAAACGCCACAGGCATGGAGCGGAGGTGTGGTGGTACTCTTCTTTAAGAAGGGCGACAAGACCCTGCTCAAGAATTATAGGCCCATCTCACTTCTGAGCCATGTCTACAAGCTGTTTTCCAGAGTCATCACGAATCGTCTCGCGCGCAGGTTCGATGATTTCCAGCCCCCCGAACAAGCCGGATTCCGAAAAGGCTTCAGCACCATAGACCACATACATACGCTACGGCAGGTTATACAGAAGACCGAGGAGTATAATCTGCCTCTCTGTCTAGCGTTTGTGGACTATGAGAAAGCCTTTGATTCGATCGAGACATGGGCTGTGCTACAGTCTCTCCAACGGTGCCAGATAGACTATCGGTACATCGAGGTGCTGAAGTGTTTGTACAAAAACGCCACTATGTCAGTCCGACTTCAGGACCAGACCTCGAAACCTATCCTCCTGCAGCGGGGCGTGAGGCAGGGAGACGTCATTTCTCCGAAACTGTTCACGGCCGCAATGGAGGATGTCTTCAAGGTTCTGAACTGGAGTGGACTAGGCATCAATGTTAATGGCGAGTACATCACTCACCTTCGGTTTGCTGACGACATAGTAGTCATGGCCGAGACTACGGAGGAGCTCAGCACAATGCTCAATGACCTCAGTAGAGCTTCCGAAAGAGTGGGTCTTAAAATGAACATGGACAAAACTAAAGTCATGATAAACAACCATGTAGCACCCACTCCTATCAAGATCGGAGACTCTATACTCGAAGTAGTGGACGATTACGTCTACCTCGGACAGACAATCCAGTTGGGTAGAGCTAATTTCGAGAAAGAGGTCAACCGTCGAATCCGACTCGGCTGGGCGGCGTTCGGGAGACTGCGCGGTATCTTCTCGTCCAATATACCACAGTGTCTCAAGACGAAAGTCTATGACCAGTGCGTGTTGCCAGTGATGACATATGGTGCCGAAACGTGGTCGCTCACAATGGGCCTCATCAGAAGGCTCAAAGTCACCCAGAGGGCAATGGAAAGGGCTATGCTCGGAGTTTCCTTGCGGGATCGAATCAGAAATGAAGATATCCGCAGGAGAACCAAGGTTGCCGACATAGCCCGAAGAATCGCCAAACTTAAGTGGCAATGGGCAGGGCACATTGCTCGCAGAACAGATGGCCGTTGGGGCCGAAAGGTTCTGGAGTGGCGACCTCGTACTGGAAGACGCAGCGTCGGAAGGCCTCCTGCAAGGTGGACCGATGACCTGGTGAAGGTTGCGGGAAACCGATGGATGCGAGACGCGCAGGATCGATCATTGTGGCGACACTTGGGGGAGGCCTATGTCCAACAGTGGACGTCTGTCGGCTGAAATGATGAGAAATTTTAACAACATAAGGGTGGATAGTCGCCGTTCGTCGGGTTGTCCGGTGGTAGAAGTGAGCAATTTCTATGCACTCTTCAAAACACCGAAAAACACTTCCTGTAAAACACCGAAAGGCTGGCTACCCTTCGCCTGTCCTCAAGGCTTTAAAGATTGGAAACTATATGATAGTAGGTAAACAGTTTTTTTTTGACAAGTTTGTCAAACAGTTAGTGTGTTTGTCGCGTTTGATGAAAATTTTGATTGACGTCGTGTTTGAAGAACAAGACTTCTCAGGTCATCCGTCATCAGCTCAAATGGACTTGCTTGTGGCGGCTTAAATACAAATAAAAGCCACTAGTCAGGGTTATGTGCCCTGGCCGGAGGCTTGAAACTAAGCGACGTCATCCTAAGAGCACCCCTTGTAGTGCTTGGACCTCACTGGGGAAGAACGGCTGTGATGTGGCTAAATGTCATATTTGTATAGAATTTAAATGACGTAAATTAAAAAATAATACAGGAGAACAAAGGTTAGCGACATAGCCCGAAGAATTGCCAAACATAAATGGCAGCGGGCAGGACACGTTGCTTACAGAACAGATGGCCGTTAGGACCGATAGGTTTTGGAGTGGCGACCACGTACTCCAACAAGGTAGACCGAAGATCTCGGAATAGTTGCGGGGATCCGATGGATGGAAGACGCACAGGACTGTTCATTGCGACGAGACTTGAGGGAGGCCTATGTCCAAAGTGGATGTCTTTCGGCTGAAATGATGATGAAGACGGTGAAAAAATAACGTAACGTACTTACATAACACTTCACCCAGTCCTTTCCACTGCAGTTAACTGGGGGATAGTTCTTGTCAAATTGCATAACCTCCTTCGCAAAGGGATCCAGCTGCGGGATCTCACATCCGCTCCCTTTGTCCTCTCTCAAAGCTTCTTCGATCCTACGTTCTATATATCTGACAGAAAGAGACTTAAATACAGTGTTTGATCAGGCGATTTTAATCCTTTTGAATACCAGGGTATAAAGAAGCAAATTGGTTGATAGAGATCATTAGAGCCACCTGAGACCCGACTAGCACCATCTCGCCTCTAACTGCTAGAATTCTTTGTACGGAGTACTCTCACATCAAATCTGGAGCGTTTCGCCCGTGGGCTGACCGTTCAGCGATCACCCGTTGCTTGCATGCTTGGCTTCTGAAGCACCCACGCTTGTATCGGGCACTGTCCACGAGAGGTTCACCAACGCCTCTAAACTTTCCTTTTTCTACTACGTCCAATGACATTTTAATAAACATACATATTATACACTGACAAATCAACCGAAAATGTGTTCCGCGCAGCAGCGGCAGCACTTGTGGTAGGTATAAGATCCCCTGTGTTTTATTTACTTTGGTATCATAATTGGTATACTTTCTAAACACACACGAAGTAATTTCTTTATTTAATTTCATAGCAGCGCGCAGCGTATGACTAGATCCAATGCGTGACACCAAAAGGCAAGGATCCCAATTACGATCCTTTCGAGTCTTCACGAGTGCGCGCTCATAGCAAATCTGTTTATTCAAATATCATTGACTACGTCTTTTTTTTTCTTTTTCATTAAGCGTGAGAGCTGAGAGCCAATTCAAAATTTGTAAAGCAAGACAGCCATACACGTGTAGACTTCTGATAAAGTGCTTGTGTATTGGCTGTCAACGCAATGTCCACTCGTTAATCACGCGGCGCACTTTACGTTCACTGGTTGACGCGTAGCATCCAAACATGGACCACCTGTCGACACCGAGTTATGAAGAGGTGCTGGTTAGGTGTCGGTTAGCTCTAATAACCTTTAGAAAGTTTGCACAAGATTGAATACGCGCGTATAAACTTTTTTAATGTATATAGGGTGACTGGTAATTAGTGACCGATACTTATACTCGTGATTATACTCATGATTACAAACAACTTTCCCAAAGAAACTTTTTTTATAGTCATTAGTTTTTTCACAGTAACAAAACAGCTGTTCACGCAACTTCGCGAGCGCGCGCCAGCGACCTCTCAGTTGTTAGCCGCGTAACGCCGTTGTTTCATGTACTTTACCTACAATAGTGATAGTGCACCCGCGCCACTTGCAAACCCATCGGTTAATGTAATCAATGTAGGAACCGCCATGTTCCGGTTACTTAAAATAAGTTAAATAATGAGTATAAAAAAAAGTTTCTTTGGGAAAGTTTTTTGTAATCATGAGTACAATCACGTGTATAAGTATCGGTCACTAATTAGCAGTCACCCTATATACGTGTATAATCGTAAAAAAAAACCACCACTGCGAGGTCTAGAACCATGTACTGGATCCATGGTGTTCCTTTGTGCGTCGATGACAAAGACACCCTGTATAGCGTACAGCGCCGACGTTCAGCGTAACTTTTAAGTCATTGGCAATTTTTACGAGGTGAAACTACTCATAGATATAAATAATAAACTATTGTTATAGGAACAACTGGGAAACAAGAAAAAAAACAGCTGTTCAGTATATTCATGTAATATTCCACAACTGTCACACAACGCCGTCTAGTCCCAAGCTAAGCAGAGCTTGTGTTGTGACTACTAGACAACTGATAAACATACTTATATATTTCTAAATACATACATATTATAGATAAAGTAGCTTTTGCCCGCAACTTCGTCCGCGTACATAAAATATAGCCTATGTCACTCAGGAATAAATCAGCTTTCCATCAGTAAAAAAATTTTTGCAATCGGATCAGTACTTTCAGAGATTACTTACCGCCTACAAACAAAAAAAAAACTTTACCTCTTTATTACATTACTGTAGATTACACCCAGACACAAAACAAATGATCATGCTTATCACACAAACATTTGTCCTGAGTGGGAATCGAACCCACGACCACTTGCATAGCAGTCAAAGCAGTGAGGGTCACTAACTACTAGACCAACAGGCCAGTCAGCATACCTCGATGACATATTGGAAACATCAATTTTCTCTTGCGATTTCTAGGTTAATTATTCCCATACAATAAAAGCTGATATTAACGAGTATTTCACCCCGAAATAAAGCCAATGATGTTCAAAGTCATCTTGTTTACACAGTATCTCGAACGAATCCTCTTGTAGCGGTATTTAAGTTGTCATTATTTGATATCCACGCCTACAAGGTTTAAAATCGCCTAAAGCAACTCGTTTGTTAAAAAAGCGACTAACACTGAATGTGTGCATGTCGCAGACGTATCGTATATCACGCCGTATTATAAGCTGGCGCGCCGGATTGAGAAACATCGCTGAGTAGCCACATTATATTACAGTGAAAGCCTCACATAGTTTAAAATGATGAAATTTACGTGTAAAACTGTTTTTTCTAAACCTGTTAGCAAAATAAATATCATTTGCCATTTATGATGACGTTTTTTAATCCGGCGCGCCGACTTGTAAATGGCGTGTTTTACAATATGGCTGCAACATATACATCATAACGGTAGTATGATACAGTTTAACATGTTAATATTATTATAATAATATTAGTTTTTTTTAGCCCTTAGCACTTTGATTTAAGAAGAACCTAATTGATATATTTCTTAATAAGTAAAATTAGTTTGCTAATTAGCTTATGCAGTAGGTAAGTAAAGCAGACATGCAAAATAAACATTTAATAAAGCGGTGTAAAGGTTATAATCGCTTGACAATTAGCAAGGCACATAAAGCATTAAGAATAGAGGTGTTTATTTAATACTAGCTTTTGCAAGCGACTTCGCCTGCGTCTTACTCGTAGAACAAATACTACTAATAATATTCTGTTTGGCGTGTGAAAGTAAAATAGGAAAATTAATAAGACGCCTTTTCGGAATTACATCGAAGTTCTCGGCACAAAATAGATAGGTACAGAGGACAATCTTATGTATGTACTTTTTATACCAACGCTCAGTGGACGTACACTAATGAGCGTTTGAGCCGGAAGTGTTCGACGAGCGGGCCGAGACGCTACCGAGACATCGTGTCCGTGAGCGGTGTCTATGTGTGCGTTGCTCGAGCGCACTTTGTATGTAGATTGACTTCTGTACCTATATATTTTGTGTCCTCGGGAAATAACTCGGTAATCTCAAAAATCAGTTTTTTGATAACCGACTTTATTACCGGACCATAAGTCGGTAATCCAAAAAACTATTTTATGCCATTATTGACTTATTGTCCGGGGACGTCAACATGTATTAAGTTAGAACTACACTGCTCACACGTGTGCCACACACGCCGATCTGGGCGCGTCGGTCTCCATACATTTTATATGAAAACTAGACTTGTAGAGCTACACTTGATCCACGCCACGTGGCGTCGTTCTACGTACAAATCAGTACCCCTAGCCACGTTGCTAATCTGCGATAGTTAACGCTAGTAGAAAGCTTCAAATGGTGGTCAGAACAAAAGAATTGGCGGCAAGGTTAACTCTAAGCGTTCGACGCAAGCGAAACTGTCGTAACTTGGCTAGGGAAGTGTTACCGACGCACACGTGTAACACGCCTCTAATGTAGTTTTAGCTTAAGTCACATTTGTGCAATTTTACGAATTTATTGCGGCTAAAATCCCGGGCAATTAATTAGTGTTCTTTTATTGTTTTCGTTTCCTTTCCCTCAAAGTATTTAGGCCCAGTAGGTAGACACGTTTAGAGCTGGGTCAGTGGCATTATTAAGCTCCTCCCAAAGTGCAGATGTAGGGACACATTGGGTAGTCTGCCACTCTCAATAAGTGGTTCATGTGGTCAGAAGTACCGTAATCGCACTGAGTGTTGGAGCAAATCCTCCATTTTGGCAGATTGTGTTTGCATTTTTGGAACAAAGTTCCTTATCGCGCGTTGTGAAAGGGGGCTACTACTACGGAAAAAAATCTCACGATAAGTCACGACACTTTTTTTTTGTATGTCAACATTCCTACAGATGGAAATTGTTTTTTTATTTGTATTATTTTTTTATAGTTTAATAAAATTTTATTATAATTCCTTCACTAATTATTCGAATGGAACTTCGTTCCATCCAGGTGTCCCTTGACACCTCTCAAGTTTTTTTTTTTATTATTGATAGGTTCGCGTTTGACTACCTCTTCCGGTTTCTAGGACTTTTTAAGCAATCTCGCATCCCAAGCAGGCCCTAGTGCCAATGAAGCTGAGCTTTCTATGGGGTGCGCATGAAACAACGTGTCTTCGACTCAGCAGGCCATGACGTTTTAAGTATGATTACTTAATTCTTATTCCAGTGTGGGTAAGAGACAGAGCTATAGTCTGTCTCTTACCCACATTGGCATAAGATAAAAACTATCTTACTTTGAACGTCCTGGTAACGGCCTAGCCTTTGTCGGACAGCGAGTGAACCAACCCTTGCACCATGTATTAAACCCATTTTTGCTCACCGTACCAATTTAGGAACACCTACCGAAACGAGTATTTACGCAGTTTTATTTTCCATAGTCTAAGCCGCAAAACAGCAAAAAAGTTTGTGTAGGTATAGAAAAACCTTATTTCTTTTTCCTTGTTTAAAATTTATTGCTACATGTGCCAATTTGGGTACAACACAAAAAAAGTAAAATCCATTTTTTTCATTATTCACGTACTTACTGTTCTTTATCCCATATAATAAATATATAAATAAAATTTCAATTATATCCTAGTAGTTTTTTAGTACTAATCACATTCACATACACAAACATGCATAAAAATCATGCAAAATTTACTTACTAATATCTATTCTACTTACTCAATCACAGAGTTTCTGAAAAAATAAAACAAAGTAAGGGAAAGATAAATCAAAAGATAGGGAAAGCAACTTGAGATACCATGCTGCTACTTGGCATGCTCGTTAGGTACACGAATGGCTTACACATTTTACATGCTGCTTAGATGCCGTCAAATTGCGTTAAAAGGCTTGTTTTCACGTTGCTAGTAAAACCGAGACAGTAGGCTTTGGCATAACCAGTAACTAATGAATCTAAACTAATATTCGAATTAGGCTTCATCAGAAGGTTTAACCTCTCAGGCCCCAGTGTACCAAATTTGGAACACCTCGGTACCAGCTGAATTAAGTCTTATTTTTACGTAATAGGTTTAAGTTAGCTGATATGAGGTGTACCGTATTCGGTAGACTAGTGCTGGAGATGTTAAAGCCAACCCAAAGGGCAATGAAAAGGGCTATGCTCGAAGTTTTGAAATTAAAAAAAATCTGAAATGAAGATATCCGCAGAAGGTTTCCGATATTGCCCTAAAATAGCAAAACATTTGTGTGGCAAAGCATTTTAGGGGCAGTTTAAGTGTCAGGGCATTGCTGGCAGAACAGATGGTCGATGGGGCCGAAAGGTTCTGGAGTGGCGACGGCGCACCGGAAGACGCAGCTTTGCAAGGCCTCCCACAATGTGGACCGATGAATTGACGAGGGTCGCTAGAATCCGATAGATGCGAGACGCGCAGAAACGTTCGATGTAGTGACACTTGGGGGAGGCCTATTGTCAACAGTCGGTTGAAATGATGATGATGATGATAATGAATTTAGGTATTTGCAAATACGTATGTACGTCTATCTTATTTTGGCTTTTCGCTCCCTCTTCATGGATATACATGTTTACTCAACACTTTTTTAGTAACATGCGTTTCATCATCATCACCATCACAAAGACAAACGATTCCCTTTCAACTTTTCAGTCACTGGCGCCGCTATCAAACTTCCTCTAATATACTCTTTTCCTACTTTATTCATTCTAGTCACACCACACATCCATTTCAAAATGTATGGGCTAGATCATAGGTAATCATCATCAACAACATCATCATGATGATAATCTAGAAGAAAAACCATCTTAGACACTAATCTGCATGGTTCTCATATGATTTGACCATTACATGTTTACTGAATGGACTTTAAAAGAGACTTTGACCCCTGAGTTTGTTTCGGTGTTTCTTCTCAGGGTAGTCAGTTAGGAACCACCGGCCTCATCTATTTTAAACTGACGAAAAAAATTACGATGTTTGAAAAAAAGTTACGTTAATTGGCCAAAATTGGCACGATTTCAAGAAATAGGTCTAGTTTCTTAGGTAATATTATAACAACGTGTCAAATCCTATTTTAGTAAAAAAATTTGATAGGTTAGAGCTTGAGAAATAGGTACTCAAGTTCAAATGCTTGTTGAAATGGGGGGTTAGGACGGGTTTCCAAATTGAGTGTTTCAATTAATAACGTGTTTAACCCTGTTTGAATGCCAAATTTAGACCGGTTTTCAGACTAGAGCTTGTGAAATACTCAACTTCCAAATGCTTATATCAGAAATGGGGGGTGGACGGGTTTCTAAATTGAGTGTTTCAATTAAAAACGTGTCAAACCCTGCTTGAATGCCGGTTTTTAAGCTAAAGTTGAGGAGAAATACTAAACTTCAAATACTTTTACCAGAAATTGAGGTTTAGTCTTTGAATCCGGTCATTTGAATATAAAGAGTTGTGTTGTTTAAATCTGTACCTCAGAGATAAACAACATTATCCGATCCGGTTATTGTTTTTCATTATTTTCCGATAACCTACCACAGTGTTGTCTTTTTAACCCGAAGCTTGACTGGCAGAGAATGCCTTGTTGCATTAAGTCCGCCTATGTACCACTACTATATATACATGAAGTTTAAATAAATTATTTGACAAAAACAAAATTACAGGAGTGAAAAATGCGCGGATAGAAACTCAACGTTATTTTGTTTTTTTATTAGACAAAATTATTATGTATTACACACAATTACAGTAAAGTTCATTCTTATCTAATTTTTATGAACTTGAGACGTCTACAATTTACGGTCAACAGGGTGTCCGATTTCGAGAACTATATTTTTTTTTTGTGGGTATTGAGGAACTCAAATAATGACTAAAGAACTAAATAAAACCGAAGTCAATACTACCGACCTAAACCGTTGTAATCGCCAACTTCGAGGATAGTAAATTCTATAAAACAAAAAACTTAGGTTTAGGCTGCTCGCCCACGTCCGATATATAGTCGGTGACCGATTTTATGTAGGAGAAAAGCAAATAGTAATAGTGCAACGCACACGTCATACAAAAAGTCGGTCAGAAATACAGAACAATGTTATAAATATACAAAATCGGCCTGATTATTTATCCTACAAAAAGTCTGACTTGGGCGAGCAGCGTTATGCTCCAGAATATTCTGCGAAATTAAAATTAACATTTTTGACAATGCAATTTAGTATCTGCTAACAAAAGTAATAAATGAACACTTATATGCGAAAATAACTTTCTTCCTGCCGGGAGTAGCTTGGTACCCCTTGCCCTTAAGATTCTGATCACAATATCTACATATATTTAAATGAATAGCTGTTCTTTAGTTTCGCAAATACTCGAGAACGACTGGACCAATTTGGAAAATGTTGGTTTTGAAATATATTTTGTTGTAGTCCAGGGAAGTTTTAAAACAGTGAGAAAAAATGGAAAAATTCACGAAAAAATAGTCAATATGCAACGCCATCTCTAATTAAAATGCCATTTAAATAAAATTAATTATGCAGGTTCTGGTAATGCCAGTAGATGGCGTTATCTTTTGACAGGTTAGCTTAGCTGTCCCCGCTCTCAGGCCTCAAATAAAAACGCCGCCACAAAAAAAAAACGCTAGAAGCGGCCAAAAAAAATAGGTAGAAGCCGTTGCAAAAAGCAGCTGAAGCGCGCGACAGCTTGTGGCCGGAGATGCTTAAAGCAGCTTCTAGAGTTTTTTTGCACCTTTCACCGCACACCGAGCCACAAAGGCCGCCTCAAAAAGAAGCTCGATGCGGCGTGTTTTTGAGGCCCGCGTGCGGGGAGGCTTAGGCAGTACAGTTTGCCTTGTCAGCTAGTTTTTTTTTTTGTATACTTATATAATTGATAATAATAATACAATGCTGTTCCCAAAACATCTACGTAGTTACGAAGTCCTGAAGAAGAATTGCAACAGAAAAGCTATAAAGAAGCAAACTACAAGCGAAAGTAAAAATAAAAGCATGCAATAAATGTATTTTTAGCCATTGATACCAATTAAGATATTTTAGAGTGAAAATCGAAATAAAATGTATTCACTAGCACTTTGTTTTTTTTTTATTTGCTTAGGTAAGTATCTTTATGTCTAGTTTATTAAAGGGGTGAACAGACAGTTGCAAACTAGTGTTCCAACTAAGGTGACCTTGGTTTATGTTATATGTTTATTTAGGTGTACAATAAAGATTTTTTTTTCACAACTATCACACTACGCCGTCTAGTCCCAAGCTAAGCAGTGCTTGTGTTATGGGTACTAGACAACTGATAAACATATATTTCTAAATATATATATGTATTTAAATTACACCCAGACACAAAACAAATGATCATGCTCATCACATTAACGTTTGTCCTGGATGGGAATCGGACCCACGACCTCCAGCATAGCACTCAGGGCCACTAACCACCAGATCAACAGGCCAGTCAAAGTTAAAAAAGTTTATTCAATAAAAAAAATCCTCTCAATTGATATCAAAGGCTAATTTGAAAAAAAAAACATAATACCCCTTACCTGGTAGTTAAATTAACATCTTTAATTTTACCCTCATTTACCACAACCAAGCTGCTTGCGTTAGAAAGGACAGTGAATTCTGCATTTCTAGACAAAGAAAGAACAAAAAAAGACATACAGAAAAGAAAAACAAACCCTTAAGCGGAGTATACCCTTAGGCTGCTCGCCCACATCCGATTAATCGGTGACCAATTTTTTTGTAGGAGAAAAGTAGAACACACTTATGGCAATAGTGCAACGCACACGTCCTACAGAAAAATGTTACTGAAAAATCGGCCCGATTATCTGTCCTACAAAAAGTCTGACGTGGGCGAGCAGCGTTAAGCGGAAAATACACAAGATGAGGCATACCTGCAAGTAGGGTTGCCAACTCTAGTGTTAAAAACCAGTATTATACTGTTTTTCACTACATAATACTTTTTACTGTTCAACAAAAATAAAGTATGGTCTGTCGTAAAAAGTCAAACGACTTGGGTAATTATTAGGCCAAAATCTGTTGTAGTCAACATTAGTTCAATAATCAAGGTTGATTAAGAGGCGAACGGCGAGCCATGGGTAGCTCACTATCCATCCGTCCGGTCACTGTCCGGACCGAGCCTAAGACGTCGACGGCGCGCACTGTTCCCGCGCGCCTCAAGGAGTTGTCAGCGACAGGAGGGGCCTAGATGGGTCGAAGCCTACTGGGGCCAGGGTTATACGAAAGGAACTCGAGCCCCGGTATGAAGGCTAGAAGGAACGGGGTGGGGTATTTAGTCAGCAAGAGTCTGACACTATCTTCCACTCCACTCAACTCCACCCAAGAGCGGGGGTTGTCATAAGATGATTTTTGTCCACCGAAAAAAAAAAGGTTGATTAAGAGGTCTTGATCATTGTTTACTAATAGAAGAACTTTATAAAAAGTATCGAATATAAGTATTGTTACGCCGTTAAATTTCAACACGTCATATCTCCGACAAAATAAAGAGTGGCAACGAATAATTAAAACGCATTGCTGTTCGAAAGCTCTAGAACCAAAGTACCTACCTAGCCTGGCAAGATCTGGAACATTCCGTCATAAGTACTCGTTGTACCTAGTATTTAGTAGGTATGTAATCTGTAGGTATCTGTAGGTGGATAAGGGAAATGGTACTTTCCGCCATTAACAATAGAGTCGAAATTCGCGTGAGTGACTCGCGAAGGACAAAATAATAAAATTGATTTATGGCCGGATGCGACTCTATTGTTCTGGAACTATCCTGAGACGTCAGTATCTAGAATTTTCTTTGCTCCGCGTATAAATACGAGCCCCCGAACGGAAGTGAGTCAGTTCTGATTTCGACTGCGATCAAGAGCGATCTACCTAAGTGTGCAAAGTGATTTTATCTAACGACCGAGGCGATAGTATAACGGAACTCTAGTGCTAACTGTGATTTGGATTATTGTTGACTGGACTAATTACTGATTGTTTGTGGTAAATAAAGTTCTTTATTGGTAAATCGGCATTTAGTTACCCACGTACGTAACAGTATTTTTTTACTGATTAAATATTATACAAAATTACCAAGTCGTTTGACTTTTTAGACAGACTATAGTAGTAATAGTTTGCTAGTAGAAAACTCAGCTTTGGAGTTAAGCTCGCCTATGTACATGAAATCTGAAATCAACATATTTTGTTAATTATCATAAAGAATTAAAGTATACAAAATACTGTTTTCAGTATCAAAATGTTTAAAACTATACATGTAAGTGTTACAACTTGGCGCTCACACATTTTGTTTTTTTTTTTTTTTATCAAATCACAATAATACAGTTTCAGAACGAATCGAAATTTTAGTTATTTTTGTGGTGAAGGATATGAAGTTTTTAAAAATACTTTAAATTATTAAGTTGTGCGAGAAGCTCAAAGAAAAATGTTTATAATACTGTTATTTTTTTAAAATGATGTTTAATACTCTTCTTAGATAAAAAGAAAACGTTATTTTTTGTAAAGAAAAAGTTGGCAACCCTACCTGTAAGCCTATACACACTATTTTTTTAATTAGTACAAATACTTAAAGGTCCTTATTAGAAAAGTTCTTGTTATTATTTAAGTAGTCTTAAAATATAATATTCATACACAGCAAAGTTATTAGCGTTTGTTTATATCCCAAAACGACACTCAATTTATGGTAATATTGCACAGGCAAAATGGAAATTTTGATTAAGAATAAATAAATGACGATCAAAATGGACAATCACTGTGCGTAGTATTTTCCACTAGAAACTGTAATGAATTTTGGGATATTTTTTTTACTTTGGACTGCAAAAATATAATCAGTAACGGGTATTTACGTATAGAGTCTTATTCTTTTTGTACTAATTAAAAAATAGGGGTGTATAGTCTGTCTAAAAAGTCTAACGACTTGGGAATTTTGTATAATATTTATTAAAAAAATACTTGATATTTGATACTTTTTGTAAGGTTTTTCTATTAGTAAACTATGATCAAGATCTCTTAATCGACCTTGATTATTGAACCAGCGTTGACTACATCAGATTTCATTTTACTCTAACAATTACACAAACCGTTTGACTTTTTAGACGGACTCTAGCTGCAGGTTGCTGGCATGCCTGTGTCAATAGTGAAGGCAGCACAGCTGTGCAAGTAGCCTGAATGGTGACATACACTAATCAGAAGTTTTTGTGGTACACTGGCATATTGTGCTTTTTTTTTTTCTGTCGACGGGGAAAATCATCATTGACGAAACCCGCTCTTGGGTGGAGCGGGAGACAGTGTCAGAGTCTTACTGACTAAAAACCCCGCGCCGTTCCTTCTAGCCTTCATACCGGGGCTCTAGTTTCCTTTCGGATAACCCCGACCCCGGTAGGCTTCGACCCAGATGGGCCCCGGCATATTGTGCTTGGGAGGGGAGGCATACTTTTGTGCCAGTCACAGGCAAATGTAGGTACATGTTTGTTGCTTGCTTGCTTATTGTGCTGTAATGTGTTCTGATTGGTGGTTATCACAATAACATGCAAGTTACTTGCATACTTTTGTACCAGTAACAAGCAAGTGTACATGCTTGTACACACAAAAGTATAATAGTAATATTTCACTACCACTGACGTCTACCATATACCACTGGACAGGCTGTTCTACGTGTGACAGCTAATTTGTGCGTATTTGAAGCGCCACTCGCGAGCTTCCAGAGAACTAATTAATAATAATAATACAATAATAATAATATTCCACAACTATCACACAACGCCATCTAGTCTCAAGCTAAGCAGAGCTTGTGTTATGAGTACTAGACAGCTGATAAACATACTTATATATTTCTAAATACATACATATTATAGATAAATAACACCCAGACACAGAACAAATGATCGTGCTCATCCCACAAACAAATTTTGACTTAAATGCAAATGGCTGCAGAGAAGTATACACTCACACACAGACACACAGTACTCTGAAGTTTCTTTGCATTTTGAATTAATTTTGCTTATTCTTGCTTTACGAATTATACAAGGTGTAAAAACAGCCCTCCGCAAACTTTGTCAATTACTCAATCGAAAAAAAAAAAATCTGCCTCTCCATACAAAATTAAAAACTTGATTGGACAATTTGTATGGCGAGGCTGATATTTTTTTTTTCCAAAAAAAAAAATCTTGTGGAAGGTTGTTCAGTTTCGTCTACTGAGCAAACCCTTAAAGTTTGCGGAGGGCTGTCCCTTACACCTTGTATAAAACCTATATAAAATAAGTTCATGTGTATATTGTAAGCGGTGTGACATTACTAGTTTTAGTACCGTAGACTCTCACTACGGTCGACAGCGCCAAAATGGCGAATATCAAACGGGCACAAAAGCACTTTGACGGCCGCCAGTCCAGTATGGTATATAGCAGAGGTCAGTGTTCACAACTTACACACCGCACCATTAGTCCCAAACTAAGCAGAGCTTGTGCTATGAGTACTAGTGTCCGACCGAAACTCGCTTTTCAACCAAAACCGAATTTCGGCAACAGTTTCAGCCGAAACCGAAACAGCCTTACAAGGGCCATGTTTTAGAGGGGAAAATAAGGAAAACGTTATTCTAATCAGTCAGTCCTTATTTTTTTGATGATTAGGCTCGTGAACAGAGCAAAATGTCTTCGTTGCTTACTTTTTCCTTGGAAGAAATTTAACATGCTTAACATGACCGATCACAGCGCGAGAACTCCCGAGTGCAGTTTCAGTTTCGGTCGTAGTTTCGACAGGTTTGCCACCGAAACCGAAGCTCGTTTTTTTGCCGAAACTCGACCGAAACCGAACATTCGGTCGGACACTAATGAGTATTAGATAATAAATTTTTAATACTCATAGCTCAACTCCTGGCTAGATTGCCAATAAAACAAAAGTAATTCTGTAGAATTGGTTAGTGTTTACTAAAACATCAGAAGATATCTACTTAAGGTAGCCATGCACGTTAGGGTGTACCTGACAGGTTTGCCTGCAGTCATATCTGTCAGGTAAGATTATATGTAAACCTGCACAGTTGTGCAACATACACGCTCTGGTTTACCTGTAAAACTCGACTGTACAGGCAAAGCTGTCAGGTATACCCTCGCGTGTATTTTAGATGAAATTTCTTGGCCACAAACTTCCACAAACCAGTTCTAAGACAAGACTAGACTACTAAAAACTACAAAAGTGCACAAGTGTACCATACAATACAGGGTGTAACACCTCTCCATATAAACTGTCCAATCAAGTTTTTAATTTTGTATGGTGAGGTTGATTTTTTTTTTCGTTTCCTGAAAAATTTCTTGTGGAAGGTTTTTCAGTTTCGTCTACTGAGCAAGCCCTTACTGTCCTTACACACGGGCCTCAAAAGACGCTAGAAGCGGCTACAAAAAAAAGCTAGTAGCGGCCACAAAAAAAAAAAAAACTAAAAGTTGCCGCCAAAAACAGCTGAAGCGCGCCACAAAAAAACCGGAGAAGCTTGAAGCCGCTTCAAGCTTCTCCGGCGTGCCGCCACAAAAACACGTCGCACACGTATCACAAAAAAGGCCACCTCAAAAAGAAGCTTGAAACGGCGTTTTATTAAGGCCTGTGCGCGATAACACTTAGAGCTTGTGGGGGCCTGTCCCTTACACCCTGTATATTGTGGTGATATAACATACAGAATTTCAGCCAAAAAAAGGATACTAATTAAGGAAAAATAAAGCCACTACTACCAAGTATCCGACTACTATTCGGATGGGACTACTTTGGAATATAATTTCCACTAACCGGCAGCATTCGCGAACGCAAAATTTTCATGCAAGACTATTACTTTTACGGATGATATTTTTAATATCTAATCAAAGTATTTTTCTAATTCCAAATATCCGAGTTACATATTACTTGTCGCATCTATTATGCGAGCAGAATTTAAATATAAAACGAAAACAATAAGTAATTAAAAAATAGAAACTGAAACACTACTAATGCTACCTACATATTACCATTTTTTTAATGTAATAAATCTTTATAAGCCCCATCAAAAATATAAAACCATGCAAGTCGAAAACAACAATATAAAGGGCAATAGCATCTCATCTAATATAAACTAACTAGTAGAGAAAAGTGGCTGTGGCTATGGAGCAGAACTTTTATTTAGCCAAGCAATTTTACCAACGATATAATCTTCCAATTTATAATATGCTTGTCTACATAGTGTGCGTTTAATGCACGTTTTAAACTTTGATTCATTTAGTTGGACAATTCCAAGTAGTTTCTATTTTTTTTATTATAAAGTTTTACTAAGTACCCCAAAAAATAATTATGTAAAAATAAATCGATGTTGATCTAATTTGTTCCTATTTGTAGCATTAAAATTGTGCCTGTCTATTGTTTCAGTAAAAAAATGAATATTTTTGTTTTGTTTTCATAATTGACATGGCACCCTCATAATCTTATCCTAAAATAGTTCTCCTAGAGAATCGTGCCCGTGAAAAATATACAATATTGCTCTGATAGCTCTTTTCTGCAGAATAAAAATAGACCCTCAGCTCGTCCCCATAATAAAATACCGTAAGAAAATAACTAAAATAGACCAGTCGCACGGTACATATCTACATCGGTAAATTGACGGATGGTTTCGACAGCATATGTAAATTGAATCTAATTAACTTTGTATGTTCGTCTGTAAGGTAGGTATTTATCTATGGGCCAAGATGCCTGATATAAACGATTTATTGTTATATGCTGCTGAACCACAGTATAGATAGGTACAGAAGACAATCTCATGTATGTACTTCACTTTTTATACCTACGCTCGGTGGACGCACACTAATGAGCGTTTGAGTCGGAAATGTTCGACGAGTGGCGGAGTGACGTTACCGAGATATCGTGTCCGTGAGCTTTGTCTATGTGTGCGTTGCTCGAGAGCGCTTTGTATGTAGTTTGACTTCTGTACCTATATATTTTGTGATTGTAGCCTCGAGTCAAGCGTGTTTCCTAGTAAAACCGTGTTTTCGACAAATTCTAGTTTATCTTTGTTCAATACTATTTCACAATTATTACTTTTAACATTCGATAAAGTTAATCTTACAATGCATTTTCTTTTTTTTTTCACTTAAACCTTACTTGCTAATATAGCTTGGTATCTGCTGATTAATTATACTTATACATACTTATAATTGAAGTTTTGTTTTACTAAGGCGCTGCGCAAACGGGGACACTTTTTGTTCCATTTACCGATACCGAACACTTTTTGATCGTCATTGGTATGTGTTAAGTGGAAGCAACTGGACACGAAAAATGTTTACGTATGCGCAGGGAGTGGATGATTTCATACTGGTTCTAAAGAAATCAAATATTGATAGGTAGCTTGTATCTGACACAAGATACAAAAGTGTCCATGATTTCGCCCTGTCTTCATAAGAATAATACTCGTCGATCCCACAAAGATTTGTCGACATGCTGGATAGATTATAAGAAGGCCTATGACTCTGTTCCACATATATGGCTCATGAGGGTGTCAGAGTTGTATTAAATAGATGCAACTCTACGCACCTTCCTTGAGTCATTTATGGGGAATGGAACACAGTCCTTCGCTATCTAGGATGTCGATCGATCCGGGGGGACGATGAGCCATGGATTAAGCGGGGTGTATTCCAGGGCGACAGTCTGAGTCCACTTTGGTTTTGCTTAGCCCTGAATCCTCTAAGCACGTTGCTGGAGAAATTAGGCTTGGGGCTATCTTTTTTCAACCATTAAAGCACTTCCGTCGGATTAACCCGACGAGTATTTTCGTGTCCCATTCGCCAGGTTCGTGTGTTTGTGACAGGATATTCCATCTCGTGTAGCTCTTCAACCTCCATAGGTGACAGAAGAGATGACGAGATGGAGTATTTAGTCGTGGATGTTCGACCCTGGCAGAATGTACGCGAAAGCGTTTGTGTATCCAACGTTGGCAGTTAATCTTATAAATAAAAGATCTAAGTACTAAACTTATTAATATTTTGCTGAACGTACCTCCTTGTAACATCTAAATCGGGTTCTCGTTGCAAACTATCATGTAAACAAATATAATATACAATGCATATTATACTTATTGAAAATATGATAAACTGATTTCTCCGTGAACGATACCATCGCTTGACCATCACTGACATCTGAAAATATAAGAAAACAAGCAATTTAGAACAAAGTTAATTCTGGTATAATTATTTTTTTATAAAACCAAACATGTTGCAAAGAGATTTAAGGTAGTGGAAGATATAGCGTGACGAGTAACAGGATAGAATGAAAGAAAAAAACGTGTTGCGCCGACCCCAAATAACACGGGACAAGGGCAGGAAGATGATGATGAGATGATGATGACCAGTTATTATATTTTTATTAATTAACTACCGACCAGATTCCGAACAGCAGGAGCCGACGACGCGATAGGCCAAGAAGATGGCGTGACGATTTGGACTCCTACCTTAAAAGGATTGGCCAGAAGTGCCGGCGAAGCGGTAGGCCCAGAAGGAGATGGCGTGACGATTTGGACTCTTACCTTAAGGATTGGCCAGAAGTGGCTAAAGACAGTAAAGAGTGGAATAACAGAAGGGAGGCCTTTGCCCTCCAGAGGGACACAACGAGCTCATAATAATAAGACTGTCCCTCAGTCTGTCAATGTTGTATAAAGATAAATAAGAGAGAGAAGAAAAATAATTTAGAGTCTAAGTGTGGCACACGCGCCTCAAAAAAACGCCGCTTCATGCTTCTTTTTCAGGCGGTCTTTTTTTCCGTTCCGCCACAAAAAAACGATTGAAGCCGCTTCAAGCTTCTCCGGCCAATAGCTGTCGCGCGCTTCAGCCTATAGCTTTTTTTTTGTGGCCGCATCTAGCGTTTTTTTTTTGTGGCGGCGTTTTTTTGAAACCCGTTTGCGGGGACAGTAAGAGACGAGAGTCGTGAGTCATGTTTAGGTGTCTTCAAGACTAGAGTGAATAGGCTCTTAATAAAGTAGTGCGATACATCATCAACGTTTGCATCACTGTTTTGTATCAGGTGAGATCGCAGACAAACACTAGTTTATATCATAGGATACGATAAATTTTGTATACGATTGAGAGCAGTGGTGGCCGAGTGGTAATGGCCCCGACTTACGAGCTGTGTAGGTCGCAAGTTCGAACCCAGCCAGGCGCATTACTTTGTGTAATTTATTTCATCACCACTGCTCTCAAAACGGCGAAGGAGAACATCGTGAGGAAACCGGCATGTCCTAGAACCAAAAATGGGCCCGCGTGGTGGATTACGAGGAGGCCTAGTCCCAGCAGTGAAAACGTTAAAAAGGCTGATGATGATGATAAATTTACCCTCATTCGTAATATCCTGGAACACATAACTCTGTAAAACATACACTAAACAGAAGAACTTATCAATTTATTGAACAAAGTACCTATTACACATAATAATACTAGTTCTACAGGTTGTTTAAAAAACTGTTAAACCCGAAACCTAAAAAAATCCAATAATAATAAATAACTTAAAATACATTTTCGATAACAGTAAAGTCAGTGTAAGTACAAATACTCGTAAAAAACTCAATTTTTATTATATTTGCAATTTTATTACAATATTTAGTAGCTTTTAACGTTTTTATATATAACTAGCTTTTGCCAGCGGCTTCGCCCGCGTACATAAAATATAGCCTATGTCACTCAGGAATAAAGCAGCTTTCTATCGGTGAAAAAATTTTAGCAATCGGACCAGTACTTCCAGAGATTACCCGCTACATACAAACTTACAAACATACAAACTTACAAACTTACAAATTTTACCTCTTTATAATATTAAGTATAGATAATAATAATAATATATGAGGGACGGGACGGTTGACGTGTGTCGGGCATGTCATCGTTCGGGTGAGTCTATCAGACATATTATCTCTGGTTGTTCTCGTCTGGCTAACGGCGAGTACTTGCACAGGCATAACCAAGTAGCCAGGATTCTTCACCAGCAACTTGCTTTAAAATACAACCTAGTGGATTCTGAGGTACCGTACTACAAGTATGTGCCCGACCCAGTTCTTGAAAATGACCATGTCACGTTGTACTGGGATCGGTCTATCATTACTGACCGGACTATTGTAGCCAATAAGCCGGACATAGTGGTGATAGACCGATTAGCGCGCCGCGCTATGATAGTCGATGTCACCATCCCGCATGACAAGAATCTCGTGAAAGCTGAGAAAGAGAAACAAATAAAATATCTCGACTTAGCACACGAGGTTGTCGACATGTGGAATGTGGACTCGGCTATCATTGTTCCGATTGTCGTGACCGCCAATGGCCAAAAGCTTCGATGACCATCTGTCGAAGCTGTCGTTGCGCGGTTGGATCAAGGGCCTGATACAGAAGGCAGTACTCCTCGATACGGCACGCATTGTGAGGAGGTTCCTGTCTCTGGAGCCCTAACCACCGGTAGCTTGGACCCTGCTCCCGACATCGGTGGACCACTATTTTTTGTATTTTTAAATGTTTTTTTTTTTTTTTATATTTGTTTTAAAAAATATTTAAAAATATCAAAAATATGTACCTATAATTGAGAAATAAAGATAATAATATTCCACAACTATCACACAACGCTGTCTAGTCCCAAGCTAAGCAGAGCTTGTGTTATGGGTACTAGACAACTGATAGACATACTTATATATTTCTAAATATATACATATTATAGATAAATTACACCCAGACACAGAACAAATGATCATGCTCATCACATAAACATTTGTCCTGGGTGGGAATCGAACCCACGACCTCCGGTATAGCAGTCAGGGCCACTCACCACTAGACCAACAGGCCAGCCACATGTATGTTGTATGTATTAAAATATTAAGTACTTAATACATGTAAATTATAGTAACGAAATTCCATTGATTCCGGCCACATTTCGACTGTTCATGTGTTTAAGGATAGCGCTATTTACATATCTTCTTTCTTCTTCGATATATATAAAAATGAAACTCGTCTTCCGTTGTCACTACATAGCATGAAAACGGCTTGACCGATTTGGCTGATTTTTTTTTGTTGTGATTGTTATTGTGAGGAAAAGGTTCTTATGGAAAAAAAATAAAAATTAGGGTAGTGTAGGGTAGAGTAAGGTAGTGTAGGGTAGAGTAGGGTAGGGTAGGGTAGAGTAGGGTAGAGTAGTAGGGTAGAGTAGGGTAGAGTAGGGTAGAGTAGGGTAGAGTAGGGTAGAGTAGGGTAGAGTAGGGTAGAGTAGGGTAGAGTAGGGTAGAGTACGGTAGAGTAGGGTAGAGTAGGGTAGAGTAGGGTAGAGTAGGGTAGAGTAGGGTAGAGTAGAGTAGGGTAGAGTTGGGTATAGTAGGGTGGAGCAGAGACGAGCGGGAGCGAAGCCGCGCGGGCAAAAGCTAGTATACAATAACTTGTAACTTGACTATTCCCTCCTTCCGCATCCACACATAAACAAATCTTTTTTACATTCCGTTCAACCGATTTGGACTTCTATTCCAAAGGCATAAGTATGGTATTAGTGCGCGCCGCCGACGACTTGGGCTTAGTCCGGACAGTTACCAGACAATCGGCCAGCGAGGTTACCCATTGTTCGCCGTCCGCAAGCCCGCGCCCACTGTGGGCGGAAATCGGGATCGGAATCCCGGCGGCGGCTAGGGCGCTGTGAGTGCCGTTGCCTGATGCGGTCGGCCTCCTCCTTTGCTAGCATTACTGCTTCGCAAAAGGAGGATTTGGACCATGGCCTGTACCTAGGCCACGCGCGAGAGATCTCCGCTGCCGATCGCCCCCACGAGGGCACGGCGATGCTCTGCCCAAGCGGTGCACACCTCCACTGTGTGCTCCACCGTGTCCTCCGGGTGTTCCGCACAGTGGCGACAGCCAGGCGTCACTTCCGCAGGAATTCCGCATGACGCAGGAACCGGCGTCATGCGGAAGGTGAGGACGCCGTGAGGTCTTTCCAGCCTCGCCTCGAAGACGGGACTTACCGCCAGAATTGTGGCGTGCCCACTGTCGAGGGTATCATAAATGTTTTCTATGTACATAAAACCTTTAACTTTTAGATATAATAAAGAGAATTAGTTGCCTTACAATACTCTATGCTCAGTCGCTAACCATGTATCACAAAGAGAATAATACAATTGAGCGGCATCAGAAGAAATGTCTTAGAAAAACTGTCATCCTATGCTTCAGTGAAGACGAAAAATATTTAGTTGCGAAAATAAACTGGATTTAGGTCCAGTCGTTTTGCCATAATACGATTTACAATGGTGCAATGCACAACTCGGCATATTTCTCCAAAAAATATTTTCTTTTGGTGCGTATAGCCGACACAAACGCGACTTGACAGGTACAGGTGACAGCGACTTGTTACTACTTTAGTAACAAGTCTCGGATTAGAATTTTATACGCTATGTCCTGTCTATTGGACCTATTTTTTTATGTCTTTGGTGTATCATTACATTACGGTGACTTCTCAGACTTTTGTTGATTAACCGTTTCCGACGTCTTTATGTCGACACCGTCACCGGCCCACGCTAAAAACCAGCGCTGTGATCTCGACACATTATACATGAGGCCACAGTTCTATCACAAAACTAGCTGCTCCCAGCGGCTTCACCCACGTGATAGCAGAAAACTATCCCAAGGGAACATACTTCAGGGATAAAAAGTATCCTATGTCCTATTCCAGGACATGGTTTACTCGTGTACCAAGTTTCATCAAAATCGGTTTTGCCATTTAGGCGTGAAAACGTAACAAATAAACAAACAAACTCACTTTCGGTTTTATAATATTAGTAAGGATAGACAGGTAAGTAGACAAGTCAATCTCATGTATGTGCTTCGGTTTTTATACCTACGCTCAGTAATTGCGCTAGGGTCGGCTGCGCCGTATTCAGAAAACCACCTACTAAACAGTTATAGTTAGTCGTTCATTGTGGCGACACTTAGTGCACAAAATATGTAGGTAGGTACAGAACTCAATCTACAAACATAGCGCGCTCGAGCAACGCACACATAGACACCGCTCACGGACACGATACTCGTATCTCGGAGCGCTCGGCCCGCGCGTAGAGATGGGTTTCTACCCGGTAAATACCCAAAATACCCAAATGCAGGGTTTTTACCCGGGTAAATACCCAAATGGTGGGTATTTACTTTTTGGATATTTTTTGTTTTTATACATTTTTAGCAATAAAAAAATGTTCATCAAATATGTTTTATGCATGAAATGTACGTGGTGTCGGCAAAGAATAATTTTCTACTCTACAAATCATGTAAAAATTGCACTTCCGTATTTTTTTAATAATTTGCATCTGTATTTTATTTGGGACACTTACACAGATATACAAAATTAAGAAACCACACGTAGAACACTTAAGATAAAATTAAAAATTAAAAACATAAAAAGAATAAACAAAAACATTGTAGGTATAAGTTATTTATTGTTACAAACTTGAAAATCAGTTGAAATTTTACATTTATGCAAAAGTTACAGTTAAACTTCATTTAACAAAAATAATAATCAGGCGTTAAAACGTAAAAATATACGAAAGGAGCCGAATTTATAACATGGAGGTGTTCAAAACATATAAACGATCTAAAATTTAACTAAACTTTATTTAATAAACCGTCCCAAAAAGTGTTAAAGGTTTGTACCCATGGTTTTGGGTATTTACCGGGTAAAAACCCTTTTATACCCAAATTGGGTATTTACCGGGTAAATACCCAATTTGGGTATAAAAAGGGGGGTTTTTACCCACCGCCCATCTCTACCCGCGTGTCGAACATCCGGCTCAAACGCTTATTAGTGTGCGTCCACCGAGCGTAGGTATAAAAAATGAAGTACATATATGAGATTGTCTTCTGTACCTAAAGAGTAGTAGAGCACAAAATATGTGTTCTGTGCGTTGCTCGAGCACGTTTTGTATGTAGATTGACTTCTGTACCTATATATTTTGTGGTTTTATGCTGAGCGTTCGGCCGTTTTGCGCGGATATGACGATGACGTATATTTTGAAAATTAAATACATACATACATTCATCATCATATCAGCCGAAAGACGTCCACTGCTGGACATAGGCCTCCCCCAAGCGTCGCCACAACGACCGGTCCTGTGCGTCACGCATCCATCGGATTCCCGCGACCCTGACCAGGTCGTCGGTCCACCTTGTTGGAGGCCTTCCAACGCTGCGTCTTCCGGTACGTGGTCGCCACTCCAGAACCTTTCGTCCCCATCGACCATCTGTTCTGCGTGCAATGTGCCCTGCCCATTGCCACTTAAGTTTGGCGACTCTTCGAGCTACGTCGGCAACCTTGGTTCTCCTGCGGATATCTTCATTTCTGATGCGATCACGCAGGGAAACTCCGAGCATAGCCCTTTCCATCGCCCTTTGGGTGACTTTGAGTCTTTTTATAAGGCCCATTGTAAGCGACCACGTTTCGGAGCCATACATACATTAAATAAGGAAAATATTATTTTCCCTATTTAATGTAGGTATAATGTTTGTTAGCTTGTTTTATGATTGCGTCATTTGCACTTAAACAATAATTAATTTTTAATTAAAGAAAAATTAATAATTAAAGAAACATTTCCTGTCAGGAATCATAACAGGAAATTAATATAATTAATTTTAATTATAATTAATTATAGTTTGACCCATAAATATGTATGTATAGATTTTTTTTTTAATATGTTTATGTATCGTGTATGTAGTTTTTTTTTAGTTTTAATTAGTTACAACATATAGTTTACAACTTATGTTAAGAGTAGATAGCTAAGGGGATGCAACTCGACACACAATTTCACTGTTTTTCATACAACCGCTCATAACCGATTATGTCGTTATTACACATTTTACATTAGATATTTTTTAAACACAGTATCTTGTAGATATTATCTAGGCTTCCATTAAAATCAATTTCTAAATTAGTGTAAAACTAAACCAGTAAAGACCTCTGAAAATCTCCTATTTTGTATGAACTTTACGTACCGAGGGCTGAGCTACCTTTCGGAGCTAACCCTAACCCCAGTAGGCTTCGACCCAGCTGAGCCCCTGCCGTTGCTGACAGCTCCTTGAGGCGCGCGGGAACAGTGCGCGCCGTCAACGTCTTAGGCTCGGTCCGGACAGTTACCGGACCGTCGGACAGCGAGCTACCCATTGCTCACCGTCCGCAAACCCGCGCCTACGGTGGCCAGAAATTGGGATCGGAATCCCAGCGGCGGCTGGGGCGCTGTGAGCGCCGTTGCCTGATACGGTCGGCCTTCTCCTAAGCTAGCATTACTGCTTTGCAGAAGGAGCCGACCGTCTGCCACCCCTCCTCGCTCAGAACCATGGCTTGTACCAAGGCCCAGCGCCCCCACGAGGGCACGGCGTTGCACTGCCCAAATGCACACCGCCACTGTGTGCTCCACCGTGGCCTCCGTGCGTTCCGCACAGTGGCGACATCCGGGCGTCACTACGTGCAACATACACGCTCCGGTTTACCTGTAAAACTAAAATGAACAGGCGAACCTGTCAGGGAAACCCTAGCGTGTATGGCTACCTTTACGCGTTGGCGACTTACGAGACCTGAGTTCCAGCAGTGGGAACATTAAAAAGCTGATTATGCTACTATGTTAGGGAATGTGGGCGTATTTTACAACTCTGCCCATTCCCTTGGGATGACTGCCGTCATGTTAAAATTTACTGTGTCAATGGGCGTAACTGTTGAATAATATATGACAGACCGATTACAGGAGATATGACAATCAGTATTACAAAACATCGGTCAGAAAAACCATTGTGTATTTTTGTTTAAAAATCATCAGGGCGATAAGGAAATGATATTGACTTTAGTTATAAGTCAAGGTCAAAAGTTAACAGTTTTATCGCCATCTAATCCCGATGAAGCGGGATTTTAGAATACGGAATAATTTGGTCTTCCAGGTTGATTTGATTTCAAATAAAAAGTATGTTCAATCACACAAATATTATTAAGACGAAAGTTCGTGTATGTTTGTTACTTTGTGCCTGAAATAATAAATTCTTCGGAATATTACAATATTTTAATTTAATTTTGTTAAGATTCTCTTAAATTAAAATAATGTACCTTTTGTATAAAAAATATTACTTATTAAATATTATTGTCCTATACTGAACTAAATAAACTATTATGTTAAAACCGGAAATCTGGAAAAGTTTGACGGATATTTAGATAATTTTTTTCTCGATATATCGAAGCCGATATTGATATTTTTATAAATATAAATTCATCCATATATTTCATCACTAGCGACATCCTTGTAGCCCGTGTGCGGGGATACTAAAGTATAATAAAAATAATATTCCACAACTATCACACAACGCCGTTTAGTCCCAAGCTAAGCAGAGCTTGTGTTATGGGTACTAGACAACTGATAAACATACTTATATATTTCTAAATACATACATATTATAGATAAATTACACCCAGACACAGAACAAATGATTATGCTCAACACACAAACATTATTTTGTCCTGGGTGGGAATCGAACCCACGACCTCCGGCATAGCAGTCAAAGTGATTTGGACCTTCTTTTATCTAAATTTCGCTGTGGCTTCATGCAGTCATGTTATCGTGCGTCAGGGCGCTCAGTTGTAACGTTCTTGTTTTCATGATATAAATCATTCCACGTGGCACGTCATGCTAGAATATCGCGTTAGTCGTGAAGAGAATTAACTCAAAAAGAGGTATTTAAAAATTGAATCGTAAAACGGATCCAATTTTCAAATATCAATATCATCTTTTTTGTCGGAACAGTTAAAAAAACAAGTATTTCAAAATAACAACATGAAACAGGTATCTTAGAATCGAAATAACAGCTCTTACTGATTCGCCTATTCCACAAACAACCGTAGTAGCCGTAACTTCGAAAGATACGAAGGAAACGATCTGGAACAACTATGTGAAACAGTTTCAAATGAAACATGCTCCTTTCTCTTCTGACTTATTATTATAGAAAGAGACAGTATCTGTCCTTTGGAACAAGCTCTTTGCTTCTCTTGTTCAGACCAAGTGTAATAGACAGAGATAGTATCTGTTCCCTGCATAGATTAAATCTATAGGTCCCTGCCTGTCACTGGTAGAAGTACTCTTTCTGAATCTGTTGAAATCAATGAGTCTTTAGTTACAGTGGAACAGGCTGTTATTTTGGACCTTTTTTCTACTTGGAACTGAAACAGGTTTCTAATTTTATATGTTCCAACCCACCTCTAATTCAACGTGTTTTGTTAAAATGCTTAGGAATGAAGGACTTTTTTGTAATTCATATTATTTTGTTCGCCTTGAATACATTTTATAAAACTGTTTTATCAGTGTCATTTGCTTTAGTCGTTCTATTTAAATTAAATAAATGATAGTATATTATATGACTAGGAGATAAAGCAGTGTCTTTAAGTCGAGAGCGGCATGTTGAATTACGAACGAAACGAAGTTTACTAATTTTAATCCCGAACGTCAGTGACGACCAAATCATATATTAAAGAAATTTAAGTATTATTACAAGTTAATTAAACAAACAAAACTTCACTAGGTACTCCAAGATTCTGTAGTTTCAATTTGCTATAACGCTCCCGTCAGTAAGCACGTTTTATTCTGTTTTTTTTTTTAGTGGCCTGTTTGAATTTTAAATAAACCGTTTTTATGTACGTACAATGTACGTAATTTTTTCACTTTTGTCGACGATTTTTGATGTTCCAAATTCAAATCTCTTTATTCCCTAGGGATCGGCCATACTGCATTATCTCCCGAGGGACAGAATGACTTGCTTTAAGAGGGTCCTTCTCCACTCGCTTATCGTAAACATCGAAAATGGTTTAAAAGCTTGTTACTTCATTTAATGCAATCCAACGCGATGTTTGACGAAAAGGCAACGCAAAAAAAGAGAGACAACGCCTAGAAACTCTCTTAGTATTCGGTAATTCCGAGATTTACTCGAAAATTTCACAAAACTTGCTCCAGGAAATAGCTGTTTTTTTTAAACCCTTAAAAGTTTTTGGAAAAAGTTGTCGTCATTTAGAATCTTAATAAAATTTGCAAGGTCTCTAGAGGAATACTTTTTTGACTTTTTTAATTTTTAGGCAAATTATGAAGTGTCAAAGTTCATACAAAATAGGACATTTTCAGAGGTTTTTACTGGATTAGTTTTACACAAATTTAGAAATTGGTTTCTTTAGAAACCTAGATAATATCCACAAGATACTGTGTTTCCAAAATATTTAATGAAAAGTGTGTAATAACGTCTTAATCAGTTATGAGCGGTTGTATGAAAAACAGTGAAAATGTGAGTCGTGATGCACCACCTTAAGTGATGTTTGCATGACGTATAAAAGGGCATTATCGAGTAGGTGATGTAAAATATACATATATGTCTAACTGGCCTGTTGCTCTAGTGGTTATGGCCCTGACTTCTAAACCGGAGGTCGTGGGATCGATTCCCACCCTAAGACAAATGTTTGTTTGTCACTAGATGGCGCTGTGTGATAGATGTGAATTATTATTATTATTTTGACACAAAAAAAATTAACTTCATGTAGGTACAGTAGTGGTACATAGGCGGACTTAATGCAACAAGGCATTCTCTACCAGTCAACCTTTCGGTTAAAAAAGACAACTGTGGTAGGTCATTATAAAAGGTTAATTGACTAAGATATCGCTGAACCAGATAGAAAAAAAAACCGACTTGAGAACCTGCTCTTAGGAAGTTGGTTAAAATATTTACAAACCGATTAATTGTTTGTTTATTTATGTTTGTAGAGTAGGTACCTAATAATCTCTGGCAATAAATATCTACTACTCCGATAACGATAAAATTCATTCATTGATAACATTACACTATCGTTACATAATTTTATAGACTTATCTATCAATTCAAATAATCATAGAAACGTCAATGACCTCTATCTGTCAAATGTTGATTGAAAAATACGGTTTGCCTCAAAAGGAAAAAACGGAACCCTTAAGGATCATTTTGTTGTCCGTTTGTCTAACTGTCTGTCTGTCAAGGTCAATCTCGAGAACGCGTTGAAATTAAAATCGTCAAGATTCTAAAGGACAATTTTTTTTTTCCTAATATCTTAAGACCAAAAAAAAAACACGTATTTTCTGGAACAAGTTTTGTAAAATATTCGAGTAAATAACAGAATAACCAAATGGTAACAGAGTTTTCAGGCGTTATCTCCCTTTTCTTTGAGCCGGAACTGCCCCACGAGCGGAGCGGGCCGAGGCGCTACATCGTGTCCGTGAGCGGTGTCTATGTGTGCGTTGCTCGAGCGCGCTTTGTATTTAGATTGACTTCTGTACCTATATATCTTGTGATATTACTAACATCATAAACTAACTTTTGTTCTATGACTTTGAACAAAAAATAATACATTTACCAAAAACAACACATTTTAACTCTATATTTTGCTACCTACCTACGTCTGTATGACGAGACGCAAGCGCATCAAGCACCCCCTCCGCTTAATCTCCTGCCCCTCCGATATTGTATTATCGCTTGCTTCGCATATAATTCGTAATATTTAGAACGTTCAATTTAAATATTTTTATTTTTGTAGGTAAATCGGATGAACTAAAATATGAAAGGTGCTGGAGTGGTGACCGCGTACCAGAAAACGCAGCGTTGGAAGGCCTCCTACAAGGTGGACCGATGACTTAGTGAAGGTTGCGTAAATCCGATGGATGTGGGACGCATAGGATAGTTTATTGTGGCTACACTTGGGGGAGGCCTGTGTCCAACAGTGGACGTCTATCAGTTGAAATGATGATGATGATGATGATGATGATATCCCAAAATGACAAGTTATGGAAGTATTTTAGGTCCTATTGTATGTGAATAGAAACAATAGTGAAACACTGCGCGTAGTTATTATCTAGAAGCCATTGATAAGAATAATTGATTCAATTAGCAATTTACCAATTATGACAAATTTTCGTCGACAATTTTATTGTGAGATATTTTTTTTCTTTTGACTACTCAAATATGATCTGTAAAGGGTTTAGATAGAGCCCCATTTTTTATACTTATTATAAAATAGGGGTGTTTATTCGTATACAAGATCACAATGCAAAATAGTACATTTCGATACAAGTGGGAAAAGTTCGTCATTGCAACCGAGGCAAAATTCACCCGAGCCGTACGCGAGGGGGTTATAGAGCCGAGTGCTGCCGTGACAGATCTCTACGTGTATCAAACGACGGTTTTCAACACACTTACGAAGAAATACTTACTTTTTCTGAAAATTACGAAGCATTTTTGTTTATTTTGTACTGAAGAAAATTTTCTAAAGTTGTCTTATATTTTAATTTTGATTTATATGGCAGCAGGCTATCGGAAGTATTTTTAAGCTGACAGAGGGGGTAACATGTAAAGAATAGGGTAGTTTCCAGTGTCAAATAATAATTACATTTTGTTTAGTCCGTATTTTAGATTATAAAAAAATATTGGACAAATACTTTTTCTTTTTTCGATTTAACAAAAAATAACAAAGTTATAGCCCATTAAAGTTACGTGTAACGTCACCCAGTGCTGCATTTTTTCGCTTTAATGGGCTATATCTTTGTAATTTTTGGTTTAATTTACAAATAAAAAAATACGTATCCTTTATTTTTGAATAATCTAAAAGACGGACTAATTACTTTTTTATGGTAACTAGCCTATTCTCTTCAAATCTTAATATTTTTTTTCACATATAATACTAATAAAAAGTAGATTATAATTTTTTTCGCGCTTTACTTTTGCAAGTTGAATAAGTAAATAGAAATTCTGCACTAGTGCAGAAAAGAGTAAATTACGTGCCTGGGAGCAGTTTTTCGAGTATGTGTAGGTAATGAAAATTACTTACCAATATTCGCTGCAAACAGCAATTTCCCTGATGCCTCCCCGTGCAATCCGAAACAAGACGTAGCCAAACCAGTTTTAGGCCAGAAAGCTCCGAACAGTGACGAAGCTGAAAAAGTTGAAAAACAAGCTTATAATGAAAATCATTTTTTCATAGCAAGCTTTTATAGCTCAGTATACCTATGTAATTAATACTCGTCAAGACGAATCATACGAGCCCAAACTCGAAGGGGCTATGTCGTTTAACTACCAAGTTCCTATTGCCACCTTCCGGTTCCATCATCAGATCAGCTCCTTGTCATAATAATTTTGTATTGTCATCTGATTTACACATGCATGCAAAATTTCAGCTCAATCGGTAACCGGGAAGTGGGTCAAATTTAATTTACAAGATTTGATAACAGACAAACATCGGGACAGGTGAAATTAAATAAAAGCTTGTAATATAAGTAAGACAGAATCATTTAAGGCCCAATGATTTAAGATCCGATAGCAGAAATCTCTTCCCTCATCTGTTATTTGATTATGACGAATATTATCGTTTATTCCATCGGCCACCCCTGATTTGGCCACCGGGATGGATGGCGGTTGGAACTTTTAATTCGCATCGGCCACCCCTGAATTTGCCACTGGGGTGGCGGTTAAAACTCTTAATTCCCATCGGCCACCCCTAAGCTTGCCACTGGGGTGACGGATGAAACTTTTTCATTCCCATCGGCCACCCTTGAGCTTGCCACCGGGGTGGTGGTACATTAATAGGTGGCGTGACCACCCCGGTGGTCAATGATTACTATTAAGTTTCATCTGCCTCTTTTGTAATAGAACAGTAGTTCAACCGCCACCCCGGTGGCCAACTCAGGGGTGGCCGATGGGAATAAACGAATATTATATGCTAGATAATGCGTTCATTAAAACATTGCGAAAAGGGTGCCTAGATAAATCTGGTGCCAATGATGTTAAACAATAATTTCTTGTTAGATTTTTGACATCAATTACCCTTCATTTGTTATTTGGGAAAGTCAGCATCAGCTGAAAGAATGTGCCCCACTGAAAAACTATAGGTTGCCTCCCTTTTTTGGTGCAAATAGGAAGGTTGCCTTGCATAAAGAGTTGAACAAATGGCATTAGAAACATTTTTACACATAAAAATTGGTGGCTAAATATTCATCCAAGTGGACATAGCATATGTACATAAATCAATCAATATTTCGTTCAAGAAAATGGATTTAAAGGTCAGAGGGACTCTTTTCGGGCGCAGCTGGCTGGAATTAAATGCACTGATACTCGTACTGCCGCCTAGGCGGGTAGGAGTATTGTGTCCATCTAATTCCGGCCAGATGTTCAAGGGCCTGTAAACCTTAATTGCTCTCAAGAAAAACAAAACCAGTACTTCCCATTTACCTTGAATCCTGAAAGGCTGAAAGGCTAAATTAGTTGTTACGTCACAATATACCTAATTACTTTTTTATGATTCGGAAAATAGTGGAGATTAGATGAAAAGTATAGAAGAAAGTCGCACTAGTACGAAAAAGTGCGCGAGGTCACCCTCGCCAAAATTTTTTTAAGTATTAATCTAGGTGCTAAGTAACCCCCACGAGTCTCACATCAGCCCCCTGTTACTGGTTTCCCCCCAGGGATATTGTAAAAGATTGTTTATTACACGCGGAGAGAGAGATGGTGGCCAAATGGTAACGGCCCCGACTTACGAGTTGTTGTTGGTTCAAACCCAGCCAGGCGCATTTCTTTGTGTAATTTATATCATCACCACTACTCTCAAAACAGAGAAGGAAAACATCGTGAGGAAACCGGCATGTCCCAGAACCAAAAATTCGAAGACATGCGACATTCATCAACCCGAACTGGACCCGCGTGGTGGATTAAGGCCCATTCTCTCCTAGAGAGAAGGCCAGAGTCCCAGCAGTGGCAATATAGAAAGACTGATTATCCTTTTTTTATTAGATTCGGGAATCGAACTGTTTACATAGGTAAGTTTGTATGGAACCCTCTGTGAGTCCGACTTGGACTTAACCTGTACAGGCCCAGCAGGACTGACGCCTACAGGAGCTATGGGTTGACTTCCGAGAGAGAACCCAGGGGTACACTGTAAAGAAAGAACATATAGCGTCACCCTCCATGGTATGGGCCTGCGCACACCTGAGACAAGACGTCTTAGACAAAACTGTTTTGTCTGCAACACGGGGCGCTAGGGCTGTTGATGAAATATCGTGGTAAGTATCGAGGTATAACTGTCCTAGCTAGCAATTGACATTTTTCCAAGGCAACCGTTTTTCGGTCGGGCGTCACAATCATGTTCCTATACCTAGTTGCGTTCATTTTTTCAGGCGGTAGACGTCCGCCTTTGGACATAGGCCTCCCCCAAGTGTCGCCACAATGAACGATCTTGTGCGTCCCGCATCCATCGGACTCCCACCCAGCCAGCGATCCACGCGCTAGAGGCAAGTCACATATCTTCCGCTGTTTTGATTTAATCTAAGCGCGTAGCAATGAAGGTCAAAATTGCGATAAAACAAAGCCTAACTAACATATCAACACACAATAGGCTAGTTGCCGTAAAAAATGTGATTAGTCCGTCTTTAAGATTATTAAAAAATAAGGGATATAATACGTGTATTTTTATTTGTAAATTAATCCAAAAATTATAAAAATATAGCCCATTAAAGTTACGTGTAACGTCACGCCGTGCTGCATTTTTTCGCACGGGGTGACGTCACACGTAACTTTAATGGGCTATATCTTTATAATTTTTTTTTGTTTAAACGAAAAAAGAAAAAATACGTGTCCAATATTTTTTTATAATCTAAAATACAGATTAAATAAAATGTCTATTGTGACCCTGGAAACTACCTTATTTTAATGTATAAAAGTTATCTACATCGATTTTGTACATTTTACGTTATGCGCGCAAAACTAAAAACTTCTACAAATTTATTATATGTAAAGATTAGTTATTTACATGTTGCTGAATAAAATCTAAATGAACAGTGGCGTACCTAAGTAGCCAAGGCCCCTGAGGCAAAAAAAAAAGCTGGGGCCCCTAAAACTTTTTAGATTTTATCAATATATCGCACCTTCGCTTTGTAGTAGCAGATTTTTAAGCTGAGACACTATTGAGATTATAAAGAGGTAAAGTTTGTCTTTTTGTTTTTATGGTTGTAGGAGGTAATCTCTGGAAGTACTGGTCCGATTGGCAAATTTTTTCACCGATAGAAAGGTGCTTTATTTCTGAGTGACATAGGCTATATTTTATGTACGTAGGCGATGCCGTGGACAAAAGCTAATTTGTCAAAACTCAAATGATCGAGAAAAAAGGTGTTTAAAATGTGTGAAAGAATTTGGGGTGGCAACAACACTGCACAAACAACAGATAAAGGGGAATTTCCCTCAAGCAATTAGACGAAGAAACTTATCCGGGATTTCTCTGGGTTTTTTAATGAGCTGACATGATTAGGCGTTGCGGAGACGAAGACGCTTTTTTTCCCGTTACCGACACCAAACACTATTTGATCGTCATGAGTATGCGCAGAAAAAATGTTTACGTATGCGCAGGGAGTGGATGATTTCATACTGGTTCTATAGAAATCAACTATTCATCTGTAGCTTGTATCTGACACAAGATACACGTATACGCCCTGCCTTGAAGTCGTCTTGCAGCCTACGTATATTCCAATTGGGGGAGAAGTTTTGGACAGTTCAATTAGAGGTTTGATAGACTCGTAAACTGTTTGGGGGCCCTCCGAGCTTGGGGCCCCCAGGCGCACCCCACCTAGCTTTTTCGATAATTACGCCAGTGTGAATGAATCTGTGGAAGTACCGACTCATTTACGAAATACTTTTACTGATAAAAATACTACACTATTGCTAATTGTTGAGATATGACGTAGGTTGGAGAAGTTTTGCCTAGTTCAATTAGAGGGTTGCTAATCAGGTTCCGGGGGCCCCTAGCTTGGGGGCCCCGGGCTACTGGCCCGCCGAGCCAGTGTGAATAAATCTGTGGAAGTACCGACCCATTTACAAAATACTTTTACTGATAAAAAAACTACACTATCGCTGATTCTGCATAGTTCTGCATACTATGAATTCTGCATAGTTCTGTAGAATATACCACGCAAATAAAACCACAGGAAATATTTAGTTATGAAAAAAAATGCTATTTATATTGTTATCAGTTCACAGAATTGTTTTATTTTAATGTCAGTTTTCAGTTATTATCTAAGGTTAGTAATAATTAAAATAATCAGTATTTTTTTTTATATTCTACTTCAAAGAAAACATGCTGTTTAACTACATCAAACACTGAGTGAAACTCATAATATTTTGATAAAGATTTTAATGGCATACGGAGGTATTAAAATAGTTACACGTCTGACGCCTGCAATTTTTAGGATGCTGAAACGTGGTTGTTCATGATAGGCCTCATCAGAAGGCTTTAAGTCACTCAAAGGGCAATGGGAAGGGCTATACTCGGAGTTTCCTTACATGATTGAATCAGAAATAAAGATATCATAGAACCAAAGTTGCCGTTATAGCACGAAATATCGCCAAACTTAAGTAGCAATAGGCAGGGCACATTGCTCGCAGGACAGATGGTCGCTGGGGCTGAAAGGTACTGGATTGGCGACGGAAGAGGCAACGTTATTAGGCCTACAGGGTGTACCGATGACCTGGTGAAGTTTACGGGAATCCGATGGATGCGAGACGCTCACCACCGTTTGTTGTGGCGACACTTGGGGAGGTCTATGTCCAACAGTGGACGTGTATCGGCTGAAATTATGAACGCAACTAGGTATTGAAACATGATTGTGACGCCCGACTGTAAAACGGTTGCCTTGAAAAAATAACAATTGCTAGTTAGGACAGTTAGCAGGGAGGGTGACGCTATGTTCCTTCTTTGCAGTGCATTCCAAGACCCCTGGGTTCTCTTTCGGAAGTCAACCCATGCCTAGCCCCTATAGGCTTCAGTTCTGCTGGACCTGTACAGACCAAGTCCGAGTCGGACTCACAGAGGGCCCCGTACAAACTTACCTATGTAAATAGTTTGATTCCCAAATCTAATAAAAAAAAAGAATAATCAGCCTTTCAAAGTTCCCACTACTGGAACTCAGGCCTTCTATCTAAGAGAGGTAATGGGCCATAATCCACCACACAGGCCCTACTAAGCCAATACTGTCGATCTGTCAATTCGTGCGTCGGTCTTTCAGCGGGTTATATCTCATGAGCCATTAAGTAAAAAACAATCTAACAATCTTGCCCCTGGCAAGTATAAAAGTGCACGGGAATTATTTGAATGAAATAATGAATGAAAGGTGAGGAAAACATCGTGAGGAAAACATTGTGAGGAAAACATCGTGAGGAAATCATCATGTCGTAGAACCAAAATATTCGAAGACATGTGACATCCACCAACCCGCACTGGGCCCGTGTGGTGGATTACGGCTCATTCCCTCTCCTAGAGACGAGGCTTGAGTCCCAACAGTGGGAACATTATAAGGCCATTCTATGCTAATTAATGTAGTAGTAAAAATGATCAAGGAATTTAATTAATAGGGTTCAAAATACTCCACAAGATAATATTAAAACTCTTATTTTGGTATTTTGTTGAGTTACGCATACTGATAATTGCATTGATGATAGAGGATTTTTTGCACACTTTCTTCATTTCTTATAATTTTATCTTACTTACCTCTAGTATTGAAGTCTTAAAATAACATCTCAAATAGATAAGAAAAATGTTATACTTACCTAATTATTATTTAATATAAATACTTATAGAATTTAAAACTTACTGTAATACCTAACTGAAAAAATCAAACGTTCTTAAAAAAACTAATTATAGTCAAACTGACATGAGATTTTTTTTAAATCTGTTTTTGCATTAACATGCATAATATCATTTATAAAAATTAACGCAAACTACCGCCTTGCTGCCGAGGTCAAGTTCTTAAGGAAGAGACGACCTAATCAATTTTTTTTTTAATATTTCAATAATATTATTTTTACTTACCTGATTCGAAAAATATTCGAAACACTGGCTACCTAGAAAAATATTGCCTTGCTGCATAGGTCAAGTTCTCAAGAAAGAGACAATATACGGTACTTACTTATTTAACTTTTTTTTAACATTTAAATAATATCATTTTTACTCACCTGATTCGAAAAATATGAAACACTGGCTACCTATTAATCTTCGCGTAGCCGTAGATTGCACAATGAGATTCCGTTTTTATTCACAATTTATGTAAACTTAAACGACGGATGTTTTAAAAGTATAAAGTAATAAACATAAACATTTAAATTCTACGTTCGAGACACATTAATTAAAACTAGAATTACCGATAACAAAATGTGTGTCGAAAACAAATGAATCTTTTCTTTTTTTTTTCTTGTCGATTGACTGACATTGACATTAATTGACAAAACTGACATAACGCGGAGTATTTATGAAGTTTGCTGTGCACTAAAATGCTTTGACTTCTTTCGAAAAGGATAATTTTATTATTGCATAAGGGCTTTTCAAAAAGTGGCCTATCACCAATAAAATATTCTATTTGTTGTTCACAAAAGTTATATAGATTTCATTGATACCCAAGTTTCTTTTGTCTCTACACATAACACAGCATTCCTTTACATTTACACTGAGAAAATGAGGTGATTGATTTTTTTTGTTTATTTTCGTTTAGGTGCTTACTTTACAAAATGTTATGTTACATTCAAATTAATTTATTAAAAATATTATACCATGTTTTTGTTTTATTAATGAATGTCTAATAATTACATGATTAAGTAATTATTTCTAGGTCCTTATCGGACCAAACCACCCACGACCATTAGGTACTCATTGTTCGTCGTCCGCAAGACCACCGAAGTGGACGGGTTTTATTTATATAGTAACCATTTACTAAGCTATATGGGTATCAAGAACGTTGGTACAATTTCATAAAAAGCCTCAATAAAAGAAAATCTAACAATAGGTACCTACTGAAATTATTATTTTATAGCAAAACAGATTCGGTGTAATCAAAACAAGGCCGTTCATTATCTCATAGGCAGAAAAGTAGATGCCATTACAAACAACGGAAATGACGTAAAATCACAGTCTATATTACACTACGTTTGTACAATGTTTATTTCATAATATCAACACGCTTATAAACCCCGAAGGGATAGGTAAGCAGGTGCACGGTCGTCTCTTATGGCTATTTGAATGTTCCTTTTTTTTAGCGGTGGGAAAATCATCCAATGGCATCCCCGCTCTCGGGAGATAGTGTCAGACTTTTACTGACTAAAAACCCACTCCTGTTCCTTCGTTGCCTTTCGTACTGGGGCTTGAACTGTCGAATTAACCCTGGCCCCAGTAGGCTTCGACCCAGCTTAGCCCCTGCTGTTGCTGACTGTTCCTTGAGGCGCGCGGGAACAGTGCGCGCCGTCGACGACTTGGGTTCGGTCCGGACAGTTACCGGCCGATCTGACAGCGAGCTACCCATTGCTCGCCGTTTGCATGCCAGCGCAACCTTGCCTTGGATAGGTACAATGCAAAGGAAGGCACTCCGGTAACCCTGCCCTGCCACCCGCTGCACTCCCGTCACCAGGGAGAAAGAAAAAAAAAACCAGGGAGAGTGAAAACGGCGAGAAATGTCATACGGTGTCTCATAGGAATGGGTGTTAAGATCGCCTCTGTGTAACATCACGACTACGTCGCTGAGCGGTGACCTCCCCAGCGGGGTCAGCGTGATATGTTAAGTTGATGGTTTTGGCGCAGGGGGGGTCGCACCACGCGGTGGCCGAACTAGCAATACGCGGAGTTGTGACAATCGTAGAGATCTTCAGGTAGTTGAGATTCTGGGTACTGCACAAGTCTGAGGCCATGAGCTTTCATGGCCGTCGAAACGCGCTTCTGCCTGGTACCCAAATAAGGTAGAAGAGGTTGGCAGTGGTGCCGGGTTGACGATGAAGTACCTAGCACTCGTTCTCAACAGCTGGTGGAATTTCGAGTAGCATTCCCGACGTGTCACTCAAAGTGGGTCCTTACCAATCCAGGATAACGCCTCTAGCCGGAGGCTCTACATGGGGATCGTATGGTCTATGGCCCTTTGCGGGGTGGCTTCGATCTTTGAAAATTGTTGAGCTCGTAATGGTACCTCTTCACGCATAATGTTCGTGATCGGTTTAAAATAATGTTATGTGAAAGTGTCTATGAATTTCTCGTAAGCTATAGTTAGTAGTAGTTTTAATAGTAGTTAGTAGTTTTAACTTATATAATTTTGTTTCTCTAGGTTTTTATTTATTTATGTACACACAAACACTAAAAAAAGAAAAGAACAAAGAAGAATAGAATTTTTTGACTTTGATTTTAATTCTAACTTGAATGTTTTAGTTATATCTTATTTAAACTAATTTAATGAAAATTTTATGATTTTAATGGAGTGACTTTGTTTTGATGCAATAATTTTAATGTGTATTATTTTGTAATGTATTTTGTGAGTGATTAATTTTAATTTTGTTTTTGTACTTACGTGATTCATATTTGTGGTCTTTATGGGAATAATTTACTGAAATAAATGATTATTATTATTATAGAGCTTAGAAAAACTAAGATTATTTTTTAAATAAAAAGTGCCTGTCAAAACTGACTTAATTGAATTATTACTAGATTTGATTGCTTTGAGTTTGAGTGTAGGCGTTTCTGAGAAATCAGAATTAAGGACATACTTAGCACACTTATACGACTCTGCTCCAACACCGCCCTAAACTAAGACGACTGCTAGCAGTCCATGCGGCGACAGCTAGTAAGCACCCTGCAATCCACGCGGTGACAGCTAGCAGTCGGCCAGCTATCTGCTAATTTATGATGATGGACATCAAATAAAAATAAAAGTAAAATATATCTAAAGAGCAATATTAATTCATGAATCCCCAAGCGACCACCGGTGGCCGCGCATCTATTGTTTTACTATTGTGTCTCTAATTGACGGTATCTGAAGGGTTAAGGTGGTGCATCATGACTCACATTTTCACTGTTTTTCATACAACCACAACTATCACACAGCTCCATCTAGTGACAAACAAACATTTGTCTTAGGGTGGGAATCGATCCCACGACCTCCGGTTTAGAAGTCAGGGCCATAACCACTAGAGCAACAGGCCAGTTAGACATAATATATGTATATTTTACATCACCTACTCGATAATGCCCTTTTTTTATACGTCATGCAAACATCACTTAAGGTGGTGCATCACGACTCACATTTTCACTGTTTTTCATACAACCGCTCATAACTGATTATGACGTTATTACACATTTTTCATTAGATATTTTGGAAACACAGTATCTTGTTGATATTATCTAGGTTTCTATAGAAATCAATTTCTAGTGTACAAATAATTTAGTAAAAACCTCTGAAAATCTCCCATTTTGTATGAACTTTGACACTTCATAATTTGCCTAAAAATTAAAAAAGTCAAAAAAGTAAAACTATAGAAACCTTGCAAATTTTATTAAGATTCTAAATGACTAATATTTCCAAAAACTTTTAAGGGTTTAAAAAAAAACAGCTATTTCCTGGAGCATGTTTTGTGAAATTTTCGAGTAAATCTCGGAATTACCGAATACTAACAGAGTTTTCAGGCTTTATCTCTCTTTTTTTGCGTTGCCTTTTCGTCAAACATCGCGTTGGATTGCATTAAATTTTAAATGAAGTAACCATTTTCGATGTTTACGATAGGCGAGTGGAAAAGGACCCTCTTAAAGCCCATATTTGAATTAAATTATTTTTGCCGGCAGAGTCGTGTAGAAGGGTTCGAAACTGGGCAACTAAAAATGTAAATTTTTCAATTCTATGTAGGTACTTTTCTTATATAGAATTAGAAAAATTGATTAAATTTAGTTGATTACCTAACATCGATTTAGGTAAAAACCTAATAGTAAACATTTTTAGATATTTTTTTTCAATAAAAGACATATAATTATCAAGTTTGTTTTTTTTTTTTTTGTCGACGGGGAAAATCATCTTTGACAAAACCCGCTCTTGGGTGGAGCGGGAGATAGTGTCAGACTCTTACTGACTAAAAACCCCGCGCCGTTCCTTCTAGCCTTCATACCGGGGCACGAGCTCCCTTTCGGACAACCCTGTCCCCAGTAGGCTTCGGCCCAGCTGGGCCCCTCCTGCTGCTAGTTACTACCTAAATCGATAGAGTATAGATCGATTCATCATCCGCATCCGATACTGGTTATATAACTTTCCACAACACATGGATTTGAATACAAACAATGTCACGACTCGTGCCCCATTGGCCTTTAGCGATACGATAGTCCGTAAGGCGTCAGTCTGTGTCCAACCTTCGACATGACATAACGTGTCAGTGTTTCGCCTTGTGTGTGATTACTCAACAAACTTTTACGTAAGAATTCTTTTTTATACTTACGACTTTATGGAAGTGAAGTGATTTTTGAAATTACAACCGTCTTCTGTTTATTGCGTTGGCGGGATTGGTCAAGCTTGTGTTTGTATTTATAGGTAAATACGAGTATGTTTCTAACTTCATATGTTGTTATATAAGTTTCTAATCGTGGTACGTGATCTTGGAAACCTATTCATGTTCAAGTCGTGGATTAAACAACTTGTGTCTTTTTTTTACGGTAGGCAAAAATCATCTTATGGCAACCCCCGCTCTTGGGTGGAGCCGGAGATAGTGTCAGACTCTTACTGACTAAAAACCCCACCCCGTTCCTTCTAGCCTTTATACCGGGGCTCGAGTTCCTTTCGGATAACCTAGGCCCCAGTTAGTCATCACGGTGACACATATCATCTCATTTATTATATCAACAATGAGAATGCATTCTTGCAAAGTATACTTAGAAATTCACGTCTAAAAACCAGTTCGCTTTGAGGAACAATGTCTTTGATGATCATAACTTATTGATTATCATAAAAAACTGTCATAAATCAATCTGTATATCATTAGCAGAGGTGGGAATTGATAATAATAATATAGTACAGTAAAACATTGTTCAGGCAGGGGCCATAGTTTTAACATAGTTCCTAGTAACCAGTCCACTCAAGACTCCAAAAACCATAGCCTCATATAATTTTCCACATGTTACAATAGTTTCCCACCAACCGGGGACTTTCCTTGGATGCACTAGCATAGCGCGTACAGGGATTATCGCCGGTTGATAAAACGCTCACATTAAAGCGACTAAAGACCCACCCTGTTCCTTCTAGCCTCTTCATACCGGGGCTCGAGTTTCCTTTCGTATAACCCTGGCCTCAGTAGGCTTTGACCCAGCTGGGCCCCTCCTGCTGCTGACAACTCCTTGAGGCGCGCGGGAACAGTGCGCGCCGTCGACGTCTTGGGCTCAGTCCGGACAGTTACCGGTCGGTCGGACAGCGAGCTACCCCATGGCTCGCCGTCACCAGTGCGTGTTGCCAGTGTTGACATATGGCTCCGAAACGTGGGGCTCACAATGGGCCTCAACAGAAGGCTTAAAGTCACCCAAAAGGGCAATGGAAAGGGCTATGCTCGGAGTTTCCTTGCGTGATCGAATCAAAAATGAAGATATCCGCAGGAGAACTAAGGTTGCCGACATAGCACGAAGAATTGCCAAATTTAAGTGGCAATGGGCAGGGCACATTGCTCGCAAAACACCTGGCCGTTTGGGTCGAAAGGTTCTGAAGTGGCGAATGCGTACCGGAAAACGCAGCGTTGGAATTCCTCCTACAAGGTGGACCGATGACCTAGTGAAAATAGTGGGAAACCGATGGATGCGAGACGCACAGGATCGTTCATTGTGGCGAGACTTAGGGGAGGCCTATGACCAACAGTGGACATATATCGGCTGACATGATGATGATGACGAAGCATTACTTGTGTGGTCTGTTATGTTATAACTCTATTATTCAGGGATTGGATAAGGGCAGTAAGAAGAAAAAAGAGGGTTATCTCTTTCGTAATTATTAAAAATTAGCTTTTGCCCGCGGCTTCACCCGCGTACATAATCTCAGGATAAAAAGTATCCTATGTGTTATTCTGGGATATGGTCTACCCGTATACCAAGTTTCATCGAGATCCGTTCAGTAGTTTTTTGCGTGAAAGAGTAACAAACATCCATACATCCATCCATACATACAAACTTTCGCATTTATAATATTAGTAGGAAGGATATATTTAAAAATAATATTCCACAACTATCACAGTAGGAGCTTAAAATTAAGATGGTGTCCCAATGGAAGAACATGTCGCTAAAAGCAAATTTTAACTGACAAGCTTTCGATGGAATTGTCAGAAAAGGAGAAAATTTCGATGATTATGAATTTATGATGCACAGTAAAATTCTAATGAGCTTATGATTTGCATCATCTGTAACGTGCCTATTAGTTGTATAAATTCTAAAATAAAAATAAATACGTTGATATGTGAAAAATAAGTCATATTTTTTTAGAATGATATAACTGTCGTGAATACCTATAAATTCAAATTCCTGCACAAACGTTAACTTTGCAATGTTTTTCATTTGGTTGACGTAAAACCTTGTGGATAAAACCATCCCCAAAAAAAAAAATGATAAAAAAAATAATGTTTTTCCCAAAAAAGGTCGATAATTCGATAATTAGCAATGCATATGCACCTAACTAAACTGACCAGCTTCTGTCAGTTCGGCAGATTCAATGACTTTGGTTCGTATAGTAGATACTGGTTACAATTACTGATGGCCTTTTAAATGGTAGTGAACCTACTATAACGCTATTGTCCGATATTTGAGTCACATCATGCATCACTGAAACCTACGTTAATGTGCGTTGGTACAAAGCCATCATTCGCTTGACCTTATTCCGATGTATTTGAGGAGGGCATAGCATGTCTTTTTAAATATATTTATTTCAATACTCCTTCTTTTTAAATATATTAATAGGCTAGTTGCTGTAAAAAATGTAATTAGTCTGTCTTTTAGATTATTCAAAAATAAGGGACACGTTTTTTTTTATTTGTAAATTAAACCGAAAATGACAAAGATATAGCCCATTAAAGTTACGTGTAACGTCACGCCGCGGCCGTGGTGCAATTTTTCGCACAGGGTGACGTCACGCGTAACTTTAATGGGCTATTTCTTTGTTATTTTTTTGTTTAATCGAAAAAAGAAAAAAATACGTGTCCAATATTGTTTTATATTCTAAAATACGGACTAAATAAAATGTAGTTATTTTGACCCTGGACACTACCCTATTTTCACACAAATTCGATGGTTTCTGTCTGTTTTCTTCACCTAAAGTGCAAACCAGTTTTTGCAGTCTATTCGTCATGGCATGTGTTCAGAGTCTGTGTTTCCCGTAGGCCGTTAGCCTTAGTTCCCTAAATAACCACTTCCAACTACTGGCGTGCCATTCTCTAAGAAAACAGTCTTGAGCGCAGCACTGGCCGCAGCGACATTGAATTAACCATCCAATGGATCTATACATTGGATTGTTAATTCAATTTACTGCACTCTCGACTCGTCGCTGCGGTCAGCGCTCCGCTCCAGGCTCTTTTCTTAGAGAATAGCACTGCTGGTTTTTCTGTACACCAGATATAGGTAAGCTTCGAAATCTACATGATATGTGATACTTGTTCGTACTTTTTAATACATAAGTCTTGTTACTGTGTCTGTCGTTGGCATCATCAATGGACGGATGAATAAGGATGAGTACCTATACATGTAGATAGATAGACAAAGAGAGTGAGGCCAAAGAAGATTATGTGAGGAGTTATATGAAACAAAAGGGAGTTGATGATAGCGTGACTGATGACAGATCAGAATGGAATATAAGACGTGTTGCGCAGATTCCAAATAACACGGGATAAGAGCAGAAAGATGATGACACCATTGACGACAGCATAACTGATGGAGATCAGACCTCCTTATAGCAATGCAGCATCATGCCAATGATATAACCGTTGCTAAGGTTCTGAATTAATGTCAGTAAAAATATACGCCTGTGATACAAGCTGTGCTGTGTTTGTTTCTGCCTACTCTGCTAAATAACTCAGATCTTATAACATTTTAATAACAACTACTACCTTTATGTAAGAATGTAGCCAAAGATAAAGCTTCCTAACTAAGCTCAACACAGGAAAGAGTCAATGAATGGTAATTGAATCGAGGATCTCTTGATAGTTAATCCGCGTTTAAACCATTCGGCTATAGCAAGAGCAAAATATCTAAATATTTATCTTATTGAATGAAAATTTGTTTCCCTTTTCAGAAAATGATCCTGCTGCTTCTAACAACCCTGCTTACTACGGTGTCTACAGAGAAATGTTACGGAGTCATCTTCAGCTACAAATGCTATGACATCGAAATCCTGAAAGAAGGAGTAAACAACATCCACCAGATGGCTTTGAACAACAACGATAACACTTTGTACTTCACTTTCGACCAAATAGCTAAAATACCAATGAGAGGACTTGGATTCCTCAACTTAAACACAAAAGCTACTGGAGTCATAGATGGCATCAGAAACGCCACAGGAGTAGCCATCGATCAAAGAAGAAACAGAATTTACGTTGGTGGAGCCGATGGCCTTTTCTTCTTAAATGAAAACAAAGTCCCAGAAACACTACCAGTACAAGACAACATACAGTACTTGTTTTTCAAAGATATAATTTATTTTATAAACAGAAGGAAAGAAGTGTATAGATTCGACAACGGCTTCGTCAGTCTTCTACAAGAAGTGAATGGAATAGCTGTCGACAAACTGATAGTCGATGATGAATATAACATGTTCTTTTTACAAAACAAAAAACTATCTAGAGTTAGGTTAGGAACTAGAGCTGTTAATACTCATGAAAGATACACAGTTGATGCCATTGCAACTGATTTTAATTTTAAACCGTATATAAGTACTACAAATGGAGTTTATGTGTATAATAAGTATAAGTATGCTTTAGATAAAGTTTCTAATATCGTTAATTTGAGGGAATTAGTGTTTAATAGACAAGGGGATCCGATTTATGTTGTGTTTGATAATGTAGTTAAATTGAATAACCCTAGTCCGTATATAAGAGAATGATAAGAGATGTAGGTACTTAGTAAGTTTATGAACAAAAACAGTAATTTATTTATTTATAGACGGAGTTGTTTTAATACGTCATCTTTCCCTGACCTCTGTTAATGGGTCATGTGCCCAGATATTGAATAATAGTACAATCTTAATGACATTGTATAAAACAAAAGTCGTGATTACAATTGCGAAAGGAGTCCATCTCTTTCTCATTATCGGAGCCAAATTGCAAGTTACAACTATAGGTACCAGTGATGGCATAGAATTCAAAGTGACCACACATACTCTTTAAGAGCAGAGCTGAGAGGACTACCTGAACACCAGATTACCTGACGTATAGAATCAGTCAATCCGGGACTATAATAATAATAATAATGCCTGCCTTTTATCGATGGATATTAATGACATTGTTCAGGCAGGGGCCATAGTTTTAACATAGTTCCATGATACCAGTCCACTTATGACTCCAAAAACCATAGCCCTATTATTTTGTTTTCCATATTATGCCGCAATAGATTTTCAAACCAGGGGTTGTCCTTGCATGAAATAGCATAGCGCGTACAGGAAAACCACCGGTTGATATCACGTTCCATTAAACGCATCTAAAAGGGTCTCTGCGAGTTGGTTTTGGCCCCTCGTACGCCTCCCAAAGGTCCAGGACCTCAGTGTCCTGAGATAAATAAATAAATATATAATAATAATAATGATAATTGGATCAAGGGCCTGATACAGAAGGCAGTACTCCTTGATACGGATCGCATTGTGAGGAGGTTCCAGTTTCTGGAGCCCTAACCAACAGTTTCTGGACCCTGCTCCAGACATCGGTGGACTACTATTTTTTATATTTTTAAATAATTTTTTTTATCCTAAAGAAAGTAAATAAATATTATATACACAAATGTTACGATGAAGAAGTATTGCAAATGCAAACATTTGTAAGAGACTGGTGCCCGAAATAGGCAATGAAATAGGAAATGTTTTTTTTTATATATTTATTTTAAGAAATATTAAAAAAAATATGTCTAGAAGACAAATAATATTCTTTATTACAAGCAACAAGAGTCATAGAGTTAGTAACAAACAAACTTACAACTATGTTAGTAACACATAATAAAATAATCATCGCTTTAGCACTCCAGCTGAGATACTGGAACAACGATTTACTATATGGCAGTCCAGCCTATCAGCAATCATGCCTAGGATGCTGCTGGGTCTGGCTCGCATACTGAGCACCAGGGACGCACATCTTTTACGCATTAATGCTTAAAAGCAATCAACACAAATTTCCGAGTGAGAATATTTTTACTATGAGGAATGGCGAAAAAATTACGGACGCGGACTTAATGCCTTAGGCATTCTCTACCAGTCTACGTAGGGCGGTAAAGAGAAAAATATGGCAGGTGTATAAAAAAAAAAATATATTAAGAAAAAAAAGGGCTCAAAATTATGTACAAATACAAAATAGCCATATATCCCTACTAATATTATAAATGCGAAAGTAACTCTATCTCTCTGTCTGTTTGTCTGTCTGTCTGTCTGTTACGCTTTCACGCAAAAACTACCGAACGGATTTAGATCAAATTTGGTAGGTAGGTAGAAGAGACACTGGAATAACACATAGGCTACCTGTAATTCCACTGCTGAGCGCAGGTCTTTGCCCGCGCGATATAAACTGTAGTCCACGCGGGCGAAGCCGCGGGCGGAAAGCTAGTATAAAATAAACACACATATAATCAAATACTATCTCAGGACCTACAAGTACAAAATTGAAAACTACTTCAAATTGTATTATTTAATAATAGCCTACGATCTATTCTCAGATCGCCGTTTCGTAGAAGTTCGATAGCAAATAATATTGTTTGCCAAATGATTTCAGACTATGTTTACAGTTTAAATTATTGTTTATTAAACGTATATTGAGATACAATACAATGCGTTCAAAATGAGAATAGGATCGATGGCCATGTTGTGATGTCACGATTTACTGTCAAATCGGGGTAAGAAATTTTTAAACTTTAATTAGTTTACGAACTTTGAACGAAAAAAGTTTAATCAGAATATTTTGACAAAATTTCTGCGATTTGACAGTACGACGTCACGTCAAAACACCGCAATCGATCCTATTTTCATTTGGAGCGCTTAGTAATTATTTTTATAATTAAATCTCTAATTGTAAAAAATAAATCAATAAAACTTATCTAATACAAATTCTTAGTGACTAATATATGCATATACAAACTCTGAGAATATAACTAAGGCATGATTTGTCTTTTAACGTTACAGATTTGATAACATCAGTGAAGGAGAACCGAGCATTACAATGCGCAGCTTTTAATGATACAATGTGTAATAACTTGATACAACTTGTAGCATCAAATTATAGAATCAACTAAATCGAATGCTCACTATCTTTTATTTTTCTTACATTAAAGTTCTTGATAAATTTGAAACAGATCCTTTACGAATACTAAAACTGAAGGAGTCATTTGAAACAATTCGTTTACAAAATCTTCGACATCTCTTTTACGTATTTCACAAATCATTTTGTATATAAGCGTACCGTTATACGATTTTCTGTACTGAGTAGATTCATACGGTGATCCGCATAAAGTGTTCAAATAATTCATATGCTGGATACAGAATTGAAGTTCGGTTAAATTTTTGTATACTTCTCCGTTGAAAATTCTTTTAGCCTCTTCTTCATCGTAATGAAAATACTTTGCTGCGACACGTTTAATTTTTAAATGATCCTTCCAATCCTTAGACCATGTTTCTGTATTGTAAACTAAGCTTAGCAAGACGTATGACAGTATAACAGCATATACTTCACTAGTCACGTCCTCGCCTTCCAGTCGTTTTTTGCCAGCAAAATACACAAGAGCGGTAAACAATACTACACAATCTGGTTGTAGTCTAGCTAAAGCTCCAGTGTTAATACAGTTCTCAGTTAAGAAATGCTCGAACAGCTTCAACTGCTTGATTTGACCCCATTCATTTTCGAATACCGACACGTTGCATTCGTAGACTGGTCTATAAACATTCGGGTCATCAGTCAGCATCTCTATGTATCTGTTGGCGTCCTGGTACACTTTGAATTTACCTCCCTTGTAATTCGTCAGTAAGTTGTAAGCATATTTTATTATATCCATCGATAGGAACAGACTGTCTTGAGATTTTTCGTCAAAGACCCAAGATCCGGAAATAACTTTCCATTTGTACAAATTGATGTACACTGGCGGTACGTGTTTACAAATCACTCCTTTTTCAAACCATTCAGGATCTTGTGTCGTTATTGTGATATTTGAACCAAGTAAGTACTCAGTTGCATATCCTGGTTCACCGTTCTTCATGTTTGTTAATATTTTATAATAATTGAACCAAAATTTGCTACGGTCCTCATCGCTAGTCAATTTCTTTGAAATTCCGTCTCTCGCTTCTTGCTCGCTATGTGTCGATAGCCATATGATCAGATGTCTAAGTTTTAAATATTGAGGGTCACATGATATACCCCAAGTTTCTAACAGTGAATCGAAAAAGTCTATTGGAAATACGTTTGAGTCAGTCAATGCAGCAAAAATAGCAGTTTTTTCTTCAGTCAAGGAATTCTTTTGGAGGAAATCTCGAAGTTTGTACTGGCGACATTGGATTGACTTCGTTCTTTCATCGAATTTCATTGTTGGAGAGGGTATATAAGGGGCTCTCCTAAAGCAGTATTCTATATCAAAGCTGATGATAGGGCATTCTAGCTTTACAGCTAATTCTACACACTCATCTTTGTTTTCGGTGACGCAGATAGCATAATCAATACCCATCGCATTGATCACTTCGACAGTTGCGTCCTTTAAAAATATAGGTGGTACAAATACGCAGTTGGTATCAAAATCGAAGAATTCTTGTCGGAACTTTTTAATTTTCTTTTCCATGTCTAGGTCACCGCCTTGGAATAAGATGTAACATTTAACGTTAGCCCGTTTGAACATTATGAACCGCCTTTTCAAGTATTCAGCGTACTTGTTGGTTTCACAGCCAAAGATGAAAGGGATTCTGCTCTTTTCATACATGTAGTGTAAGTAGTTCTGTCCATCCATGACGACGGAACAGTTTCTTAAAGAAATTGCTTGAGTCTCCTCTTTTTCAATTAACTTCGGATATTGGATGATCCTCATTTTGATATCTGTAACAGAATTGATGATAGTTGAGAGGGGCACACATTTTGTCACTTTGGAAGAGTCTCTCGACTATTCAGTTTAGAAAAAAATGACATTAAAAAACTCAATATCATTTTTGAAGACCTATCCATAGACACACGTATGGGATCGATGAAAAAAAAAGTTTAGTATGGGGAGTCCCCAAAATTTATTGTCTTTTTTCTAATTTTGTGTGAAAATCTTAATGCGGTTCGCAGAATACATCTACATACCAAGTTTAAATAGTATAGTTCATATGGTTTCTGAAAAAATTGGCTGTGGATAGACGTGACTAATCTATAAGAGTTCCGTTTTTTGCCATTTTGGTACGGAACCTTGAAAATAACCTAAATGGAGAGATTAGCCAATTTATTATCAATCTTGACGTCTTTAAGTGTCGTTAACACCAAGATAAAACACTATCGCTAAAAACAATAAATGATATGAACATATTTATTTTGATAATCACATCGACTCAAAATCTAACAGTCCACTTTCATTACGACGGCGTGTGTCGCCCATTATTAGCAAATATTGGCTCTACGAAAAAGGCTACTTTGGCACTTGCGTTGCGCTCACCCCTTGTAGGCGTCCCCCAAGTGTCGCCACAATGAACAGTCCTGTGCGTTTCGCCACCATTGGATTCCCGCGACCCTCACCAGGCCATCAAATCGGTTCACCTTGTGGAAGCCCTTCCAATGCTGTGTTTTGTGGTTCGCAACTGCCACTCCAGAACCATTCTGTCCTAAAGGCCATCTGTTCAGCGAGCTGCGAGAAAGCAAAAGGAAACTTCGAGTATAGCCCTTTTCATTGGCTTAAAATCACCCAAAGGGAAAGAGAGTTTCCTTGCGTGATCCAATCAGGAATGAAGATACCCACTGGAGAACCAAGGTTGCCGACACAGAACGAAGAATCGCCAAACTTAAGTAGCAAATGGACAGGGCACATTGCTCGCAGTACAGATGGCTATTGGAGCCGAAAGGTTCTGGAGTAGCGGCTGCGTACTAGAAGAAGCAACGTTGGAAGGCGTCCTATAAGGTGGACTGATGACCTGGGGAAGGTTGCGGGAATCCAATGGATGCGGGATGCATAGGATCGTTCATTGTGGCGACACTTGGGGGAGGCTTATGTCCAACAGTGAATCGTTCAATGAATGAGCCCACAACGAGATGCGACGTGACGTGACAGAAAACACACACGCACACACACACCCACACAAAAGGTACCATCAAAGACATTTCCACCTGGCTACCGCTAAGTTCCAGCCCAAAAAACCTACCTGAAGGCGGACCCAGGGGCAGGAGTCCATTACGTTGGTCAGACCAAATCCGTGCTACACTGGAGACCACAGTCTGCGACGCCATCCACATTACCGAAGACAGGACAACATGACGAAATATAGTCCACAAGAAAACTATTCGTTGAGGTCACGACCCTCAGCATTAAGGCTAAGTTAATTTTTGCTTGCACTCGAAACGAAAACTTTAAAGGATTTGGTTAGGCGTCGCGTCGCACGATTCAAGCGAAAATTTTATTAAGTGATCAGGCAGAAATGACCGCGATAGTACTTACACAGTTCATTAGGAGCATTTAAATACCGTAACATTTTATCAAGATCATGACAATCAGAAGACCAGCAGTCATAAAATAGGAGGGGCTCAGCTGGGAAGCCTACTGGGGCCAGGGTTATCCAAAAGGAACTCGAGCCCCGGTATGAAGGCTAGAAGGAACGGGGTGGGTTTTTAGTCACTAAGAGTCTGACACGATATTCCACAACTATCACACAACGCCATCTAGTCCCATGCTAAGCAGAGCTTGTGTTATGGGTACTAGACAGCTGATAAACATACTTATATATTTCTAAATACATACATTTTATAGATAAATTACACCCAGACACAGATCAAAAATGATCATGCTCATCGCATAAACATTGTCCTGGGTGGGAATCGAACCCACGACCTCCGGCATAGCAGTCAGGGCCACTAACCACTAGACCAACAGGCCAGTCAGATCAGTCACTATCCCCCGCTCCACCCAAGAGCGGGGCTTGTCATTGGATAATTTTGCCCACCATAAAAAAGTTTTTTTTTAATAGAGTGGTGGTAGAATGACAATATCGAGCTTATTAAAACCAATAACTGCACAATAACGTTCTAATGGTAGGTCACTGATCAAAACAACTGTCAAAAGTTTTGCAAATTACCGCATGCGTCAGATATTCATTTGTCATTATGTACGAGATTACCATTTTAACCCTTCAGATACCGTCAATTAGAGACACAATAGTAAGACAATAGATGCGCGGCCACCGGTGGTCGCTTGGGGATTCATGAATTAAGACACTTCTTTCAATGAAGTGTCAGTGGCTGACCATTGGAAATATGACGCCATTATATTAGTAGATTACAAAAACTTGTCAAAATCAACCATTATGAAGTCAATGATAGACCATTCTGACACTATTGTAATAGCAGACTTGAGGCCCAGGGTCGTGAACACCCAATCAGTAGACTCAAGTATTCATAAAATAATATGAAATAAAACTTAATTATGAACAAAATAAATACCTTTCTAGAATAAAATGCAAGTTATTTACACGACCGCACCAATCACAAACTTAGACTCGACTAATATATAAGTAGATACTGACGATAAGGCAGCTAATATTACAATTTAAAAATAGCTAAGTATACCAATGTAGGTACAAGACTTATGACAGACTAAATATGTTGCAGTCAAAATAAAAATTAGTCATTTCAACGTTTGCCTACTTACAATTATCATACCTACTGTGAGCCATGGGTAGCACGCTGTCCGACCGTCCGGTAACTGTCTGGACCGAGCTGTTCCCGCGCGCCTCAAGGAGTTGTCAGCAACAGCAGGGGGACCCAGTTGGGTCGAAGCCTACTGAGACCAGTCTGACACTATCTCCCGCTTCACCCAAAGCGGGCAAAGTGGGCAAAAATCATCTTATGTCAGCATAAGATGATTTTTGCCCACCGTAAAAAAAAAGATGTTTATTTTATATTTAGGCTTACGAAAAAGTGTCTTTCTTATCACATTACATCGGTTTTTATACACAGACATTGACAAGCATAAAAATTCACTATGAAGGTAGAAAAATATTTAAAATAAATAGAACGGAAATTGTTACCGTAATATGACCATCCGGTCATATATAAATCCAATATTTTTGTAGAAATAAAAAGGAAGTGGTCAAGTTAAATCTTCACAAATTCGACCGGATGTTTTGGTATTTTCTAGAAATGAAGTCGTCATTTAATTTGTTTTAAATTGAACATGATGTTGAATATTTCAAATAATTCGAAAGGAAGTTATCAAATGAAATCCTTTTATAAATTCAACAGGATGTCGTAATATTTTAAAATAAATTGGAAGGAAGTTATCAAATTAAATCCTTATATAAATTGCAATATTTATACAGGAAGGAAGTGATCAAATTAAATCCTTATCAAAATATTCAAATAATGGTTTTGCGCCCATACGGCCACTCTGATCTTAGCAGTCTCTCTGCGCTGTACAAAATTTTACGTTAGAATTTAAAAAAATCAAAGCGTTTATAACAAATAGATAAAGACGACCGCCTGCCACTTCTCGTCGCTCCGGATCATGGCCTAAATCAGAACCCGGCGGGAGAGGTCTCCGCCACTGATCGCTCGCATGAGGGCAAGGCGATGCTCCACCCAAGCAGGTCACTCCTCGACTGTGTGCTTCACCGTGTCCTCCGGGCGTTCCGCACAGTGGCGACACCCGGGCGTCTCTTCCGCTTGAATCCGGCGCAGGAACCTCCCGAACGTGCTATGTCCGGAGAGGACCTGCGACATGCGGGAGGTAAGGACGCCGTGAGGTCGTTCCAGCCACGCCTCAAAGAGAGGACTTACCACCATAATTGTGGCGTGCTCAACGCTGTAGTGGTATGCAACCCTCAATAAAATAAATATGTAGACAGCTTAGGGAAGGTTCAACGCAAATTCTTGCGACCTGTACGGTACCGTTGTTACCGAAATTTCCCGCCATATAATGATTTGCTCAAAAAATACCCGCACCGTTAAATTTTGATGGTTTTAATGCAATTCAACGCGATGTTTGACGAAAAGGCAACGCAAAAAAATAGATATCGCCTGAAAACTCTGTTAGTATTCGGTAATTCCGAGATTTACTCGAAAATTTCACAAAACTTGCTCCAGGAAATAGCTGTTTTTTTTTAATTCGTTAAAAGTTTTTGGAAAAAGTTGTCATTATTTAGAATCTTAATAAAATTTGCAAGGTTTCTATAGTTTTACTTTGTTGACTTTTTTAATTTTTAGGCAAATTATGAAGTGTCAAATTTCATACAAAATAGGAGATTTTCAGAGGTCTTTACGGTGGATTAGTTTTACACAAATTTAGAAATTGGTTTCTATAAAAACCTAGATAATATCAACAAGATGCTGTGTTTCCAAAATATCTAATGAAAAATGTGCAATAGCGCCATAATCAGTTATGAGCGGTTGTATGAAAAACAGTGAAAATGTGAGTCATGATGCACCACCCTAAGTAATAAAGTAAGTCTAGAAGACTATACCTTGAAACGATATTCCTCTTTGATGTGTGTAATTACAGGTACGACTGCTCGGACATTACCGATAGAGTACATTATTCTCATCTCTACTATACAGAGACATTAACGGTCTATAGGTATTTTTAAATATCTATTAGTTATTTAGATACAATCATAAGTTTACAACATGACTGCAACATTAATAAACTATTGGGGGATTTACCGCGCTCTCTGCGTTTCGTTCGGTCGTTCCATTCCATTATCGTTTTCAACTTTTTTTGTTACTTTGACTGATTCAAAACCAAGTCTTTTTAGTCAATTATTTCTGTGCAACTATGTGTCAGGAATAAGAATTAAATATGACTTAGCTGTTCGCCCATGTCAGATTTATTTGTAGGACAGATAATCGTGCCAATTTTGTATATTTGAAACATTGTTCTGTATTTCTGACCGACTTTTTATAGGACGTGTGCGTTGCACTATTGCTATCAGTGTGTTCTATTTTTCTCCTACAAAAAATCGACCACCGATTTTATTGGACGTGGGCGAGCAGCCTTATCAAAGAGCAACACTATCATAGAGATAAAATAATATATGGATTAAAAACTATAAAACGGATTGGACGGATTCTCGAGTTTGCTAATAAAAACATTAATCCCTACTAATATTATAAATGCGAAAGTAACTCTGTCTGTCTGTCTGTCTGTCTGTTACGCTTTCACGCAAAAACTTAATTTTATTTTTTTTATTTTTTTTCGAAAGTAGATAGTTCTGAGGTGGTTCCAATGTCACCAAATTTGGATCTCATTCATTCATCATCATTTCTGCCGATATGCGTCCACTGTTGGTCATAGGCCTTCCCCAAGCGTCGCCACAACGAACGTTCCTGTGCGTCTCGCATCTATCGGTTTCCCGCAACCTTCACCAGATCATCGGTCCACCTTGTAGGAGGCCTTCCAACACTCTCCGGTACGAGGTCGCCACTCCAGAACCTTTCGGCCCCAACGGCCATCTGTTCTGGGAGCAATGTGCCCTGCCCATTGCCACTTAAGTTTGGCAATTCTTAGTGCTATGTCGTCGGCTCCACAACAAAAATACACGTAGTAAACACGAAATTGTATTACCCAAATGGAGATTAGCTAAGACCAGCAAGTCATTCCTAGTAAACAACATACGCTTTTACAACAAGCTACCAAAGGCGGTAACTGAACTTAGTAAGGGAAAATTCAAAACGCATATTAAGCGTGTCTTAACCAAAAAAGCATATTACAAGGTTAAAGACTATGTCGAAGACACGCTTGTTTGGCAATGACTACCTCTGCATATGTGGCTCCCTGGTAACTCACCAATATTGTGTCTGTTAACTGCTCCACCTCTGTTTTAATATATATAAATTTTTTATTTGTATTTTTTTTTTCTATAGGACATTGCTTTTGCAATACTTTTTTTTTTTAATTTTTGAGACTTCAACTACCTTAAATTCGTTGATAATTTATTTTGTTAACAATTTAGTTGCAATTATCTATATTTTTCTTGCTTTTTTTTTATATAGCCTTTTTTTCGTTTTGTAATGTGAATGTGAGAACACTGTATACCTTACAAACCTTTAGATTTCTTCCTATTTAAATTACTTTTTTATTTGAATTACTTTTTTTATTTTTTGCTTTTGTGTACAGTTTTGATATACACTGTTCTTACATACTATCATATTGTAACACCTACCACTTTTTTTAAAAAGAGTAACCATGGAGTTTTTTGCCGGTTCTTCTCCATAGGAAACGACCAATTTGGAACCGTGCACTAGCTTCTGACGTTTTATAAGTGCCCATGTAGGCCTATGTGAAATTAAATATTTTGACTTGACTTTGACTTTGACTTTGGCTACTTTAGTTCTCCTGCGGATGTCTTGTTGCGGATGACCCGTTTTTAATTACCTAATCATCAAATAAATAATTATGAACCAGTTCTTGTACAAATTAGAGTTTTAATTTTTCTTGTTCTATCTATGTGAAACAAATAATAAATTTTTAATAAGTGAAAAAACAAAGTTGACGTATCTACTAGGGAATCCAATCGGATCAACGCAGGATAGATGAAATGGCGACACGTCACGGGAACAACTTGTGACCCACGCATGCCCCTTAAGTTGAAGGGTAAAATTTGCAAGTCCGTCATAAGACCAGTCATACTGTATCGATCAGAATGTTTGGCTGTAAAAAAGAAGGATGAAAAAAGATTGGATGTAGCGGAGATGAGAATGTTGTGATGGATGTGTGGTGTGACGAGAATGGATAAAGTGAGAAATGAGTATATTAGGGAAAGTTTGAAAGTGGTGCCAGTGACTGAAAAGTTGAAAGGTGATCGGTTGTCTTGGTATGGTCATGTGAAGAGGAGGGATGAAGCGCATATTACTAAAAGAGTTCTGTGTATACATGTAGATAGATGGAGAGGGAGAGGAAGGCCGAAGAAAAGATGGACGGATTGTGTGAGGAGTCATATGAAAGAAAAGGGAGTTAGTGATAGTTTGACGGGTGACAGAACAGAATGGAAGAAAAAAACGTGTTGCGCTGACTCCAAATAAAACGGGACAAGGGCAAGAAGATGATGAGCTGAAATTACCGATGGAGCTGAAATTTTGCATGCATGTGTAAGTCAGATGACAATGCAAAATTATTATGATATGGAGCTGATTTGATGATGGAACCGGAAGGTGGCTATAGGAACTTGGTAGTTAAACGCCACAACCCCATCGAGTTTGGGCTCGTATGATTCGTTTTGACGTGTATTGATTACATAGGTATACCGAGCTATAAAAGTTTGCTATGAAAAAAATATTTTCATTAAAAGCTTGTTATAGAACATGTTTGGAAAATAATTATTTCGTTTTCGAGGTTACTTTGTAGTTAAACAATTTTTAACCGACTTCAAAAAAGGAGGAGGTTCTCAATTCGGATGTTTGTATTTTTTTTTTATGTTTGTTCGAGCATAACTTCGTCGCTTGCCAAGCGATTTGAAAAAAATATTTTATTGTTGGAAAGGGTATAATTCCCATAGTCACCAAGTTGGGATCTGATGATTAAATCTTGGCGAAATCGACGGCACTTCTCAAATTTAATTAAATTTTTTAGTGAAGTCAGTAATTTTTTTTTTATAAAAAGGTTTTTTTTTTTAATTTCTATTTTGTCTTAGTCCCATATCGCAAGTGAAACGGAACGTAATCAATGTCAGTTTAGTTACTCTATGACCAGGGATTCCCCGAAGCATGTGGATTTAATTTAGTAAAAGATGAAGGTTGAAGGACTGTTGTACCTTTTAGGGTGTTGAAGGTCGGCTTATTCTTGATGGTATGATACCATCAAGTGGTCATGAGCCTGATGTCGAGATCTCTCTTATTATTATATCTTATTATATCTCTGTCGAGATCTTCAAAGGTGTAGACGTTCTGTTTAATTATTAATCCTATGCCACCTTCTCCCAGCGAGAGTGATCTATATTGTTTGCTGTAGAACAGGTTTCAATGAATTTGTTTCGTTTCAGAATGGATCAGAATGTTGGGCTGTGAAAAAGACCGATGAAAAAAGATTGTAGGTACATAGCGGAGATGAGAATGTTAAGATGGATGTGTGGTGTGACGAGCATGGATAAAGTGAGAAATGGGTTTATTAGAGGAACTTTGAAAGTGGTGCCAGTGACTGAAACGTTGAAAGGGAATTGTTTGGTATGGTCATGTGAAAAGGAGGGACGAAATGCATGTTGCTAAAAAAGTTATGATTGTACATGTGGATGGATGGAGGGGGAGAGGGAAGTCAAAAAAATGAAAAACGCTCAGAAGGATGGCGTTCTTGATATAAACACAAACTTTCACGAAGTATTTTTATTTACTCGCTCTGCACAAAAATGAACCCGACGGGTCTCAGAATTCCAATCCCAATTCGAAAAATGGCGTGCCGAGACAGTGTTGCAAGTTGCACCGTTCGGAAATAAATCGATTCATGAGTCGATATACAACTATGGTTATATTACTATTTGACAAATTAGTGTTTAAAATGAATAATATTATAAACTGGCTTTTGCCCGCGCGGCTTCGCTCCCGCTCTTCCCTACTCTACCCTACTCTACTCTACTCTACCCTACTCTACCCTACTCTACCCTACTCTACCCTACTCTACCCTACTCTACCCTACTCTACCCTACTCTATCCTACTCTACCCTACTCTACCCTACTCTACCCTACTCTACCCTACTCTACCCTACTCTACCCTACCCTACCCTACTCTACCCTACTCTACCCTACTCTACCCTACACTACCCTATTTTTTTTACCATAAGAACCTTCTCCTCACGATAACAATTACAACAAAAAAAAAATCAGCCAAATCGGTCAAGCCGTTTTCATGCCAAGTCGTGACAACGGAAAACGGGGTTCATTTTTATATATATAGACTAGCTTTTGCCCGCGCGGCTTCGCTCCCACTCGTCTCTACTCTACCCTACCCTACCCTACTCTACCCTACTCTACCCTACTCTACCCTACTCTACCCTACTCTACCCTACTACTCTACCCTACTCTACCCTATTCTACCCTACTTTACCCTACTCTACTCTACTCTACCCTACTCTACCCTACTCTACCCTACTCTACCCTACTCTACCCTACTCTACCCTACTCTACCCTACTCTACCCTACTCTACCCTACTCTACCCTACTCTACCCTACTCTACCCTACTCTACCCTACTCTACCCTACTCTACCCTACTCTACCCTACTCTACCCTACTCTACCCTACTCTACCCTACTCTACCCTACTCTACCCTACTCTACCCTACTCTACCCTACTCTACCCTACTCTACCCTACTCTACCCTACTCTACCCTACTCTACCCTACTCTACCCTACTCTACCCTACTCTACCCTACTCTACCCTACTCTACCCTACTCTACCCTACTCTACCCTACTCTACCCTACTCTACCCTACTCTACCCTACTCTACCCTACTCTACCCTACTCTACCCTACTCTACCCTACTCTACCCTACTCTACCCTACTCTACCCTACTCTACCCTACTCTACCCTACTCTACCCTACTCTACCCTACTCTACCCTACTCTACCCTACTCTACCCTACTCTACCCTACTCTACCCTACTCTACCCTACTCTACCCTACTCTACCCTACCCTACCCTACTCTACCCTACCCTACCCTACCCTACCCTACCCTACCCTACCCTACTCTACCCTACCCTACCCTACCCTACTCTTATTTTTTTTCATAAGAACCTTGTCCTCACGATAACAATCACAACAAAAAAAAAATCAGCCAAATCGGTCAAGCCGTTTTCATGCCATGTCGTGACAACGGAAAACGGGGCTCATTTTTATAATATAGATTAGTGATGAATATAAATATAGTAAGCGACAAAATTAATGACTGTTACAAAAAAGAGGATGGATTGTGTGAGAACAGATATGAAAGAAAAGGGAGTTAGTGATAGCGTGACGAGTGACAGGACAGAATGGAAGAAAAAAACGTGTTGCGCTGACCCCAAATAAAACGGGATAAGGGTAAGAAGATGATGAGTTTTTCTTGCCACTTCTTCCCTGGTCGACCTTGGCGGCGTCGACCATCCTCAGGCTTTCACCTTGTGAAAGCTTTTACCCAGCGGTAAGTCTGCGTAAGGCTGATGTGACCTTCCCAATTTCATTTTAGCCTGACAGCCTTTATTCTTAGGTCTATGATCTGTCTATAAGCGAAGCGCGGTGTTTCACGTTCTGTTGGTTCTTTTAGCCACCAGAATGTTGCGCTCCATTGTTCTTTGAAGCAAGGGATGGTTGGTGGTTGGTTCTGATTTTGATGGTGAAGCATCTTTTTTTTACGGTGGGCTGTGGTTGTCATTGGATGATTTTTCCAATGACAACCACAGCTCCTGGGCAGAGCGGGAGATAGTGTCAGACTCTTACAGACTAAAAACCCACCCCGTTCCTCTAGCCTTCATACCGAGGTCAAGCGCCCTTTTGGATAGGATAACGCTGGCCACAGTAGGCTTCGGCCCATCTGGGCCCCTGCTGTCGCTGACAACTCCTTGAGGCGCGCCGAAACAGTGCCCGCCGTTGACGTCTTAGGCTCGGTCCCGTCTCATTTCACACAACCAATAACATTTGTCAATTAGGACTTTATTTTTTTCGAAAATGAATCCTACTATTTCTAACTTAATTTTACCTTTGTTTGTTTTAATCACTTTTAATTGACTTTCTTCAGACTTTTCCATATTTAATTCATGAATCCCCAAGCGACACCTGGTGGCCGCGCATCTATTGTCTTACTATTGTGTCTCTAATTGACGGTATCTGAAGGGTTAATATACTTTAACTTGACTTTTGATCAACACAATAATAGTAGATTATGCACCGAGGGGCTAAAGTTGTGTCTCATCTCACGGGCATCATTTTGAATCTCGAGCACAATGAAGGATTCGGGATTTAACTCACGAGCAAAGCGAGGGAGTTAATACAAGAATCCTGAATGCAGCGAGGGATTCAAGCTAGCCCAAGGCAAAGACACCTTTAGCCCAGAGGAGGATACTCTACTTTTTACATCTACTGTGAGAAAATAATAGTCACATTATTGACCAGCGGGTCATAATAATAATAATAATAACCCCATCGTCGTATCTGCCCCATCGTCGTATCTCTACGTTGACGTCGTGGTGGGGCTTGTGTGCTCCAACATGCCCTGGGTCTGTATCGGTAGAATTTCCTTTACCGTAACATACCTAGGGTGAGGGGCCAGACTAAGAGAGATACAATCCGCAGGGCAGTTTTGTGGCGAACTGTTGGGTATTAGCGACCCCACGGACCCGATCTCCCGGGAGAATTCCTGTTCTTCATCTCCGGCTTGCCTTTATTGGCCGGCCGTAGTGAACACTGACGAGGAACAGAGCTCCCACCTCTCTCTTGCCTTTATTGGCTGGCTTGAGTGGAGATTCGCAAGAGCAAACATGCTCGGGAGAAGGATGCATAATCCAGTAAGGTGCTGGTAGGGATCTTGACCGTACTTCCGGGATTGTCCTGATAGCCGTGGTATGCCTCTCCACTCCTCAAGCGCCTCAGGAATATATATTTTGTCTGATAACTTAAAAACAAACCGGCTATTAGATTTAATGCAGGAATATAAATTAACACAACACATTAAAATCCCAACACGAATCACACCAACAACGAAAACATGCTTAGATCTAATATTTACAAACTTCCAATTTAATGATATGTACACAACAGTCGAAGAACTCGGATTTTCAGATCATAATGGTACAATTTTGCATTTAAATATACACCAACAAACCAAACAAACCAACTGGTACACAATAAAAAGACGCTTCGACGATAAAAATATACAATTGTTTCAAACTAAACTACAAAATATAAACTGGAACGAGATAATAGTGCCTGAAAATAACATTAACGAAAATTATAAAGCTTTCAATGACACAATAATTAATATTTTAAATCAATGCATACCATCACAAAAAATTAAATTAAAAACGAATTACAAAAAATATTGGCTTTCTAAAGGAATAAAAAACTCTTGTAAAAGTAAAAGACTACTAAAAATATTAGTAACTAAAACTAAAGACCCAATCCTAACAAAATACTATAAAAATTACGAAAAAATATTAAAAAAGACTGTAGTGACGGCAAAAAAAACAACACTTCAAAAATAAAATGAGAAAGTCGAGTAATAAAACAAAAACAATGTGGGGAATTATAAACGAACGAACAAATAAAAAAATTAAACGTGAAAAAAATAATATAACCTTACAAATAAATGACGCCTTAATTTCAGAACCCGGAGAGATAGCCAATATTTTCAACAAATTCTTTGCTTCTATTGGAGAAACTGGAGCAAGCCGAACAAACCACAAAAAAAAAGAAACCTCTGCTGTTAACTCTTCTACAGAGAACAGTATCTTCTTAAGCCCAGTAGATCCATATGAAGTAAACGCGTTGATAAAAAACTTGAAAAACAAATCAAGTTATGGTATAGATGAGATTCCACCTACTTTAATGAAAAAATGTGCAGATGAACTTACTCTGCCATTTTACAAACTAATAAACCAATCATTTGAAGAAGGTGCGTTTCCTGACCTTTTAAAAAAAGCCCTTATCAAACCAATACACAAAAAGAACTCAAAAACCGACCCAAATAATTATCGACCCATTGCACTCTTACCAACAGCTTCAAAAATATTCGAAAAAGCCATGTGCAATAGAGTCTACGCGTTTTGTGAAAAGTTTAAAATATTTAATGACTGCCAGAACGGCTTCCGAAAAAATAGATCAACTATTTTAGCGGTATACAAGTACGTACAAGAAGCTCTCAATATTATTAACGACAAAAAATACGCCATTGGTTTACTGCTAGATATGACAAAAGCTTACGACAAAGTGCAATTCCAAATATTATTAAATAAACTTTTTAGCATAGGAATCCGCGGGAAATGTCATGATTGGTTTGTTTCTTACTTACAAAACAGAGAACAACTGGTAGAAGTGCAATATTACAATCAAAAAACAAACGAAATAGAATTAGTCCGGTCGAATAACATGCCAATCAAAGCCTCTATTCCGCAAGGAAGCGTAATCGGGTGTTTTCTATTTCTTGTGTATATAAATGACCTTCCAAATCACATCAAAGAACCCTGCGTTTTATTTGCAGACGATATATCGATACTAGCCACATATGACTCCAATACCAACCTTAATAATAAATTAAACTCCATACTTGACGATACCACAAACTGGATGACGGAACATAACCTACAAATAAATTATGCAAAAACCAAAATAATGACATTCTACCCCCGCCAAAAAGCACCGTTAGACATAAATTATAGTTACAAAGACTCTAAACTTGAAACAGTTAATAAGTTCACTTTACTAGGCTTGGACATAGATTCACACGTTGACTGGAAGTCCCATGTCCAAAAATTAAGGACGAAATTATCAAGATTCTCATATGCACTCCGCGAAATTAAAAAAACTACTGACCTTAAAACAGCACTGGTCACTTATTACGCGTACGCTTATTCATGGCTCAAGTATGGTGTCATTTTATGGGGTAATAGTACCGACGCGCCCACATTATTTACCATACAGAAAAAGCTTACGAGAATTCTAGTTAACATAGATGAAACTGACAGTTGTAAGCCTCACTTTAAGAAACTGCAAGTTTTGACCTTACCTTGCCTTTATATATTTGAAATTTGTAAATTCGTACGCAAATATCCCGAATTATACACAAAAAGAGAAGATATACAAAACAGATTTACTCTAAGACATAAAAACAGGCTAAATATTCCAACTTCACGACTTAAAATGCATTCGTCAAGTACATATGTAATGTCAATAAAGATATATAATAAACTACCAGAACATTTGAAGAATATAAATAAATATAATGTGTTTATTAATAAATTAAAGCTATTCCTAATAAACAAAGGCTACTATAACATAAATGAATATATAAATGATAAAATGGAAGTGCAATAAATTCTAAGTATTTAAATTCAGATTAATTCTATATTTACCAATTTTAATAACTGACATTGTTTATTATTTTGTAAAATTTGCATTTATTTTGATTATTATTTTTAATTTGATTATAACTTTGACATTATTTATTATTTTGTAAAATTTGAATTTATTTTGATTATTATTTTGAATTTGATTATAACATTGACATTATTTATTATTTTGATTATTTTATTAGACTAATGTTTGATTTTAATTGCTTTATTTGATAATTTTAGTTTGATTTTGATATTTTGATTAATTTCTGATGTGTTATTTGATTATTTAATTTTGATTTAAATGTTTAATTTTACCAATTTTAATTTTATTATTAATTAGACATTGATTATTATTTGGTTACATAATTATAAATTTTATTTTTTAACTATGTTGCTGTGCCCTTACAGGGTCCATAAATGTACCTTAGCTTTAAGCATATTTATTGTAACATCTTTGATCACATTATGGTATGCAAATAAATGAATATGAATATGAATATGATATGTTGCCCTCTTGTTGCTACGTCACTTCGTGCTAGCGACCGTTTTTGGGGGCCCATTTATTGAGTGTGCAAGTCACCCCCTGCCTTTTATCGATGGATATTAATGACATTGTTCAGGCAGGGGCCATAGTCTTAACATAGTTCCATGCTATCAGTCCACTTAAGACTCCAAAAACCATAGCCCTATTATTTAGTTTTCCATATTAAATCGCAATAGTTTTTCAAACCGGGGATTGTCCTTGGGTGCACTAGTATAGCGCGTACAGGGATAATCGTCGGTTGGTATCAAGATTCATTAGAATAACCTAAAGGGCCTCTGCGAGTTGGCTTCGGCTCCTTGTATGCCTCCCAAAGGCCCAGGACCTCAGGGTCCTGTGATAAATAAAGAAATGAAAATAATAATAATAATAATAATAAATTATTTATTATCAGGCATCTAGGCCCATAGATATATACCTTACAGACTAACATATATATAGAGTAAAACACGTCTTGTCGTTAGTAAATAAGACTTAAATCTATGTTAGTAACACTTCACATTGCACTAAGTTCACTTCGTGCTGTTCTGTGGCACCTGTCCGCGGAAGCGACGGAACACCACGCCCTGTGGCCAAAACTCTTCCTTCAAAATGAGGGGCAGAAAAGTGTTCGGGACTCGCACCACAAACGCTTTGAAATTGACATTATGGTGCGACTCCAGCAACTGCACCCTCAGTGTATACTTCGACTTTTGGCGCACATACTCGACGATGTCCTCCACCTTTGTGGTGTAATGCAGGCGGGAGATATACACCGGCGTGTTCGGCTGAGCGGCACGCACACTCGCACTAGGAGGAACTGGTGCTTTGCCGCAGAGATTCCGGTTGGCTTGCTTTCGGTGCTTCTTCCTTTGCACCATAACGAAGCCATCGTCGTTACCAGCCTTGTTCAGTGCCTTATCAGGCAAAGGCTTCGATATAGGAGCGGCAGAGGCGCTCGCGGTGACGCTGGCGAAATCCAGATGACGTGGATTCGCTGGGGCTACGTGTACAGGCAGCGGGGCGGGGCGAAGGGGTCGGGCGGCGGCACATGGAGGAGCCGCGGTGATCGGCACGGAGCTGCAGGGCGCCCGGGGTGAGCACTCTGCAACCTCAGCAAACGACGGACGTACTGGCGACGAAACTGCTGACACGGAGTTTTGCGACAATAAATCGAGGCTAGCTCCATGACGCATGTTTACATTAGACGCATCGGCTGATGACCTAGTTACCGCCGCTGTGTTGCGAAATTCACCAAACTCTTGGCGTAAATCGGCGACGGTTTTCTGGGATGCGTCTAACTTCGCTTGTACATCCGCAAGACTGGCCTTCAGAAAAACAATGTCCTTCAACAGGCTAGTGACGTCGACGTGGTCGAAGGTGACTGGAGGAAGTTTGTGCAGATCCTTCGCCACAAACGTGGGCACGTCGTCAGGGTCGGTCTCCTTGAACAGCGTGATGATATCTTGCAGGCTTTTCTTAGTCCCGTCACGCCGGCGGGATGGCATCTGGTCGCGCTTATTCAGCACGCTGAACAGCAATAGCTTCGCAGCAGCTATGTCTTCCTCGCTGAAGTTCGTTGCGCAGATCTGAATTGCGGACACCTCGTCCATAACATCCAGCTTCTGCTGCAGGAACGCCAACAGCTCGTTCGCCACAAGATTTTCAGTCATGACGAGTACTTACTAGCGACAGCTTGCGCTGCGCTAATCGGTATAATTATAACGTAAATAACACGTCTGCATCGGAACGCAGCACAAGTGAGACGATAACACATAATGAACAATAGACACATAATGAAATCCATTATTGACCGGCTGTGCCCCCGGCCACTAATGACTCACTTTAGGTCAAAGTTGCTTGACATATAATTTGACATTTTCGAGCAGGTGGTGTGAAAAATTATTTGACAACTACCTCCCACTAAAATCAATCAATGTTATCGTCGTAAATACGTGGCGAAAAAAATATAGTGTTAATAAATATACTGACTGCAAATTGTCTGCGATATGATGGATGCTTTTCAATTATTATGGAAATTTATGCCTAAAGATGATTCAGACAAACAAAAATGAGTTTCGAATTTATGGTTAGTGAGTGTACCTATGCCAAACAACTTTCTGCGAAATGAAGATTATGCTATGCGTTGTTATGCAAAATAATATTATGAAGAAAAAAGTTTTACTTTAAAAGGTAGACCAATTATCAAGCCTATAACTTTGTGATTTTTCATGATATAGTTATGAAATTTTGTACATAGATTCTTTATATAAAAATACTGAACATAAGACACGTGTTTCTGGTTTCGCATATACTAAAACGAATGTTGTAGATAAATTAGGTAATATAAGACTTAGTTTCATGTGGTAGTACGTAGTGATTTGGTGATGGTAGAGATGATAGTGTAGTCTTCAACGTCCTCCTATCTTGTACTTTTTCCTTACAAGCTTCGTTCTTCAGATATCAGGTGAAAGTGAAGCACACGTTTGCTTTGTTGCTTTGTTCAAAGTAACCGGTGGGACATCTGTAAAGGGAGTGTATTATTTTAAAATTGATGTAATAAGAAACTCATCTTCTTCTTCTTCCTGCCCTTGTCCCATCTTATTTGGGGTCGGCGCAACACGTTTTTTCTTCCATTCTACCCTGTCACTCGTCATGCTATCACTAACTTCCTTTTCTCTCATATCACTCTTCACACAATCCATCCATCTTTTCTTTGGCCTCCCTCTCCCTCGCCACCCAACAAGAAAAACATGAGGCCAGAAATTAAAAACATGCCTGCTCAATTTCTGAGGCGAGTTTTCATGAATGTTAGAGATTATTTTGAAGACTGCCTTATTATTGTGCGAAGGATGTACCCTTCGCACACATTATCAGCCTTTTAATGTTCCCACTGTGAGGATTCAGTCCTCTTCTCTAAAAGAGAGATAATGGGCCGTAATCCACCACGCGGGCCCAGTGCGGTTTGTTTAATATCACATGTCTTTGATTTTTAGGTTCTAGGACAACTTCTAATTTTTGGAACTTAAATATTACAGGGCTGTAGTTTGTTCAGAATCAGTAACTGAATCGAATTTTTAAACCATGTTATATTTTTAGATGGATGGAGAGGGAGAGGAAGGCCGAAGAAAAGGTGGATGGGTTGTGTGAGGAGTGATATGAAAGAAAAGGGAATTAGTGATAGTTTGACGAGTGATATGGGATAAAGACAGGAAGAAGAAGTTATATTTTTTCCCAAAAATATTTAGAAAAGGTCTCAAGTTGTACACCACCGATACTATTTAAAAAAAAACAGGTTATAGCAGGTAAGTTTGTAGGGATCCCTCAGTGTGCGAGTTCGACTTGCAATTGCCCAGTTATCTTTTTATTATTAATTCATGAATCCCCAAGCGACCACCGGTGGCCGCGCATCTATTGTCTTACTATTGTGTCTCTAATTGACGGTATCTGAAGGGTTAAAAAGTTTTAGCTAAAAATATTTAAGTATACAAATCTTTCTTACTCTGGTAAGCGTACATGAAACATTTGATTAAGAAGGCAGGAACGCCACATCTTTCACCCTCGTAATCTGCTGGGCACTGGCAGACAGGCTTATTCTTTTCATCCAGGGAACAAACACCACTGTTGAGGCAATACTGATGGCATGCGTTGACTTCCCTTTCTCCAGGGTTACCGGCATCACAACTGAAATAATGAAATTTGAAAACTGAGTAATAGGGTAGTTTCTAGGTATTAATAACTTTTTTATTAAGTCCGTATTTCAATTTATAAAAAAAATATTCGATAAGTAATTTTCCTTTTTTTGATTATACAAAACAATTACAAAGATAATAGCCTATTAAAGATACGTGTGACGTCACCCCGTGCGATAAAAGATACGTGTGAGGTCACCCCGTGCGATAAAAGATACGTGTGACGTCACCCCGTGCGATAAAAGATACGTGTGACGTCACCCCGTGCGATAAAAAGCAGCACGGCGTGACGTTACACGTAACGTTTTTTTTTTTCGATGGGGAAACTCATCTTATGACAAAACCCGCTCTTGGGTGGAGAGGGAGATAGTGTCAGACTCTTACTAACTAAAACCCACACCCCGTTCCTTTTAGCCTTCGTACCGGGGCTCGAGTTTCCTTTCAGATAACCCCGGCCCCAGTAGGCTTCGACCCAGCTGGGCCCCTCCCGTTGCTGACAACTCCTTGAGGCGCGCGGGAACATTGCGCGCCGTCGACGTCTACATTACTAGCGATGGGAAATTCCCGAGAACATTCTCCTAGCGAGAACTTTGCGGAAATGTTCTCGAGAATGTTCTCCGAGCCGAGAATTTACGAGAACTTAAAAACTGAGTAACAAAACCTAAACTTAATTTGATCACTTTTTAAAATTTGAATGATAAATGAAATGCGTGATATTTTATGAATGCACTTCGACCGCTCATTCAGTAGTAACCACAGCGAAGTGCAACAGGGCGGGTAGCGGGCTGGGTGGAGCAGTAACCGCGTGCGCATGCTATGTATTTTTTGATTATTATTTTATAATAGACTGTTGTAATAAATATGGATATTAATTTTCTTCATCAGCGTCATTTCAGCCGATAGGCGTCCACTATTGGACATAGGCCTCCCCCAAGTGTCGTCATAATGACTGGTCCTGTGCGTCACGCATCCATCGGTTTTCCGCGACCCTCACCAGGTCATCGGTCCACCTTAGGGGAGGCCTTCCAACGCTGCGTCTTCACTTAAGTTTAGCGATTCTTTGGGCTATGTCTGTAACCTTGGTTCTGCTACGGGTGTCTTCATTTTCGATGTGATCACGCAAGGAAACTCCAAGCATTAGCCATTTCCATTGCCCTTTGAGTGACTTTAAACCTTCTGAGGAGGCCCGTTGTAAGCGACCACGTTTCGGAGCCATATATCATCACTGGCAACACGAACTGCTCATAGACTTTCGTCTTGAGACACTGTGATATATTGGACGAAAACACACCGCGCAGCTCCCTGAACGCTGCCTAGCCGAGTCGGATTCGACGATAGACCTCTTTCTCAATATTAGACCTACCCAACTGGACTGTCTGCCCTAGATAAACGTAGTCGTCCATAAATTCGAGTGTAGAGTCTCCGATCTTGATAGGAGTGGGTGCTACGTGGATTTTTACCATGACTTTGGGTTTTCTATGTTCATTTTAAGTCTCACTCTTTCAGAACCTCTTCTGAGGTCACCTAGCATTGTACTGAGCTCCTCCGTAGTCTCAGCCATTTCTACTATGTCGTCGGGATATCGAAGGTGAGTGATGTACTCGCCATTGACATTAATGCCTAGCCCATTCCAGAACCAGAACCGACATCCTCTATTGTGGCCGTGAATAGTTTCGGAGAAATGGCGTTTCCTTGCCTTTATGGCTTTTTTGTTTCGATGGCTGTTCCTGAAGTCGGACTGACATGGTGACGTTTTTGAATAAACTGGAATAAACACTTCAGCATTTCAATGTACCCATAGTCAATCTGGCACTGTTGGAGAGACTGCAGTACAGCCCAAGTCTCGATCGTATCAAAGCGTTTTTGTAGGCTGATTATACTCCTAAGTCTTCCGTCCACGGCGCTGAAGCTTTTTTGGCTTCCGGCTTGTTCGGGAGCCTGGAAGTCGTCGAAATTGGGCGCGAGACAATCGTGATGACCCTGGAAAGCAGCTCGTAGACATGGCTCAGAAGTGAGATGGGCCTGTAATTCTTAAGCAGGGTATGTCACCCTTCTAAAAGAAGACTACCACCATATCTCTGCTCCATACCTGTGGCGTTTTTTCCTCGAGACGGAATCAAACAACTACTGAAAGGCGTTTAGGACCGGTTTTCCACCAGCCTTCAGGAGCCCTGCTGTCTTCACCTGACGCCAACTGTTTCAGAGCCATCTTTTAATGTCGTACAGGCTGACGGCCGGGATATCTTCGGTATAGTGTCGAGTATAACAGTCTATAAAATGCCTTGATCTCTCCTAGAAGCTCCAATTTGGAGGATATGACTCTACCCTTGTCGGTCTTCAGTTTCGTGAGCTAGCTCTGCCCAATAGACAGATCTCTTGCAAACACTTTGAAGCCCTTATTTCGCTCAATCGTGTCTTTAATTTTTCGTTGCTAAAGTGACGGAGATCGCGTTTCAAGGACTCTGCCGATATGTGCACGCATCGTCTGAAGACTGCAGAATCATCTCACGCCACTCTTTCATAAGCTGAAAGGTTCGATCCGTGAGCCTCTTCCTCTCATTTGTTCGAGTTTTAAAGAATTTAGAACCGACCAAATGGACAGTTTCCACGAACCCATCGTTGTATTTGTCCGCGGAGCTTCCTAAACACTCAAAACGATTATAATAATATTTAAAATAATAATTAAAATCATCATAATTATCTGTTTCATGTTAAAATTGGAAGAAGCACATACAAATTTTAAGTTCTCATAAGTTCTCGTAAGTTCTCGTAAGTTCTCCACTTACGAGAACATTCTAGAACATTCTCGTTCCGAGAATATTCTCGTTTGGAGAATGTTCTTTTTCCCCATCACTATACATTACACGTAACGCAACAAAAAAATACGTGTTCCTTATTTTTGAATAATCTAAAAGACGTATTAATTAAAAATTTTACGGCAACTAGCCTATTCAATAAATAGAGAACGCCAATAAAATGTCATTGATCAGCATCACCCAGAGCAGAGGTAGTCGATTTCTGGTTCAAACCAAGCCAGGCACATTACTTTATGAAATTATTTCATTATTTCATCACCACTGCTCTCAAAACGGTAAAGGAAAACATCTTGAGGAAACCGGCATGTTCTAGAACCAAAAGTTTGAAGACATGCCATGACATTTACCAACCCACACTGAGCCGGCGTGGTGGACTGGGCCATTCTATCTCCTAGAAAGGAGGCCTGATTTAGAGAATGATTTTCCCACCTAAAAAAGGAGCGCTTGATATATTCGTTGATGTAATATCGTTTTTTTTTTATTATTGATAGGTTTACGCTTGACCGCTATCTCACCTGATGGAAAGCGACGATGTGGTCGACGATGGAACGCGCTTACCTAGAAGAAACCTATTCACTCTCGACTTAAAGATTCCTAGGTTGTAGCTATGAGGAAACAGACTCCGGCAAGGAATTCCATTCCTTAGCTGCACGCACAATGAATGTGTTTCCAAAATGTTTTGTGCGTGTAAGCGGTATGTCCACCATGTACCGGTGGCGCATCGCCGTACGTCTGGTAGTCCGATGATGGAACGGGCTAGGCGGAATCAGGTTATGCAATTCCGACCCACACTCCCCGAAATGCAACCGGTCGAAAACCGACAGGCTAGCAACACGGCGTCGATGCTCAAGACTTTGAAGCTTCGAATCGACGAGTGTATCATCGCCAATCGTCTGGTGAAAAGAACAAATTTTACCTGAATTTAGTTTCTTCCTCATCACTAACACAATTGTTCTTACAGGCAGTAACCTCGCACCTTCCACCTTCGTAATCAGCTGTGCACTGGCAGGCTGGCTCGTCTTCTTCATTCAGATAACAGACACCGCCATTTAAACAGTGCTTATAGCACACGTTTACTTCGCACCTCGCCCCAGAGTAACCGATATTACAGCTGAAATAATGAACACAAAAAACAGTGTTATTCGATAAAAATATATTTGTGACTATACGAGTATAATGAGCAGTTTAGAATATACAAAAGTTTTCAGAAGTAAACCTCCTGAAAATTATTGGTACCATTTTCCATTAAAGGCATCTAAAGAGGTCTCTGCGAGTTGGTTTTTATTGATAATGATAAATGATATTTATTTTTGCAAATAGGTTTAAAAAACACTTTTACACGTCAATTTTTTTTTTCGTCTTTTTAAGCTAGATGAGGCTGGTATTTCCTAGCTGACTACCCTGAGAGTGAGAAGAAACACCGAAACAAACTCAGGGGTCAAAGGGTTGGTTTTGGCTCCTCGTAAGCCTTCCAAAGATCCAGGACCTCAGGGTTCTGAGGTAAATAAATATATAATAATAATAGGAGATTATATTATATATATATATATCTCTATAATTTTATAAAGTATGTGTGTATTTATGTATGTCGGTATACTTATTTATGTCTTATTATTTTATTAATAATATTTCTAATTTTCAAATTGTACACTGGACCCTACCCTCTATAGACATCTCTCTCTATCGCTCAAAGGTTTGCTGGAACAAAACTCATCTTTGAGTTAAGCTCGCCTATGAACATGAACTTTGTTATCCACTTATTTTATAAGTTGTTATAGTGTACAATAAAGAATTAAAGAGATTCCTCTCAGGAGCAATGCCCATCGGTAGTTTTAGACCCTATTCCTGATGCCAGTGAACTACTATTTTTTATATATTTTTTTTAATAAGTTTCTTTAACCCTTCAGATACCGTCAATTAGAGACACAATAGTAAGACAATAGATGCGCGGCCACCGGTGGTCGCTTGGGGATTAAGGATATATTTTATACGCGCCTACTGCTCAGCTAGTGAGGCGACCCTATCTTTGCTAGTCGATAATGATGAACACGTTTTACCTGCACGTAGGTTGTCCTTCAGCACTGACACTACAATTTCCTTGAAAACAATAATTGTTGCAGATTGAAACTGTAGACTCGGGTTTCGAGTTATTTGGCGTCAGATACTGCAAAGCTTCGCAGCTCTTTGTTCCCTGAATTTGTTCCTCTATCGTGTAGTTGGCTGCTATGACACGACAATACACACAATTTAAGAAAGGAGTTGAAAGTATTTTTGTCGCATTTTGTGATAGATTCTTCGGTAATTTCCAAATACCCTGTTCTGTGAATTGCTGCCAGTAGATAAAATCATTAGAAATGGCCAATGAAGTAGTATAAATATCATTTCTCACAATATATAATGTTGTTCTATTCTTTCCATTAAAATTTGCACTTTCAATAGATACTACACCGTCATATATTTTCTCAGTCCAGTATATTTTTTGTGTTTGTTGATCGATGGCCAGGCTTCGCCGGTCATTAATTTTACTGTCTATTAAAACTTCTCTCTCGGAGCCATCTAACCGAGCTCTCTCTATGTTATAGTTTGTGATCCAGTAAATATACCTGTAATTCGTAAACGTTTAGGAATATTTATAAAGTTTAAAATTAATTTCAGTGTTATAAACCTACACACAAGCACAAACATAGTGATATCCTAAAGTCTTTTATAATATGATATAATTTTTAGATCTTGTATTGAAACATCTTGTCTTATTGAAAACTAGCGACCCGCCCCGGCTTCGCTCGGGTAACAGTATTTCTCCACTATTTAATGGATGTTATTATACATATAAACCTTCCTCTTGAATCACTCTATCTATTAAAAAACCCGCATCAAAATCCGTTGCGTAGTTTTAAAGATTTAAGCGTACATAGAGATATAGGGACAGAAAAAGTGATTTTGTTTTATAGTATGTAGAGATATTAACTTTTAAATTAGTAGACATCGTGTAAAAGATCGTAAATCATCGTTGTTCAAAAGTGTTTTGGTTTTCTTTTTTTTATTCTTTATTACGGAGCTTTGTCACAATATTGACTAAGTCACTCTACGAGTATCATTGCCAAATTTTGTATAATTTATTTTAAATTATTGTAATAAATGTTATATAGAACTCTTGTCTCGTCTGACGTAGACTTTGATCTTATCAAAGTCTACGTCAGACGAGACAAGAGTTAATTTTGATAAGACACGGTTGCAAATACCGATTTCTAATATATTTAGAGTGTAAAATATATTTCTCCTGAGGCGTTCGTTCTACTCACACTCCACCAGAATATTATGATGTATGTCCTCGATTATTCTGCATTTTAGGCAATTAGGTGAAGATGTGATCACCGTTAGGAACGTAAACTTCCTGGGTGGGATGTGACCAGATCGAAGCCTAAAAATCTTCTAAGCATAAGCATAAATTATCTATTCAAGGAATTGTAAAGTTTCGTTGAGTTTTGGCGGTGTATGATTATTACATTATTAACATACCCTCCACAGCTGTCCACAGCGATATCGAGGCAGACATGATCCAATGTAAGTAGAAGTTTTCCTTCACCTACTTTATCAGATTTATATGAAAAAAAGTATATAATCCGGTTTTTCTTCCAAAAGAGTAATTGTGTGGCGGGGTCATAGACGACCCTCGCGTTGTAGGATCCTTCTGATTCTTTCTTAAATAAAAGTTGTGTTTTCTTGGTTGATATGTCAAAGCTGGATATAACCACTTTTAAGTTCATATAATCAACAATCAGCACCCTGTTGTGAACTGGGTCATAAGTTATTGAATGGATATCAATAGCCTCCGCAATTTCTTCATAGTGCGTCAGAGTATCGTTGTAATAAAATTCTAATCCTCTGGCTCTTGCCACGACGATATCTGAAACAAGAAAATTTTTATTTGGTTGATTGCTAAACCGATAGTTTCTTTTCACATTATATCTATACTTCTATACTAATATTATAAAGAAGTAGAATTTGAAGTTTGTATGTAGGGGGTAATCTCTGAAAGTATTGGTCCGATTGCCATTTCACCAACAGAAAGCTGCTTTATTCCTGAGTGACCTAGGCTATATTTTATACACCTACGCGGGCGAAGCTGCGGACAAAAGCTAGTTAAATATATATATGTCGCAGGTTTTTCATACAATAAGGTTTTTGATCAAAAACCATTTCAAACGGATGGTGACACATTTTAAACTCAATTTCATCATAAACCTGTAACAATCCAGATTTTTAATCAAAAACCTGAACTAGTTTGAGTTTATGATGAAATTCTTGTTTGCTTTGTTTTATGACAAATAAATCAATTTAAATGAAATAATTAAAACAATCCATCATCATTTGCAACTTAGTAAAAAGAAAACAATTATTTATTTACTAGCTTCTGCCAGCGACTTCGTACGCGGATCCTGTTGCTTATGCCAGCGACAACGGGGTCGTCAAAATCAAAGATCTGAAACGTCTGATGTAGAATTCTAAGATCCCGGAGACTGGAAAACAACGTGATGCGCGAGACGATTCGAGACGTTCCAGATCTCTCCCTTCCACTTACTTTTTTTAATTAGGGATGAGTGAGAGTGTTATAAACGTAAGAGTAGACAAAAATAAACAGAAAGCTCCGAACTGCTAAGCTCTCGGGAGTTCACGTGTTATTGTGAGTTAACCATAAAAGATAGACATATGCTGTCGTAGGATATTTTTATATAATTTTAAGGAGGACATTTTCGTTATACATGATTTCTGTGTAGCTTTAACCATTAACGCTGCAAACGCGACAGAAGCTTAAAAAATGGTGTAATTTCCCCCGTTTCCCCAACATTTCCCTTCACTGCTCTGCTCCTATTGATCGAAGCGTGATGAAAAGTATACTATAACCTGCCCAGGAGTATGAAGAATGATTGTACAAAGTTTCGTTAAAATCCATCGAGTAGTTTTTGTTTCTATAAAGAACATACAGACAGACAGACAGACAGACAGACAGACAGACAGACAAAAATTTTACTGTTTGCATTTTTGGCATCAGTATCGATCACTAATCACCCCCTGATAGTTATTTTGGAAATATATTTCATGTACAGAATTGACCTCTCTACAGATTTATTATAAGTATAGATATAGATAAAAATTTTGCATTCTATGATCCAATCAATGTTCTTCTTCAATCCAATTATGAAATGGAATATTTCAATAAAAAGTATTTAAAACTTATTTCGATGCCTAAACGTGTCCATTACTGAACGAATAACAAGTTAATTTCACTGGAATACACTGTTTAACTTTACCTTGATTCTATGATGTCCATTTATAATAAGTTTTAAGCTTATTCGCATCGAACACCAACCACTTGAAGGCAGATTTATGTACATATAAATAAATAAATAAAAAATGATATTTATTTTTGCAAATAGGTTTAAAAACACTTTTACACGTAAATTTTTTTTGTCTTTTTCGTCTGTTTAAGCTAGATGAGGTCGGTGTTTCCTAGCTGACTACCCTGAGAAGAAACACCGAAACTAACTCAGGGGTCAAAGTCTCTTTTAAAGTCCATACAGTAAATATGTAATGGTCAAATCACATGAGAACCATGCCGATATGTAAATTTTATCCGATATATAAATAAATAATACAGGTTATACAACCTAATGTATATAGGAACATTGGATTGTTAATCAAGTTAAACGGGCCTTAACCGTACGGGTTGCGCTATCGAGATTTGCCCCCTAGCCAAGTTACAACCGTTTCGCTTGCGTCGAACGCTTGGAGTTGACCTTGCCGCCAATTCTTTTGTTCTGACCACGTGACTGAGCGTTGAGACGAAGTCATTCCCGTACATTTGAAGCTTTCTTTTAGCGTTAACTATTGCAGATTAGCAACTTGGCTAGGGGTACTGTATCCCTAGCCAAGTTGCTAATCTGCAATTGTGCAAAAAAGATTCAAATGTACGGGAATGACGCTCAGTCACGTGGTCAGAACAAAAGAATTGGCGGCAAGGTCAACTCCAAGCGTTCGACGCAAGCGAAACGGTTGTAACTTGGCTAGGGGGCAAATCTCGATAGCGCAACCCGTACGGTTAAGGCCCGTTTAACTTGAACTTATATGAACAAATAATAACACTATTACGAATCTAAAACTTACCCCACGAGAAGGAATGCACAAACCCAATGAGCAGTGCTAATAACACCAAAATCCGCGTGCTGTACATCTTCTTCAGACAAGGCTGTTGCAGCAGATAAGACGTCCTCTCTCGATGACAGATCAAAGGATATTAAAACAGAGTTGGTTACTACAATCCCGTTATTTTTGGTGAGTACATACCTCCTTCCTCTGATAAACAGGCTCGTGTAGATTAAAACTAATTATAAATTGCATATACATAAGAATTTCCGGTCACTCATAATTTTATCGCTGATTTCCTGCAAACCTACAATTATTATTTTTTTTTGTATTTTTTTTTTATCATGAATTCAATTTGATATTATTAAGTTAGTAAGACGCAGTATTGGAAGGCCTCCAACAAGGTGGACCGATGACCTGGTCAGGGTCGCGGGAATCCAATGGATGCGTGACGCACAGGACCAGTCGTTGTGACGACGCTTGGGGGAGGCCTATGTCCAACAGTGGACGTCTGTCGGCTGAAATGATGATGAAATACGAAGTCTATGCGAAGCAAGCGATAGTATTATAGCTGCGGGTAGGTGAACATGAACTTGACCTATTTATGGGCGACCCTTACTAGTCAGTCAGTCTTATTGATGCGCTTGTCTCGCGTCATACGTGTTCTTGTAGCTAAAGGCAGTGCGGATCTTTACATGATAATATTCCACAATAAGAATAATAATATTTTATAACTATCACACAGCGCCATCTAGTCCCAAGCTAAGCATAGCTTGTGTTATGGGAACTAGACAACTGATAAACATACTTATATTTTTCTAAATACATACATATTATAGATAAACACCCAGGCACAGAATAAATGATCATGTTCATCACATAAACATTTGTCCTGGGTGGGAATCGAACCCACGACCTCCGGCATAGCAGTCAGGGTCACAAACCACTAGACCAACAGGCCAGTCGATGTCGATGTCTGATGGTGTATCAATATTCTAATGTCGAGTACACGGAAATGGTGCGAATGCTTGCCGGGTGTAATTACAATGTTTCGGAAGCCTGCTTACTATTATTACGAGAACAGTGCACGGGAGCCGTAAGTAGATACAGCAAAATACAGAGTCAACTCTGTATTTTGCTATATCTACTTGTTTGCTCAAAGTCAAGTCAAAGTCAAAGTCAAAGTCAAAGTCAAAGTCAAAATATTTTATTTCACATAGGCCTACATGGGCACTTATAAAACGTCAGAAGCTAGTGCACGGTTCCAAATTGGTCGTTTCCTATGGAGAAGAACCGGCAAGAAACTCCATGGTTACTCTTTTTAAAAAAAGTGGTAGGTGTTACAATATGATAGTATGTAAGAACAGTGTATATCAATACTGTACACAAAAGCAAAAAATCAAAAAAGTAATTCAAATAAAAAAAGTTTGCTATATCTAATGTGTTAGATAGAACACCGAAATCTTGAAGATATGTTTTGTAAAAAGTCATAGAACAAAAGTTGTTGTTTATGATGTTCTTAACTAGCACCTAAGAGGTTGCTAGTGTTTTACAAATAACCCTGTATATAGGGTGACTAGTAATTAGTGACCGATACTTATACACGTGATTGTAATCATGATTACAAACAACTTTCCCAAAGAAACTTTTTTTTATATTCTTTTTTTATATATATATTATTTTTATAAAGAAACAATTTTTATACTAATTTGTTTTATCACAATAACAAAGCTCAGCTGTTAGCCACGTAACGTCATTGTCTCATGTACCTTGCCTTCAATAGTGATAGAGCACCCGCGCCGCTTGCAAACCCATCGGTGTTCGCGAAACGCGAGCACTGTTGGGCGTGAACTGACGGATGACAAATGATCAAAACATTCGCTCCACATAGAAAAGGTGTAAATTGTTAAAATCTCCGAAATCTAACTTACATGCAACTTTTCTATGTGAAAGCTGATGGAGCGAATGTTTTGATCATTCTTGTATTTAAAATTTTACTTGTTATTACCACAAATCATTTTTGGTAAAGTTACAACATGTCACTGGCCTGCAAATTGCAAAAAATTAAAGAAAATTTGAATTTTGCGGGCTGGTTGGAGCATTCACCTTAAACCTAATCAAAATATTTTTTTAAATATGACAAAACAAATACCAGTTGTATTCATTATTGATATTAAAATGCAATAAATCCCGTTGACCTACAATTCTGAAATTTGGCATAAAGCAAGGTCTTATAGCACAAGTATAGGAAAAATCTGAAAACTGTAAATCTGTAGTTAGGTCACAAAACAAACTTTTTTTCGATTCGGAAAAATCTTTGTAAGTCAATTTTATTCAGGTATTAAACTGTTTTCCCGAATTAAGGTTCGGTTGAAAACCAGCGTCAGGCAACTACCATGTTGTCTGGCATTTTTGCTGAACTGGACCTGTTTGGCGCCACCGTGAGGCACACATTGTTAGTTGTGTCTTTCTTTTATAAAATATGTCTACATGTTGTTACTACATTGTGTGTATCTACGAGTGTGTATGCCAAATAAAATAGTTTTCTTTCTTTCTTTCATATGTAAGTTTTTACGGAACCCTCAGTGCTTGAATCCGCTTCGCACTTGCCCATTTTTTTTTTAATATATTCTGGTTAATAATAACTCTTATCCCCTCCGGGGTTATCAGTGAGACCGGATGCTTATGGAGCGATGCATATATTTATGTTCGATTTAATGACATTTTAAGGTTTTATTTCATTAGATGTAAACGGCACATAAGAAGTTTAGAATAATTTTTCTACTGTTATTATGGCTGTACTTGGAATTGACCTATCCTTTTTCTTATGGTGAGTAATCGAGACTTTCTTTTTTTTACTATCATCAATACATATTATAAAACAAAGTCTCCCGTCGCGACTGTCTGTTCGCGATAAATTCAAAAACTCCTGCTCCGATTTTCAAGCGGTTTCTTGAGGAAGGTTTTAATGTATAATTTGTTAAGTTTTTGTATTTATATCTGTGTACATTAACGATATTTGTTGAAGATGTCGGGAAAAATTAGCTGTCTGGGAGCTTTCAACGAAAACGCTGCCTAAACCGAGATCGTGGGTTCGATTCCCACCCAGCACAAATGTTTATGTGATGAGCATGATCATTTTGTTCTGTGTTTTGGTGTAATTTATCTATAATAAGTATGTATTTAGAAATATGTAAATAAGTTTATCAGTTGTCTAGTACCCATAACACAAGCTCTGTTTAGCTTGGGACTAGACGGCGTTGTGATGTGATAGTTGTGGAATATTATTTTTGTTTCCAGTTTGCAGCGTCAAAGCATAAAGATTGGCATTTCTTCAGAAAAGCAGGTATGTAGCTTATATTCAATAGTACAGGTTATATTGTTAGGGCCTGCGCTCACTTGAAACAAAACGTCTTAAACAGAACTGTCTGAGACGTTTTAGACCAGTCTGAGGCGTTTCAGACAAAACAGTTTTGTCTGCGTCACGGGGCGCTAGGGCTGTTGATAAAATATCAATATATCGATATTATCGCAGTACTCAAACAGCTAAACATATAAACATGTATTTGTAAACATCTTGAGAAATATTGATACGCATAATGTTTTATTAAAATTGAAGAATAATTATTGAGAATGTTACATTTTCATACATTTATAACTTAATTTGTTTAATAAATATCATGAATTATAAATTGAGTAAATTATTTTTGAGCCGACTTACAATTGTTTTTCAAGACAGCCGATAAGATAAATTCGAATAAATTATCGATAATCGATATATCGAAAATATTGATATATTGATATTTTACCAACAGTCCTAGCGCCCCGTGTCGCAGACAAAACAGTTTTGTCTGAGATGGTTTTAGACAAAACTGTTTTGTCTAAAACGTCTCAGACAATTCTGTCTAAGACGTCTTGTCTCAGGTGTGCGGAGGGCCTTAATAAGATGTATGCAAAGTTTAAATAGGTACTGAAGAAACCATCAAAAACTGTTGGGGTCTTTTAGCCGAAAGGTGTCGTGTATCGACGTTTCCGAGGACGGCTACGCGACACCACGCAGCGGGACGAGTGTCATTAAAAAAAATCAAAAATATTAAAAACGATTTTTTATTATTATGTACCTACCTAAGACCATAAAACAGAATTAATTTATTTTCATGCCATTTCAGAGTAGTATTATGTCGAACGTATGATCCGTTGTAATAGAGATCCGTCGAACCAGTGCATGTCGAAGAAGGGATCTGTCGAAGTAGTGTTCTTCGAAGGTGTGTTTTGTCGAAGTTTGTTCTGTCGGACTAATGCTAGTCGAATATATGTTTTGTCGAAGCAATGACTAGTCGAACTACTGAGTTTCGAAATTGAGACTGTGTCGAAATAATTAACTTTCGAAATTCAGAATGACACTCCAGCGGAACACGACGCCGACGTTACGTATATAATTATTAAATAAGTTTTTTTGTTATAAAATGTTTTAGTTTATTATTTTATGTATTTTTTCTATGGGCCTCCGATGCCTGAAAATATTCCACAATATTCCACAACTATCACACAACGCTGTCTAGTCCCAAGCTAAGCAGAGCTTGTGTTATGGGTACTAGACAACTGATAAACATACTTATATATTTCTAAATACATACATATTACAGATAAATTACTCCCAGACACAGAACAAAATAAACATGCTCATCACATAAACATTTGTCCTGGGTGGGAATCGAACCCACGACCTCCGGCATAGCAGTCAGGGCCACTAACCACTAGACCAACAGGCCAGCAGTAATGCTAGTCGAATATATGTTTTGTCGAAGCAATGACTAGTCGAACTACTGAGTTTCGAAATTGAGACTGTGTCGAAATAACTTTCGAAATTCAGAATGACACTCCAGCGGAACACGACGCCGACATTACGTGTATAATTATTAAATACGTTTTTTGTTATAAAATGTTTTAGTTTATTATTTTATGTATTTTTTCTATGGGCCTCCGATGCCTGAAAATAAATGGTTATTATTATTATTATTGTCAATGCTATGTGTTCAATGTTCTTTTATAATATAGTTACTATCTTACAAAACAAAAGAACTAACTCAAGGAACAAAAAGCTGCGAAGTTGTACAGAAACTGATTCTGAAAAACAAGAAGACTAAGTGAATTATCAATTCATTGCAAACAATAATCTTTACAGTTGCAATCTGTCAGGATTATCGTTTGTAAGGAAATTGTAATATCACTACTGCAATGCTGCTAAATCGGAACCATCTCATTATGGACCCTTACTTCGTTGAAAGTGTTGAAACTTCTACGATCAGTAATTCAGTACCAAAGCCAAGTTGCCAATCTGCAATAGTTAACGCTAGTAGAAAGCTTCAAATGTACAGTAATGACGTCATCTCAACGCTCAGTCACGTGGTCAGAACAAAAGAATTGGTAGCAAGGTCAACTCGAAGCGTTCGACACAAGCGAAACGGTTGTAAATTGGCTAGGGGGCTAGACTATTTATTTCGCCTCGTCGTTTATAATGCGCACATCGAATGACTGAAACAATTTACCTGCTGTCGTCCGATTATAATTTAGGTGTCTTCAAGGCTCTTAATAAACTAGTGCGCCTCACCATCAACGATTGCACCACTGCTTACCATCAGGTGGGATTGCAATCAAGTACCAGTTTATATCAATTAAAAAAAGATAATTAGTATTAGCTAAGAAAGTAGTTAATTAGCACTGCGCAGTAATACACTAGTTCAGCATAACGACTTTATTGAATTTAAAGGTAAATGTAATATATATATATATTTTAAATCTAATGCTAATGATTGGCTTACTGATAATTTTTGTATTGTTAATTTAATTATTGTGTTGTATTAATTGATGAAATTTTTTGAGCCAATTTTATTTAATAAGAATGAAATTAGTAACTTAGTAACTTTTCATCTAAATTATTATATCAGGACAACCTTTTAAGTTGAGTATAGACTATAACATTTTTAGGAGCATTTCTGTGTAATGTAACATTCTTAGGAATGTTACAATACAGGCAAAAGCTCAGTTTCCTAAGCATTTCTATGTAATGTAACGTTCCTGCGAATGCTCGGCGTTATGTTACGGGTAAATGCTCACAGCGAGTGTGCATTTACCAACATCATTTCGTTGTACCTTGCGTTCATTTTTTTTTGAAATGTCACTCTGCAACCGCGCATCGCCCGCACTCGTGGCTCGACGTTTCGTTCGTAAAAGGATGATACACTAGAACATATCATAGAGCGGCTCGTTGTTCTGTTACAAGTAAATTTTGTAGTTTATACTCGCCTTTAGAACCAATTGTTGGCTGTCAGCAAGGTGACTCACTCGGGCCAGTGATCTTTAGCCCAGATATACCACCAATCATTCGAAAACTAAATTCTAAATTTAACGTATTAGTACCATGATGATGGAGCCCTGGGAGGCGATGCAGACACCCTTTTACATGATTTAAAAAAAAAAAAAACAACTAGTTAAGTATTTTCTATAGGACAAGATTTCAACATTTCTAAATGTGAATTATTCCTATCTGACAGTACTGACAGACTTCTGACGCTTCAGAAATTCAATACAATAGTTCAATCAAAATTATCGATAACAGTTCACTTCATCTGAAAATACTCTGTATGTCATATACGCTATACATATGGGCGTTGTACGGAGAGTTTCGAATTCGGCCGTCACAACCCAGTAGAGGCGAGCTAGTGCAACAGTGGAGCGACGATGTGTTCTGACTCCAATTTCTATTTTTGTACCTTTGTATAGTAATGTAAATATTAATGCAAGTTAGTTTTAATCAGGTTAAGTTGTAAATTAAGCATGTGTATTGTAAGATAGGTAATAATTCATCATCATCAGCCTTTTTAATATTCCCACTGCTGGGACTCAGGCCTTCTCTCTAGGAGAGGGAATGGGCCGTAATCCACCACGCGGGCCTAGTGCGGGTTGGTGAATGTAATATGTCTTCGAATTTTTGGTTCTAGGACATGCCGGTTTCCTCACGATGTTTTCCTTCACCGTTTTAAGAGCAGTGGTGATGAAATAATTAGATAATAATAAATTGTATGTATTTATGTTATTTTTTATTCTTTCATTCGTATTACACTTTCCCTGTAACCTTTCGAATAACCAAGTCAACAGAGAAAAATTATACGATGTAAAAAAGTTTTTTGCGAGACTTACAAAAAAAAAACAAAACGTCAAACTCAGTACCAACATACGAGTAAATAAAACTCGCGACAAGCTTTTATATATCACAAAATTTTAATTCTTACTAAATAATTCTTTTTTGAAATGAATAGCATTCACTTATCACGTTACCACCAAGAATTTCTCTATAACAGTCTACCTTATTTATTTATTTATTTATTTATTTATTTGGCTCTTCAACAATGAGTACACTATTATATAATTATAAAGAAAAACAATTCAATCTTACGTCTAAGTGCCCCATCACTTAAAGAAGAGCACTACATGCACTAATTTATACGCTTAACAGATTATAATAATAATTAAAATAAAAACAGAATAAATAATGAAGAGTAAACACAAAAACAGAATTTGAACATTAAATTAAATTAAATTAAATTTGAACTAACTGAATTCGGATTTTAACATTATACATTAAATATAATCGGAAGATATAGGTAAGTTATCGGAGGATATAGGTAAGTTTAGACTATTAGATACTTTTTCTAGGCATTTGGCAAAAAAAAAAGAAAAATTCTCACACCGCATTTAAGTCGACAATAAATAATGAGCACCGCAATGTGTCTACCTACCGCCACATTGTTCTGTAGCGGGAAGGGGTAAAACTATGCTGGACGTCTCTGTCACTCCATCCGACCAAGCGAACCGCATAAAAGCGTGTCGTTTCTTGTCAAAAAATCAAACTCTGTACCTACAGACGAGTAAATAAACCTCGCGACAAGTGGCACCGCTGGAGCGAATGGGTCTAAACTGCTGACACCGATGACATTGCGCAGACCTGCACCTGCCCCTCCACACCTCGATTTTGACACCACGCATGAGCAGGAACTGTGTAGTGTCATAGATCTTGAAGACCATTTGACTCCTCTTCTGGACAGCATGATAAATGCAGCCGGGTCTTCCACCACGCGCCTTTATCTTGCGCATGTGTTCCAGCTGATACTCCAACTGCCTGAGTTCGTCCTCGATCTCCGATGGGTTCGTGACCGCAGGGCACGGATTGCCAACTTCAGGCTCCTCTCCGTCGACAGGTCCCACTCTCCTGGTCGACTAATTACCTCTGGGTCACCCTGTATTCCTCCTCAGATTCCGGAAGGAATCGAATGGGCGGGCATTTGGGGGGCGGCTTAGCAGGCCATTCAGCGTCCTGAAGTGGGCGGCCCAGTCCGGCGGATAGCGGGAGGGCTACTTCTTATTCGATGCGGGGGGGGGGGGGGGGGGCTCATGAGCTCTCTTCCTAGTGTTCTTGAGTCACAGAGGGGGGGAAGGGCGACGAGTGCACCGTGTCTTAAGTAGACGAGTTTTTCCCGACCCGCCCCGGCGGCACACGCTAAGGCCTGAGCGGATCGAGGCAATATCGCTTTGCCTCTTTAGTTGCATCGTCATCTGGGCTTCTGGGTCTCCGTTGGGGCCTGGCGTCGGGTTGGAACTCGAAACCAAAGCCCAAGGATTCGCCTGATGTAGCCGGGTATTCCACTATCCCTTAGTTTTGTCTCCATGTCGTTATTTATAGGCAACTAGACTTTTACTGACTAAAATCCCACTCCTGTTCCTTCGTTGCCTTTCGTACGCCGCACGTGGACGGAAATCGGGATCGAAATCCCGGTGGCGGCTGGAGGGAGCGCATGCTGGCAAGGCAAGTATACTCACAACTCTTTCTTGCAATAGATTGTGCAACAAAATTGATTTATGGCCCCGCGACTCAACGCTATTGTTCTAGATTGATCTTGAGACGTCGGTGTTTAGAATTTTCTTTGCTTCACATATAAATACAAGCCCCCGACTAGAAGTGAGTCAGTTTTGATTTCATACCTAAGTGTGCGAAGAATTTAATAATTCTGCTTTATTAACATACATATATACATCTTAATTATTTAATATTATAAACTAATAGGTATATATACAAACTTAAAGTAAAAATATGTACAAACGGGTAAAAAACAAAAGGAACTTATAAGGCGTCAAAAAATTCGTCCACATTGATGTCAATGGGAAATGTGCCCAGAACGCTGGCAGCATTGCCACGCTGGATGACAATGCTGATTCGTTGACCGAAGAAAAGCCCAGCCCTCTGGTCACGCGAAGAATCGACCAACTGTTTGCTGATATCTTTTTTAGTGTGCGAAGTGATTTTATCTAACGACCTAAGCGATAGTGTAACGGAACTCTAGTGTAAATGTCAAAATGAAAAATTTTTTGACTGATGTCCTCAACATAGTCCTGAGAGGTTGCTAGTGTTTTACAAATAACCCTGTATAGAAACTATGCACTATTAATAAGGGCATACAAATATATTGAAATAAATATAGTTTCGTAGAAAACAAACGATAAGAAATGAATGTTTACGTTAATTAATGCTATCGGATAAATTGTTCAAAGGTTTAACCCGTACGATCCCATTATCAGAGGAGTTTTTCCCAAAATTCATATGACGCACATCCTCTTAAAATATTCACATAGTATTAAACTATATTTTAAATTTAATATATTTTAAGTAGTCACCGAGAGTGGTCTTACTTGCAAGAGCAACCTTATTTGAAAAAGATGTGTGACACGCGTGTTTTGACTTTGGTAACACTGCTCCTGGGGTCTGCAAATTCTTTTTCCTGGGGTAAGTTTTACCTACTGTTTATCATTATCGTTTCAGACTAAAGTCATCCATCCGTTTTTTTTGTTTACTTTGTGTATATAACCGTTGTGCTGTGTCTCTTCTGTACTGAATAAATGTATTTCTATTCTATTCTATTCTATTCTATTCTATTCTATTCTATTCTATTCTATTCTATTCTATTCTATTCTATTCTATTCTATTCTATTCTATTCTATTCTATTCTATTCTATTCTATTCTATTCTATTCTATTCTATTCTATTCTATTCTATTCTATTCTATTCTATTCTATTCTATTCTATTCTATTCTAATCTATTCGAATCTATTCTATCCACTGTTGGACATAGGCCTCCCCAGATCGTTGTCACAAGGAACGATCCTGTGCGTCTCGCATCCATCGGATTACCACGACTCTTATCAGGTCATCGCTTGGTCCACTTTAATAGAGACTTTCCCTTGCTGACTGTTCCTATCACTATTACGTAGTTAAATTCATTTAATTTAAAAACAATCTTTTAATGAAAATAATTTCTTTCATAGCAAGCTTTTATAGCTCAGTATACAGATATAATTAAGACGAATCATACGAGCCCAAACTCGATGGGGTGGTGCCGTTTAGCTACCAAGTTCCTATACCCACCTTCCGGTTCCATCATCAGATCAGCTTCATGTCATAAGAATTTTAATTGTCATCTGATTTACACATGCAAGCAAAATTTCAGCTCAGCCGGTAACCGGGAAGTGGGTCAAATTTACAAGATTTGATTACAGACAAACATCGCAAACAGGACAGGTGAAACTAAATAAAAGCTTGTAAAATACCTTTTTTTGCGATTCAGAAAAATCATAGTAACTTAATTCGGAAATTAAAAATAAAATAAAAATAATAATTTTTATTCAGGTTTACCAGAAATTAAAAACACATCGTAACACAAACAATATCCTACTAATCCTACTAATATTATAAGTGCGAAAGTTTTTATGTATAGATGGATGTATGGATGTTTGTTACTCTTTTACGCAAAAACTGCTGAACAGATCTCGATGAAACTTCGTACACTAGTAGACCATATCCCAGAATAACACATTGGATACTTTTTATCCTGGGATTATGTACGCGGGTGAAGCCGCGGCCAAAAGCTAGTATTAAAATAATATCAAAATTAACATTAATAAGACACTGTCATTTATATTATACAATAAATTAAAATAAAATCAAATAAATGAAATTAATAATAAATTAAAATTAAGGTTCAATAAATTAAATAAAAACGGATAAAACAAAATTTATAAAAAAAAAACATTAAAACAAAATGAATATTTTCTCTCCGGCATATCATTGGTAACGGAATATGATTGAACTGTTTTCTTAGGTAAGTTGGTACGGAACCATCAGTCCGTGAGCCCCATTTGCACTTGCCCGTTTTTGACGTAATGGCTCGGCTTTGGGTTTTTGGCCTGCTTCACCTCCAAGAAAAAAAAGCAAATGATTTTATATTTCACATTGGTAGGCCTGGGACAGACGGTCCAGTTGGGTAGGTCTAACTTTGAGAAAGAGGTCAATCATCGAATCCGACTCGGCTGGGCAGCGTTCGGGAAGTTGCGCGGTGTCTTCTCGTCTAATATACCACAGTGTCTCAAGACGAAAGTCTATGACCAGTGCGTGTTGCCAGTGATGACTTATGGCTCCGAAACGTGATTGCTTACAATGGGCCTTATAAGAAGACTCAAAGTCACGCAAAGGGCGATGGAAAGGGCTATGCTCGGAGTTTCCTAGCGTGATCGCATCAGAAATGAAGATATCCGCAGGAGAACCAAGGTTGCCGACGTAGCTCGAAGAGTCGCCAAACTTAAGTGGCAATGGGCAGGGCACATTGCACGCAGAACAGATGGTCGATGGGGACGAAAGGTTCTGGAGTGGCGACCACGTACCGGAAGACGCAGCGTTGGAAGGCCTCCAATAAGGTGGACCGACGACCTGGTCAGGGTCGCGGGAATCCGATGGATGCGTGACGCACAGGACCGGTCGTTGTGGCGACGCTTGGGGGAGGCCTATGTCCAGCAGTGGACGTCTTTCGGCTGATATGATGATGATGATGATGATGATTGGTAGGCCTACATGGGTACTTATACGAGGAACCAAGTGCACGGTTCCAAATTGGCGTTTCCTATGGAGAAGAACCGGCAAGAAACTCCATGGTTACTTTAAAAAACAAAATTTTGTTCTTAAATATTTCCATATTTTTATTTAATTTTTTAATTGATAGAAACTAGAGTTTGACTGAGATCCCACCTGATATGACAGTATTAGTAAATACCATTTAAGGGCAGATTCCAGACTCCAACCATCTCCCGCTTTTCGGCGGAGAGGGAGATAGTGTCAGACTTTTACTGACTAAAAACCCACACCTGTTCCTTCATTGCCTTTCGTACCGGGGCCGAATTTTCCTTTAAGAAGCAGATCCTTGGCCTCAGTAGGTTTCGACCCTGCTGGGCCCTACGGTTTGCTGACAAGACCTGACCTGAAGGCTGATACGCACCGTCGACGTTTGGGCTTGGTCCGGTCCGGACGGTTACTGTACGGTGGGACGGCGAGTTGCCAATGCTCGCCGTCCACAAGCCCGCGCCTACTGTGGTCGGAAATCGGGATCGGAATCCTGGCGGCGGCTGGGGCGTGATTGATAAAGAAACCTAAAAAAAATATTTCTATTTTTCAGATATCGTGGTGGGTGTAACCAAAGAGCTAATATTTTATAACAATGGAACACTAACGCACACAGAAAACTTGCCATCGACTCAAAATATTGTTTCAGTAACTTACGATCCAGTTCACTACAGGGTATTGTTTGTGGACCAAACCTACAAGAATATGAAAATATTCAGCTTTGACATTTCAACCAGAAGAACACAAGATTTGGTTGAGACGATATCGAACGAATTCTACGTGCGGATCGTCCTTGACCATGTCACAAATGTACTCTTTTGGAAGGATGGACCTAGAATATACACATTGACATTACATTCTACATCTTCCAACGAAGTAGTTTACGGAAAGCTGTTAGTTAAGTTGAATCACTACTGCAATGATATCGCCGTAGACAGCTGTGGAGGGTACGTACTATTCACGCTAATATAAAAAATTGAAAAACGTCGTTTGATCAACGTGGTCGTTTAGTACAGAATATAGTTTTTATTTTCAACTATTTTAAAGAGTAAGAGCTATTTTTGTAAGTTCGTATAAATATGGAAGATACAATTTGGAACCAATATCCTTCATCATCGGCAACACAATTTCAGCCGATAGAAGTCCACTGTTGGACATAGGTCTCGTCCAAGTGCCCCAGAATGAACGATCCTGTGCATCCCGCATTCTTACCGTCCATCTGTTTCACGCAACCAATATCCTTACTTGAAACATATTTTCACCATTTTAAAAGAAATATTACAAAACCTCAGACACCCCCAATGATTTTTAATTCGATTGACCTACATAAAAAAATTTAAGGCTTTATGAGCAGTTTCAGTTTGTTTAAAATTCATATCTGCATTGAAATAAGAACTGTTATTATCCCGTGAATGAGAAAATTTAATTGGATTACAACTATTTGTGTTTGTTTACCTATTTCAGCGGGATTGCGCACGTGATGGCTAAACTTAATCATAAATAAACAGGTCGAAGTTTTTAATGAAGATTTTTTTGAAAAATGTCACATAAATTAAAAAGTTATTTAACTGATTCTGCTCGTTATTCTGATCAAACTAATTTCAGGTTTTGCGCATTTAACGTTACACCTTGTATTTAAAAAAAGACATTCAGTTTGAATATAAGATTTTATACCGCTATGTTTGCCTTGTGTGTAGGCTTATAACTTAAGGGGTGACCACATGGTCCAAAGTCCCAACCAAGGTCACCTTACTAGTTGCAATCCGTGTAGACAGCAGTTGTAATCCATGACCTTCAATGCCCTTGGTTGAGAGGCGCGTTTGTCCAACCACCGAACGTGTTGGTGCGTGGATTACATCCATGTAGCCGCAACACAAACCCAGGTCACCTTGGTTGGAACGCCAGTTTGCAACCGTGTAGCAACCCATTAGCATTTCTTAACTTTGTGAATACTAATGGATATTTACAAATTACAGGTATATTTACTGGAACACAGACTTTCAAATAGAGAGGGCTCGATTAGATGGCTCTGAGAGAGAAATTTTGGTAGACAATTATGTAAAAAAGCGCAGAAGCCTGGTCATCGATCAACAAACCAAAAAAATATACTGGACTGAAACAACAATTGTAAATGGTGATAAACAGTTATCTCTACAAAGTGCCAATTTCTATGGAAAGAACAGAACCATATTATACACTGAAAGAAACGCATCTCTTGCCAGTTCTTTGGCCATATCTAATGATTTTATTTACTGGCAACAGAATAACCAAATGTCAATTATGCAATTACTGAAGAACCAATCACAAAACGTGCCAAGAAAACTATCTTTAAAGTCTGGTTCAAGCTGTTGGTATTGTCATCATATAGCAGCCAACTACACGATAGAGGAACCAACTCAAATTCCGTCTAAGCCTGAGTTTACAGTTCCAATTTGTCAATTCTATTGTTTGCATGGAAATTGCAGTGTCAGTGCTGAGGGCCAACCTAAATGCAGGTAAAACGTGTTTATCTCATTACAGACTAGTGAAGATACAGAAAAACAATGGCTACTTCTCAAGACTATGTTACTAACATCGTAAACAACAACTTTTGTTCTATGACTTTAAAAATTTATCACATTTTTGTTCACCAGATTTTCACAAAAAAATAATAATATTTAAATTGAACGTTCTAAATATTACGAAGTCCATGCGAACCAAGCGATAGTACAATAGCGGAAGGGAACGGGAATCGACCGGAGGGGCTGTTTGATGCGCTTGGGTCGCATCATACAGACATAGGTAGGTATAGCAAAATACAGAGTTGAAATGTGTTAGATAGAAATCTTGAATGTTGTTTGTTTTTGGTACTTAAATGAATTATGATCTGTAAAAAGTCATAGTACAAAAATTATTCTTTATGATGTTAGTAATACAGTCCTGCAAGGTTATTGGTGTTTTACAAATAACCCTGTAGGTATATGGTCACCTCACGATTTTTAAAGAAAGCAGGTGTATAGTTACTGTACAGGGGGCAGTGGCGAGGTAAAGCTGCAATATTCATCCTCATTTCAGCCGAAAGACACCCACTATTGGACATAGCCCTCCCGACTCAAAGAGTCGCCACAAGGAACAGTTCTGTGTGTCTCGCGTCCATCACATTCCCGTGGCTCTCACCAGATCAGTAGTCCGCACTGTTCCCGCGCGCCTCAAAAATTTGTCAGCAACAGGAGGGGCCCAGCTGGGTCGAAGCCTATTGGGGCTAGGGTTATCCGAAAGGAAACTCGAGCCCCGGTATGAAGAGGCTAGAAGGAATGGGGTGGGTTTTTAGTCAGTAAGAGTCTGACACTATCTCCTGCTCCACCCAAGAGCGGGGGTTGTCATTGGATGATTTTTGCCCACCATAAAAAAAAGTGCACGGTCGCCACTCCAGAACCTTTCGGCCCCAATCGACCATCTTTAACACCATTTCTTATCTTCATTATTTCAGTTGTAAAGCTGGATACTCCGGAGAGAGGTGTGACCTAAACAAATGCTACCAGTACTGCTTGAACAACGGAGTTTGTTCTCTTAACAAGGAGAGTGAACCAGTCTGCCGATGCACCGCAGATTATGAGGGTAAAAGATGCGGCATACCCACTTTCCTGGTCAATTGCATCCAAACAGTTTCAAAGTTGAAGGAAACGCTGAACACAGGTACAAATCAATACATATTATAAAACAAAGTCCCCGCCGCGTCTATCTGTCCATCGGTTCGCGATAAACTCAAAAACTACTGCACCGATTTTTAAGCGGTTTTCACCATTCTATAGCGTGATTCTCGAGAAAAGTTTTCGTATATAATTCGTTAAGTTTTGTATTTATTTCTGTGAAATTCATCAGATTTTCATACAAAAAAAAAAAGTTTAAATTGAATGTTCTAAATATTACGAAGTCAACGCTAAGCAAGCGATTGTACAATTGCGGGGGGACGTTGTATGCGCTAGCATTGCGTCATACAGACGTAGGTAAATATAGAAAAAAAAAAAAAAGAAATCTGTTAGATAGAACAACGGAATCTTGAAGGTTTGCTTTTAGTAAATGAATTATGATTTGTAAAAAGTCATAGAACAGAAGTTGTTTTTTATGATGTTAGTAATACTATAATAATAGTCCTGCAAGGTTGTTAGTGTTTTACAAATAATTCTGTATAGGTATACCGAGCTATAAAAGCTTGCTATGAAAAAATGATTTTCATTAAAAGCTTGTGTTTGTTGAAGAGGATCAATGGTTCATGACTTATTTAATACTTAGAGCTTAAAATATAAATTATTGAATAAACGAAATCCTTTGTAGATGTAACTCCGGCTATACTGGAACATGGACTACAGTCGGTGTGTTCATCCATTGAAGCCTGAAGAACGAAGCTTATTTAGAAAAAGCACGAGATATGAAGACGTCGAAGAGGTTACCTTCTTTTCCACCATCACTGTTACACAAAACTTGGCTAAATGATATCTAATTTCAGTTAATTTAGTGTCAATTTGTCCACGAGATATCGCAAAATTTTCTAAATCACCAACATCATAATGCTGTTCTTTTAGTAGTGGCCGTCATTTCAGAATTCACTTCCTTGTGTTCATTAGATCATAATTTTTAGAATGATCCATAATTAAAATCTTTAAAAGTAGTCGTTAGTTCAAAAAATCGCCAAACTCACACGGCAGTGCATATTGCTCGCAGAACCGATGGCCTTTAGGACCGAAAGGTCCGGAATGGCGTCCGAAAGACGCAGCGTTCGAAGACCTCCTACAAGGTGGACTGATGACCTAGTGACGGTTGCAGGAACCCGATAGATGCGAGCACATGAGCGTCCTGTGCTCATTTCTCTTTCATTGTGATGACATTTGGAGAGGCCTACGTTCAACAGTGGACGTCTTTCGGCTGAAATGATGATGATGATGACAGTTGTATTGAAATTGTATTCATATTTTATTTTCAGTGTATTAGGTTGGTTGTTTTGATTAGCCGGTTATGGATGGATGGTTTTAAAATATATTAAGTTACTTAACTCAATACATTTGATACCAAGGATCTTGTACAACTGACAGTAGCGCCACTCTTCAATTGATTAAGACTCAAATACGACTATATTGTATTATATTATATTACCTTTATAATACTTCTGTTATTTTAGTAATTACATAAGAACAACACAATTATGTTTTATATCTAGGTTATTTAATAATTTTATATTGCTGTGGAAGAGCGGAGTCCCCTAATACAGACATTGCATGCTTAAAAGGAGGTTCGAATCACCTAATAATATAAATTATTTAGTTCAGAAATTATAACATTTTATTTTGTACACCAACAGCTTTCGTTATGTTATATTTTTTTTTTATTGTTATAAATTAGTGCTCGACTGCGATCCACCTGATGGTAAGCAGTGATGCAATCTCTGATGATTAGGCACACTAGTTTATTAAAAGCCTTTTCACTCTGGCCTTGAAGACATCCAAATTATAATTGGACGGAAAGACTGCAGCAGGCAAATTGTTCCAGTCCAATTCTAATAAGTTTGACAATTTGCGGACGCTAACTGTGGCTGAATTTATAACTAGATAGATTTTTTTACTTATTATTTTATTAGAACTTTGTGGAATTATATGTGATAGCAATTTGAACGATCGAACGTTTCTTTTTCCTACCTAAACTCCTATCACATATGTTTTAAATTAATATTAAATAATAGTGTGTGCGTAATAAAAGGTTGCTCTAATATTAATAGTTTGATTTTTACCCCAGTATGAATACGCCTTTACTCTGCAGTAGCACCTGATGCATCGACTCAACTTGAATGGAACATAATATTTCCATAGAATTTACAAAGTAGTACTTAATTATTCCAAGGAATTTATTTATTGAAATGCAATAAATGTTTGATGTCTCAAGGACATCTCTCTTCAATGAAAATGTTTCATCTTGTCAGAGTTGTTTTTGTCAATGATTAGTAATATTAGTATTTTGTGGTGCTTCAGAATTTTTTGTTAATTCTCGTGAGATCTGTAAACAGGAACTGAAATGGTAAAGGATTTACATTTTCATACAGATTCCAGCTAATAAACTACTTTACAAAACTAACTCATGATTACACATCTCAGTCGAGAGATTTTCACTGCTGGCCACATGGCTTCCCTTACGTCGCCACATTAGTTTCTTACATCCAGTTTATTTCCACGACCCTATCTAACGGGCTGAATAATAAGAGGACTAAAAATTCAAGTCAACTACATCATAGATGATAGCCCCTTATCATTTCACACAGTTTCTGTCCATGCTAGGTTGCTATTATTATTTTGAAGATAAGGGGCTATGCATCTTCCGTAGTGTAGGAGATGTAGTCACTGCGACCTAAAAGATCTGTTGTTATTCGCCACCTTGTTAGAGTAACTCTTTTAGCCGGGAGGCTTCCAGGAAGTCTAGAATACTCCTAGCTTTAAGAGTTTTAATTTCCTCCGGGCGAATAATGTGTCGGCCCAGATGGATACTCCGTTTGTGGATAAGGGGCCCGCATTCACACAATAGGTGCTTAGGCGACTCCCTCTCCTGATTACAGAACCGACAAACATCAGTGTCACTCAGTTTCATGTGAAATTGGTGCCTGTTTAATTTGCAGTGGCCGGTTAAGGCACGGGCTATCGCACAGATGTTCGTCCTGCTAAGCTCAAGAAGCTCGACAGTTCGTTTTTGTGAGTAGCCTTCTATAAGAGATTTGGCGTGTAGCAGTCCTGGTTGTAACAACCGGTGCTTTTTTGAATTGTCAAATAGGTTGCCCTTAAGGGTCTGCATGGCCTGGTTCTTTGAGATACCACAGAAAGGTTCTGGTCCTATCTGACCTTGAGCCCCAGTCCTTGCAAGTTTGTCGGCTTTTTCATTGCCAGTAATTCCAGAATGGCCCGGCACCCATCTCAGAATAACTTTATTCCTTTGCCCCAGGTCATTTAGTTTGTTAACGCAGTCTTTTACCAGTTTCGAATTTATTGCATTCGAGTTCAAGGCGTTAAGAGCTGCCTGGCTATCTGAGTAAATCAGAATTAATTGATTTATGTAGTTTCGTTGACGGTTGGCTTCCGCACATTCTATAATGGCGTATACCTCCGCTTGGAATATGGTGGCATATTTACCCAGATTCAAGCTTTTGCTGAATTTCGGGCTAATGCCAAATATTCCACATCCTACATTCTCACCCATTTTGGATCCGTCTGTAAACCAAATCAGGCTTCCAGCCTTGTAAGTAATGAGGTTGCTTGACCAATCCTCTCTGCTCGGCAGTTCCACTGTGTAATTTCTTATGAAGTTACACTGTGAAGTGTGCCTGGAAGTTACGGCCAGACAAAAGATGACGGTCTCCATGTGATTCCAGGAGAAGAATGTGCATGGAACTCCAATTGGACACTCTTAGAAATCTATAATTACGAAATTATAATTACACAAATTTTTTATTTTTTATTATTGATAGGCTAGCGTTTGACCACCATCTCACCTGATGGTAAGCGACGGTGTGGTCGACTGGATAAACTTAAACTTTAATATGTGGAAATAATCAAGAGTATGGATCAAAAAATTGATAGATTGTGTAAGAAGTGATAGAATAGAATAGAATAAACTTTATTGTACAACAAAATAGTAACAATTTCACAGAAACTTAAATCTATGAGTACAATGGCGGTCTTATCGCTGACAGCAATATTTTCCAGACAACCTCGGGATGGAATATAAAATTCTATACGATTACTTGGGATTGATATGAAAGAAAAAAGAGTTAGTGCTAGCGTGACGATTGACAGAATGGAAAAAAACAAACGTGTTGCACCGACTCCAAATAAAACGGGACAAGGGCAGGAAGATGATGATGTTTTTTACATAATTACACGACTTGTGCATAATTATCGTATTAACAAAAAATGAAAATATTTATTTTATTTCTTAATAGATCCCTAACATCGGCTGCGTTTGTGAAAATGAATTAAAAGGTAGATTCAAATTATCTAAGAATAGCCCCGGTGATGCCAAAAACTATGATTACTACAGCAAAAAGAAATATTCGACTACACCAAACAAGTATGTATCTTCCATTATTTACTAGAATTTCTGCAATATTCTTAATTTTGATTTACATTTAGGTGTAACAGAAGGCATATTTTATCTATTACTTTCTTTATATCTTTTATTTTTCAACAGTCACTCATCACTTTCTTTTTCTAAATGTCATCCTTTTAGAGTCGTGCCAAAGATTTTATATATCCTACTACTAGTACAAGGATATATAAAATCTTAAAGTGGCGCTGACCGTCGGCGCTGATGCCCGCAAACAAATGAACTTCGCGTGCATTGTTCAGCGCTGAAGGGTCAGCGAGCGGCATTCGAGCATCTACTAGAAATCAATTAATGTTTTCATCATCATCATCATTTCAGCCGAAAGACGTCCACTGTTGGACATAGGCCTCCCCCAAGTGTCGTCACAATGAACGGTCCTGTGCGTTTCGCATCCATCGGATTCCCGCAACCCTTACCAGGCCATATCGGCCCACCTTGTAGGAGGTCTTCCAACGCTACATAGTAATGTTTTACGCTTTTTCATTACATAGTAACTCAAAAGCTAGACCACCAACAGCAATAACGTATCATACCGTTAATGGTGTTCTGACACGTCCTTTCTGTGATCGGAGTTTTTCAGCCAAGGTTGGATATGCAAGTCACATGAGGGTACATAACAGAGCAGCAGATCTGACAACCACCATGAGGAGCCTTCCTTCTGCGAAGCAGTAATGCTAGCAAAGGAGGAGGCCGACCGCATCAGGCAACGGCGCCCTCACCGCCACCGCTGGGATTCCAATCCCGATTTCCAGCCGCGTTCCAGTAGACGCGGGCTCGCGGACGGCGAGCCATGGGTAGCTCGCTGTCCGATCGTCGGGTAACTGTCCCGACCGAGCCCAAGACATCGACGGCGCGCACTGTTCCCGCGCGCCTCAAGGAGTTGTCAGCAACAGGAGGGGCCCAGCTGGGTAGCGAAGCCTACTGGGGCCAGGGATATCTGAAAGGAAACTCGAGCCCCGGTATGAAGGCTAGAAGGAACGGGGTGGGATTTTTAGTTAGTAAGAGTATGACACTATCTCCGAGCGGGTTTTGTCATAAGATGATTATCCCCTTCGAAAAAAAAAACCACGAGGAGCCTAGGAATGTGGTCGCTGTGGCCGAAATCGGCTAGATGGCACCATCATCATCAACAACTCAAGCTATTACGCTATTCTTTTTTTCCCAGCCTGATAGAATCTGCTATACACATGCTGATGGGTGGCCTAGGTGGAGGCCTAGTGGCACTCCATGCGGCCTACATGGAATGTGGACTATTTACTGCAATGGCTGTGAATGTTCTGCTCTCTGCCATTGTCGGATACTGTGTCTGTGTTAGTATTCTTTATTACACTAATATAATAAAGTGGTAAATTTTGTATTTTTGTTTGTAGGATGTACGAGTAATTTTCGGAATCACTGATCCGACTGCTAAAACTTTTGCACCGATAGAAAGCTGCTTTATTCCTGAGTAGTAGACATAAGCTGTATTTTATGTATTATGCGGGCAAAGCTGCGGGCAAAAGCTAGTTTATTTATAACAGTAGGATTTAATCTCTAAACCAATTTTTTTTTTAAATGAGACCCACGTTGAAGCAGACCAAGTAGTAGGATGGTGAGCTGGGCTGCTCACTTTAAAAGATGTGATATGATGTTTTTTAAAAGATACCTGGCAATGGGAAAACTGAAAAGTGAGAAAGGGCTCCTTAACCCTGTAGTAAAATGACAAACTGAAAAAAAAAAACATCGCAAAAATGAACACAGCATGACTCAAAAAAGTCACAATAGACCCAGGTCTATCAAGTGCCAGATCCTCTCCACCCATGGTTGGGCCAGCCTTACCATAGAGAAGACTTGACTTAAGATCTTATATCCCCTAGCTGGGGCAGGGGGCGTCGACAGTAGTCACCCATCGTCATCTGGCTTGAGCTTTACGCTTCACCTCACACCATGTCAACCCGATGGCCTCTGCCAACATGGTACGTCGCCAGGTTTGCTAATGACGGCCACACTTTCTTTTCCCTTGGCGATTCAAATACAACGCCTGTTTAGGTATCTGATCGGAATCCCTCGAAAATACTGTCCAATAAGTAGGAACAACATCCAGAATACTTTGATTTTTAAGACAAGCGTTACAGATATTCAAAAGTCCCAAGAGTTCTTACTAGGATTTTTATCTTGTAGATTCTGGTCTGGTCAGCCCAAAATTTATATGGACGATTGGAAATTCATGAATTGACATACCCTGATGTAATGGAGGCTGCTGTGTGTCTGTCACCATGGCCCTGGTTTCGGAGTGTGGCCAGAGGCCTAAGGTAAGAAGAAAAAAAATCTGCACCGGATTCTTACGGAAAAAACGCCTGGGTGTCACCACTATGTGGCACGCGGGCTCGCGGACGGATAGCCATCGGTAGCTCGCTGTCCGATCGTCCGGTAATGGACCGAGTCCAAGACGTCGACGGCGCGCACTGTTCCCGCGCGCCTCAAGGAGTTGTCAGCAGCAGGAGGGGCCCAGCTGGGTCGAAGCCTACTGGGGACAGGGATAGTTTCGAGAGGTAGCTCAGCCCCGGTATGAAAACTCTAAGAAACGGGATGGGTTTTTAGCGTGGTTTTTAGTCAGTAAAAGTCTGACACTGCTTCCCGCTCCGCCCAAGAGCGGGGGATGTCATTGGATGATTTTCCCACCAAAAAAAAACATCGTGTGAATTTAGCACTACTTCTTTTGCACTAGTAATGTTTTCGGTTCCTTACAGATACCTAGTGGAAGTTTCATTATTATGCCACCTTTACGGTACCTGTTGCGTTTTCATTATAATGATAGCACGGAATTTGAAGGAGTTGGGTACAGGGGATGGTGCTATCAATGACAGTGGCAACCCATCCCTCAAAGTGATAATTCTGTGTTTAATGGTCCCGTGTGCTGTTATCTGCATGATCACGGATCTCAAGAATTTCGCGCCCTTTGCGTTGGTTTGTGACCTTTTTGGAGGTTAGTAGCTTATGACATTAATATAATCATCATCAGCATTTCAGCTGAAAGACGTCCACTGGTAGAGATAAGCCTCTCCTAAGTGTCGCCGTAACAACCGGTCCTGTGGGTCTCGCATTTATTGGATTCCCGCGACCCTCACGAGGTCATCATTCCACCTTATGGGAGGCCTTTCTACGCTACATGGTCGCCACTCCAGAACCTTTCATCCCCTTCGACCTACTGTTGCTGCAAGCATGGTGCCCTGCCCACTGACATTTAAGTTTGGCAATTTAATATAATTTATTAAATACTTGGTGCATAATAAAATACAGAAGCAGACTAAAGAGAGAAAAAAAAGCTGACTTAGTTTTTTTTTAATATAAACTAGTGCTTGACTGCGATCCCACCTGATGGTAAGCAGTGATGCAATCGTTGATGGTGAAGCGCACTAGTTTATTAAGAGCCTATTTACTCTAGCTTTGAAGACTCCTAAATTATAGTCGGACGGGAAGACCACAGCTGGCAAACTGTTTTAGTACTTCAATGTACGCGGTGTCAGCGACGAGGCGAAACACTCCAGACCGCAGGGGTTAAAACAACATAAGGGTAGATACTCGTCGTACGTAGAGTTGTCCGATGGTAGAAAGGTGATGGCGGTATCAAGGCATGTAATAGGATAGTTGCCGTAAAAAAAAAAATTAGTCCGTCTTTTAGATTATTCAAAAGTAAGGGACCCGTATTTTTTTTATTTGTAAATTAAACCAATAATGACAAAGATATAGCCCACTAAAGTTACGTGTAACGTCACGCCGTGCTGCATTTTTTCGCACAGGCTGACGTCACACGTAACTTTAATGGGCTATAACTTTGTTATTTCTTGTTTAATCGAAAAAAGAAAAAATATGTGTCCAATATTTTTTTATAATCAATATTTAAATATTTCTTTTTTTTTCATTTTTTTTTTGTTATTTTTAAATACGGACTAATTAAAATGTAGTTATTTTGACCCTGGAAACTACCGTATTCCCGCGCACACTCTCCATAATGCATCCTATAAAACAGTGAATAACATATTTTTTAGTCATAAATTTTGTTAATTTTCAGTAGCCCTTATTCTAATGGTCCTATGGTATAGTTTGCATGATATCAAAGACAGTCCGATGGACCGACCTCCCTTCAAGAGTTTGATGGGCTTGGTAGAATTTATTTGCATTTGCATCTTTGTGCTTGAACCAATATGCTATGCTTTGCCAATTGAGAGTAATATGAAGCAGCCGAAGAAATTTCACTACGTTGTTTTGGCAGGTAACTTGACTTTTTTTTAATTCTTGTTTAGTTGTCTGTACTTCTTCATTTATTGTATTTCTTCAACTCTTCTTCTTCTTCTTGGGATAAGGGTAAGAAGAAGAAGAGTTTGGTTGTCTGTAAGGCTATCCCATAAGCGTTTTACGAGCGTGGGTGGTTCTCCAACGTCTGCGCAGCGCCAACGTTGCATAGTCGTGACGTTAACGTTGTGAGTTTCCAATCGTGAAGCACCTGTAGGGGCTCACGCCACACATGCTTACGCGACAAAATGTGTAGTCGCCAAGCGGGCCTGCGGCGTGTTCGAGCACCATTCCTCAGGTTTTTTTTTTTTAAATACTTTTACGAGGTTTGTAGTATTTTACGTGTTCTGTATTTATTTTTCCAGCAATGCCAATATATACCGTAGCGATGTTAACAGTGGGATTCTTCGGATATTGGTATTATGGGGAATATGCCGTAGCTCCTATCACAGTGCACTTCCCATTTTCATCGTAAGTATTATTCGTTTCTGGATTACACAACTAGAGCAGTAGTGCCCGAGAGGTAACGGTCTTGACTTACGCGTTGTAGGTCATCACCCAGCCAGGCGCATTACTTTGTGTAATTTATTTCATCATCACCGCTCTCAAAACGGTGAAGGAAAACATCGTGAGGAAACCGGCATGCCCTAGAACCAAAAATTCGAAGACATGTGACATCCACCAACCCGCACTGTGGCCGCGTGGTGGATTACGGCCCATACCCTCTCCTAGAGAGGAGGCCTGAGTCCCAGCAGTGGGAACATTATAAGGCCAACTATGATTACTCAACTATTTCCAAGTTCTTTGCTGGTGCTGCCGCTGCGGCTGCCAAGAACCTCAAGCGGCGGAAATATAACAACCTCGCAGTGATATTTTCGTTTGGGGTAGGAACTCTTGGGCCGTGGGGTCTGAGTACTCATATGCTTTTTACAGTACATTTTGATACAAGTGGAGTGAAGTGATATGAATGAAAAGGGATTTAGTGATAGCGTGACGAGCGACAGGACAGAATGGAAGAAAAAATCCGACCCCAAACGCCGACCCCAAATAAAACGGGATAAGGGCAGGAAGATGATGATACAAGTGGAGATAAAATGACATTGTGACCGAGGCGGCTTTCACCCAAGCCTTAGCGAGGTTTTTATGGAGCCGAGGGCTGCAGCCACAAATTTCCATGTGTATCATACGATGTTTTTCAATACACTTAAGGTGTTATTTAATATCGTGTGGTTTTGATTCCGCATGCGGGATAGCTCCGCACGCGTAATCCCCGCAAATGACCATTTTATACAAGTATTTATTGTTATGCATAGAATACGCACGCGGGACGCGTTTTTTTGCATTTTGAAGTTTTCTGCATGCGGAGAAAACCCGCATGCGTGAAGAAATCCGCACGATATTAAAAACATCCATACGAAGACATAAAAAAACAGATGTTGACGATCGCCCTGCCTAATGCGATAAATTGTAGCGGGGTGGCCTTGCGCACTTTTCCGCACTAGAATAGAATAGAATAGGATAGAATAGGATAGGATAGGATAGAATAGGATAGAATGGGATAGAATAGGATAGAATAGGATAGAATGGGATATAATGGGATAGAATGGGATAGAAAGGGATAGAATGGGATAGAATGGTATAGAATGGGATAGAATGGGATAGAATGGGATAGAGTGGGATAGAATGGGATAGAATGGGATAGAATGGGATAGAATGGGATAGAATGGGATAGAATGGGATAGAATGGGATAGAATGGGATAGAATGGGATAGAATGGGATAGAATGGGATAGAATGGGATAGAATGGGATAGAATGGGATAGAATGGGATAGAATGGGATAGAATGGGATAGAATGGGATAGAATGGGATAGAATGGGATAGAATGGGATAGAATGGGATAGAATGGGATAGAATGGGATAGAATGGGATAGAATGGGATAGAATGGGATAGAATGGGATAGAATGGGATAGAATGGGATAGAATGGGATAGAATGGGATAGAATGGGATAGAATGGGATAGAATGGGATAGAATGGGATAGAATGGGATAGAATGGGATAGAATGGGATAGAATGGGATAGAATGGGATAGAACGGGATAGAACGGGATAGAACGGGATAGAACGGGATAGAACGGGATAGAACGGGATAGAACGGGATAGAACGGGATAGAACGGGATAGAACGGGATAGAACGGGATAGAACGGGATAGAACGGGATAGAACGGGATAGAACGGGATAGAACGGGATAGAACGGGATAGAACGGGATAGAACGGGATAGAACGGGATAGAACGGGATAGAACGGGATAGAACGGGATAGAACGGGATAGAACGGGATAGAACGGGATAGAACGGGATAGAACGGGATAGAACGGGATAGAACGGGATAGAACGGGATAGAACGGGATAGAACGGGATAGAACGGGATAGAATGGGATAGAATGGGATAGAATGGGATAGAACGGGATAGAATGGGATAGAATGGGATAGAATGGGATAGAATGGGATAGAATGGGATAGAATGGGATAGAATAGGATAGAATAGAATTTTATTTTGCTAGTGCTAAAAAAAAGTAAATTGCCTGAAGGCGGTAGGGGTAGAAGCTGGTGGATGGCCACCTTCCTTCGACTTACTGCCCTCTCGATTACCAGGGTAGTGCAGAGCAACCGATGCCTTCCTCCTTTTTCTTACTATTCCGTATCTCTTTAGTACTGACTGGCCCATCATTAAAGTTATGTTTATTATTTTTCAGCTTCACTGTAACCCTGAAAGTATTCTTATGCCTATCATTATACGTGGTATATAGCTTGTATTTCTATCTCGCGTTTGATCTACAGTGGTATTATCTAAGAAGAAACCATGCGTCGGCTAACCACTGGTTTTGGGAGAGAGTATATAGGACGATACACGTGGTTGCTATCACACTGATAGCTTATAGCGTGCCTAATGTTACCAGGATGATGGGCATCGTAAGTTTTTGAACCTATAATTACTATTTGTAGGGTTTTGTACCTCAAAAGGGAAAAAATGGAACCCTTATAGGATCACTTTGTCGTCCGTCTGTCTGTCTAGACCCTTTATCCCAAGTGAAGAGGTATCGAGTTGAAATTAAAACCATATACTCAATTCTGCAGTCCCTTTAAAGTGGTGCATCACGACTCACATTTTCACTGTTTTTCATACAACCGCTCATAACTGATTATGACGTTATTACACACTTTTCATTAGATATTTTGGGAACACAGTATCTTGTGGATTCTAAAGAAACCAATTTCTAAATTTGTGTAAAACTAATCCAGTAAAACCCACTGAAAATGTCCTATTTTGTATGAACTTTGACAGTTCATAATTTGCCTAAAAATTAAAAAAGTCAAAAAAGTAATCCTCTAGAGACCTTGCAAATTTTATTAAGTTATTCTAAATGACGACAACTTTTTTCAAAAACGTTTAAGGGTTTAAAAAAACAGCTATTTCCTGGAGCAGGTTTTGTGAAATTACTAAACAAAAAATGAATAAACTATTCGAGTAAATCACGGAATTACCGAATACTAACAGAGTTTTCAAGCGTTATCTCTCTTTTTTTGCGTTGCCTTTTCGTCAAACATCGCACTGGATTGCATTAAATGAAGTAACAAGCTTTTAAACCATTTTCGAGGTTTACGATAGGCGAGTGGAAAAGGACTCTCTTAAGCTGTGAAAAAATCAAACTTCTAAACTAACGAATAAAAAAGATACGGCCGTTTATGTCGCAAAAAAACGTATATTTTGATATTATTAAAGATCGAAATTCATAGGGTACTTACCGTTGACCCAGAATAGCAAGGTTTTATAGCACAGGTATAGTAATAAATCTGAAAACAATTTTGTTGTTACCTACATCACAAAAAAAAAACTTTTGTAATCGTCGACCACTTCATCGCTTACCATCAAGTGAGATGGTGATCAAACGCATCTTTGAGACTCCATTCGGGAATTGTATTTTGCACGAAACCCTCAGTGCACGAGTCTGACACCCTACACCTCCCACCCTCTGCCTGGTCGTGTAATATATACAACTATGTCTTATGTTTTCCAGCTTGGCACTATAAGCACAATTCCAGCGGTCTTAATATACCCCCCATTCATAGATCTCCTTGTGAACTGGGAGCACCCAGGACTGGGTCCCTACAAATGGAGACTGCTAAAAAGCATGTTCATAATGTCACTAGGAATGGTACTGGTTGTTGCTGGAAGTTACTACAATATAATAGGAATGAAGAGAGAAATATCTTCGAACCTAATGTTAAAGCCACACAAAACAATCGAAAAGTCTGAAATATTTTGGAGAAGAAATATGGACTTAAATTCGTCTGTATTAAAGTATAATTTAACTTATGACAGACGCGATTTCAACATATCTGAATACAAAAATAAGAGTGTGACATACAACCCTTATAATGTTACGTTTAAAAATATCAGTGTGATAACAGATAACACTCTACACAACAACACACAACACAACAACAACAACGCAAGCGTGCTCCATCATCGACCACATCATCGCTTACCATCAGGTGAGATGGTGGTCAAACGCGAGCCTATCATTAATAGTGAAAAAAAACTGAATAACAAAAGTATCAGTTAAGTAACTTATAATTATGGTAAAATTTGTAAATTCATGTTGGGGATAATCTCTGAAACTGACAACGGAAAGTCGAGGGCAAAAGATCACGAGGACGCTCTCTAACACGGTGGACGGACCTCATCAAATCTCTGACACTACAGCATCAATGACAACTGCCATGCCGCCAAACAGTTACACAGCATGGCATGTGTATCACATCACGACAGCGGCGGAAAAGAAGGCGCAAGACTCGATTGAGACATGACTAAGACCACACTTTCAAGAGTGCACGGCTAAGAAGAAAAAAATCTGTAAAACCACTAAACCGAATCTGAAAATTCTTTCACCACTAGAATGCTAATTTATCACTGAGTGACATATGCTATAAATATTGCTAATAGTCATCATCATTATCATCATTGATGACTGATGATGATGCAGCCTTTTTAATGTTCCCACTGCTGGGACTCAGGCCTGCTCTCTAGAAGAGGGAATAGGCCGTAATCCACCACACGAGCCCAGTGCGGGTTGGTGAATGTCACATGTCTTCGAACTTTTGGCTCTAGGACATGCCGGTTTCATCACGGTGTTGTCTGTGAGAGCAGTGGTAATGAAATAAATTACACAAAGTAATGCACCTGGCTGGGTTTGACCCGTGACCTACAACTCGTAAGTCGTACCCAGTACCACTCGGCCACCACTACTCTCCTTTGCTAGTAGTAGTTAGTAAATCATTCATCATCGGTTGGTGGCTCATCAGATGACGTAACCTTTCGAATACCGTAATTCAAATAAAGACACAACAGAAGAGACAGAGCGAACCGCATTCGCGTGGGGTTTAATGAATTAAATCACCCAAAGGTCAATGCAACATCTATTCTCGGAATTTCCTCAGAATGAAGATTTCCGCAGAAGAACCAAAGTTATCAACATAACCCGAAGAATTGCCAAACTTAAGCGGCAATAAGCAGCTCCACATTGCTCGCAGAACAGATGGTCGATGAGGACGAAACGTTTTGGAGTTGCTACCACTTCACCGAAAGACGCAGCGTTAGAAAACCTCCCACATGGTGAACCGATGACCTGGTGAGGTACGCGAGAATGCAATAGATGCAAAACGTACAAGACCGGTCATCATGGGGATCGGTTAATGGTTTATGATAAATGTGCGTACTTTTGTCTTGATACTATCTCTACTCAACACTTTAATGCTAATTAAAACCTCATTAATAACTTTGCTTGGATTTTATTTTTTCTAAACATACACCTGGACTGAAACTGCAGTACAGCGGCCATATTGGTTGCACCTGAATAGATTTTAACACCATACGCCATCTGTTTGGAGAAAGTTAATATCGTTAATCAAAGTTGGTATAATTATTTATGAGAAAATCGTGGACAAACTACATACTTACATGTAGACAGGATAAATATTTATAAAATCAATACTTCAAATTAAATTATATTGTTACCTCTGGCTGTCCAATCTCACATAGACATGACTGGTGACAGTTGCATTGAGGATAACATCAGACCATAGCCTCTCTGCTACCGCTGCGGCTCTAGGCCATAAATGATAGTCCAGGTTACCTGTAACGTCAAAATATCATCATCACTATCACCAACGTCCACTGACAAACTGGTAGCCCAAGATTTGCCACACCGACATGTTCTGTGCATCTTGTATCCAGCTGATGTCTTTTGCTGCCTGCACCATTTCACTCAATACTGCGCCTTCCATTACTTCTCCAAAACTTTATCTTTCGGTTTTATGGGTCATGCTATGAGTGTGCAATTTCCTATCTCAGCGAGCCACGGGTAGCTCGCTGTCCGACCGTCCGGTAACTATCCGGACCGAGCCCAAGACGTCGACGACGCGCACTGTTTCCGCGCGCCTCAAGGAGATGTCAGCAACAGGAGGGGCCTAGCTGGGTCGAAGCCTACTGGGGCCAGGGTTATCCGAAAGGAAACTCAAGCCCCATTATGAAGAAAACGGGGTGGGTTTTTAGTCAGTAAGAGTCTGACACTATGATGATTTACCCCATCGAAAAAAAAGCCTTCCGTCCTGCTACATGTTATTGAAATACCATAGGGACAGGGTTGTCCGAAAGGGAGCTCCTTTCGGACAACCCTGTCCCTAGTAAGTTTCGACCCAGCTGGGCCCCTCCTGCTGCTGACAACTCCTTGAGGCGCGCGAGAACAGTGCGCGCCGTCGACGTCTTGGGCTCGATTCATTACCCGACGATCGGCCAGCGAGCTACCCATGGCTCGCCGTCCGCGAGCCCGCGTCTACGGTAGCCGGAAAGGATTTGTACCCCGATGATGACAGGGTCACATAACACGTCATAAAATAAAGCCAGTCAGCGTCAGCGTAACGCTGACAAAATATATTTAACTGGACACGAAATTTTGGACAGTCTTATCTGATCAAGTAAGCAAGCAAGCTTAGCAAGCTTAGCAAGCTTGATCAAGTGATCAAGCAAGTAGTAAAAATAACTAACCAGTGTCAACGAGATCTGTCCATAGAATAGCTTCTCCTCCTTCAATCGTGAACACCTCAAGGTTTCGCCAAGATTTCCACGAGTACATCTCTTGCCAAGTCCTGTCAAAAAAATTACTTTACAAACTTCTGTTAGATAAAAAAAAAAGTATTTTTCATAAAATTCCATTCTATTTTAGATGTTGTGAAAATTTATATCATCTAGTTGATAAATATGTGGATAAAAAAGGAGCAGGAGCTGGAGCAAACAGAAACTGTAAGATCACCACCTCCTATGCGTTTTGCTTTTATTTCGAAACTAACTATTGGCCTAGTAGACTTAATTTACTTGACCGCTTTAACCAAACCATTCGCTATGTCACCTTTTTTACGGTGGGCAAAAATCATGTAATGACAGCCCCCGCTCTTGGGTGGAGCGGAAGATAGTGTCAGACTCTTACTGACTAAAAACCCGCCCCGTTCCTTCTAGCCTTTTCATACCGGGGCTCGAGCTTCCTTTCAGATAACCCTGGCCCCAGTAGGCTTCGACCTCGCGCGGGAACAGAGCGCGCCGTCGACGTCTTGGGCTTGGTCCGGACAGTTACCGAACGGTCAGACAGTGAGCTACCCATGGCTCACCGTCCGCGAGCCTGCGTCTACAGTGGCCGGAAATCGGGACCGAAAACCCGGCGGCGGTAATGACACCGACTTACGAGTTGTTGGTCGCGGGTTCACCCCTGCCAGGCGCATTATTTTGTTACCACTGCTCTCAATACGGTGCAGGAAAACATCGTGAGGAAACCGGTATGTCCTAGAACCAAAAATTCGAAGACATGTCACATTCACCAACACGTACTGGGCCCGCGTGGTGGATTACGGCCCCTTCCCTCTCGTAGAGAGGAGGCGTGAGTCCCAGCAGTGGGTACGTTAAAAAGATGATGATGATGATGATGATGATGTGCGAGCAACGAGTAACCACCGAGTGGTCTACTTGTCGTCCGCACATGGTCAACCAGTGGGCGAGGCGCATCGGAGTAGATGTAGTGAGGTACAGGATTATCTAAAAACATATATACAAAAAAAAAATTGCAGTCGGCCACCACTGCTCGCACGTTTACCTTACATTGCCCACGCTCTGGTCTGTTATCGATCGTGTGCTATCTGCAAGTGATTCACGCACGAAGATGATCCAGTGGTGACAAACCGAACCCTTTCCCGTGTTTTCTTCAAGAATTATCCACTCTTTGACTACGTAATGTTTACTGGTTAACAACATGGTGGCGTCTACGGCTTGACATGTGACATCTAGCCGTGACCCACCTGGCGACAACGTGTGATACCGAGGAATGAGATGGTGCTGGTCGGGTGGATGTAAATGAGCTATGACCAAATGAGCCAAAATTAATAATAATATTCCACAACTATCACACAACGCCGTCCAGTCCCAAGCTAAGCAGAGCTTGTGTTATGAGTACTAGACAACTGATAAACATACTTATATATTTCTAAATACACACATATGTAGATAAATTACACCCAGACACAGAATTAATGATTATACTCATCACACAAACATTTGTCCTGAGGGGGAATCGAACCCATGACTTCCGGCATAGCAGTCAGGGCCACTAACTACTAGACCAACCGGCCAGTCAAAAATTTGCATACCTATATTTTATACACCTCTGCTTCTTAACTTCACAGGATAGATCCCATCTGCTTGAATGAATTGCCTTGAACCTGCTTAGACACTGTTCCGAGGGATTTGGCTGCCATTCTGTTAGTTGTACTCCAAACCTAGAAATATCAATCATGGGACTAAAAAGAATACATTTCCAGTATTCTGATAATCTCTAAATAGTATCTGTGCTTTTATAAAGTGAAAGAGGCGCCTGAAATCAAAATAGGAACCTCTCGGACTTACAATGTCCGGTGAGAACCTGCGTCATGCGGAAGGTGAGGACGCCGCGATTTCATTCATAACTGTCATTTTGTGTACTCTGTACACAGATTTTTTCTCATAACCACAGTACAATTTAACAATAAAAGATTTTAACACTGAAGTGTTGATTGTACTGTCCCACCGCTGGGCAAAGTCCACCTCATTATTTCCAATAATCAGTGTTACTCGCTTCCTCATTCCAATTGGCTCTAAAGAGTTCAAGCCGGTAAAATAAAGGATTGGTCGTGGGACCGCGGCAAACCACGAAGGAGATGGCAGGATGACCTGCATGTCTTCCTTGAGAATTGGAACGAGACACAGAAGTATTGATACTATTAAAAAAAAATACCCAACCTGTCCCAAGTCCTAGCTTCCAAATTTCTTGTCAAATGAGCTGTATACCAAATTATCGGTAACTTCGGCAAAAAGCCTTTATTAGCCAGCTTCAGCCTTTCCAAAGCCTTATCAAGAAATCCATCCCTCGACTCCATTAAATGAAAACAATTGACTAAAGAAAACACGCCATCACTCAAATGAAAAACATCATCAACTTTTGTCATCTCCAATATTTCAGAATATATAATCTGCAATATATCAAACACTGTGTAATGAATTCCTAATCTTAGACAAAGAACGTTGTTGCAAGTGAAATTCTGGTTCTTGGTTGGACAGGTTGCCTCTGGTATCCAGGACCAAGCTCTCCCAACAGGCCCTGGAGCAGCTACTTCTAGAAGAATTCTTATACCACGGATTCCTGCTCTTCTTACAACTGCTTTTATAGCATCTTTGGTGTAAATTAGACTTCTATCATAAGCTCCATATTCACATAGCTGAGGAACAGCTGGTAAATATAAAGGAAAACTGGTAACGTCAGAAATTCGCCAGTGAAATGTATTGAGCTTGACTGTAGCCATAGCGTCAATAGTCCTCATGATATCTGGAATTGGGATGTAGTTTCTACCGGTGTCTATCATTAAACCTCTATATTTATAGCTAGGAGCATCCTTGATGATTATATTTGACAAAGTAATCAGGTTTCCAGTTCTCTGGTCAAGTAAAATCAATTGGCTAAGAGTTTCAAGTGCATGTCTTATGCCACAAAATGACGCTGAATGTAGTTTGATCACCACTTGGCTTGTTGTTGTTTCGATCTTTATTGAGTATGATTCATCTGTTTCTAGCCTGAGTCGAGGGTCAGGGTCAGTCTCTACATCCATTTGGATGTACATCTTTTTGATCATAGAGTCTCTTGATATATTCATTCTTCTAGCATCCAAAGTGTATCTTTCTAGCTTCGCCAAATCTCCGAGAAAGAGTTTAAATGCTTCTGCCAAATACATATTAACTGCTTGCGACGGTACAGATTGAAATTTATACTCAAGTTTATTTGTTGCTAGTACCACAATTTTTTTACTGTAGTACGTATATCCTATGGGATGTGGCCAGAGTTGTGGTCCCGTGCAGAGTAATACACATCTACTTAACGACAAATAAATGTATTCTGAGGTTGGTTCGTAAACTTTCTGACAGAGGCCGTGCTTGCAAATGTAGGAATTCAACTGGAATATCCTTTGGAAACTGCAAAATGAGAAAAATAAATGAAAGCAGATTATAATCTATTAATCAAGTTTAGTGAAAGTCAGTAATCTCTAACGTAATCTCTAACGTAACAAGTAGTGGAGATTCTTTTGACTTTAAATAATTTTAAGACTTAAAAGCACGGCGATGGATTATCCATACAAACGTAATACCACGCTCATTTGCAGTTGGAGCATATTTCCACCATATGATGATGTTCGGATTTAGACAATATTTATCTAGGTTCGAACATCGTTATTTTAAAAAAAAACTTACTTAAAACGAAATTTAAGCGAATTGAATTTCGCACATTTTTACAGCGTAAATGGCATTTTTTCGTTCGATTTTATTCTGTATTAAAAATAACAATATTTCCAATATTCTTATCGTAGGAACAATTAGGTACTCATAATCAATTTACAAATTATGGAAAAAAAAAATAGGAAAAATATTAAGTTTTCATTCATCATGTTTGGTATTATGAAACACATCCATATCCTAAATTTCCAAGTTAGTAGTTCTATCATGGCAAGTGGGATGTCAGTATCAGTGTGTGCGTGATGTCATTACTTCAGTCGCATTCATAGGTCGAGTTATAAATTGTAATATTTTTGACACTATTGACTTAAATAAAATTTTACCTAAGCATTTGAAATTTAATAAAATGAATACAGAATTCCTCAGGGCATGTCAGACTTTAACAAAAAAGCGCCGTCGACGATTCGGGGTCAGTTCAGACGGTTACCAGATGGCCGGACGGCGAGCCCAAGCCCACGGTGGCTGGAAATCGGGGTCGAGACTCCAGCTGCTGGGGCGTGAGGGTATTCCCTCATGCATGCAGCCGCCTCCTTCGCTAGCATTACTGTTTCGCAGAAAGAGGCAACCGCCTGCCATATCTCCTCGCATCATGGCCTGTACCAGGGCTCGGCGTGAGAGGTCGTTGCCACCGTTGGCCCCACGAAGACACGGCGGTGCTCCGTCCAAGCGTTTACCATGTTTCTGACCAAAAAACTACTTTGACTTTGTACAACACAAAGGTACACACACCTTTACCGTATGCGTTTCTTCCACTTAAATCCAATGTAGGAACCTCCCGTACTTGCTATGTCCGGTAAAGACCTGAGACACGAGAAAGGTGAGGTCCAGCGCTAGGTTGCGACAGTCGCTGTTGCCATTCCACCATGAGATCTCGCCGAAATTGTCTACCATACTACGATTTGTCGCGGCAGCGGAATCTCGCCTCGGGTCTGCATATCCACGTGTAAATTGTGCATGCGTGCAAAGACTGACTGTCTTCCAATACCATGGTAGCAGACCTGCAAGAAACTGTGCTAGAATACCGCGGGAAAACGTGCGGTGTCATGGATGGCTATATGGCATGCGTTCAGCTTGGCTACTGTTCATTTTCGCAGCGACGGCGCCCCATAAACGAACGATACCTGCGTAGAGCCTCGAGCAGGAGGCGTCTAGAATCCCTTGGTCAAGCAGGAGCCGCTTGAGGGCCCTAGTCCAATCCAGGTACAAGGTCTCAGACTTGTGCAGTGCCACCTCGTTTCCCAACTGCTGGATATTCTCCACGACTGTTGCAACCCTGCGTGTTGCTAGTTCGACCGCTGCCTGGTACGACTCTCCCTTCGTTAGGACAAGCGTGTTGTCTGCGTAATAGACCACGCTGACGCTGACTCCGTTGGGGAGGTATGGACATGATAAGATATTTATTTTGCAAATATGGGTATAAAAACAGTGAAACTAGTTGCGGAGCCATGGGCGGGTGATATTCCCCTTTAAAAGAGAATGGATCATTTACCACCCTACAAGCTGGGACCGGATTCTCTGTGTCTGCGGGGGAGCCCTGGTACGGAGCTTGTATCCCGCACCATTTCGTAGGGTCATCCCCACGGGTCTCTGTTCAGAGTCCCAAGTCACATGTCGCGGGCCTCCAGCTTGGCTCGCCGTATCTTCGCTTTGAGGGTGCGCTTCGCTACTCTGTATTCCTCGTACGCACTTAGTACGGGTGGAGCCGTGGAGCGGACGGCTAGTTCGGCATTCGCAGGAGCCGCTCCATGTGGGTGGGAGCTCTCACTATGGGGGATGCGATGTCCCGCGGCAAGGTCATTTTGGAAGTGTCTTTGGACATCGCCAATGCCTTCAATACCCTGCCTTGGTGGAGTAGCGTTGGAGGAGGACTCTGGTATCACCTACTTCCGTCGTGTGATCGAGGTCTACCTGAAGGTCAGGTTCATTATCTACCCCGGTTACAAGGGAAAATGGAAACGCCGAGATGTCATGCGGTGTTCCGCAGAGATCGGTACCAAGACCGCCCTTGGGGCACATCAGGCACGACTTCGTGCTGCGCAGCGTAGTCTGTTACGCTGGTAGGCTGTTGGTAAACTACACGCTGGCCCTGGCGTAGGGAGAATTTAGGCTCCAATTATACTGCCGCAGAATGGAATGGAAGCGTCAATTTCGACTCTAGAGTCGTTTTTCGTAGCTAGGTAAGGGAATTCTCTAGAATGCGCGAAGATTCTCCGGAAGATGCGCGACCTTTTGTGGCTCATATTAAGTTTGTATATTATACAATTGAGATCAAGTTCATTATTATGCTGTGTACAATATTTTGTTGTAAAAAATCGCTTCCATTCCATTCTGCGTTGGTGTAAATTGAGCGTTATTGTACTAGGCGATAAATAAAATGTAGGAGGGGTTCACGTCGGCTTTGGGTCGACAATGAAGTATACTCACTCCTGTTCCTGTTTTTGGGACTTGTCCTCGACAGTCGTTGGAATTTCGAGAAACGCTTTCGATGTCTGGCTCCCAAACTGAAACGGACTAAGGCTGACCTCAAGTGGCTTCTCCTCAACCTCCCTAGGTTGTCTAGAAGGCAAAAAAAGAACAGGAGTGGGTTTTCTTGTCTGTAAAAGTCTGACATACCCTCCCACCATACCCAAGAGCGGCAGAAGTCATTGCATGATTTCCCACCTATGAAAAAAAAGCACTTGGCTCCATAACATTTTCCGATTTAACCCCAAGACCACCCTTTTAGGACGTATCTGCTAGTTATCCTAATATGTTGATATATCGGCGTGGTAATCGAATTTCCAAAAACCCTTACGACTTACACAAACGATTCCCCAAAGTATTCGACAAAAATAAAGAAAATAATGAACATAACTTATTTTACTAACAATAAATTGTAATACGCTCACATACACACACAGCTGCATCAATCCGTCACTTGTTTTTGACAAACAGAGATAGCTATATTCCGCGAATGAATTTTGAATATGCGTCAACTTGCAGTTGCGAGGACATTGCCGGGCTCTTAAATGATAATCTATAAAACTAGGAAAGACCTTAGTATTGACCTAAGCTTAAGTAAAGTCTAAACAATGCAAATATGATCCTGTTTTACAACTTCACTCCTGCTATGCTAGTCTAAGGAGGTCTTAGACTAAAATAGACTTGGTAATAAGAGTTATCATTATTGTAATATATTACTGCTGGCATAATTACATCCAAGTTTGTGCAATCTGGGTCTTGGACTAAAGGTCACAGGCCACAGGTCCCATGACACAGGGAATCCTAGTGTGGGGTCTAGGGTTAATATATAATAAGGAACGTGTATGCTTTTATGGCACAAATTTTTTTTTTAATTTTTTTATCTCAGAACCCTGAGGTTCTGGACCTTAAACTTTGGAAGGCGTACGAGGAGCCGAAACCAACTCGCAGAGGCCCTTTTAGACGCTTTTAATGGAACGTGGTACTGACCGGCGATTATCCCTTACAATAAATTATTATTTACTAGCTTTTGCCCGCACGGCTTCGCTCCCGCTCTTCCCTACTTTACCCTACTCTACCCTACACTACCCTACTCTACCCTACTTTACCCTACTCTACCCTATTCTACCCTACTCTACCCTACTCTACCCTACGCTACCCTACTCTACCCTACTCTACCCTACTCTACCCTACTCTACCCTGCTCTACCCTGCTCTACCCTACTCTACCGTACTTTACCCTACTCTACCCTATTCTATCGTACTTTACCCTACTCTACCCTACACTACTCTACACTACTCTACTCTACACTACTCTACCCTACTCTACCCTACTATACCCTACTCTACCCTACCAAACTTCACATAAACCATCTACTAAATAGTCCGAACAAAGTCTAAAAATTTGGTTTGGATAGGTGAGCCCGTTTTTGAGTTATAATATAACAACGAAAAGTGGCATTGATTTTTATATATATAGACTAGCTTTTGCCCGCACGGCTTCGCTCCCGCTCTTCTCTACTCTACCCTACTATACTCTACTCTACCCTACTATACCCTACTCTACCCTACTATACCCTACTCTACCCTACTCTACTCTACACTACTCTACTCTACGCTACTCTACACTACTCTACCCTACTCTACCCTACTATACCCTACTATACCCTACTATACCCTACTCTACCCTACCAAACTTCACATAAACCATCTACTAAATAGTCTGAACAAAGCCTAAAAATTTGGTTTGGATAGGTGAGCCCGTTCTTGAGTTATAAAATAACAACGAAAAGTGGCATTGATTTTTATATATATAGATTACTACTAGTATTTGCAAAAATATTACCTGGCTTTTTGCCTGGCACTTAACCTCTCTTCCGCTTCATGCGGAGCAGATAACTGAATTACAGGAGTGCTTTTAGATGTGAGTTTATATATTAGAAATGCTGTCCCATTTATAAATAAAACCAGAAACGTCAATAAAAGTAAAAACTTTTTGTTGCAAACTAATTTCTTAAATCTGAAATAGAGAAAAAAACATTAAAAAAAATATATGCGGTGAACTCCGTAATTAGTAACTGCAGTTTACTTAAAAAAAAATATTGTTTTAAATTATACAGGTTTTTCATGGCGGGAAAATCATCTAATGACAATCCTCGCTCTTGGGCGGAGTGGGAGATAATGTGATCGTGGGTTTTTATTCAGTAAGAGTCTAACACTATCTCCCGCTCCACCCAACAGCGAGGGTTGTCATTGGATGATTTATGCCTAAAGTAGGCATAAATAAAAAAAAAGATACTTGAAGGTCATGTATTTTCTTTGCAACTTACGAAAAAGGCTTATTCTTGTCTTTAATCGGTTCCTCAGCTTGTCCAGCTGGTGGGTTAAAATTACACTCATCTGAACATGAGTCTATTGCTGTGCCTTCATTGCCTTCGCAGTTGTATTCGGTATTGCTAGGATCTACACAACATGGTAAGCATTGACGTTCAGAACCTGAGACAGAAAGGGCGTTTTTAAATCTTAAACCTTTATTGCAGTAAACGCTAAAGACTAACACTACAGTAAGCGGGCGCCCGCGCGTGCAACCGTCGCGCGTCTGTCGTGTGAATCCGGATTATTACCTGAGCCGTGTAGCTAGTTCAACTTTTAACGGTGTGCATGTAGTCGGTGTCGATAGAGAACTTTAATGTGTCGTAGCAAAACGGGCGCGGGGCGTGGCTACCCGTGACGGAACAGTTTTGTATGGGACAACGCGGGCGCCCGCGTAACGCAGCTTCGGCCCTTAGGTCAGGTTCCTGAATAAAGTATTTTGAGCATAAACCTTATTTTCTGACTGGTTTTCAGGTTAGAGTTAACGCCGATTATACATACGTCTGTACAACTTGAATGACCTTGAAAAAAACTCAATTTTCGTTTTGTACCCACGTTTGTACGAAATTTATTTGGCCGTAAATTTTGGTTTTTAGATCTTTTTGTTTTTTAATATCCAGAAAAAGTTTATTTTTCTTTTTTTGGTGGTTTACTTAAAACAGCAATTTTCGAGGTCATTTACTCCTTGGCACTCGAGGGGTGTAAAAGAATTTCTCTAACTCTAACCTGAAAACCAGTCAGACATCTAATATGTTCTTGGTACAAAACACTCTAGAAACCTCTAATGTTTAAAACAAAGAAAAACCATCTGACCTAGTTCAGCAGACTCGACCATCGGCATGTTTCTAGCAAAATGTGCAACATTCAGTTTCCCCTTTGACATTGCCATATATGGTGATTTGTCCTCCATATCTGACTTAGAGCCATAACTCACCACAAAGTCAACGTCTGAATAAGATGCGTCAGTTGTGACGACAGACGGTAAAACAGTGACTGACGATTTGAATTGAATAGAATTATTAAATCTCTGGTCAGTAAGTGATTTTCCAGCGGTCATGATAGAGATCACGGGAGGTGTTTCATGGGATTTTTTCTTAGCAGTTTTGGACTTAGCATTTTTCTCCTTCCAGCTTTCTGTTGCTGTTTTGTTAACAGATCTAGAAGTACAAGGCGATCTTTCAGGAGATGCCGCAGAAGGTTTGTATTTAGCTTTTGGTTTAACATCCAATTCTTTCTCCAAGCTTCTTGATCGTGATTTGTCTAAAGTCTTTAAGCAATCAGAAGGTCTTTCGACGGATGAGCACGATTCAAAATATTCGTACTTAGTTTTTGCTTTGGATTTTGGATTTATTCTGAACTTCAAGCTTCCAGTGGGTGATTTATTTAAACCTTTCATTTCATAGTACGCCCTTTCGCCTGATGAGCATGATTCAAAAGATTCGTACTTAGCCTTGGATTGAGCATTCAATTTTGGCTTTGTGTTTCCTTTTGGAGATTTTTCTAAAGTTTTTGGGTTATAAGGTCTGTCAGGTACAGAGCCAGGTACAATCGATTCGTACTCTACTGATTTGAACGTAGCATTCATTTTTGGTTTCATACTGCCTGTTGGTGATTTGCAAAGAGTTTTGGCATTATAGGAAGGCTTGTCAACTGATGAGCGTGGCATGTATGATTCGTACTCAACCGATTTGAATGTAGTTTTAATTCTTAAACTTCCTGTTGGTGATTTGCCAACAGCCATAATAGAGTTTAGAGGAGGTATTTCGAGCAAAGTATCTGTGCCAAAAGGTTCAAACTCAATCGATTGGAACATAGTATTACTTTTTTCTGTGAGTACTCCACTGGTAGCCATAGAGTTGAATGAAGACATAGGCATGTCGGATGTTGTGTATGAGTCACCTGAAGTTTCTTTATGAGTACCAAATTTTTGCTTCATGCCTTCTGTTAGAGAAAAATCATTAGCCATTGAATTAAGTGATGATAAAGGCATTTCACAGGATTCGAATGGCTTTGATATCACATTTGAAGTTTTATGGTCCTCAGTATTTTTTTTGTTGCTTTTAGGATCTTGTTTTACTGAATCGCACGCGTCTGTAATGTCAATAGATCTAGTTATTCAGTATATTTGGGGCATATGCCAAGAAATGCTGTTCAATAAAATTTAAAAGAATTATTTTGAAACTGAATGGGACAAAACTAGATATAAAATTATAACCTTTAATAGCTAACGCAATGTTGTTACAAGTGACTTCCATAGCAGACAGTTGCTCACAGAACTTCAGTATCATTTCCTGTTCGGATTTGATTAAGTTTTTGCAAATATCACCGTCTACAATCCCGTTGATAGAACTAACGCAACAATGGTATAGTATTATCGAGGTCATCAAGAACATTTTCTTCTGTACTTCTTTTACATCATAATATCTGGAAGAGTATTTAAGAAATAATGAAATTAATACGAACATTATAAACAAAAACTTTTGTTCTAAGACTTTAAAAAATTATCATATTTTAGTTCATCAGATTTTAAATATTTTCATACAAAAATAAAAATATTTAAATTGAATGTTCTCAACATTTCTAAGTCTATGCAAAGCAAGCGATAGTACAATAACGGAAGATAGGGTGGTGCGGGTGCTTGATGCGTTTGTGTCGCGTCATAGAGAGACAGAGGTAAGTAAAGCAAAACACAGAGTTGAAATGTGTTCAATGGAACAACGAAATCTTGAAGGGTTGTTTCTAGTAACTGACTTAAGTTTTGTAAAAAGTCATAGAGCGAAAGCTGTTGTTTATGGTTTTAGTAATACAGTCCTGCAAGATTGTTATTGTTTTACAAATATATTCCACAACTATCACACAACGCCGTCTAGTTCCAAACTAAGCTGAGCTTGTGTTATAGGTACTAGACAACTGATAAACATACTTATATATTTTCTAAATTCATACATATTATAGACTAGCTGCTCCCAGTGGCTTCACCGGCGTGATAGCAGAAAACTATCCCAAGGGAACATACCTTCTAATAAATGGATGGATAAAAAGTATCCTATGTCCTATTCCAGGACATGGTCTATCCGTGTACCAAGTTTCATCAAAATCGGTTTAGCCATTTAGGCGTGAAGACGTAACAAACAAATAAACAAACTCACTTAGTCACTTTCGCTTTTATAATATTAGTAAGGATAAATTACACCCAGACACAGAACAAATGATTATTCTCATTACACAAACATTTGTCCAGGGTGGGAATCGAACCCTCTACCTCCAGCATAGCAGTCGGGGCCACTAATCACTAGACCAACAGGCCAGTCAAATCAAATAACCCTGTATACCTTTATGCAAAGATATTAAACATATACCAATAGACAGGACACAGCGAACAAAATTCTAATCCGAGACTTGTTACTACTTTAGTAACAAGTCTCGGATTAGAATTTTGTTCGCTGTCACCTGTACCTGTCAAGTCGCGTTTGTGTCCGCTATACGCACCAAAAGATAATATTTTTTGGAGAAATATGTCGAGTTGCGCATTGCACCATTGTAAACCGTATTATGACAAAACGACTGGACCTAACTCCAGCGATTGTAGCCAAGTTACAATCGCTTTGCTTGCGTCGAACGCTTCGAGTTGGCCTTGCCGCCGATTCTTTTGTTCAGACCACGTGACTGAGCGTTGAGATGACGTCATTCCCGTACATTTAAAGCTTTCTACTAGCGTTAACTATTGCAGATTAGCAACTAGGCTAGGGTTACAGTTTATTTTCGTAAATATTTTTTGTCTTCACTGAAGCATAGGTTGATAGTTTTTCTAAGACATTTCTTCTGATGGCCGCTCTATAGGCTAGTTGCCGTAAAAAATGTAATTAGTCTGTCTTTTAGATTATTCAAAAATAAGGGATACGTATTTTTTTATTTGTAAAATTAACCAAAAATAACAAATATATAGACGTCACCCCGTGCGAAAAAATGCAGCACGGCGTAACGTTACACGTAACTTTAATGGGCTATATTTTTGTCATTTTTTGTTTAACCGAAAAAAGAATAAATACGTGTCCAATATTTTTTTTATAATCTAAAGTACGGACAAAATAAAATGTAGTTATTTTGACCCTGGAAACTACCCTATTGTATCTATTTAATCTCTTTGCCTTTATGTTTACATACCTCAGTCTTAAAATGGGGTACTTATACCGGATAAATGACTCGGTATCAGAGCACAATATAGTGCCGTCTATGTCTTCAACACACAAGTCTTGCCTGTACTTGTTCAGTACTTCCGCTGTACTCCATGGATTGAGCTCCTTCACAGGTGCCGCTGGGTGTATGCATTTGTTTAGCTGAAAAATAATTATTTCAGGTCTATCATCATCAGAGGACGGAAGCGGAGATGTGAGCTGTGCGCGGACGACGTAAACGCACACATCTCCGCTTTGGTGGAGTCCCACGAGCTGAAAAACATCTCTTCTCGCACAGCACACAGCATAACGCACACATCTCTGTTTTGGTTGGGCACGCCACAATTATGGCGGTAAGTCCCCTCTTTGAGGCGTGGCTGGAAAGACCTCACGGCGTCCTTACCTTCCGCATGACGCAGGTCCTCACCGGACATGGCAAGTTCGGGAGGTTCCTGCATCGGATTCGAGCGGAAGAGACGCCCGGGTGCCGCCACTGTGCGGAACGCCCGGAGGACACGGTGGAGCACACAGTTGAGGTGTGCCCTGCTTGGGCGGAGCAACGCCGTGTCCTCGTGGGGGCGATCGGCGGCGGAGACCTCTCGCGCCGGGCCTTGGTTCAGGCCATGGTCCGGAGCGAGGAGGAGTGGCAGGCGGTCGCCTCCTTCTGCGAAGCAGTAATGCTAGCAAAGGAGGAGGCAGACCGCATCAGGCAACGGCGCCCCCGCCGCCGCCGCCGGGATTCCGATCCCGATTTCCGGCCACCGTAGACGCGGGCTCGCGGACGGCGAGCCATGGGTAGCTCACTGTCCGATCGTCCGGTAACTGTCCGGACCGAGCCAAGGCGTCGACGGCGCGCACTGTTCCCGCGCGCCTCAAGGAGTTGTCAGCAACAGAAGGGGCCCATCTGGGTCGAAGCCTACCGGGGTCGAAACTAGAGCCCCGGTATGAAGGCTAGAAGGAACGGCGCGGGGTTTTTAGTCAGTAAGACTCTGACACTGTCTCCCGCTCCACCCAAGAGCGGGTTTCGTCAATGATGATTTTCCCCGTCGAGAGAAAAAAAAAAATCTCTGTTTTGGTGGAGTCCCGGCCTTACATCGATTTCAATCAACAAAAATCTGAGTGTAAGCTCATTTTTATGTCCAGAGAGTCTTTTTTGATAGGCGTTGCTGTATTTTGTTATCTCCTGTTTGACGGTTGGTAGTTTTAAGTCAAGGTATATGAGTTTATTACTGGTTAAAATGGGATGTTAAAATAGCTCTGTGTTTTTGTTTGGAATCTTTCCAGAATCTCTATATTACTGTTGCTGGCTGTACCCCAGAGCTGGATCCGTATGTCCATATAGGTTAGAGATTATCGTCGTCTGTGCAAATACGAATCCTTAAGTTCTTCGGGCATATCACCCGCAACGAAGACTCGATGGAACGTTTGGTGGTGCAAGGGGAAGTCGAGGGCAAAAGATCTCGTGGACGCTCTCCAACACGGTGGACGGACCTCATCAAAACTGTGACACACTGCAGTGTTAATGAAGGCTCCCAAGCCGCCAAACACAGAGCTGCATGGCGTCTTAGCGAGAGAGGCGGTGGTGTGGGACTCGACCGAGATATGACCACGACCACTTTGTCAAGAGTACGACTGAGAAGGCTGAGAAGGCTTTTAGGTTGGCTTTGTATACTGTCAATTTACTGTGTGTGTTCATTTGTGAGTGGCTAAAGCTTTTACTGAAGGAGTTCTGTCATGTAGTTTGTGTAAATAAAGATAAGAACTACACTGCTCACACGTGTGCCACACACGCCGATCTGGGCACGTCGGTCTCCATAAATTTTATATGGCAACTAGACTTGTAGAGCTACACTTGATACATTCCACGCGACGTCGTTCTACGTACAAATCAGGCGTGTTACACGTGTGCGGCGGTCTAAAGGTGAGTATAGACTACAACATTTTCTGGAGCATTTCTGTGTAATGTAACATTCTTACGAATGGTACAATACAGGCAAAAGCTCAGTTTCCTAAGCATTTCCATGTAATGTAACGTTCTTGCGAATGCTCGGCGTTATGTTACGGGTAAATGCTCACAGCGAGTGTGCATTTACCAACATTTCGTCCATTTTTTTTTAAATGTCACCTCGCAACCGCGCATCGCCCGCACTCGTGGCTCGACGAAATGTTACACCGATATGTTCGTTGGTTTGTAACAAAGAGGCGAGCGTACTCAACGTTTCGTTCGTAAAAGGATGATACACTAGAACAGATCATAGAGCGGCTCGTTGTTCTGTTACAAGTAAATGTTGTAGTTTATACTCACCTTAATGTAATTCTAGCTTGAGAGAGAAGAAAAATAATACCCAATTTAACAAAAGATTTGTCCATCTTTGCTCTATTTTCTCTTTTTTGCAGTCTAAGCCAGAAATGCCATAAACCTCATTACCAAACATTATTTTAAACAACAGTAAATTAAAACAATATTAATGAATACAGAAATTGAAATAAAACTTGTTTGTAAAAATAATTGCAAAAAGTGACACTGTAATGCTGTGACAGCTGCAACTTTTTTCAGAAAACTTTTTTTAGTAAAAAAAAATAAAAATCATTCAGCCGAACATAGAACCTCCTTCTTTTTGAAGTTTCTAAAGAAGGAAACTTCATCATCATCACACATGGCTGAAATGAATCAGCCAAAAGATGTCCACTGTTGGACATAGGCCTCTTCCAAGTGTTGGCATAACGACCGGTCCTGTGCGTCTTGCATCCATCGGATTCTCGTGACCCTCATCAGCGGTGCTATTCTCTAAGAAAACAGCCTTGAGCGCAGCGCTGGCCGCAGCGATTCGAGAGTGCAGTGCAGTACATAGAATTAACAACCCAATGTATATCGGATTGTTAATCCAATGTATTTATTAGGATTTCGTCGCTGCGGCCAGCGCTGTGCTCAAGGCTGTGTTTTTTTAGGGAATAGCACATCAGGTCGTCGGTTTAACTTATGGGAGGCCTTTCAACGCTGCGTCCTCAGGAGAAAAGATTTTATGGAAGAAATCTTATAGACCAAAAAACGCACAAGCTTCATCAGAGCTCTGCTAGCGCGGGCCAGTTTGTGCACAGAACACCATGTGTTCACCAATATAAGACAGGATTATTTGTAAAACACTGGCAACCTCTCAGGACTATGTTACTAACATCATAAACAACTTTTGTTCTATGAATTTTAAAAAATTATAATATTTTTGTTCATCAGATTTTCATACAAAAATAAAAGTAATTAAAATAATGTTTTAAATATTAAGAAGTTTATGCGAAGCAAGCGATAATACAATAGTGGAGGGGAGGGGGTTTGGTCAGCAGGGGTGCTTGATGTGCTAGCGTCGCATCAAGCACCCCCGCCGAATAGAACAAGGAAATATTGAAGGATTGTTTTTGGTAAATGTATTATGTTTTGAGAAAAAAGTCATGGAACAAAAGTTGTTGTTTATGATGTTAGTAATACAGTCCTGCAAGGTTGTTAGTGTTTTTCAAATAACCCTGTATATTCTTATTATATATTCTTTATTGTACATAACTTTAACATAACTTTTTTTTTGTGATGTGTGTGATTGGATCAGTCAAATGTTGAAAACCATCGCTTAGCATAAATAGGGGCGTAAGTGAAAAAGCAACTGCTCTCAATGATTTATTCAGTGTTACAATCAACTTTTGAACGGGAAAAAAACCAAATAACATAACTACATTAATGAAAAAATTGATTGTAAAAAAAAACCTTAGAACTATCAACACTAAATTCTATCGTTGGTAAGAAAACTTGCAGTAGGTATAAGGTAATGCTTGTTACATTTCATCATCTGGTACAACTAATATTTCATACGAAGCTGTCACTACTTCCCGACCATCGTACGGCAAATAGCATAATTGGGTACGAGCGTAGGCTTTGCCACAAATAAGTTTTCCAGTTCCGACTTCAGCTCTACCTATATATAAAGCCTCACCACCAACTTCCACTTCTCCACCTGTGCGTCCACCGACGAAGGCATTTTCAGGTATAACGTTAGATTCCACTTTAACCCATGTAGCATTAAGGCCACACAAAATCTGAAATGAATAAAAACATAATCAGGATTATTTAAAAAACACTGGCCAATTCTCAGGACTATGTTAAGAACATTATATACAACTACTTTTGTTCTATGACTTTTAAAAATTTATCATACATTGGTTCATAAGATTTTCATACATAAATAAAAAGTTCTAAGTTACGAAGTCTATGCGAAGCAAGCGATAGCACAATAAGGATCTTGCGTGGGAGGCGTAGATGGGTACAGCAAAATACAAAATTGAAATGTGGTAGATAAGACAACGAAATCTTGAAGGTTTGTTTTTGTTGTGTATTATGTTCTGTACAAAGTCATAGAACAAAAGTTGTTGTTTACTATGTTGGTAATACAATCCGTCCACAGATGGATATAGGCGTACTCCGAGTATCATCACAACGAAAGGTCCTGTGCATCTCGTATCCATCGGACACTCACGACCCTCACCAGATCTGGGGTCAACCTTCGGCCCTATCGACCATCTGTTCTATAATCAATGTGCCCTGCCCCTGCCACTTAAGTTTGGCGATTCTTCGAGCTATGTCAGATAACCTTAATCCTCCTGCGGACATCTTCATTCCTAATGCCATCACGTATTGAAATTCTGAGCATAGTCCTAGCCTTTGCCCTTTGGGTGATTTAAAGCTTTCTGATGAAGCCGCTTTGGTCATGAATCCTTACTAATATCATAAAAGCGAAAGTGATTTTGTTTGTTCGTTTGTTTGTTACGTCTTCACGCCTAAATGGCAATACTGATTTTGATGAATTTTGGTATAGAGATAGTTGGGACCTTGGAGACGGACTGACGAATATGAGCTTATTTAGAAAAAAAGTGCGAAAAGGGGGAGAAAGAGTAAAGTATATTAATAAACGCAGGCGAAGCCACACAAGCTAGTAATAAAATATGTAAATGAAGTTAAAAAAATAGTTGCATATATGGTTAAATTACAAACCTACTTTTCTATAAATTGTTTTTATTAAATTTTTATTTAAATCATAACTGTACACAATCAAAGAGATTAAATAGATACAATAGAGCGGCCATCAAAAGAAATGACTTAGAAAATCTGTCAACCTATGCTTCAGTGAAGACGAAAAATATTTACGAAAACAAACTGGAGTTAGATCCTGTCGTTTTGCCATAATACGATTTACAATGGTGCAATGCGCAACTCGGCATATTTCTCCAAAAATTTTTTTCTTTTGGTGCGTATAGCGGACACAAACGCGACTTGACAGGTACAGGTGACAGCGACTTGTTACTACTTTAGTAACAAGTCTCGGATTACAGTTTTGTTCGCTATGTCCCGTCTATTGGTAGTATATGTTTAAGTTCTTTGTGCATAATGAAGAAAATCCTCGGGGAGCGGATAAAAAATATATGTGACCACAAGTTTAATTTCACCTAAAATAAAAATACCTATTTACAAAGCAACGCTCTTACCTCAAAGTCTTCTTTGCTATGTTCACCACCTCCCCAAGGGATGAAAGCCTTACCAACTGACTTCACGTACTTCCCAGGACATAGCGAACCACTATGGTAAGCTCTGGCTACGTAAATATCTTCACCATTATCAAACCCACCAATTATAGCATTTGGAGGCAGTTGGCCATCCACCATAGGAAGCCAGTGATATCCTTTATGCAAGACTGTAATGTAAAAAAATATCTTCCTTCAGAAATCGGAACTGAGATTTATGTTGATGTACTCTGGATTATAGGAATTTTTTTTTTAGTCAATTCTGTCTAAAACTGAGTAGAAGACACAAACAACGTCTTATGAAGTCAAAGTACAATATAACAATTTTTTGTTAACAAATTCATATTATAGTCAAAGTACAATATAACGATTTTTTGTTAACAAATTCATATTATAGTCAAAGTACAATATAACATTTTTTTGTTAACATTGTCTCATCACATCCAATAAAAATATGTCATTATTAGCACTACATCTCTTTTAGTGTTCCGGGACACGGACCTCAAAAAAACGTTGCCACAAAAAAACGCAAGAAGCGGCCACAAAAAAAAAACTAGATGTTGCCGCAAAAAAACAGCTGAAGCGCGCGACAGCTTGTGGCCGGAGAAGCTTGAAGCGGCATTAGAGCTTTTATTTGTGGCGGCGCCGCCGCACACGAGCCACAATAAAAGGCCGCCTCAAAAAGAAGCTTGAAGCGGCGTTTTTTTGTGGCTCGTGTGCAGGGATACTTTCCGCTAAGCAGACATGGTAAATTCTATGAGAACTTTTTCACCGCAACACTTTAAAATACAAAATATCTAGAGCTGTTTGTAGAGCAGAACGCTTATTAACGTAGGTCACGTATGTTCATTTTGTATGAGAAAATATTCTGTGTTGCTGGGCCGAACTTTAAACAGATTAAAAAAATAAAAAAAAATAATATTCCACAACTATCACACAACGCCGTCTAGTCCCAAGCTAAACAGAGCTTGAGTTATGGGTACTAGACAACTGATAAACATACTAATATATTTCTAAATACATAAATATTATAGATAAATTACACCCAGACACAGAACAAATGCTCATCACATAAGCATTTGTCCTGGGTGAGAATCGAACCCACGACCTCCGGCGTAGCAGTCAGGGCCACTAAACACTAGACCAAGAGGCCAGTCATATCCTACTAATCCTACTAATATCATAAATGCGAAAGTTTGTATGTATGGATGGATGTATGGATGGATGTATGGATGGATGTATGGATGGATGTATGGATGGATGTATGGATGGATGTATGGATGGATGTATGGATGGATGTATGGATGGATGTATGGATGGATGTATGGATGGATGTATGGATGGATGTATGGATGGATGTATGGATGGATGTATGGATGGATGTATGGATGGATGTATGGATGGATGTATGGATGGATGTATGGATGGATGTATGGATGGATGTATGGATGGATGTATGGATGGATGTATGGATGGATGTATGGATGGATGTATGGATGGATGTATGGATGAATGTATGGATGGATGTATGGATGGATGTATGGATGGATGTATGGATGTTTGTTACTCTTTCACGCAAAAACTACTGAACGAAACGAAACTTGGTACACGAGTAAACCATATCCCAGAATAACACATAGGATACTTTTTATCCTGGGATTATGTACGCGGGTGAAGCCGCGGGCAAAAGCTAGTAAAATATAAATACCTGTGCATCTTTCACCAGAATATGATCCTGTGCATTGACAAACTGGTTCATTGTTATTATTTAGAGAACATACACCATTGTGTAAGCAATACTCATTACACACGTAAACTTCACACCTCGTTCCAGAGAATCCAGCATTACATCTGAAAAAATCAAATCAAAGCCATTTATTTCAAATAGACCATTTACTTTTGAATAGTTAAATGTTGGGTAGTCCAAAAAAAAATTAAAGCTAAATTGCATGGTCCAAAGCGTTTCTATGGAGTAGGTGTTAGAAACTCCATGGATACTCTTTTACATCATATTATAAGTTAAATATACTTTTGGTTACATATATCTTGTTGCTTCTATTGTGTGAGCACATTGTAAATAGGTAATGAAAAGGAAGTAATTAATTTTTTTTTAAATATGCCACTATCAGCTCAGAGGTGAACCGTCTCGTCGACGCGGGCTCGCGGACGGCGAGCCATGGGTAGCTCGCTGTCCGATCGTCTGATAATGGACCGAGTCCAAGACGTCGACGGCGCGCACTGTTCCCGCGCGCCTCAAGGAGTTGTCAGCAGCAGGAGGGGCCCAGCTGGGTCGAAGCCTACTGGGGACAGGGTTGTCCAAAAGGGAGCTCGTGCCCCGGTATGAAGGCTAGAAGGAACGGGGTGGGGTTTTTAGTCAGTAAAAGTCTGACACTATCTCCCGCTCCACCCAAGAGCGGGTTTTGTCATACGATGATTTTCACTATCGCAAAAAAAAAGTTACATATACTTTTGGTTACATATAGGTATCTTGTTGCTTCTATTGCGTGAGCACATTGTAAATAGGTAATGAAAAAGAAGTAATCAATTATTTTTTTTAATACGCTATCAGCTCAGAGATGAACCATCTCGTCAACTAACGTTAAGGAGCATGACGCATGCTTTGGCCCTCTCAGCTCCACTTTGAAGGGAACTAAATTACCCAATAACACATGCCACCATCAGCGAAACATTTGAGTGAGTATGCCAAAAATGATGATTGTGGACCGTGCTGACAACAACCAACCAGACGTCAAAGAAATAGCGGGATGCGAGTTGGTCAAGAGCTACATATATTTGGGCTCGACGATCACCAATGATGGAGGCTGCGAAGACGAAATCCGGAGACGTTGCGCCATCACGAGATCCTCAGTGGAAAAACTCTCAAAAATTTGGGAAGACCGCAGAATAACCAGAAACACAAAGGTTCGATTGATGAAGTGCTTGGTCTTTCCAATTTTTCTATATGGAGCTGAGATGGGGACGCTGAGGATGCGAGACCGTCGCAAGATTGACGCACTGGAAATGTGGTGCTGGAGACGCATGCTTAGAATCCCATGAACCGCGCACCGAACAAATATATCGATCCTGAAAGAACTCGGTATCAAAGAGAGATTATCGTCGTCTGTGCAAATACGAATCCTTAAGTTCTTCGGGCATATCACCCGCAACGAGGACTCGGTGGAACGTTTGGTGGTGCAAGGGAAAGTCGAGGGCAAAAGATCTCGTGGACGCTCTCCAACACGGTGGACGGACCTCATCAAAACTGTGACACACTGCAGCGTTAATGAAAGCTCCCAAGCCGCCAAACACAGAGCTGCATGGCGTCGTATCGCGAGAGAGGTGGTGGTGCGGGACTCGACCGAGACATGACCACGACCACTCTGTCAAGAATGTACGACTGAGAAGAAGAAGAGAAGAGCCAAAAATGCATGTTAAATTAGTAATGTGAGCATGACCTTACCTGCAGCTAGGTCTCCCAGCAATGATGCTACATTCTCCTTGGAAACAGTAATTCTGACAGACTGAAAAGTCGCACCTATCACCGATGTAGCCAGCATTGCATCTGAAATAACATGTTAATTCTGTTTGGTAGTTTTTTAATCATCACGCTGCGTGAGTAAACTGAGATACCACTTGTTGCACCCAGCGCTTTGTGATTCGAGCGCTGTGTACGAAGTAAGCCATTGGTCAGTGAGGGTGCAGTTGCTGAAGTCGCAACGGAATGTCAATTGCATTTGTGGTGCGATTACCGAACTGTTTTCTACACCTTGCTATGGAAAAAGACTTCTGGCCTCAGGGCGTGGTGATCCGTCGCTTCAGCGGACCACAGGACAGCACAAAGACAAAATAGTGCGAAGTGAAGTGTTACTTACATAGTTTTATATCATGTTTACTAACAAAATTATTTAATATATGTTTGTTAGTCTTTAAAGTTTTTATGATATGGGTATACAGGGTTATTTGTAAAACACTAGCAACCTCTTAGGTGCTAGTTAAGAACATCATAAACTACTACTATGACTTTTTACAAAACATAATACATTTACCAAAAACAAAACCTTCAAAATTTCGTTGTTCTATCTAACACATTTCAACTCTGTATTTTTCTGTACCTACCTATTCCTCCTGCACACTGTTATCGCAGTAATAGTAAGCAGCCTTCCAAAACATTGATATCATACCTACCTAACAAGCATTCGCAAAATTTTCGTGTACTCATCACACTAGAAAATTGATACGCCAGCATAGACTTCGCAACATTTAGAACGTTCAATTTAAAAAAAAAATATTTTGTGTGAAAATCTGATGAACTAAAATATGATTTTTTTTTTAAGTCATAAAACAAAAGTTGTTGTTTATGATGTTAGTAACACAGTCCTGAGAGGTTCCTAGTGTTTTATAAATAGCCCTGTATATTGCCTGAAACAAATTGATTATTGTTTATTTATTATGAGTACCCCTTAGGATGAACATTTGATTTACCTGCAGTTAGGTTGTCCGTCAGCACTGACACTACACTCTCCATGTAAACAGTAGTTGTGACAGACGGAAACATCACATCTCTCACCCGTATAACCCTGTGTACAATCACAACGCAATTCCCCACTAACTTTTGTGCCGTTGACGCAAAACAAATTTTCATCTATAAGACCACTGAGACACTCGGAGACTTTATAGTTGGCAGCTATATCTTGAGAACCACAAGAAGGTATTGTAGTAGTCATTACAATTTTGTTAGGTTTTACATCTCTGTCATTTGGTGAATATTTTGGCAATTGCCAGATAAAATTTTCTATACTATTCCCCCAGGAAATAAAACCTTTTGATACAGTTAGTTTATCTGCTGAGGAATCTGATTCTGTTCCACTATATAATGTTCTTTTGTTATTTCCATTCAAGTCTGCGCTTTCAATAGAAAATGCACCATTATTATACTCTTGAGATTCAATCCAGTATATCTTGTCTGTACCTATGGTTAAGCGTTGTTTAACCATACCATCACTGTTTATAATTATTTCACGTTCAGAACCATCAATTCGAGCCCTTCCTATGATATTATCTGCTATCCAGTAAATGTATCTGTAATTTGTAAATGTGTGATTATTAAAAACTATTTTTCATTACTCATACTCTGAAAGTAGGTCTGAAGTTGCCTGAGGAGAGGGCTGAAAAGTATCACACTTTTCATCCCTAGGGAGTTTTACTTTCAACTAACAGCTGTCAAATTATTAAAAAAAAAACTAGGTCTATCTTCTTGTATTCGTAATGAAAAGCACAGTGCTTACCTCGGGGTTAAAGTTACTTATTTAGTCCCTCAAATTAGCGCTCTCACTAACTTTCACCCCTAGTGTAACAATGTACTATTTCATTACTCATACTCTGAAAGTAGGTCTGAAGTTGCCTGAGGAGCGGGCTGAAAAGTATCACACTTTTCATCCCTTGGAAGTTTTACTTTCAACTGACAGCTGCCAAAATATAAAAAAAAACTAGGTTTATCTTCTTGTATTCATAATGAAAAGCACATTGCTTACCTCGGGGTTAAAGTTACTTATTTAGTCCCTCGAATTAGTGACCTCGCTACGCTCGGCCGCCAACTCCTTCTCGGGACGAAATAAGTAACTTTCACCCCTAGTGTAACAATGTACTATTGCAATTGTTAAGCGCCTTTCACATATTTACAATAACGTACCCACGACAACTATCCACGGCAACTTCGCGAAGTACAACCGTTTCGAAATCGATTACAAGATGTCCGTTAACTTCGTTATTACAAGTGGGTTTCATTGCAAACGAATATAGCTTATTTTTATCAGTCCCAAAAAGTAATTCAGTAGCCGGGTCGTAAGCAAATCTAGTAAGGTATCGGTTTCCTATTTTCTTAATTAAAGATTCAGTCTTCTTTGTTGCTATATCAAAACTAGAAGCAGAGTTATCCTTGTCGTGATGATCAGCAAATAGTATTCTATTGTGTACTGGGTCGTAACTTATCCAGTTGATACGATGAGTTGCTGGTGTTGCAGTGTATACTAAAGTTCCTTCATTGTAAAATTCTAGTTTATTAGATCTGGCAACGACGATATCTGAAACATGAGAGGATCATATAAACAAGCAGTAAGCTTCCTTTCCGTGCTTTTCCGCTTTACTCTATCTTTAAGGTGGTGCATCATGACTCACATTTTTACTGTTTTTCATACAACCGCTCATGACTGATTATGACGTTATTACACATTTTTCATTAGACATTTTGGAAACACAGTATCTTGTGGATATTATCTAGGTTTCTAAAGAAACCGATTTTTAAATTTGTGTAAAACTAATCCAGTAAAAACCTCTGAAAATGTCCTATTTTGTATGAACTTTAACACTTCTTAATTTGCCTAAAAATTAAAAAAGTCAAAAAAGTAATCCTCTAGAGACCTTGCAAATTTTATTAACCCTTCAGATACCGTCAATTAGAGACACAATAGTAAGACAATAGATGCGCGGCCACCGGTGGTCGCTTGGGGATTCATGAATTAAGATTCTAAATGACGACAATTTTTTCCAAAAACTTTTAAGGGTTTAAAAAAAACAGCTATTTCCTGGAGCAAGTTTTGTGAAATTTTCGAGTAAATCTCGGAATTACCGATACTAACAGAGTTTTCAGGCGTTATCTCTCTTGTTTTGCGTTGCCTTTTCGTCAAACATCGCGTTGGATTGCATTAAATGAAGTAACAAGCTTTTTAACCATTTTCGATGTTTACGATAGGCGAGTGGAAAAGGACTCTCTTAATGTTTTACATTCTTAAATCGTGCTCAGAATTATTTATACGCGTCTACGTCCCCAACGTAGACAACGTCGGAGACGTAGACGTCCTGGGCCTTCATGGAACTCATAACACATGGAACACGTACCACATTTTTAATGCATGCCAAATTGGGATGATAAGGCTAGGCGTATCAAAAAAGTTGCAATGCTTGGAAAAGGCTGCTAAGTCATAAGCACTAAATAATATAATGTAATCACTATATACACTTAGTTTGCAATAAACGTTTTGACTTTGACTTTGACACCCTTTTGACTTTTGTATTTACAACTACCCTATTTTTTTTAGTTTTAACTTTTTTATCTAATCTGTTTGGTATGTTTTTGTGAGTTTCAATTTTGTCTATATTTCACCTAGTTATATGTGCATGAAGGAACACACGTTTAACCCTTCAGATACCGTCAATTAGAGACACAATAGTAAGACAATAGATGCGCGGCCACCGGTGGTCGCTTGGGGATTCATGAATTAAGGACCCCATGCCTAATGATTTATACTGTGTCTGTGTAACCTTTGTTGGGGATCCAAATAAATAAATAAAAAAAAGGTCTGCACATGGCTAAAGAGTAAAATGCCAATTACGTTCGGTAAATGTGTTTGTATTGAAAATTATTTTTAGTAATTAGCGAAACCTGAATATAGTTTGCTCAGAACCAGGAACTGAATGTATTCCAATAGTTTTTAGACCATGTTATATTTTTTTCCAAAAATATTTAAATAGGTCACAAGTTAGACACCACCGACACTAAGTACAACACAGGTCATGGTAGACCTTAGTGGGCATTAGGCGTTAGCAAACAGTAGGGTGCAAGTGCCCCCGGAGAGTCCTTGAAATTTTTTCTGACAGAGCAAGCTTATAACTTTGTGATTTTTCATAATACTCTACTAATTTATCTAGGGGGCAATCCACTAGTTGAGCTAGTGGATTGCCCTCTATAGTAAATACTACTCTGCTGGAATTGTACCAAGATACGCACCGAATAAAAGATAATAATTGTACATTTTTTTTTTAACCCTTCAGATACCGTCAATTAGAGACACAATAGTAAGAAAATAGATGCGCGGCCACCGGTGGTCGCTTGGGGATTCATGAATTAAATTCACTACGGCAATAGTAAACATTATAAATGTGTTTTATTATTATTTCATGACATTTAAATTGTTGTTACATACTATTTTGATTTATTTTGAGTAATGACATTTATTTTGGGACATTTTAACATATTGTAATGAACTTAATATATTTTTGTGTACTTATTTTGAATTTTAAAAGCTACTAATATAGTCATAAGTTAATATTGTTACTAACCATTCTATGAGTGCAAACTTGAAATAAATTCTTATTATTGAGGTTTGAGATCGTTTATTCTCATAAGAATTACATAAATTCACTTACATGAGAAATTATAAAACTAAACATAAATCAATTTTGTTGAACGCATTACAAAACTAGACATCGAATATAACATGTTTTGAGGGTAGATTATAAAATATGCAAAGAGTTTGTTCGATACACTGCGTTATAACAAAGATAAAGATTTGAGTGTAGCTGGATGTGGCTGGTCACTATGTTAGGGATTGTGATTCAAAATAAAATGTTTGAGTAACTTTTTAATTTATGAATCCCCAAGCGACCACCGGTGGCCGCGCATCTATTGTCTTACTATTGTGTCTCTAATTGACGGTATCTGAAGGGTTAAAATAGTTTTTAAATTTAGATTCTTTGAGGTCTTTTGGTAATATTAAATTATTTGGAACCTTCATTATTATTATAAAAAATAAAATAAAATAAATAAAATAATCTTTATTTCGGATAAGTGACATCCATATGGGTTAGTAACAATATAGAAAAAATTTAAACCTATGTTAGTAAACTTACTACTACCTATTTATTTATTTTAAAACAAGGTGGTTGTTCATGATACATCTATGAACAACATCACCTAACAGAGGAGAGTCGTACCTCCCCGCTATGGTCTTCAGGATGGAGTTGGAGCTAGCCCGCACTCTGCAGAGCAAAGAGGCGGACTTTTGTCTGACGATGGCGTGAAATCCATCGACGTGTGCCTCTGCGAACATACCTGATGCGCTGCAGAAACGGGGCAGCCCCATCAACATCCTGAATCCGTTATTATATTGGACCCGCAAGGCGCTGATAGTCCGCTGAGTATAGTTGGTCCACAGGCTGCACGTGTAAAACACTTGACAGTAGGCTTTAAAAAGTGTTATCTTAACTGGTCTGCTACACCGTACAAATCTGCGAGCCAACACATTACATCGAACTGCCAGCGCCCTACGTTCCCTTTCAATATCGTCTTGATCATTAAGGTCATCGGTGACGTAATGCCCCAAGTACTTAAACTTACGCACCTGCACTATATCTTTCCCATTAAGTTTAATGGGGGGAACATAATCAGGACATTTACCACCGACAGCCCTAAAGACCAAGAACTCGCTCTTTTTAACATTGTAAATAAGGCCATGCTTCCGAGCATAGCTTTCGCAGCAACTCAGCAGCTCTCTCAACGCTCTAACTGTTGGGCTCAGCAACACCATATCGTCAGCATAACTGATGTTATTAACACTCACGTCATCAATGCGACACCCGATTTTCTTGCTGCTGAGCTCAACAATCAGATCGTTAATATAAAGGTTAAACAGCTTTGGTGAAGTTATCCCCCCCTGTCTAACCCCGCACTCCAGTCCATACGACACCGACAGCCTATCAGCCCATCTCACACAATTTGTCTGGTTATAATACCAGTACTGGAAGATACGCAACAACTCCGCCGGCACTCCTCTCTCCCGCAGCTTTTCCCACATAGCATCGTAAGAAACAAGGTCAAAAGCACGGGAGAGATCTAAAAAGCAAGCATAAACTGGTGTCTGACCTGTTAAACCCGAAACATTGTTCGTAGCTACTTACCCCAGGATAAAGAATGTACAAATCCTACATATAGCACTAGCAACACTAACACACCTTGTATTCTATACATTTTAACGTGTTTTAAAAAATACTGTTACAAGAGGTGTTGTTACGTCCACCTCTGGTTCAATACAAAATCTTGTTTTGCGAAACCACGGAGGTTTATTGACTACAATATCCTCCTGGTCTTTGTGATGCCGTAGGAGCGTAGCTAGGTGTGGGTGAAATGGCCATTCGCTCACGGCCCTGCACTTAAACCCCTCTGCGCGAGCGAGCGCTCTCTAAAAACGAGGGCTCTATAAAAGCGAGGCTTTATAAAAGCAAGGTTTTATAAAAACAAGGGTTTCGTTTACCAAACTGTTAATAAAAATATTATATACTAGCTTTTGCCCGCAGCTTTGTTTGCGTTAAATTTGGGGTAACACGGTTCCCCTTTCGGCTTATTTTTTCCGACATCTTCAACAAATATCGTTAATGTACACAGAAATAAATACAAAAACTTAACAAATTATAATATACTAAAACCTTCCTCGAGAATTACGCTATTGAGTGGTGAAAATTGCTTGAAAATCGGTGCAGTAGTTTTCCAGTTTATCACGAACAGACAGACAGACAGACGCGGTGGGGGACTTTGTTTTATAATATGTATAGATGTTAATATTATAAATAATAGGTCTTTACCTATGAAATTGCCGTTCTGCAGTACTGGCCATTTCAAATCAAAATAATTTTTGTTTGGCTAAGAATTCTAATTGCGAATTAATTTTATTTTAAAGCATGGATTTTTTTTTCCAAAAGTAGTCATTTGTTTATTGATTAGTGTTAAATTTTCATCGCATTTCAATCTTTTTCGTCATCATGGATACGTTAAAAATTTAGAATTTAAGTATGTAATTGTGTTACAGATTAAATATTAAGATTTCATTTATTCTGGATTTTCATTTGTGGGTCACCTTTCAGCACCATAACATGGCCATTATGGTCCATTTGCGTCAAATTGGCTAATAACTAACTTAAAGCTAACTTAAAGAGAAACCTTAATTCATGAAACCCCAAGCGACACCCGGTGGCCGCGCATCTATTGTCTTACTATTGTGTCTCTAATTGACGGGTTAATCCTAAATCCTAGTGCTAAAAGTAGGGCGCCAGGAGGGTTTTAACACATAGATGGCGAGCGCGCGGAACCCTACCAATCCTGAGTGGCTAGCCGGCTAGGGCGGTTCTTGTCCACGGCTCACGCCTGATGTGGATGAGTGTTCGAGAAGGAAGTACTTAGGTAATAAAGGGTTTACATACGGTCTGCACACGGACCCCTGCGAGAACTGCTCCAATAATAATATTATTGGTCCATTTGCGTCAAATTGGCAAGGTAAAAAAGCTTGACAAATGGGTGCCCCAGGAACTCAATGATCGCCAGCGCGAAGTACGCGTCGAGGCGTGCCTTGCACTGCTCAACAGACACACAAATGAAGGAATTTTGAACCGCATTGTTACCTGCGATGAAAAATGGATTCTGTTTGATAACCGCAAGTGCTCAGCAAGTTGGTTGTTTGGGAGTATGCGGAACAGAGAGTAAAGCCCCACATACCTCCGTTGAAAAGGGAGGATCCTCCGGCCAGACCGGGTGTTATGGACTGGTGGGCGACTGCCCAATAGTTGATGTCGGGCTGTCGTATATGTTCAAATCGCGCGGAGAACTCTGATTGCGCGATGCAGGATTTCGTGTTTTCTTCGTAGTTCTTATGTGGCGTCATAGATGTCGCTACATCACTCCGCTCCGGAGATCGGAGATCGATGGTTCTTGATGCTTCTTGGAGTGTGCCAGGCCAGCGGTAGGTTGGTTCCAGTGAGTTGGAACCGATGCCGCATACTTCTCGGTGAGTCGGAACTGTCTGCGGTGATGCCCCAGTGAGTCGGGGTGTTGCTATCCCAGTGAGTCGGGATAATGCCCCAGTGAGTCGGGGTGATGATGTCCCAGTGAGTCGGGATGATGCCCCAGTGAGTCGGGGTGGTGCTGTCCCAGTGAGTCGGGATGATGCCCCAGTGAGTCGGGGTGGTGCTGTCCCAGTGAGTCGGGACGATACTGCAGGCTCCAGTGAGTCGGAGTAGTGCTGCTGGCTCCAGTGAGTCGGAGCGGTGCTTGTGCGACGTAGGGCTTGATTGCTGGCGTCGACCAGGAGAGGTTCTTCATGGCTCTTCATATGACTGGCTGAAGGTGCGGGGTGCCAAGGTCGCTGATGCGGCTGAGGTGGTGACCAGGTATGACCAGGTAGGCATACTGATGGTCAGGATACCCTTAGCCGAGGGTGCTGGCTGTATGGCTCGTTGCTCGAAAGCTTGAGGAAGTGATGATGACGTCACGAAGTAGTAGCTTCACGAAGGCTGCGCTGACGTTCTTTGTCGAGGGTCACCAGTTTGGAGGTATGTGGAACAGAGAGTAAAGTCCCACAAACCTCCGTTGAAAAGGGAGGATCCTCCGGCCAGACCGGGTGTTATGGACTGGTGGGCGACTGCCCAATAGTTGATGTCGGGCTGTCGTATATGTTCAAATCGCGCGGAGAACTCTGATTGCGCGATGCAGGATTTCGTGTTTTCTTCGTAGTTCTTATGTGGCGTCATAGATGTCGCTACAGTTGGATCCTGGTTCAGCACATAAACAATGCCCTAAACGAAAACTTACCCCTAGAAAAGTGATGGTCACTGTTTGGTGGTCTAGCGCCGGTGTGATTCGTCACAGATTCTTATCAAACGGGGTGAGCATTACTGCAGATATGTACTGTGAAGAACTGAACACAATGATGGAGAAGCTGGCACATCCCCTACCAGCATTGGTCAATCGCTCGTCTCCGCTGCTCCTGCACGACAACGCGCGACCTCATACTGCACAGCAGACGGTCTCCAAGTTGCAAGAACTGGGGTTGGAAGATCTCCGTCATCCGCCCTACTCACCAGACCTTGTGCCTACAGACTACTACTTTTTCCAGAATTTGGATAATTTCTCGGCGGGAAAAAAATTCAATACCCGAGAGGCAGTACAAAATGCCTTTGAAGAATTTGTTGCCTCCCGTCCAGCTGATTTCTTTAAGAAGGGCATCAATAAACTGCCACTGCGTTGGCAAAGATGCATTGATTGCATGGGTGATTACTTCGATTAATACAAATAAAAAATACATGAGACACACACAAAGTGAGGGCATCGTGGCGTCAAGCGCTGGAATGTGACTGTCTCTATCTCCGTACTGTTATGAGATTCCACCGGAGCACTGTCCACAGTGCCGCAAAATATTTTTCGAATTCATGAGAGAAAAAAGCCTATCCAATGCACCATCGCCCACGTCTAAATGTCCTCACTACGGCTCTGTATAAGAGGATAACCCAGCAAATAAATATAATATTTACCTGTATCTAAATCTGTTAACAAAAATAAAGTGTTTGTTTTTGAATATAATTATGTTAATGCCAACGGTTATGTTCGGGTGAAGTTCAATTGAAAGTCGAGCCAAATAAAAAGTATCCTTAAAAAAAGGATCCTTATTTTTGGTTCAAGCTTATTTTGTACCATCAAAATCAACTAAAAATATACTTTTTTTTCTACGAAAAACAAATAATATAGGTACCTAGTAAAAAAAAAGATTACATTTAGCTCAGCTACATTTTACCAAACGGCATACAAAATTTTTAAATTATTTATTAAGTATCATTATTATTATTATATCAATTTATAAATTACTAATATTACAATATTTTAAATATTCAACTTAATTAAATATATATGTTTGTATTAAAAGGAAAATATAAATTAATATCATTAGATTATACAACGTGTAACGTTCAATGCGCAAAACATCAGACACCCCAAATGTTTTTTAATTTAAAAGGCCTAATTATGTGAAAAAAAAAAACATTTAAAAAAAATTCAAGGTTTCAGGTGCAGTTTTACTTTGTTTAAAATTAATATTTGCATTGAAATAAGAACTTTTATTATCCCGTGTATGAGAAAGTTTGATTGGACTACAACCATTTGTGTTTGTTTACCTATTTCGACGGGTTTGCGCACGTGATGGCTTGACCTATTATAGATAGTCCATTGAATGGTATGGCGAGCGATATTGTATCTTAAGATAAAATATTATAGCATCTTAGCCGTATGCAGCGCCCCTTAATGAACTCCACTGCGGGTGACGTAACCTACGACAAGCTTATTATTTTCGGTTGGTACAGTAATGGGTCTACAGATCGAACCGTAAAATTAAGTTTGTTTTTTATTGTTTATGCTTTTCCGGGATAAAAAGTACCCAGTGTGGTGCTCAGGATATTAAATAATAATTATACAAAGTTTCATCGTAATCGAACCGGTAGTTTTTGCGGGATGCTTGAACAAACCGACAGATAGACAGACAGACAAAAATTTTTTTAATCACTTTTTTGGGTTCAGTGTTCTAGTAACACCCCCAGCCATTTATTTTTTTTGATATTTTCAATGTACAGAATTTTCACTTCTACAGATTTATTATAAGTAGACGGTATAGATATAGATGTTTTTAAAGCATCTGGATAACCCCATATTTTTTTTTTATTATTGGTAGGCTTGCGTTTGACCACCATCTCACCTGATGGTAAGCGACGATGTGGTCGACCCCACCATCCCCATCATCTGGACCCCCGATCTTTGGCGAAGCGAGAGATAGTGTCAGATTGTTACTGACTAAAAACCCACCCCGTTCTTTCATGCCTTCATACCGGGGCTCGATAACCCTTTCGGATAACTCTGGTCAGTAGGCTTGGACTTGGCCGAGCCCCTGCTGTTGCTGACAACTCCGTACAAATAATCAAGTTAAGTATGGGTGCTCCTAGTGGAGCTCCACATCGATGTCAGTGCGGCGAAGCAGTCGACCGCCTCGGACACCATGGCTTATCTTGCAGTAGAAGCGCTGGTCGGATAGCACGGCATGCCAGTATTAATGACATCATCCGTCGAGCTCTTGTCACCGCCGGGGTGCCAGCTGTCTTAGAACCTAATGGCTTGGCACGTGACGATGGGAAGAGACCAGATGGGATGACTATAATGCCTTGGAAATTGGGTAGGCCTTTGGTGTGGGATGCAACATGTGTCGACACCCTTGCGCCATCCCATCTTCTGAGTACCGCGGGCTGTGCTGGAGCGGCTGCTGTAGGTGCAGAAAACCTCAAACGGCGTAAATATAATAACCTCATTGGAAGTTATATATTTGAGCCGTTTGGGGTTGAAACACTAGGGCCATGGGGTCCGAGCGCTCATCAAGTTTTTAAGGATATCAGCAAACGTTTTGTCGACTCTTCGCGTGACCAGACGGCTGGCCTTTTCTTCGGTCAACGAATCAGCATTGCCATCCAGCGTGGCAATGCTGCCAGCGTTCTGGGCACTTTTCCCATTGACATCGATGTGGACGAAATTTTTGATGCCCTTTGAGTTTTCCCCGTTTTTGTGCCTTTTTTACTCGTTTGTACATATTATTATTTTAAGTTTGTATATACCTATTAATCTATATATATAAAAATGACCCCCGTTTTCCGTTGTCACGACTTGGCATGACAACTGCTTGACCGATTTGGCTGTTTTTTTTTTTTGTGATTGTTATTGTGAGGAGAAGGTTCTTATGGAAAAAAAAATTAGGGTAGTGTAGGGTAGAGTAGGGTAGAGTAGGGTAGAGTAGGGTAGAGTAGGGTAGAGTAGGGTAGAGTAGGGTAGAGTAGGGTAGAGTAGGGTAGAGTAGGGTAGAGTAGGGTAGAGTAAGGTAGAGTAGGGTAGAGTAGGGTAGAGTAGGGTAGAGTAGGGTAGAGTAGTAGGGTAGAGTAGGGTAGAGTAGGGTAGAGTAGGGTAGAGTAGGGTAGAGTAGGGTAGAGTAGGGTAGAGTAGGGTAGAGTAGGGTAGAGTAGGGTAGAGTAGGGTAGAGTTGGGTAGAGTAGGGTAGAGTAGAGTAGAGTAGGGTAGAGTAGGGTAGAGTAGGGTAGAGTAGGGTAGAGTAGGGTAGAGTAGGGTAGAGTAGGGTAGAGTAGGGTAGAGTTGGGTAGAGTAGGGTAGAGTAGAGTAGAGTAGGGTAGAGTAGGGTAGAGTAGGGTAGAGTAGGGTAGAGTAGGGTAGAGTAGGGTAGAGTAGGGTAGAGTAGGGTAGAGTAGGGTAGAGTAGGGTAGAGTAGGGTAGAGTAGGGTAGAGTAGGGTAGAGTAGGGTAGAGTAGGGTAGAGTAGGGTAGAGTAGGGTAGAGTAGGGTAGAGTAGGGTAGAGTAGGGTAGAGTAGGGTAGAGTGGGGTAGAGTAGGGTAGAGTGGGGTAGAGTAGGGTAGAGTGGGGTAGAGTAGGGTAGAGTGGGGTAGAGTAGGGTAGAGTAGGGTAGAGTAGGGTAGAGTAGGGTAGAGTAGAGTAGAGTAGGGTAGAGTTGGGTATAGTAGGGTGGAGTAGGGAAGAGCGGGAGCGAAGCCGCGCGGGCAAAGCTAGTTTATAATATTTAATAGTTAAGATGTATAAAATAAATAAATATCATTATACTTTCATCTAAAAAAAAAAAAAAAAAAAGTTAAGTATGTGACTCAAATGTTCGCATATCTCGGCCGAGACAGACTTCAGTATCTTTGTGGCGATTTCATCAAAACCAACACTGTTAGTGTTTTTAGCGACATCATTATTTTATACAAATCGTGTGGTGTGCTGGGTGCCATAAACATTGAATTCTGTTTCATGGGCGACATGTCACGTGACAAAGTCGTTAAAGCACTAGCGATACCAAAAGGGCTGTATAAAATTTGATTTCCAACTTTAAGTTATTCGATTCGTTGTTTAGGGATATTGTACTTTGATTAATTATCTGCCATGTGGTCTTCAATTTTTTTTTTATAGTATTGCTGTATTTTGAGCTTTTTGTGTTAAGTTAATTATTTTATTATAAAGTCTAGAATAGGTAATGAATTTCTTTTTGTTTTCAAGATTAGCTTTCAACCTGGAACGCTACAAAAGTTCCGTTTTTTCCTACTGCATAATTTAACGCCACGGGAAAGTCATTTTGGTTTATTTATTAGGTTTATTTTTATTTCTTTATACGGAAAACATAACTCGTAGAATAATTTGAATAAGTCGACAAATTCATTGTAAGCTACGCTGGGATCATTAGTAAGATATATCTCTAAAAATTTGAGACTGCTCATGCTATTTTTAAATTTCTCTATATTATTGCTACTGTAATCTCTTCTAGTTATATACGAGGATTTGATATTATATACATTGAGAATTGGACATTGTAGCTGTGCTGTATGGTCTGATAAAGCCAACTCAAGTAGATCTGTCTCACAACTCTTCTTAAAATTATGCGCAAAATTATCTATACATGTCCCACTAGCCATCCGAGTTGGTTGTTGAGCAACTTTCAAATTGTAACCTAGTAGTACATACTCAATTGTAACTGAATTGTTACTCGGTTTTAAAACATTGATATTAAAATTGCCCGCAATTACAACATTCTTGGAACGTCTGTTACAAGGTCATTCAAGTTGTACTTTAACCGTGAAAACGAAACAAACCGACAGAGTTCAGTACATAATATTTTTGTAATATGGTTATAGAAATAAATAAAAAACAAACTGTCCATTTTCAGCTTCGGACGTCCTGTTGGTCTAGTGATCAGTGGCCCTGACTGCTAAGCCAGGAGGTCGTGGGTTCGATTCCCACCCAGGACAAATGTTTGTGTGTTGAGCACGATTATTTGTTCTGTTTTAGGTGTAATTTATCTATACAAAGTGTAACGTTAAATGCGCAAAACCTCAGACACCCCAAATGATTTTTAATTCAATTAAAGGTTTTATGTGCAGTTTTAATTTGTTTAAAATTAATATCTGCATTGAAATAAGAACTTTTATTATCCCGGTGTATGAGAAAATTTGATTGGACTACAACTATTTGTGTTTGTTTACCTATTTGGGTAGGTTTGCGCACGTGATGGCTTGACCTATTCATAAATAGACAGGTCGACGTTTTTAATGAAGATTTTTTTGAAAAATTTAACCTATATTAAAAAGTGGTTTAATTGATTCTGCTCGTTATTCTGATCAAACTAATTTCAGGTTTTGCGCATTTAACGTTATACGTTGTATACGTATTTAGATGTATATTTATCAGTTGTCTAGAAGTCATAAGCATTGCTTAGCTTGGGACTAGACGACGTTGTGGCTGTTTGTCGGCGGCATCAAGGAATAAAAAAAACCCGTCCAGCCATTCTCAAGGAATGTAAATACCAGAAATCAGTAGATTATTTTAATTTATACATTTAATGATGTTATTATTATAACACAATGTGCAATGCAGAGTCACTCGTTATTGCCATGCTCATGTTATCAGGAAGGAAGTCGGTATTAGCGATAAACAATACAAAACCGCATAACAACTACGTACACTGGGCTGCAAAAATTCGAGTCGCTACTAAAAAGTTTCATAGTTTTTGTAAATAAAAATACTTAAGATTAATTCGTAAAACTGTAGTGTGTAGATGGCGGATACATTTGCTGATAAATATTCTCATCATCATCATCATCATTTCAGCCGACAGACGTCTACTGTTGGACATAGGCCTCCCCCAAGTGTCGCCACAATGATCGATCCTGTGCGTCTCGCATCCATCGGATTCCCGCAACCTTCACCAGGTCTAAATATTCTAATGGTAGACAATTAAACTATGAATTACGAAGATATGACATAAATGATTTACAAATAAAATATTTATACAAGCGATATGTGTGCGGGCGAGTCCTGGTGCCAAAATAATACAGCGTATTGTCCAAATATGTGTATTACAATTAGTAGGCAAGTTATAAAAGCGAAAGGCGATAGTTTGCGTAGAAAGGAGAAGTAAGAGAGCAAGGTCGAAGATAAGGCTAAGTTATAAAGAAAGGATTTAGATTTAGAGCGAAAATAATATAAAAATACGAGTAACGAAAACAGCGAGGGTTCGCGTTGAAGGCGTCAAGCTGACTGGTCGGTGGTCTGCGCCGTGTGAGCTCCGGCGGTCAGCAGCAGGCAGTGCGGTGCGCGCTACCCGAGGGGAGGAAGGCAAATCGGTTTCCGCGGCGACGATCACTACGCTCGCGCTTGTGGTGCGTGCCTGCGCGCGCCTTCATCCTAGCATGGATTAAGGGCTAGGCAGTACTTGCACTGTAATGAATAAAAATTACAATTACTATTGTGGGTCAAAGTTTTGACGCCACATGTGCATTGGGTATCGACTTAAAGTATATCCAGAAGTAGGCTACTTTTGGACATTTCGTATTTTTTTATGTGACCAATTATTTTTGCAGCCCAGTGTATTTTTCATAGGTAAAATATCATTTTATTCTCGTATTATTGTTGATATAATGAAACAACAACTTAATCTAATTAACAGGTTCCCGACGTCGGTTTTCCCAATTAATAATAAATATAATGGAAAAACATACCATTTGTTATGTTTTTCATAAACTAATGATCTTCTGTTAGTCACACTAATGTCGGAAATTGTTTTTATGTAGGTATGTTTGTAAATAAGTAAAAATCTGTTTTTTGTTAAGCGTGAAAATCAACCTATGACTAATAAGGTTTTAAGCCCAAGATTCCATCTATATCCAAACTAACATAAAACATTGATAATATGTTCCCATGAGTTATTAAAAAAAAAAAACACTTGTGGCACTCGGAGACTGCCGCGGTAAAGCTATTGCATAGCATTTTTTATCAACTTATGCAATTAAATTGTGATTGAAGTTGACAAGTTGCCATGACAACCATTTAGTGGGGGGGTGTTAGGTTTTTTTTGTTACGGAATTTCTGGATTCGGTTTCCACGCTCAAGGCCCGCGATAGAAGCTATGCAATAGCTTAAAAAAAATTGAATAAAAAGAATTTGCAGGCGATTCCACGGATGGGAGCTAGCAAATAATAACGAATCTTTTTGCCACTAATAATCAGGAATATAATATACAAAACCCACTATCAGAGGGATTCCGTCAAAACAGGAAATTACATAAAGGTGAGTATAGACTACAACATTTTCTGGAGCATTTCTGTGTAATGTAACATTCTTACGAATTGTACAATACAGGCAAATGCCGGAGGTCGTGCGTGGGTTCGATTCCCACCCAGGAAAAATGTTTATGTGATGAGCATAATCATTTGTTCTGTGTCTGGGTGTAATTTATCTATGATATGTATGTGTTTAGAAATATATGAGTATGTTTGTCAGTTGTCTAGTACCCGTAACAGAAGCTCTGCTTAGCTTGGGACTAGACGGCGTTGTCTGATAGTTGTAGAATATTATTATTATTATATTATACTTTCTTTATAGATGTACTGCCACCCGGTTACTCTGAGCAACGCAGTGAAGTCGACGTGTGCTTCTCCTTCACCTGTTACATGAACGACGGAGCTTGTAAAAAAGTACGAGATATGAGGACGTTGAAGACTATCATCTCTACCATCACCAAAACACTGAGTACTACTCCGTGAATCAAGTCTTAAGTTTATAAGTTCGCGTGTACATTCCCCGAGAAAGTCATCATCGTCATAACTGTAACAACGCACCTTCACCGACCACTGCAAATTAAACAGGCACCAATTTCACATGAATCTGAGTGACACTGATGTTTACCGGTACTGTAATCAGGAGAGGAAGACGCCTAAGCTCCTTTTGTGTGAATCCCCCTTATCCACAAACGGAGTACTTATTCCATCTGGGCCGACACATTATTCGCCCGGAGGAGATTTAAACTCTTAAAGCTAGGAGTTTTCCAGACTTCCTGGAAGCCTCCGGGCTAAAAGAGTGACTCAAACAAGGTGGCGAGTCACAATAGATCATTTAGGTCGCAGTGACTACATCCCCTACACTACGGGAGATGCATAGCCCCTTATCTTCAAAAATAATAATAATAACTGTAACAAAACCCGTCTTTTTAAAAATAAAAATTTATAAATGTTTACTCTTTATTTCATTACCCAAGAAATTATAAAATAGATCTGTGCTTATAGATTACTGGAAAACCTTTTTTTTATCATTGATAGGTTTGCGCTTGACCGCTATCTCAGCTGATGGAAAGCGACGATGTGGTCGACGATGGAACGCGCTTACCTAGAAGAAACCTATTCACTCTCGACTTAAAGATTCCCTAGTTGTAGCTATCAGGAAACACAGACTGCGGCAAGGAATTCCATTCCTTAGCTGCACGCACAATGAATGTGAGTAACCTTTACGAAGTTTGTATTTTAAAAGGTTTTTTTTTAGCCTATACTGTTGGACAAGAGCCTCCACATAATGACGGCCTGAAGATGGACGACACCTGAGAAGAAGTGGCGAGATTACCTAGATTTTTATATTCACTTACTTTATTCGTTCCTTTCCCAAATGAGATAGTACTGTCGTTGTACTATTGAAAAAAACCTTTTTATAAAAAAAATAACCGAATTCACTAAAAATTTAATTGAATTTGAGGAGTTCCTTCCATTTCGCCAAGATTCCATCATCAGATCCCAACTTGGTGGCTATGGGACCATTTGGGAATTATAACCCTTTCTAACAAGAAAATAATTTTTCAAATCGGTTGGCAAACGATGATGTTATGCGCGAACAAACATAAAAAAAAATATAAACATCCAAATTGAGAAAAGAATTGAAAAAATGGTTTTTACAATAAATACCCTAAGTTCAGAATCTGATGATGGTGTGTCAAGGTCACCATAGGGAGTTCTTAACCAAACGAGGGGTCTGGGGACAGGGTTGTCCGAAAGGGAGCTCGTGCCCCGGTATGAAGGCTAGAAGGAACGGGATGGGGTTTTTAGTCAGTAAGAGTCTGACACTATCTCCCGCTCCATTCAAGAACGGGTTTTGTCATAAGATGATTTTCCCCATCAAAAAAAAAACAACCAAACAAGGGGTATTTTGGTTGACCGTAAAAAAACAATGACAGACGTTAATATTTTGAATTTATTTTATTTATTTAAACAACAATACTGCGCTCTTAAACAAGGTTGTTAAGTCTTAAATTATGGCATCCCGATATTCAAACTATTTGGTCAAGACCCAAGTTTGGGCTTCATGAGGCAAATAGGGGAGAATTCACTAAACAACGTGTAACGTTAAATGCGCAAAACCTCAGACACCCCAAGTGATTTTTAATCTAATTCATGAATCCCCAAGCGACCACCGGTGGCCGCGCATCTATTATCTTACTATTGTGTCTAATTGACGGTATCGGAAGGGTTAAAAGACCTACATCTGTAAAAAAAATTGCATTAATTTATTTTTAAAGGTTTTATGTGTTTTTACTTTGTTTAAAATTTATATCTGCATTGAAATAAGAACTGTTATCATCTCGTTTATGAGAAAATTTTATTGGACTACAATCATTGGTGTTTGTTTACCTATTTTGGAGGGTTTGCGCACTTGATGGCTTGACGTATTCATAAATAGACAAGGCGACATATTTACTGAATTATTTTTTTTTTTTTTTAAATGTAACCTATATTAAAAAGTGATTTAATTAATTCTGCACCTTATTCTGATCAAACTGTTTTCAGGTTTTGCGCGTTTAACGTTACACTTAGTATGTCCCCAACTTATTATTTACTAGCTTCTGCCAGCGACTTCGTACGCGGATCCTGTTGCTTATGCCAGCGACAACGGGGTTGTCAAAATCAAAGATCTGAAACGTCTGATGTAGAATTCTAAGATCCCGGAGACTGGAAAACAACGTGATGCGCTAGACGATTCGAGACGTTCCAGATCTCTCCCTTCCACTTACTTTTTTTAATTAGGGATGAGTGAGAGTGTTATAAAAGTAAGAGTAAAGCTCCGAACTGCTAAGCTCTCGGGAGTTCACGTGTTACGGTCACGGATATTTTTATATAATTTTAAGGAGGACATTTTCGGACATGATTTCTGTGTAGCTTTAACCATTAACGCTGCAAACGCGACGGAAGCTTAAAAAATGGAGTAATTTCCCCCGTTTCCCCAACATTTCCCTTCACTGCTCTGCTCCTATTGATCGAAGCGTGATGAAAAGTATACTATAACCTGCCCAGGAGTATGAAGAATGATTGTACAAAGTTTCGTTAAAATCCATCGATTAGTTTTTGTTTCTATAAAGAACATACAGACAGACAGACAGACAGACAGACAGACAGACAAAAATTTTACTGTTTGCATTTTTGGCATCAGTATCGATCACTAATCACCCCCTGATAGTTATTTTGGAAATATATTTCATGTACAGAATTGACCTCTCTACAGATTTATTATAAGTATAGATAGATTTTCTTATCTTGGCTTGATAATATTTGTCCATACATTTCTATGAAGACAAAATATTTAACTTTCAAAGAATGATCTGCTACATTTTGATGTTTTACGCATCCTGTAGATGTAAAACATTTTGACCTGAAATGTAAACATAAACAATTTTTTAAATCCAAATTATTTTTTTCTATCAAAATAAGTTCTGCATGTATTGGTAATGTCATATTTCTATCATCATCATCATCATATCAGTCGAAAGACGTCCACTGCTGGACATAGGCCTCTCCCAAGCGTCGCCACAATGACGGGTCCTGTGCGTCACGCATCCATCGGATAATAATATAATAATATATTTCTATTTTAATTGGTAAAATTGTTATACAAAATGTTTGGAAAAAATACAGAGGAGATCTGAAAATATACACAGGTGGTCCGAACAGCTTCCGAGCTCAATGTGAAGATATCAGATAGCAGTACTAGTCAATAAAAGTTAGTGAATGTAGCTGTGCATCTTTTGACTGTTACTCACCAAAGTTTCACCCCTTTTGGATGGGTTATTATGAATTGATAGTCATTTGAGATGATGTGAGATGCAGAAAAAGAAGAACTTTTTTCAGCAAGGCAATGCGACCTCTTTTTTTTGGTGAGTAAAAATCATCCAAATGAGATTTCCCGCCCTTGGGCGGAGCGGGAGATAGTGTCAGACTGTAACTGACTAAAAAAGCCACCCCGTTCCTTCTTGCTTTTTGTACCTGGGCCGAGCTTCGGATAACCCTGGCCCCAGTAGGCTTCGACCCGGCCGGGCCCCTGCTGTTACTAACAACTCCTTGAGGCCATCGTAGTGGCCGAAAATCGGAATCGGGTGGCGGCGGTGAGAGCGCCGCACGGTGATGCTCTGCCCAAGCGGGGCACACCTCTACTAATGTGTCCTCCGGGCGCCCCGCGCAGTAGCAACATCCGGGCGTCACTTTCGCACAAATCCGGTGCAGGAACCTCCCGAACTTGCCATGTCCGGTGAGAACCTGTATAATGCGCAAGGTGAGGACGCCGTGAGGTCTTTCCAGACACGCCTCAAAGAGGGTACTTACCGCCATCATTGTGGCGTGTCCAGCACTGGGTTGCGAAAGTCACTGACGCCATTTCACCATGACATCCATGGTTATTTGCCTGATTAAAAGATAAATAAATAATTAAAAATGTTGTGTATCTTTGTTAGATCGCAAACTTTTCAGACCACCTTTGCATATTGTTAGTACCTTCAAATTGAAGATTTATTACTAACCGTTTTCTGTGTTCATGCAGGCATTCAGGCAATATACTCGGCCAGTACACTCGACCACTTCTTCGTACACCGGGTAAGTGCTGGGCACATTAGTTCAGTGCGCGCAAACACACCAGTCCGGCATCACACCGGCCTCACCACATGAAAGAGATTTAGGAATCTAGAAAAAATCATAACATGTTTAGATAGGGTAGGTTCATTGGAGGTATTTGGAACAGAGAGTAACTTTTTTTTTTGTCGACGTGGAAAATCATCATTGACAAAACCCGCTCTAGGGTTGAGCGGGAGATAGTGTCAGACTCTTACTGACTACAAACCCTGAGCCGTTCCTTCTAGCCTTCATACCGGGGCTTTAGTTTCCTTTAGGATAACCCCGACCCCGGTAGGCTGGGAGAGTACCTGCAAACCTCCGTTGGAAAGGGAGGATCCTCCGACCAGACAGCTGTTATGTCTGGTGGGCAACTGCCCGATAGATGATTTTGGGCTGTTCTATTTGTAGAAATCACGCGGAGAACTTTAAGGGCACGCAACTAGATATTGGGAGAGGCCAATGTCCATCAGTGGACGTATATCGGCTAAAATGATGATGATGATGCAACTCGACATACATTTTCACTGTTTTTCATACAATCACTCTTACGCGATTATGACGTTATTACACATTTTTCATTAAATATTTTGGAAAAACAATATCTTGTGGATATTGTCTAGGCTTGTATTGAAATCGATGTATAAAGGTGAATGTCAAAACTCGTCTTGTGCAATGAGAGTATCGGAATACACAATAATCAATGGACCACTAGCTGTATGCCTATAGCCAATGGCAAAGTCAAAGAACAAAAGTAGTTGTTTATGATATTAGTAACACAGTCCTGCAAGGTTTTTAGTCAGTAAAATTCTGACACTATCTCCCGCTCCACCCAAGACCGAGAAATGTCACTAAATGATTTCCCATGTAAAATAAAAAATAAATAGTAGATTATGCACCGAGGGGCTAAAGTTGTGTCTTATGTCACGGGCGTCATATTGAATCTCGAGTGCAATGAAGGATTCGGGATTTACCTCACGAGCAAAGCGAGGGAGTTAATACAAGAATCCTGAATGCAGCGAGGGATTCAAGCTAGCCCAAGGCAAAGACACCTTTAGCCCAGAGGAGGATACTCTACTTTTTACACCTACTGTGAGAAAATAATAGTCACATTATTGACCAGCGGGTCATAATGAAAACATTATTATTGACCGGCTGTGCCCCCGGCCACTAATGACTCACTTTAGGTTAAGGTTGCTTGACATATAATTTGACATTTTCGAGCAGGTGGTGTGAAAACAAATTTATTATTATATCTATATAATATAGACAAACACGACTTTCTTTTATATATTATATAAAAGAAAGTCGCGTTTGTTACAACACTTATAACTCAAGAATGGCTGTACAGAAATGGCTGAAAATTGGTGGGTAGATAGCTTAGAGCCAGGTGACGGACATAGGATAGAGTAGGGTAGAGTAGGGTAGAGTAGGGTAGAGTAGGGTAGAGTAGGGTAGAGTAGGGTAGAGTAGGGTAGAGTAGGGAAGAGCGGGAGCGAAGCCGCGCGGGCAAAAGCTAGTTAATATTATAGATGAAAGTACCGGTTCTAGTAAAGTCCTTGCTTTCAGGTGCCTTTTATTCTTTTTCTTCAGATTCAGAACGTCTACAATGGTCGCGTGTATGTCATAAGGAGTTGTTAAGGCATCTTCATTAGTTTTCAGTGTCGTCAAAGCTTTAGGCCTTCTAATCTTCAATTGGTCTGGTAAGAGAATAGCCAATAGAGGCAAGTGGTCTCCTAGCATGCTTTCAATAGTTTCTTGGAATGAAGAGAATCTGAAATGGCGAGATTTCATGAAATATTAACAATGAAAAGAACAAATAACAATAAAAACAAAAAAAAACACTCATCGCTCTATTTGCACGAGTTCCGAGGTGAGATCTGACTATTTCGTCATAATTAACAAAAAAAATTTCTAAAAAAAATTACTTAAATCACTGTTCTGTAAAATTTACTAAATGTCGCTTAGATCATTTTGCCTTTCAAGTGCCGATATGGAGTACAAAAAATGCATTGCAATGCAAATAAATGAAAAAAAAATTGTACGGGATTAGTAGCATGAATACGGTTCCAGAAATTGACGAAATTTTTTCCCGATGTTCGTAACCGTTAAATTGAATAGGGTAAAAGTTACCTTGATCCGTGGTCCCCCATGATTACGACAAGAGTATCTTCAAGGGCTCTTCTTGCAGACAAGGTCTGAAGGAGTGAAAGAAGAGCTTCATCTACTGTTGGTATTAGCGTGAAGTTCTCATACTCCACGTCTGCTATGAATGCGAAACAGAACTTCAGGCCATCTAGTTGTAGAAACTATTACAAGAGTGAAAAAAAGGGTTAGCGATCTTTATAATTTGTTATATACACTATGGTTATTTTCTGTAACACTAAAATGGATTTTTGTTATCATCATCATCATTTTAGCCGAAAGACGTCAATTATTGTACATAGGCCTCCCTCAAGTGGCGCCACAATGAATGATCATGTGCGTCCTGCATCCATCGGATTCCCGCAACCTTCACCAGGTGAGGTTAATGCGCCCCACCATCAATAATACATCACTGCTTACCATCAGGTGAGATCGCAGTCAAGTCCTGGGTTATATCAATTAAAAAAAGTCTGAAAAGTTTTAAACCAACTTCTAAAAAAGGGGGGGTTTTTTATGTTTGTTCGCGCATAACTTCGTCTCTTGCCAACCGATTTGAAAATCCCTTTTTTTGTTGGCAAGGGTTATACTTCCCAAATGGTCCCATAGTCACCAAGTTGGGATCTGATGATGGGATCTTGGCGAAATCGAGGGAACTCCTCAAATCCAATTAAATTTTTAGTGAAATCGTTTTTTTTTTTTATAAAAAGGTTTTTTTTAATCACCTCATCAGCTAGATTCATCATGAGTTGGTATTGTGGCTTGGCTCCGAAACAGTGGCTGGCAGGACGGCCCTGGTACCAGTTCTCACTTTGGTTCCTGTTCTCCTCTTGGCCTATATCAGCCAGTAATGAGGTTCGGAGGTAGTGGTCAGTCGGTGGTCTTCGAAACCGGTTATTGTTTTGAGTAGTGCTTCTCCAGGGTATGTCTTCGAAGTACGCTGTGCGATACCTGTAGAATACATTTAAGAAGAATTAGTTTTTTGTAGATCGATGTTTTTTTTTTAATTCTGTGTTTAAGGTTGTGTGTTGTGTGTTTAAAAAAAATATTTTAAATCAAAACCGTATACAACGTGTAACGTTAAATGCGCAAAACCGGAAAATAGTTTGATCAGAATAACGAACCGAATCAATTAAACTACTTTTTAATATAGCTTAAATTTTTCAAAAAAATCTTTATTAATAATGTCGCCCTGTCTATTTATGAATAGGTCAAGCCATCACGTGCGCAAACCCGTCGAAATTAGTAAACAAACACAAATGGTTCTAGTCCAATCAAATTTTCTCATACATGGGATAATAAAAGTTCTTATTTCAATTCAGATATTAATTTTAAACAAACTAAAACTGCACATAAAACCTTTAAAATTTTTTTGGGGTATCTGAGGTTTTGCGCATTTAACGTTACACGTCGTATAGATATTCACTTAATAACCTAATGAATTGTAAATATTTATTTCAGCATACAAAATAAGTCTCGGTAGAAATAAAAATAATGGTATCGTGATTGTAACATTATTTCTAAAATCATCATCATCATCATCATATCAGCCGAATGACGTCCACTGTTGGACATAGGCCTCCCCCAAGCGCCACAACGACCGGTCCTGTGTGTCACGCATCCGTCGGGTTCCCGCGACCCTGACCAGGTCATCGGTCCACCTTATTGGAGGCCTTCCAACATTTCTAAATTATTCAATTATTATTATTATGAGCCCGTCGTGGTCCACTGGAGAGCAAAGGCCTCCCTTCCGTTATTCCACTCTTTTCTGTCCTTAGCCACTTCTGGTAAATTCTCAATGTAGGAGTCGACATCGTCACGCCTTTGGAAGTATGCGGAACAGAGAGTAAAGTCCCACATACATCCTTTGAAAAGGGAGGATCCTCCTACCAGACAGGTGTTATAGTCTGGTGGGCTACTGCCCGAAAGATGATTTCGGGCTGTTCTAAATGTTCGAATCGCGCGGACAACTTTGATTGCGCGATGCAGGATTTCGTATTTTCTTCGTAGTTCTTATGTGGTGTCATAGATGTCGCTACACGCCATCTCCTTATGGGCCTACCGCGTCGCCGACTCCTGCTGTTCGGAATCCAGTCAGTAGTTGCTTTCACCTAATTTTGTTATGACATACGGCAGATGTGACCTGTATTTTGGAACAAAGTATGCTGTTCCTTATACGATGTGTTCTTTTGAACCCGAGAATACTTCATACATATACAATACTATATCAGTATTTTTTCGTGTTGATATTTTGATAGATGAGAATTTTTGTCAAATTATAACCTAAAACAGTAAGGTAAATTGCAAGAAACTTAAGAAATTCTGAAACTTCTAAACTATAAGGAAAAAAAAGGGTTTCTTACAGATTCATCATCATCATCAGCCTTTTTAATGTTCCCACTGCTGGGACTCAGGCCTCCTCTCTAGGAGTGGGAATGGGCCATAATCCACCACGCGGGCCCAGTGCGGATTGATTTCTTCGAATTTTTGGTTCTAGGACATGCCGGTTTCCTCACGATGTTTTCCTTCACCGTTTTGAGAGCAGTGGTGTTGAAATAAATCACACAAAGTAATGCGCCTGGCTTGGTTCGAACCTGCAACTCGTAAGTCGGGGCCATTACCACTTGGCCACCTCTTACAGATTACGACTTGAAATATTCCTCTCACAACTCGCTCACCAAACTCACCCATTTTCTTTTAATATATGGAAAATAAACTTCTTAGAGTCAATATATTTCTTTTTTGATATCCGTTTCTTTTTAATGAGTTCCTCTTCAGATTTCCCTGTGAGGATCGGATATAGTGCTTCTGTTGTATCGTTCCCAACGATATTATAACTGGAAATAATAAAATCAAACCAATTATTCCATTGCCGAGTCTTTTGTCGAGAGAAGGCAAATATCATTAACCACCATGCTTATTCAAAATTAACTAGCAACTAAACAAATTTATTTCAGTGCATCATACTCGCACATCAATGAATTTCGTTATCGTTGTGACCGAGTTGATTAGAGCGGAGAGTTTCCTTCAAACAGACCTACGGGACCACGGGCGCGTAGCTTCATAGACGCGTATTCAACATTATATGTTTGTGTACGTCTGCTGATGCTTATATACAAAACTGCATCAATTTATTTACTAAAGCGTGACTAAAGCTAATAAGTTCTGAAATTTCATCATCTTCCTGCCCTTGTCCCGTTTTATATGGGGTCGGCGCAACACGTTTTTTTCTTCCATTCTGTCCTGTCACTCGTCATGCTATCACTAACTCCCTTTTCTTTCATATCACTTCTCACACAATCCATCCATCTTTTCTTTGGCCTCCCTCTCCCCCTCCATCCATCCACATGTAATAAGTATAAGTTCTGAAATTTACCACTAAAAATTGAGACTCGTATTCCTTCTCAAGATATTAGTTCTATGAGGATGAAGAAAACAAGCCTTATATTATATCATTGATTCAAAACTGACCTGTTCAAGATAACAGCATTCAGCTCTTTAGCCATAAACTCATAGCTCTGTCGCATTTTTTTAATAAATCTGTTGCGAGATGTAGAGCCGAAACATAAGATCATAACGTTATAAGAATCCTTTCGGTCAAGAACTGGTTTAATTGACACCGGTTTGAAACCAATCCCATAGCCTGACCAATGAGCACGCACATCTGGCCTGAAAAAGAACAGTCATTGGTTAAACAGAAAAAAAAACAGTTTATTTAGGACTACCTCTTACCCCCGAGTTGTCCGTGTAAAACTGCATAAATAATAATATCCACTCATCATTATTATCATCATTTCAGCCGATAGACTGCTAGACATAGACCTCCCCAACTGCCGTCACAATAAACGATCCCATGCGTCTCGCATCCATCAAATTCCCGCAAACTTCACCAGGTCATCGGTCCACCATCCTGCGAGCAATGTGCGTTGCCCATTGCCAGTTTGGCAATTCTTCGGCAACCTTAGTTCTCCTGCTGCAGATATCTTCATTTCTCTGATTCGCTATATTCTCTGATTGATATATTCGCCGGCTCTGTTAGGAGCTTCCCCACTACATAATATATATAGGTATTTTGTTTTTATTTTTTATTTTATTTAGTAAATAAAGAACAATTAATTAAAACTATATAATATACTAGCTTTTGCCCGCGCGGCTTCGCTCCCGCTCTTCCCTACTCTACCCTACTCTACCCTACTATACCCTACTCTACCCTACACTACCATACTCTACCCTACTCTACCCCACCAAACTTCACATAAACCATCTACTAAATAGTACGAACAAAGCCTAAAAATTTGATTTGGATAGGTGAGCCCGTTCTTGAGTTATAAAATAACAACGAAAAGTGGCATTGATTTTTATATATATAGATACTAAAGTCAATAACTCCTAGTATTTATAATGCCATTTTTAATATGGCATTATAAATAAAACTTCTCCGCATCGCTGTCGACTGGAAATGTGCCCAAAATTCTGGCGGCTTTGCCACTGCTTCGTCGGCAGTTACATTTTAGAGCATAGAGTCCGAGTGCTCACTCTTTTTAAGCCACCTTAGTGGCTGGCTTCCCCTGCTGCTATTTTTCGACCGCTGGAGCTAAACTTGCAGGGTCTACTTGGCCCCTACGGTTTCGCTGACATTTCTTTTAGGCGCGTGTAGAACACTACATGACGTCGACCATTTGAGCTCAATCCGAACGGTTACTGGATGGCCGGACGGCGAGCTATCCATGGCTCGGCATCTGAAAGCCCGCGCGGGTGACTACTCTACTAATTTAATTAAATCAAACCTCGTTATATCCTTGCCCGTACAATCAATTTTGACATGGTCGCTCTTATTTAGCGTATACGTTTCGTTTCCAATAACTGTGGTTGGTTTACCGAAGTAAACATTTGTATCGTCCACGTAAACAATATCTTGGTAAATGCAAACTATTCCCTTTACAGTTTTCTGAATAGCTGTTGCGATGTTGCATTCAGATTTCTGTGAACAAAAAAATTGTATATTTGACTGCGTCCTTGGTCTATTAATTATGCGTCTTCATTCATTCTTCATTAAAATGCAATCACCATCATCACCATTTCAGCCGATAGACGTCCACTGTTGGACATGGGCCTCCCCCAAGTGTCGCCACAATGAACAACCCGGAGCGTCCCGCACCCATCGGGTTCCAGCAACCTTCACCAGAAAGCGATGTTACTTAAACGGGGTTATTTGTAAAACACTAGCAACCTCTCAGGACTATGGCACTAACGTCATAAACAACAACTTTTGTTCTTTGACTTTTTACAAAATAGAATTAATTTACCAAAAACAAATCTTCAAGATTTCGTTGTTCTATCTAACACATTTCAACTCTGTATTTTGACCTATGAAGCGAAGCAAGCACATCAAGCACCCCCACCGCGTGATCCCGCTCCCTTCCACTATTATACTATCGCTTGCTTCGCATAGACTTCGTAATATTTAGAACGTAAAATTTTTTTTTTAATGAAAATCTATGAGGAGCGACAGTGATATCACGTCAAAAAATGACTTACTATCGTATTGGACTGTATCAATCACCATCATCATCATTTCAGCCGATAGACATCCACTGTTGGACATAGGCCTCCCCCAAGTGTCGCCACAATGAACAATCCAGAGCGTTGTTAATCCAATGTACCTATTTTGATTACGTTGCTACGGCCAGCGCTGCGCTCAAGGCTATTTTCTTTAGAGAATAGCACACCTGACTGTAGAGCTGTCAACACAAGGGTGACCTCTCGCCGTTCGTCGGTTTGTCTGATGATAGAGTGGTGATGGCGAACTCAAGTAAACTTTCTTCACTAATCTACCTATACTTACATAGCAATTGACCCAGTCAGTCCCCTCACACGTTACAGTCGGCAAGTCTTCGGATAACCACGCAATATCTTCGGAAAGTGGATCGAGTACTGACACATTACACCCTCTACCTTTTTCTTGTTCTGCTCTATGATTATCCTTCTGACTCTTTTCGATGAAACTAGAAGTAAATTCATTAGGGTAAATATCATTGCTGTGAGCATTGGTGACCGAGTGGAAACGGCTCTGACATACGATTTGTAGGTGGCTAACCCAGCCAGGCGCATTACTTTATGTAATTTATTTCATCACCACTGCTCTCAAAACGGTGAAGAAAAACATCGTGAGGAAACCGGCATGTCCCAAAAATTTGAAGACATGTGACATTTACCAACCCGCCCTGGGTCCGTGTGGTGGATTACGGCTCATTCCTTCTACTAGAGAGAAGACTTGAGTCCTGGCTGTGAGAACATTAAAAAGCTGATAATGCTATTATACTATGCTGTCAGATCACAGTTGTAAAATTAAGCGCAAAGTCTTTAACACCTGTATTCTCCACTGCCTTACCTATGGATGCGAAACTTAGGCACTCTCCAAACACCACAAAAATTAGCTGGAACACTGTCAGAGAGCTCTGAAGAGAAGCATGCTGGGGATTAAAAAACTAGACAGAAAAAGAAACTCAGCCATAAGAACTATGACAGGAGTGACAGACGTCCTTACTAAGATTGACCAATTGAAGTGGAGATGCGCTACGGAGTCCCCAGGACAAGTAGAGCAAAGTCTACTTGTCCTTCTAAATTGTTTGACTATATTAGTTAGGTATGTAGTTTATTAATTTAAGTATATATTGTATAATTGTATTATATATATTATATGGTTTATTAGTACTTATGTTAATTCTTGTATTCCTTTTCTCTTTCTCATTTATTGCACCTACCACTATTTTTCTCTGCATCACCCAAAGGTTGACTGGCAGAAAATGCCTGAGGCATTAAGTCCGCCTCTGTACTTTGTGTGCATAAAGCATTAAATAAATAAATAAATAAAGTCCTGATATAATGGTATCCTAAAAACGGTAAAAGAAATAATCCAATTAAATACAGTACAATACAATCCTATTAAATACAGTCAATACGATAGTACCGAAGCCTACCAGGTTCGGGGTTATCCGAAAGGAAACTAGAGCCCGGTATGAAGGCTAGAAGGAACGGCGCGGGGTTTTTAGTCAGAAAGAGTCTGACACTATCTCCCGCTCCACCTAAGAGCGGGTTTTGTCATAAGATGATTTTCCCCGTCGAAAAAAAAAAAAAAGTCCAATTCGATAGTGAGTTTTTTTTTGACGTGATATCGTCAAAAAAACGATTTGGACCAGTGAAATGTACTATCAAGTAGATACCTGTTAACTTCAGACAGATCCTCATAAATATCTTTCGCTCGATCCATCATGAAGAAAATTATTGGGCTTAGAGGCACCACCAATAGGACAGCAAGAAATAAACGCCTTGATCGCCAGAGCTTCTCTGAGATAGGTAACTTCTGGAACTATAAGTAGTGGCATCATAAAAACAGGCCCCTGGATGATTTTAAAATACAATTAAGTCCACCTTTGTAGTATTTTGTTCATAAAGCTTGAAATCTATACTTGTATAATAACGAGGGAAAGTTTGTTTTTTTATTTTTTTTTTGCTTGTAGGAGGTAATCTCTGGAAGTAGGTACTGGTCCGATTGTTTTTGTTTCACCGATAGTAAGTTGACATAGTGACTGAGTGACATAGGCCATATTTTATGTGCATGGGCGAAGCCGCTGGCAGAAGCTAGTAGGCTATATTCTTAGTACGTGGGCGAAGCTGCGGGCAAAAGCTAGTAAATAAATAAATTAAACACGGTAGGTGGCGCTGCAATCGGGTTATCAATTTTCCTTTGTGACGAAAAACCAACTGAAAGGGAAATTGAAATTGTACCATTGGCTGAAAAATTGGGAGGGAATTGTTTTTGTGAATTTTGATATGGCCATGTAAAAAGGAGGGTTAGAACGCATGTTACAGTGTTATGAGTATTACATGTGGATGAATGGAGAGAGAGAGATGAAAGGGTCAGTGGGTCGTCTTAGGGGCGGATTTTTAGGAGTTGGAGTATACGCTTAGGGGCACTATGAGCAGCAAAGAAAAAAGCTAAAGAAAAGACTGATGAATTGTATGAGAAGTAATATGAAAAAAAAGTGAGTTAGTGATAGCGTGACGGGTGATAAGACAGAATGGAAGAAAAAAACCGGTTGCGCCGATCCCAAATACATAAAATATGACAGGGGCAGGAAGATGATGTATGTATGCCTTACCGGTTCTACATTTCCGGTAACAAGTAATAGAAAGTAAAACCCGTACCTTTGCCATTTTCTCTTCAATTATTTATTTTTTTAAATACACTCCTGAAAAATGTCAAAGAAATATGGATCCACAGATAACAAAATAATTACCTTTGCCTCTTTTTAACTTTTTAAAAGAAGAAATTATTAACGTCTATGAAGAAAGAGAAAAAGAGGTTATTATATATAGTCAAAGTAGATCTCTCTATCTCTGTTTATTGAAATTGTAATAAAATTTACATATGTACATAAAAAAACTTAAACTACTTACTTACTTACACTAAAACCTAAATAAATACATAACGTACATAAATAAAATACAAAAACACAAAGTACACTCAGGCGTCGAAGTACTCCTCCACATTGCTGTCATCTGGGAAAGAAGACTGGCAGCATTACCACGTTGGATGGCAATGCTAATTCTAGTCAAAGACATTAAACATATCTCTTTAAATCTCTTTGTATACAGTGCGTTTCACTGAAGAAGTTCTTTTGCCGTAAGTTTGCAAAAGGGAAAAACAGTGTTGCAATATTTTTAGTAATGAAATTACTTAATATTAGGGAGATTACCTGACATTTTGTTACTTTTAACTATTTCCTTATATATTTTTTTATATATTTTGGAAACTGTAAAAACTATTTTTGAATAAAGTATCTAGGACGCTGGGCTCCATTCCGATTGTCCTGCAATTTTTTCTTCTTTCAAATACCGAAAACGCCACGCCACAATATTATAAGTACCTATCCATTGACAACTTCCTTTTAGACCATTTTATTTAAACAAAATCCCATTCCCCTCATAATTCTCAAAAAGTGTTGCAACGACCCTTAAAATCGATTTCGTTTCGTATTTCGGGCAACAATTTTGGTAGAGTATGCAACTCTTTTCTTTTTCTTTAGACACACAGGGGAGCCAACATTACGGCGAAGGAACTTCATAAGTGAAACGCACCTATAGCAAAGATTTTATATATCCTACTAGAATAGACAACTTCCTGTTAGTTTAAGCTCTTAATTCGTGGTCACTTTGAATTCTGTCCAATTGCTCGTATAGTTTTAATTCACAATTTGTCTTTAGGCTCTGTTATTGAAAAAAACAAAGCTCATTTCACCATCATGATCACGGTTTTTATTTAAACAATGTCATCGGGATTGTGCTAGATTTCAATGTCTAGGTACAAGACCAATTAACAAAGGTCAGGGGAAAACGTAATAAAACAACTCCATCTATAAATAAATAAATTACTGTTTTTGTTCATAAACTTACTAAGCATCTACATCTCTCTCATCTCTTATATACGGACTAGGGTTATTCAATTTAACTACATTATCAAACACAACATAAATCGGATCCCCTTGTCTATTAAACACTAATTCCCTCAAATTAACGATATTAGAAACTTTATCTAAAGCATACTTATACTTATTATACACATAAACTCCATTTGTAGTACTTAAATACGGTTTAAAATTAAAATCAGTTGCAATGGCATCAACTGTGTATCTTTCATGAGTATTAACAGCTCTAGTTCCTAACCTAACTCTAGATAGTTTTCTGTTTTGTAAAAAGAACATGTTATATTCATCATCGACTATCAGTTTGTCGACAGCTATTCCATTCACTTCTTGTAGTGGGCTTACGTAGCCATTGTCGAATGTATAGGCTTCTCTTCTTCTGTTAACAAAATAGATTATACCTTTGAAATATAGGTACTGTATGTTGTCTTGTACTGGTAGTGTCTCTGGGACTTTGTTTTCGTTTAAGAAGAAAAGACCATCGGCTCCACCAACGTAAATTCTGTTTCTTCTTTGATCGATGGCTACTCCTGTGGCGTTTCTGATGCCATCTATGACTCCAGTAGCTTTTGTGTTTAAGTTGAGGAATCCAAGTCCTCTCATTGGTGTTTTGGCGATTTGGTCGAAAGTGAAGTACAAAGTGTTGTCGTTGTCGTTCAAAGCCATCTGGTGGATGTTGTTTACTCCTTCTTTTAGGATTTCGATGTCATAGCATTTGTTGGTGAAGATGACTCCGTAACATTTCTCGGTAGACACCGTAGTGAGCAGGGTTGTTAGAAACAGCAGGATCATTTTCTGGAAAGATAAACAAACTTTCATTCAATAAGATAAAATTTTGGTAATTTTTTGCTCTTGCCCAATATTGCTGGCACAGATTAACTATCAAGAAATCTTTGGTTCAATTAACATTCATTGACTCTATCCCGTAATGAGCTCAGTTAGCAAAACTTATTAACATAGAAATAAGTGATTAACATACAATGTGGATCAAAAGTTGTCATCGATCATCATCCACTATTGGACATAGCGTTCCCACTCTCCCCCAAGCGTCGCCACAACGACCGGTCCTGTACGTCACGCGTCTTTTAAATATATTATTATTATGAATCTATTTGATAGGCTTTACATTTGACCATCCATCAGACTACTACTAACTCCCTTTTAGCCATCACCATCCATCTTTTGTTTGGCCTCCATCTCGATCTCCTGTCGAAATATCGTGCCTCCTTCTGCGAAGCAGTAATGCTAGTAAAGGAGGAGGCCGACCGCATCAGGTTACGGCGCCCTCGCCGCCGCCGCCGGGATTCCGATACCGATTTCCGGCCACTGTAGACGCGGGCTCGCGGACGGCGAGCCATGGGTAACTCGCTGTCCGATCGTCCAGTAATGGAACGAGTCCAAGACGTCGACGGCGCGCACTGTTCCCGCACGCCTCAAGGAGTTGGCAGCAGCAGGAAGGGCCCAGCTGGGTCGACTACTGGGGACAGGGTTGTCCGAAAGGGAGCTCGTGCCCCGGTATGAAGGCTAGAAGGAACGGGATGGGGTTTTTAGTCAGTAAGAGTCTGACACTATCTCCCGCTCCACCAAAGAGCGGGTTTTATCATAAGATGATTTTCCCCATCGCAACAAATAAAAAAAAGTCGAAATATCGTATTCAAGTGATTAATCGTTCTAAATACATAAATAGCCGACACTTAGCAAGTTTTAGCACGCTATTTGACTTCGATATACTTTTATAATGCACTTGTACTTTGACAGTAAGAAAGCTTAGCCATTATGTTATCATTATCATTACATATATGTCTAAAGCTTTGGTTTCCTAGGAAAGCGGTGCCGTCATATAGCGGCCGTTTCAACACATCGTCAGTCATTTTTTCAAAGCAAACGTCATAAACGTCATACGAAAAGTATCCAAGATAGAAAATGGACGACCTTGATTTAGCTTTAGTAATTTACTTGGAGGATGAACTATCAGCAGAAGAGGAAAATAGTCGTTGTTTCGGAAAACAACCACTATATGTCGGCACCGCTATCCTAGGAAACCAAAGCTTTAGACATATATAGTATGTCATAAAGCAAGCGGAAAAAAAACACCAACCGAACGATACGCCAATGTGTAAGGAGTGCACTTGATTTCAATAGACTTTCTAGGGAACTTGATATAGACTTGTTCTGCACCAGTGTGGCGTCCTTGCGACGACAAATAGCACAGACATTTTTTTTTTTAAATAAAATAGAAAATTGTAATCACACTCACATTATCACGTACTTTCCCTCTCGATATAAAATACATTTTGTTTTTGTCTACGTGTGGAGACTTGTAATTAGCAATTTGAAAATATTACACTCTGTATATCAATTATTTTGTTAGTCTGTAAGCCTTCTTTAAAATGGAATAAATAAATAAATAAATAAATAAATTTAAAAATGCTCAGAACTAATTCAATCAGGTTATGTATCTAGAAGCAGATATCTAACAATGTTGACCTCTCACAAGGTTGACCGATGACCCGGTGCAGACCGTGGCTATCCGCTGGATACGAGACGTACAAGACCGGTTAATGTAACGACACTTGGGGGAGCTTATGTCAATTCAATTAAATTCTTAATTAATGGCCTTTGTGGAAAAGACACCACTTTGCCAATAACACGTACGAACTGTTAATAAACCATCAAACATTGGAGAGTATTTAGCGTAAATTAACAGTAAAAAACAAAAAAAAAATCTTTCTATAAAATGAAAAAGTACAAAATGATACAAGATAGAAGAATTTCTTCGTAGATACAGAATTACAGATTGACAAATTCTATGACCACAGACTATGACTTGAAAGAATACTTGGCGCTTATGTCAACAGTGGATTTCGTGGATCCGAAATGATGTCAACAATGGCAGACACAGAAATAGACTTATGTAATAAAAAGGACAAACAAGTGTCAAATATTATGTAGATTTCGATACTCACCTATATATTATTTACAGGGAAACGCATAAAAGAGTGGAAGTGGTTGCTTAGGGAATTGCTAACGCTAGGCATTATCAAACTTTGATAAAGGAAAGTACATTGCAAAAACTGGACCGTGCTGTAGGTGAAGACCACAGAAACTATGAACGGATTGTGTGAAAGCCAATATGTCTAAAAAGGAGGAATATTGAAATAAAAATGCTGTACCCTCTAAAAATTAATTGGAATAAGGCCAAGCATATGATGGGATTATACCAACGCACATAAACGTACGCTTCAGTGATGCATGATGTGCCTCAAATATCGGACAATAGCAGTATGTACGTTCACTACCATTTAAAAGGCCATCATTGAATTGTAACCGGTATCTACTATTCGGATCAAAGTCATTGAATCTGCCGAGCTGACAGAAACTATAAGCATTTCTTAAATACACATTTTTTTTTATAAATTATGGTGGCGAATCTTTTTCTTTGGTTTTCGTAAAAATTAGAGACCCAGGTCAAGCGCTAGCGTCGCGTCAAGCACTCTCGCCTAATAGAACAAGGAAATATTGAAGGATTGTTTTTGGTAATATTATGTTTTGAAAATAGTCATAGGACAAAATTTTTTTGTTTATGATGTTAACAACACAGTCCTGAGAGGTTGCCAATGTTTTACAAATAACCCTGTATACTTTTCAAATATGGAAGAGATAACCCATTCCCACAAAGAAACGCAAATTGACGTTTACGAGGTTCTACCAGAAAAGACTTGATACCTATACACACATGCATAGATCACACTTAAACCGCCGAATTTTCAAACGTTAAATTTGATTAGTAGCAGCAGGAGGGGCCCAGCTGGGTCGAAGCCTACTGGGGCCAGGGTAATCCGAAAGGGAGCTCGTGCCCCGGTATGAAGGCTAGAAGGAACGGGATGGGGCTTTTAGTCAGTAAGAGTCTGACACTATCTCCCGCTCCACGCAAGAGCGGGTTTGGTCATAAGATGATGTTCCCCGTTGACAAAAAAAAAGCCTCTCGACCGAATTTCGACCATGATGGCCCTGTTCCTTTACTCTCATAGTCCGACAGGACGGGAATCCAACTGGAGAGAGATATCAGGCGCAGGACAAATTAGATATGTCACTGCTGATTTGCAAATTCTGCAACTGCAGCCAGCACATGCTGCCAACAGCACATTTTATTCGACTTGTAATAACATAACATAGCGTAGTTCCTCAAAAGACCATCTGAGACACTGGTCTGCATGGTTCTCATATGATTTGACCATTACATCGAGCCTTTTTAGGAAGAACATCGTAAGCGACAGTGAGCGTTTTTGCAGTACTAGTAGGTTTTCTCTTCCATTTCGCTTACGATGTTCTTCCTAAAAAGGCTCGACATGTTCTTTACTGTATGGACTTTAAAAGAGACTTTGACCCCTGAGTTTGTTTCGGTGTTTCTTCTCAGGTTAGTCAGCTAGGAAACACCGGCCTCATCTCGTTAAAACTGACTGAAAACAAAATTGACGTGTAAAAGTGTTTTTTGAAAACCTATTTACAAAATAAAGATCATTTATCATTTAGCGCCATACAAGTTGCTTAATACTGCTAAATATGTACGACCATCAACGATTTGAACATAAATAAGGTTCCGCGATCACGTACCACGATTAGAAACTTGCATAACAACACAGAATTAGAAACTTATATTAATAGCATGGTGCAGCATGAGAGCAGTGGTGGCCGAGTGAGCAGTGGTGGCCGAGTGGTAATGGCTTACGAGTTGTAGGTTGCGGGTTCAAACCCAGCCAGGCGCATTACTTTGTGTAATTTATTTCATCACCACTGCTCTCAAAACGGTGAAGGAAAACATCGTGAGGAAACCGGCATGTCCTAGAACCAAAAATTCGAAGACATGTGACATCCACCAACCCGCACTGGGCCCGCGTGGTGGATTACGGCCCATTCCCTCTCCTAGAGAGGAGGCCTGAGTCCCAGCAGTGGGAACATTAAAAAGGCTGATGATGATGATGATGATGATGATGATAAATAACATATACACAAGCTTGAGGAATCCCGCCAACACAAGAAAACAAAAGACAGTTGCAACTTCAAAAATCACTCCACTTCCGAAAAAATCGTAAGTATAAAAAGAGTTCTTACGTTAAACTTTGTTGAGTAATCACACGCAGGTGAAACACAAACACGTTATGTCATATCGAAGGTTGAACACACACTGCCTTACGGACTATCGTATCGCTACTAAAAGTGGCGTAGTTAGACCCTAAGGGGCCCTATATCAAAAGTTATCAAGGTTTTGTTTTCACAACGGAGGCCCTACTAGCATAGAGATATGAAGTGTAGTCACGATCGGTCACGATGGAGAAGTCCAGACCAAGGGCTATATTTCACCAGTGACGCCGCCATGGTATCCTGGTGAATTATAGCCTAAAGCTACCTAAATAGACACGTCCAAGGTGGTTGCGCAACCAAACGGACATCAGGCGAGTAACTCTCTATAGAGCTGTATACATTTTTCTGGTATTTTTATTGCAATCTTATGTAGTAAATATTTGAACGAGCTATAAATATGGAACATCCGATCTTTTAGTAATTCATTAACAACGCATCTCTTATTATTAAAAGAATTGAGGATTGTAGATATTTTTTTATTGTTGATAGGTTCGCGCTTAACCGCTATCTCATCTGATGGAAAGCAACGATGCGGTCGACGATGGAACGCGCTTACCAAAAAGAAACCTATTCACTCTTGACTTAAAGATTCCCGGGTTATAGCCAACAGGAAACACATAACATAAGACACACATAGGATAACATGTTATGAATTTCTACACAGGGCCCCTGTAGCTTGGGGGCCCCGTATCATTGATGCGGCAGTAGCTACGCCCCTGGATACTAAGGCCAATGGGGGCACGACATTGTTTGCATTCAAATCCATGTTGTGGAAAATTAAATAACCAGTATCGGATGTGAATGATGAATGTAATTTATTCAATTTTTTTTAATGGTTATTAACTTTTTAATGTATTGTTTTAAGTTTTTAACCTCATTGGTTGACTTTTTTGTTTCAATTTCTTTCTTTTTTATTTTGACGGCATGGTTGTGCGCAGTGGTTGCCTGGTGTGTGGTGCATCGCGGATTCGATATAAGGTAGTGGTTTCGGGTCAAGGTGTCTTGTGTATATAAGTTTATGTTTGTGAAAGCACAGGTGAAGGGTAATTTCTAAAGAGGGGCAGCATTTTTTTTTTAAGAAAAAAATATATCATCATCATCTTCGTGCCCTTGTCCCGTTATATTTGGGGTCGGCGCAACAGGTTTTTTTCTTTCTTTTTCGTTTTTTTTTTGTATTTTTTATTCCGTTTTTTTCTTTCATCAACAAATATAATTATAATAATAATCATTTATTTATTTTCTTCCCACAAATTACTGGCAAATTAAAAAGTCTACAATCAAAATACAAAAATTAATTTGTGGAATACTGGTGCCTGAACTAATTTTTTTACAAAACCTATGTGTTAACCTATTCTTTAATTGTTTTAACAAGATATTATTATTATATCTAACCGACAGTGGGACACAATTGTCCGACTGTTGGTCAAAGGGCAATGTGCCACTTCTTGTGAATTCTTAAGGAAGACATCTAACTAGTCCCGACTTCTTTGTGGTCTGCCGCGACCTCGTCAGCGTCTTGTGCGAGTTTAGGTTACCAATTTTGCGCTTCCTGGCCTACCATTCTATAAGCGGCAGACAAGTAAAGCTCAATCCAGTAGTCCCTTAAACATCTGGCCTCTCAACTCTACAAACTCGTCCTGCCGCCTAGGCGGCATGGCAGTACGAGTATCTGTCCATTTAATTCCGGCCAGCTGCGCCCGGCTGACCTTTAAATCAATTTTCTTCATAAAATATTGATTAAATAACTGCTATGTACATTCTGAAAAACTTTTTTGTTTTAAACATATTATTTCTAAATATCAAAGTCGTTTGAAAATACTCGTAGTAGGGAAAATAAGTAAAAAAATATCTTTGTTATTTTTTTTTGGATGCAAAAGACTAACGAAAAAATCATACGTTGATAATGTTGCACATGAATCTACAGGGTTATTTGAAAAACACTAACAACCTTGCAAGACTGTATTACTAACATCATAAACAACAACTTTTGTTCTATGACTTTTTACAAAACTAACCTTCAAGATTTCGTTGTTCTATCTAACAAATTTTTTACTCTGTATTTTTCTTACGTCTGTATGACGCGACGCAAACGCATCAAGCATTCCTGCCGCCCGATCCCGCTCCCCTCCGCTACTGTACTATCGCTTGCTTTGCATAGACTTAGTAAAATTTAGAACGTTCAATGTAAATATTTTTATTTTTGTATGAAAATCTGATGAATTTTTAAAAGTCATAGAACAAAAGTTGTTGTTTAGAATGTTAGTAACATAGTCCTGAGAGATTGCCAGTGATTTACAAATAATCCTGTATAATAAACATATTGCCATTACCGAGGAGTAGGTTACAAGAAATCGAAACTTATTGGTGTGCGGCCAACTTCATAAATACTCCGTGTTATGTCAGTTTTGATGTGCAGCTAACTTCATAAATACTCCGCGTTATGTCAATGACTGATAGAACAATCTTGGAAAAAACAGATTTTATATATCCTACAGATAAAGGAAAACTGACAAGAAATATAGAAAAGTTTAAATTATTTTCGGCACACATTTTGCTATTGGTGAGCCTATCTGTTATTCTAATATTAATTCGATGACCTGGTGAAGGTTGCGTGAATTCGGTGGATGCGGGACTCACAGGATTGATCAGTGTAGTGACACTTGGGGGAGGCCTACGTCCAACAGTGGATGTAGACTGTCGGCTGAAATGATGATGATGAATTGATGTGTCTCGAACGCGGTCTTATAATGTTTATGTTTATTACTTTACACTTTTAAAACATCCATCGTTTCATTTTACATAACATTGAACATTATGAATAAATAGGGAATCTCATTGAGCAATCAACGGCTACGCGAAATCTGGTCCGGTTCTTGAATTTTTTCGAGACGAGGCAAAATCTTAAAATTCCTCCCCGACCCGCCATTAGATGCGCACTCGCGAGTACTTTTATCTGCTCGGCTCATTCCTCTGTCGGTAGTCAATTGATGTACAACGTCCTATTCTCGGGACTGTCTCACGGCTCTTTATGTGAAGTGAAAACCTAAAGCTTGTTGAATAGTCTGTTTATTGCTCGATACCCAGCCATCGCCCACAAAACAGTCTTTGGAAAGAGCTTCAATGATAATCGGCATCATAAGCCGATATATACATATAATGTGTTTTAAGCTTTGTTTCATCGCAATCGGTTAACTATATTGACAGATATACTTACTAAATTCATTGACTGTTAGGTGGGACGTAGTTCTCCGGGCCAGCTAGTCAATAAATTTGAAAAGATTAGACAATATCTATATCAAGCTTCCTAGCCAAGTTACGACCGTTTCGCTTGCGTCGAACGCCTCGAGTTGGCCACGCACCCGAATCTTTTACTCTGACCACGTGACTGAGCGTTGAGATGACGTCATTCCCGTACATTAGAAGTTTTCTAGTAGCGTTAACGATTGCACATTATCAACTTGGCTAGGGGTACAGGTGATGACACATGGATCGACTCAACCCTAACGTCCACTTCCTCCTTGGTTTCTCACAGCCAGTACCCTGCACCTGGCTATTTCAGATCATGACCTCATTTTCCTGTCACGTATCCTAGACCTATCTAAACTTCTTTTTAAGGTTTTGCGCACGCGTGCTATGCTCACATCGGTGCTGAAAAGCTGCGCCAGAAGCTTGAAGCTTTGGCATCTGTTGACGGTAAGCTGCATATTTTTCCGACGGTCCTTGCACTTTATGACATACTCGCTCCTGTTAAGAGGTTTAAGCTAAACGTCAACCCGCCCCTTGCATGACAACAGGTGTTCATATAGCGATGAAATACAAGGGGGTCTACTCACTTTCTCCGAAAAACGAAGTTACGATTGAAATTTCGCGTGTCTCCTACCACGGTTCCTTTCGTTCCCGAAATTTCGCGCGAACGAAAATAGTTTGACGTACCGAATGTCTAAACCTACTCAAATTAGTTATGTTTCGATTGTGATTGTTTGCAATTTTAACGTCAAATGAATATCGTTCGTTTACGAAAGTTTCGTTTTGGAGAAAGCGAGTAGACCCCACGTATCGGGCCTTTTGAAATTTTAAAAAGGATCGCAGTATTGAAAATAGAGACCTTTTTAAAGCCACGTAAAATTATTCTGCCCCTGATAGTTAAAAAGACGTACCTATTTAGCAAGGACGAAAATGGATTAAAAAAAATGTTTTAATGAATGAAACGGGACATCGGACCTTTTTTCGTTGTGTTAAAACCGCACTGGAGAAACTTAGCAAAATATAAAAAATACAGGCAGATGCGCCATTATGTCCTTATTCCGGCAATGTAGGTAATTCAACTCTGGAAAAAATTTTAGATGCGCCTTTTTTACTAACGGGGCAAGTATTGTAATCAGGTAACACGCAACGCTAAATGCCGCCATATTTTCGAAACATAATTATCTTCTTCTTTTGCTGATATCTAGAAATTTCTCGAAACTCTCGGTAAAACAATCGTTCTGAATGATATTGACCACAACTTCATATCATTTGGATTCCTATGTTGTCTCAGACGTTTGATTTCATTTCTGGACTACCAGTGATCCTATCATTGAACAGTTTACTTTTTTCGGCTACCTTGAATTGATTCAAAAAAATCATCCAGTCATAAAATCCAAAGCTGTTGACCAGGACGATATCAGTCGTTCTATGATTATCTTGATCGTTGACTTTCCCCGATTACCCACAAAATTATTTTTATTATAGGAAAATCTTTAATCCCTCCCTACCTATTTTCACCCAATGTCCTTTTCGCCCCTTGAGCGCCAAAAGTGCCTAAGTTTGTACATTGTACAACTTGAGCGACCTTGAAAAACACTTTGTCGTAATGCAAACGCGGGTGTATGAAATTTATTCGGACAAAATTTTTTGTATCTAATCTTCGTATTTTCCTTAAAAAAAATCCACATTTTTTTGTGATTTTACGTAAAAAGACGCAATTACGTAATAATAATACCATATACGAGTGAGGGCTTTCATTTTACCGCATTGTGTTCCAGAGTTTTACGAATGAGAGTAAATGGATCCTCCAACCAGATAGGTGTTATAGTCTGGTGGGCTACTGCCCGATAGATTATTTCGGGCTGTTCTATGTATAAGTTCTAATCGCGCGGAGAACTTTGAATGCGCGATGCTGGATTTCGTATTTTCTTCGTAGTTCTTATGTGGCGTCATAGATGTCGCTACAAGCACAATACCAAGCCTTGATGGTCGATGGGGACAAAAGGTTCTAGAGTTCTTGTTTATTATTACATTAGTGATTTTTATTAATGTACTGACAGAGTACAGCTGTCATGTCATCAAGCTATTTTACCAGTTTCTTGTCGAGTTATTTTAATTAGTTTGTAGAAATTATCTTGGTCACAATCAGCATAATCCTCATGATTAATCTAACCAAGATATAGGATCTAAAATATAACTCTGTACGTTGACATTTTTTTTATAAATTTACAATAGACTCAGTTTTTACACTCATAATAATAAATGAAGGTCTGCTAAAACCTTAATACATCAAGTATTTAAATTGTAAACGAGTACAAAATCTTATATAAATTAACTGTGGTATGATTACTTCTAGGCAAGCGCACTCCATCGTCGACCACATCATCGCTTACCATCAGGTGATATAGTGGTCAAACGTCAGCCTATCAATAACACAAAAAAGCGGAAACACCAAAGGCCCTAAGACACGGTAATAATATCATACAGTATTCCAACTTCATACAAACGGACGAAACGCGAGCTATACCTACGCGCCTCGATCGTGGCATGCGTTCGGCATGTAGACAGTCGCGACCGTCGCAACTGTGCCGCAGTGACGAACGGACACGACGATTTTTTTTTAACAATAATCGTGCAATTATTGTTAGTTTGTATAATTCAAAGTAAAGACGTGGTATTTTATTATTAATAATAGTGGTTTATTGTTCTATGTGTATAAATAATACTAGAAAAAGCATTTTATTTAAATCTATCAATCAAAAAACAACACGCATTTTTATTGAACACTTCCTATTCAATCCACAAAGTATTTTGTTTATATAAAAAAGTAAGTATATTTACAATCACAAAACTAAATGGAAACACAAAGTAGGCAAATGTAATTAGAATGCTGGAGGCGGGCAGCCCTATCGCATGTTTACGTACCGCGCGGCTGTAGGCATTTATTTCGAAGATACGGCCGAGTTACAATACTGTATGATACTATTACCGTGCCTAAGATACTGTCCTGACTCACTCCACACCGAAATAATGTTAAAAAAAAAACTGTAAAAAAAACTTTAAATTAATTCATGAATCCCCAAGCGACCACCGGTGGCCGCGTATCTATTGTCTTACTATTGTGTCTCTAATAGACGGTATCTGAAGGGTTAAATTAAGAAAGAAAAACACTATTCCTTTGTTTATTTCCAGATGTATCGTTCGCGAAGAATCCAGTATATCATCATATTTATAATAAGTATAATATGCCTTGTATATTATATTTATTTATATAATAAAATAGAAGAACCTGAAGTGGATTTGACGAGGAGGTACGTTCTATAAAATATTATTAAGTTTTTATTTTTTTTATTTATCAGCTCCACGGTTTTTCCGGCGCTATTCTCTTAGTGAATTATTTTAGGATATAAACAGCATGACAATACAATATCAATAAATACATATAATGTTTGGGAGCACAAGGAAAAGCAGCCGGTTCCTAGCAGGATTTATTTACCAGGTGACAACCAAAAGTCAATCCGACTACAGATAATAATATTATCATTACACTCGTACCAAATAGGTGCTATACTACAATTTTATGAAAACATTGTTTGTGCGGAAAAATAAAATTTTTGTTTTATCTTTTCAGAAACTCTGTGATTAAGTAAGTAAATTTTGCATGAATTTTTGCATGTTAGTAGATTTGAGAGCAATGGTGACCGAGTGGTAATGGCACTGACTAAGGCCCGGTATCCACCAAAGCGGAGAGGAGAGGAGACGAGAGGAGATGTGTTTGAGTAAACCAATCCGATTTCGTTATTTCCACATCTCTTCTCCGCTTAGCTTTGGTGGAAATGGGTCAAGCGGAGAGGAGAAGAGATGTCTCATTTTTCTATAGAATTTTGTGCAGCGAGCGAGCAAGCGGCGCGGCGCGGCATAGCGGAGAAGTGTCTAGTCGGGCGGCCGGGCTGCGCACGTGCTCGCGCAACCCTCACCCCGCTGCCTTCTCCGCGCGCCTCGCACGTCTCGAAACGTCATTCGATTGACTGGCTTTGAACGCAAGCGTGTGTCTCCTCTCCGCAACGCATCTCTTCTCCGCTTTGGTGGAAATAACCTGCCAGCTTCGCGGCACATCTCCTCTCATCTCCTCTCCTCTCCACTTTGGTGGATACCGGGCCTTACACTGAGTTGTAAGTCGCGGGTTCGAACCCAGCCAGACGCATAGCTTTGTGTGATTTATTTCATCACCACTGCTCCCAAAACGGTGAAGGAAAACATCGTGAGAAAACTAAAATGTGCCAGAACTAAAAATTCGAATACATGTGACATTCACTAACCCGCGGTGGATTACGCCCCATTCCCTCTCCTAGAGAGGAGGCCTGAGTCCCAACAGCATGATTTTGGTAATTTAACAAATATATGAATGATGATATTACTGATGAAAATCGGTTGAACGGACTAGCCTAGTTGCGAATAATAATAGATTGCTAAAATTTTGCACAACTTTTACTTAAAAAAATAAAGTGGTTGTGTGCCTCATAGCTGCACCAAAATAGGTCCAGTACAGCATGATTGCCAGACAACTAGTGCCTGACGCTGGTTTTCAACTGAACCTGTGGTTGTGACGTAACGGACGTAAAACCGGTTTTGGAGTGCAATATAGGTAATATAATATCAGTGATGGTACTTAAATAATATATATATATATAAATAGTGTTATAGCGAATTTGTAAGATACCTAGTGTTTGTTTAAAATGTAAAAATAAATAATAGAATAAACAAAAATAAAACGAGAGAGAAAAACAAACACTAAATAAAACAGAATAAATGCACACAAAAAACTAAAATAAAAAGTGGGTAGGTAAATCTTGAATAGGTTAGGAGGATGCAATCTGTGTATTCTACTGTGCGCGATGGAGCGATGTAGTAGTAGTTAGCTTAGGATTGTGGATGGCGAGCAATGGGCAGCTCGCCGTCCGACCGTCCGGACCAAGCCCAAGTAAGTCGTCAACGGCGCATAGTGATCCACACGCGCCTCAAGGAGATGTCAGCAAATCGTAGGGGCCCAGCAGGGTCGAAGCTTTCTGGAGCCATGGGTTCCTTCTGAATGGAAAGCCCGGCCCTGGTATAAAAGGCAAAGAAGTGATTAGGTTTCTTCTAGGTAAGTGCGTTCCATCGTCAACCGCATCGCCTCTTTCCATCAAGTGAGATAGCGATAAAGTGCGAACCTGTCAACAACAAAAACAAAGAAGAAAGAGGAGTGGATTTTTAGTTAGTAAAAGTCTGACACACCCTTCCACACCACCCAAGAGTGAAAGATGTCAGTGGATGATTTTCCCACCTAAAAAAAGTAGTTAGCCTATTTATGTCCTGCTGGGCGGAGGCCTCTTACTACCTTTTCGGCACACGTCTGGCCTCAGCCATTGCGGGCCCTCCGGTAGTTGTCAAGCTAATGTTGATGAGCTTGACACACTTGTTCGGAGACATGTCCTTGACTTCGCCTCGGTCTACCGCGATATCACCTTGCATTTAACTACGACCCAATAAGTGGCTCTTTAGCCCACAGCTCATCTGATATACGGCAGACATGTCCAACGCAATCCCACTTTAGAAGCTTTTCTGGTATCATTTTTTATCTTAGTTTTTCCGCGTAGTATTGTGTTCCTTCGGTCGAAATTCGTAACCCCAGGATACTGCACTCCATGGCTCGCTGACAAACCTCGAGCCTGGACCTCTGCTGAAGTGTTAAAGACCAGGTTTGTATTCCTTATATAGGGAGAAAGCACAAGTCTTTAATTTTCCGTTTCAGGCTTTGACAGAGACCACCTTTGAAAAGATCCTCCATTGACCAAAATCTCCTACAAGCCGGCTCTCAGTGTAGTTTTATCTATATTATGTATGTATTTAGAAATATTTAAGTATGTTTATCAGTTGTCTAGTTCCCATAACACAAGCTCTGCTTAGCTTAGGACTAGACAGCGTCGTGTGATAGTTGTGGAATATTATTATTTAGTGAATCAAGCAACTTCTTTGTCTTATCTCGTCTGAAAGGAGTCTATTTGGCCAGGAGAAAATAGGCATAATCCTGTACATATGTAATCACCAATCAATAAAGGATATTTTGAAACTCATTTCTTGTACAAACTCTCAGGTCATAGCTAATTAAACCCACCCGACACCTAACCAACACCTCTTCATTACTCGATATCTGCTCGTTGTCGACTTGTGATCCACGGTTGGATATGACCAGTGAACATCAAGTGGTTTCCCGGCAGACACCGCATGATTAACGAGCAGATATTGCGTTGCCAGCTAATAGATGAGTCGCCCGGAGGACACGGTGGAGCACACAGTCGAGGTGTGCCCTGCTTGGGTGAAGCACCGCCGTGCCCTCGTGGGGGTGATCGGCGGCGGAGACCTCTCGCGCCGGGCCTTGGCTCAGGCCATGGTCCGGAGCGAGGAGGAGTGGCAGGCGGTCGCCTCCTTCTGCGAAGCAGTAATGCTAGCAAAGAAGGAGGCCGACCGCTTCAGGCAACGGCGCCCTCACCACCGCCGCCGCCGGGATTCCAATCCCGATTTCCAGTCACCGTAGACGCGAGCGCGTGGACAGCGAGCCATGGATAGCTCGCTGTCCGATCGTCCGGTAATTGTCCGGACCGAGCCAAGACGTCGACGGCGCGCACTGTTCCCGCGCGCCTCAAGGAGTTGTCAGCAATTGAAGGGGCCCAGCTGGGTCGAAGCCTACTGGGGTCGGGGTTATCCGAAAGGAAACTAGAGCCCCGGTATGAAGGCTAGAAGGAACGGCGCGGGGTTTTTAGTCAGTAAGAGTCTGACAATATCTCCCACTCCATCCAAGAGCGGGTTTTGTCATAAGATGATTTACCCCGTCGACAAAAAAAAAAAGCAAATAGATGAGTAGTTGGTCAGGGATCGTCACTAGGTCTACACGTGTGTATGGCTGTCTTACTTTACAAATCGCGAATTGGCTCTCATAGCTGACAGCTATGAGAGCCAATGCGCGATTGACGCTTGATGAAGAAGAAAATGAAAGACGTAAGAAAAAAAGGAAAGCTTATTGGGTACAAAACGGTGCTGGGAATGAAGGGAAAGGGGGTGGTGTGCCGCCAATATATCTTCTTCGCGTGAGATCCACTCACGGACGGCGCGCGATTCATGTCCAAGCATGCGAGCAACGAGCGATCACCGAATGGTACACTCGTCACCCGGGCATGGTCAGTCCGCAGGCGAAGCGGTCCGGAGTGGATGTGAGAGTACTCCATACAAAGAATTGTAACTGCTCAAGGCGAGGTGGTGGTGACAGAGTCAGATAGCTCTAATAATCTATGTTCTCTATCAACCAATTTGCTTCATTATGTCCTGGTACTTAAAAGGATTAAAATCGCCTAACCAAACTTCTTCTTCCTGCCCTTGTCCCGTTTTATTTAGGGTCGGCGCAACACGTTTTTTTCTTCCATTCTGTCCTGTCACCCGTCACGCTATCACTGACTCCCTTTTTCTTTCATATCACTTCTCACACAATCCATCCATCTTTTCTTTGGCCTCTCTCTCCCCCACCATCCATCCACATGTAAACTCATAACTTTTTTAGCAACATGCGTTTCGTCCCGCCTTTTTACAAGACCATACCAAGACAAACGATTCCCTTTCAACTTTTCAGTCACTGGCGCCACTTTTAAACTTCCCCTAATATACTCATTTCTCACTTTATCCATTCTTGTCACACCACACATCCATCTTAACATTCTCATTTCTGCTACATGCATCATCATACATCTTTTTTCCATCTTTTTTCCATCCATACAGTACGACAGTACGACAGAATCGCCTGACCAAACATTGTATTTAAACCTCTTTCTGACAGATTTATAGAACGTAGGATGGAGGAAGCTTTGAGAGTGGACAAAGGGAGCGGATGTGAGATCCCGCAGCTGGATCCCTTTGCGAAGGAGGTGATGCAATTCGACAAGAACTATCCCCCAATTACCTGCAAGGGAAAAGACTGGGTGAAGTGTTATGTAAGTATATTACGTTATTCTTTCCACCACAATCACCATTCACCATCATCATCATTCAAGTCAAAGTCAAAATATTTTATTTCACATAGGCCTACATGGGCACTTCTAAAACGTCAGAAGCTAGTGCACGGTGCCAAATTGGTCGTTTCCTATGGAGAAGAACCGGCAAGAAACTCCATGGTTACTCTTTTAAAAAATGTGTTTATTACAATATTGATTGATTTATGTAAGAACATTGTACACAAAAGCACAAAATTAATCATATTAAATTAAAAAAATTAAGTCGTAATAGAAAGTAATCTAAGAGTTTGTGGATTATACAGTGTTCTCACATTCACATTCCAAAAAGAGGCTACATAAAAAAGCAGCAAAAATTTAAATAATTACAACTATCAATAAATTGTTAACAAAATAAATTACTAACAAATTTAAGGCAGTTGAAGTCTAAAAAATAAAAATAAAAAATATTACAAAAGCAATGCTTTAAAGGAAATATAAATATATATTAAAACAAAGGTGGAGCAGTTAATAGACACAATATTGATTTACCAGGGGGCCACGTGTGCAGAGGTAGTCATTGCCAAACAAGCGTGTCTTCGACATAGTCTTTAACCTTGTAAAATGCTTTGTTGGGTTAGGACACGATTTTAGCAAAAGACGTCTGCTGTTGGACATAGGACTTCCCAAAGTGTTGCCACAATTAACGGTCGAACGCGTCTTGCATATATTGAATTTCCGCAACCTTTCCCAGGTCGTAGGTCCACCTTATAGGAGACCTTCCAACACCTAGAACCTGCGACAACACCTGCCACTCCAGAACCTATCGGTCTCAACGGCCATCTGTCCTGCGAGGAATGTGCCCTGCCCACTGCCAATTAAGTTTGGTGATTTTTCAAGCTATGTTGGTGACCCTGGTTCCTCTACATTATTTTTTATTTCAATTCATTACAAATATGGAATTTAGCCACATCACAACCGTTCTTCCCCAGTGAGGTACACTCTTTCCATCGCTTGGTTTTTATACCTCTGGCTATGGTGTATACTCCTAGCTACGCTGTCTTTATTTGTATTAAAACTGCCACAAGCAAGTCTGGTTAAGCAGATGACGCATGAACTGAGGCAACTTGTTCTTCAAACACGACGTCAATCAAGATTTTTGTCAAATACTATTTACAGTTTTTGACAAACTTGACGATTGAAGTTTCTTCCACGTTCTTCTCCATAGAGATCTACGCTTTGGAACGTGCAATTTAGCTTCACTTTTCTTGAACTGACCGACATTTGACTATTCAAAAGTGCCTGCAAATGGTGATGTAGCGACATCTATGATGCTACGGATGTCTTTCTGATGGATGCGAATATCCGACATACTCGTGTAGCGACATCTATGACGCCACATAAGAACTACGAAGAAAATACGAAATCCTGCATCGCGCAATCAAAGTTCTCCACGCGATTTGAACATATACGACAGCCCGACAACAACTATCGGGCAGTAGCCCACCAGACTATAACACCTGTCTGGTTGGAGGATCCTCCCTTTTCAACGGAGTTTTGCGGGACTTTACTCTCTGTTCCGCATATCTCCAAAGTCTTTTTGAAATAAATGCTTTGATTTGATTTGACTTTTTTAACATTTTTTAACATTTTTCCAGTTCTCCGAGTGTAGGGTAGTTGATGAAATATTAAAGACAACTCAAAATATAACATGTACCTATGAAGACATAATACATGTTACCGACAGTGAGTTCTACTTAGGGGACTACATAACAGTGAAAGGAAATGAACCATATATACTTGATGCAAGTGACCATGTTAAAGTAGTATGCATGGGCACTGACGTAAAAAGGTAAGCTGTATTTTTTTTAATTAATCAAATCTACAGCATTAATTTTAAAACCCAAAACACGTGTTTGTGTGTATTTTTATATAAAGTATATTTGTAAAAAATTTCGTAACTGAATCACGAAAAATCACAAAGTTATGAGCTTGTTGACCTATCTTTGTGGTACTTAGTATCGGTGGTAGCTAACTTGAGACCTTATTTAACCCTTCAGATACCGTCAATTAGAGACACAATAGTAAGACAATAGATGCGCGGCCACCGGTGGTCGCTTGGGGATTCATGAATTAAATATTTTTGGGAAAATAAACAACAATAATATAACATGGCCTAAAAATTATAGGAATCGATTCAGCTACTGAATCTGAACAAACTATCTTCAGGTTTCATGTATACTAAAAATAAAGTTGTACCTTTTTGACACACATTTTCACTGTTTTTCATACAACCGCTCATAACCGATTATAACGTTATTACACATTTTTCATTCGATATTTTGGAAACGCAGTATCTTGTTGATATTATCTAGGCTTCTATTGAAATCAATTTCGAAATTCGTGTAAAACTAATCCAATTAAGACCTCTGAAAATCTCCTATTTTGTATGAACTTTGACACTTCATAATTTGCTTGAAAATTAACCCGTTCAGATACCGTCAATTAGGGACACAATAGTAAGACAATAGATGCGCGGCCACCGGCGGTCGCTTGGGGATTCATGAATTAAAAAAGTCAAAAAAGTAAAACTATAGAAGCCTTGCAAATTTTATTAAGATTTTAAATGACGACAACTTTTTTCAAATATTTAAGGGTTTAAAAAAAACAGCTATTTACTGGAGCAAGTTTTGTGAAATATTCGAGTGTAAATACTAACAGAGTTTTCAGGCGTTATCTCTCTTTTTTTGCGTTGCCTTTTCGTCAAACATCGCGTTGGATTGTGTTAGATGAGTAACAAGCTTTTAAACCATTTTCGATATTGACGATAGGCGAGTGGAAAAGGACCCTTTTAACAGTTAAGTTTAGACCGTAAAATGGATCGCCTTAGTTCATTAATAAACCTCAAGTGAACGCCGGCGTCTGCGCTGTCATTGTCTTACTAGTGTGCCTCTAATTGATGGTACCTGAAGTTCGTGATAGGGCCTCAACAGTTTTTGGGTTTATTCATTGCAAACAGAAATATTTATTTATTTATTAAAACTTTATGCACCAAAACTGTACAAAGGCGGACTTAATGCCTTAGGCATTTTCTTCCAGTCGACCTTAGGGTGGTGCAGAAATAAAACATAGTAGGTGCAACATAAAGGCAAACAAACTAATAAAAAACTTATATAAATATATAATAATATAAATAAAACTTTTATAAATAAATACTTATATAAATACATACAAATAAACAAAATTATAATGAGAAACAAATCCACCAAATCACAGCTGTGATGATTCTGCCAATTTCTTGCGAATGTGTTCACGTGCCTTAAAGGAGAGCCGGCTAGACGCCATCCTGATATTCAACGGGAGCTTATCCCCAACGAAATATCGCTAAGAAAAAAGACCGGATAAACCCAGAGCGGTGCGAGGGACATTGTAGTAGACGATTATTCTTTTGATCGGAGATTTTTACTGTGGGCAGAGCAAATGAAATACCTACTAATTTTCCTTCATTCATCATCTTCCTGCCCTTGTCCCGTTTTATGTGGGGTCGGCGCAACACGTTTTTTTCTTCCATTCTGTTCTGTCACCCGTCACGCTATCACTAACTCCCTTTTCTTTCATATCGCTTCTCACACAATACATCCATCTTTTCTTTGGCCTCGCTCTCCCTTTCCATCCATCCACTTGTAAACTCATAACTCTTTTAGCAACATGCGTTTCATCCCTCCTCTTTACATGACCATATCAAGACAAACGGTTTCCTTTCAACTTTTCAGTCACTTTTTTTTTTGTCTACGGGAAAAATCATCTTATGACAAAACCCGCTCTTGTTTGGAGCGGGGGATAGTATCAGACTCTTACTGACTACAAACCCCATACCGTTCCTTCTAGCCTTCATACCGGGGCACGAGCTCCCTTTCGGATAACCCTGGCCCCAGTAGGCTTCGACCCAGCTGGGCCCCTCCTGCTGCTGACAACTTTTTAGTCACTGGCGCCACTTTCAAACTTTTCCCTAACTAATTTTCCTTCTTTCGTAATACTAGCTTTCCGCCCGCGGCTTTGTCCGCGTGGACTACAGTTTATATCGCGCGGGCAGAGACCCGTGCTCAGCAGTGGAATTATAGGTAGCCTATGTGTTATGCCAGTGTCTCTTCTACCTACCTACCAAATTTGATCTAAATCCGTTTAGTAGTTTTTGCGTGAAAGCGTAACAGACAGACAGACAGAGTTACTTTCGCATTTATAATAGGGATTAATACAGATATAGTATAGATGAGATTTCAATTCTGAATCCTTTTTCATTGCAGTCAAAACAGCTCAAGTTGGCAGGGCTATGGGATAGGGTTCCGTAAGTCAGTGAGACGGTTCCAACCTCGACCAGAACGAGAAGATACCCTGAATGTACTGATGTTTGGGTTCGACTCCACGTCGAAAAACGGTTTTATACGGAACATGCCGAAGAGTTACAAATATCTTAAGGACCACGTCAAGGCGACGATGCTCAATGGGTATTTATGGTTTTATTCAAAGTCAAAATATTTTATTTCACATAGGCCTACATGGGCACTTATAAAACGTCAGAAGCTAGTGCACGGTTCCAAATTGGTCGTTTCCTATGGAGAAGAACCGGCAAGAAACTCCATAGTTACTCTTTTAAAAAATTTGTTTTTTACAATATTCATTGATTTATGTAAGAACAGTGTAGACCAGTCAACACTGTACACAAAAGCACAAAATTAATCATAATAAAATAAAATAAGTAAGTCGTAATAGAAAGTTATCTAAGTGTTTGTGGATTATACAGTGTTCTCACATTCACATTCCAAAAAGAGGCTACATAAAAAAGCAGGAAAATTTTAAATAATTACAACTGTTAATATAATAAATTACTAACAAATTTAATGCAGTTGAAGTCTAAATAATAAAAATAAAAAATATTGCAAAAGCAATGCGTTAAAGGAAAAATAAATATATATAAATTAAAACAAAGGTGGAGCAGTCAATAGACACAATATTAATGATTTACCAGGGGGCCACATGTGCAGAGGCAGTCATTGCCAAACAAGCGTGTCTTCGACATAGTCTTTAACCTTGTAATATGCTTTTTTGGTTAGGACACGCTTAATATGAGTTTTAAACTATCCCTCACTAAGTTCAGTTTCTTATTCATACTAAACTTAATCAAGACGGACCGATGACAAGGGGGTCGACCATAAGACCTTAAAGCAGTATTGTTTTAATCTTACTTAGGCTTTTCGTAGCATGACGCCTTCAAAACAACCTTGTCGCAATCTAAAAACAAGATTGTTTTCTTAGCGGTTTTGTGACGTCACTCTCAAAAAGTTCATTCCTTTCGTACTCTGACAGAATTTTTGACCGCTAGCAGTATTGTTTTACGTCAAATTAGCAGGAATAAAAAAGTTGCTCGGACGCAGCGGATTTATTATTGTTTTCCAAATAAATACTACCTATTTAAAGTGTTTTTCGTGAATAAGAAAATATTCAAACCTTATTTTGATGCCTAAACGTGTCGATTAGTGCACGAATATCAAGTTATTTCACTGGAATACACTGTTTTTAGTAAGTTTTAAGCATAACATAAGCATTTTACTTGGTGCGTCTAATTATTCACTTGATTCACCAACCACTTGAAAACAGATTACTCTAAATTTAAACACTTGAAAACTATTTTAATATTTCAATACTCGGTTCGCACTCAACAAATCAACACTGCTAAGAATCTTGTTAATGTAAACATACGTTCCGAATTCTGAATATTACGATTCACACTAACGTGCAACTAAATTAAATGTTAGCGCAGTCGCCCGCAGCGTTTTTTAAATTGTCTTTCTACTTTATTATTGTGAATTCTTGAAAGTTGTTACGTCCTTTTTATGAAAGTTACTTAGATCCTTTTAAAAATATATTTTATCAAGACATTTTTTGAGTTAAATGTATTCTATTGGTTCACTAAGAACTAGCAATTCGAACAAACATGTGAAAAAAACAACGCTATACAGAACTATAGCGCGTATCTTTTCTGTTTAGCAGGGAATAGACAAAATCTTTAAAATCGTTCGTTCTTTCCTAGCCCCTAGCAGGAATACAATCATGCTGAGTGATTAAGTTTATGGTACGAAATGAAGTAATATAACTTTATGATGGAAACAAAACGTTCCTTCAATAAGATTGTTTTGTAAATCAGAACATTTCAGAACCTTTCAGCCCCAACGGCCATCTGTTCTGCCAACAATGTGCCCTGCCCATACCATGTATATGAAATTTAATAAACGACCTATTAATAATAATAAATATTACAGATACAACATTGTCGGCGACGGTACGCCAGCTGCCTTCTTCCCGATACTGACAGGGAAGACTGAACTGGAACTGCCAGACGTAAGGAAATCTGCCAAAAACAATTACACGTTGGACTCCTTACCTTTCATATTCTACAAGCTTGCGATCGACGGGTGAGTTCAAATAAAAACAAAACAAAATCAAAAGAATTTATTTTAAATAGACCATTGACAGGCACTTTTGAATAGTCAAATGGCGGTCAGTCAAAAAAGAAGTGAAGTGGAATCGCACTTTCTAAAGCGTAGATCTCTATGGAGAAGAACGTGCAAGAAACTCCATGGACATATTTTTAAATCATATTTTGAGTTCAATCGCTATTTCTTCATTTATGAGTCATTATTGAGAATTGATCGCCTGAAACACAGGTTTTTCACTAACCTAGTTCAGGCAGGTTTATATTACAGTTAGAATTACTTTTTATCTCGGTTGCACTTAATGGAAATCATAATTTTACGTACTTTATATTTGAATAAAATTTTATTATTATTCCGTTTATTCATAACTATATACATATAAATTATATTTTTAAATATTCAATAAAAAAAAATAAAAAAAACATTTAAAAATATAAAAAATAGTAGCCCACCGGTATCGGGAACAGGGTCCAAGCTACCGGCGGTCAGGGCTCCTGAGAAAGGAACCTCCTGACTATACTATACTATTATTATTTTTTATTATCATCATCATTTCCCAGGCCTTAATACAGGGCATAGTCCGGAGCGAGGAGGAGTGGCAGGCGGTCGCCTCCTTCTGCGAAGCAGTAATGTTAGCAAAAGAGGCGGTCGCTCGCGCAGGGCAATGGCCCTCGAGCCCCAGGCTGGGACTCCGATTCCGATTTCCGGCCACCGTAGGCGCGGGCTTGCGGATAGCGAGCAATGGGTAGCTCGCCGTTCAACTGTCCAGTAACCAACCGGACCGAGCCCATTTCGTCGATAGCGCGTACTGTTCCACGCGCGCCTCAAGGAGTTACTGGCCTGTTGGTCTAGTGGTTAGTGGCCCTGACTGCTATGCCGGAGGTCGTGGGTTCGATTCCCACTCAGGACAAATGATTATGTGATGAGCTTGATCTTTTGTTCTGTGTCTGGGTGTAATTGATCTATAATATGTATGTATTTAGAAATATATAAGTATGTTTATCAGTTGTCTAGTACCCATAACACAAGCTCTGCTTAGCTTGGGACTAGATGGCGTTGTGTGATAGTTGTGGAATATATATATATAAATATATATATATATAGTTGTCAGCAGCCGTAAGGGCCAGCAGGGTCAAAGCCTACTGGAACCACAGGTGATACGAAAGAGATCTCCGGGGCCCTGAAACAATAGTAAAGAAGGAACAGGAGGATAATACCACTCCCAAGTGTCGCCATAATGACCGATCCTGTGAGTCTCGTACCCATCGGATTCCCGCGACCCTCACCAGGTCATCCTTACACCTTATTTAAAGAATAGGAGGCCTTCCAGCCTTGGAACCTTTCAGCCCCAACGACCAGCTGTTCTGCGAGCAATGTGCCACTTAAGTTCGGCGATTCTCCGAGCTCCTTGACCTTGGTTCTCCTGCGAATATCTTCAGACAGAGTGTCATATAATGATTAATCAGTACCATTTTTTCTGTTTCAGCTATCGTACCGCATACTTCGAAGACATGCCAGGGCTAGGAACCTTCCAATTCCGCTTCAACGGGTTCCGTGTCCAACCGGCCGACCACTATCTACGCTCCTTTTACTTTGAGGTGGAAATTACTAACGGGAAAAAATCGCATTGTGTCGGAGATACTCCACAGTTCCAACTGATGATGAATATCACTGATCAGGTATTTTGAAACCCCCACGTATACTGTCGAAATTGAAAAATGACTTTTTCGTTGTATTACCGTTACAAAATGAGTGTTTGGAGGTATGCGGAACAGAGCGTAAAGTCCTGCAAACCTCCATTGAAAAGGGAGGATCCTCCGATCAGACAGGATGTTATAGTCTGGTGGGCTACTGCCCGATAGTTGATGTCGGGCTGTCGTATATGTTCAAATCGCGCGGAGAACTTTGATTGCGCGATGCAGGATTTCGTATTTTCTTCGTAGTTCTTATGTGGCGTCACAGATGTCGCTACAAATGATTTAACGTGTTCAATTACAGTTTCAATTATGTTCAGTTGATAAACAGAAGATGCAAAAATTTGTACATCATTTATATGTAGAATTATAAAGCTCTATGTCTACTTGCTATTAGTGCAATAAAACGCAAATACCTACCTTTTTTCAGTTTCGATAGTATATATGGGCACAAAACCAGTATTTGAATGTTTTGATGAGGATTTCTTTTGATCACTTCCTGCTTATTTCTTTTAAATATTGCAAGATCCCGTTGAATTTATATAAGGATTTCATTTGATCACTTCCTTTCGAATTATTTAAAAATATTCGACATCCTGCTGAATTAATAAAAAATTAAATGACAGCCTGTCTAGAAAATATTATAACATCCGGTCGAATTTGTGAGGATTTAACTTGACCACATCCTTTTTATTTCTTTAAAAATATCAGAGCATCCGGTCATATTGAAATAGGAATTTACTGTGACAATTTTCGTTCTATTACTTATTTATCTTTTAATTTTTCTAATAATGGTCAATTCATAACTATTGGACCGCTTTAATTCGTTTATTTGTAATGTAGTTTTATTAAATATTATGTCTTTTAGATAATTTTGAGCGTTATGACGGTTTTTCTTTTCTTTTGACATTTTGTATACTAATTGACATTACAATATAATTGTGTACTTCAATAATTTCTTAAATGACAAATGTTTCGGCTAAAATTTATTTAATATTTTAATGATGCAATAATTATGACAAATAACAATCGATATGTACTATATACTATGCGTTCCAAATGAGAATAGGATCGATTGCATGTTGTGACCTCACGATTTACTGTCAAATCGAAGAAATTTTGTCAAAATTGAGGAACTCAGAGATGAGTAAAATTGAAGAACTGTATTCTGATTAAACTTTTTTCGTTCACAGTTCGTAAATAAATTAATTTTTTCGTATAAAGTTAACGTTTCAAAATTTCTTTCCTCGATTTGACAGTAAATCGTGACGTCACAACTTACAATCGATCCTATTCTCATTTGGAACGCACTGTACCTAATTATTTTATTTGCGGTAGTGGTAATTAATATTTGTATTATGTTGCCTTTGTTATTTTGTGTACCTACTGTGAAGGTTTTCTTTTCTTTTGACGTGTAAATAATATTTCAAAGAACGTACACCTCATGGGTATATTACAGTGATACTTGATATAAGTACTTTTTTTCAGGCCCGTTTCGTTAGGTACCTATGTATGAAGAAGGGGATCCAAAAAGCTATACCCGATTACTATGATAGGTTAAGACACTACAAGATGGTTAGCTTAAAAGAAAGGCGAAAGCGTAAGTCAGAATGCTTTCGCCTTTCTTTTAAGCTTCTTTCTTCTTCTACACAAAATTATAAATGGTTTCATTGATGCGGAGTTGATTTACTTTTTTAACTTTAGGGCTAGCCAACGCAGCAAGCGACATCATCGCATTTTTCAATTGTCTACATCTACGTTAAACATCACTTCTAATAGTCCTTTCACACGTATGGCAAGGCTTTATAATGAAAGGTCCAACTTGGTGGACCACCCTATCGATGTCTTCTCGATGAGTTTTGCTTCATACAGGCGCCGCTTATATAAAGTGTGAATAGTGTACGTTTTTATGTTTCGGTGTGTTTTTGTCTTTGTAGTGTTCTGTATCTAGGTGTACTGGACATCTTTTTTAATTTTCTGTCTCTAATTTCTCATTTTGTCAAATGCCATGCATACCTGTTCTGCCCCCGTTAGTAAAAAAGACGCATCTAAATTTTTTTCCAGATTTTAGTTGTAAACATTATCGGAATCAGGAAAAAAAGCGCATCTGCCTGTGTTTTTAATATTTTGCTAACACTCTCCAGTGCGGTTTTCACACTAAGAAAAAAGGCCCGATGTCCCGTTTCATTCATTAAAACCTTTTTTTATCCGTTTTTACTTATTCTTAGATACGTCTTTTTAACTATCAGGGGCAGTGTTATTTGCATGGTTACTGAAATGTAATTTTTTGATGTAAGTTTTATTTGTATTGTAAGTGATTGTGCTGTTGGTATGCTTATTACAAATAAATAAATAAATAACAATAATTTTAAGAGCTGTATTTCCACCTGTATCAAACAATAAATAAATCTGAATAAATTCTGAATCTGAAGATATTTTCGACTTTTGCTTCAACAGTTCATGCGTTTGGACGGCAAGCGGTTTTGTTTCACATTCATCGCCGACATCACACACGATGCCACCATGATATCAGTCGCTGACGATGCCATGGTGAATTTCCTCCAGACCCTAGAGCAGAGGAACGTCTTCGAAGACACACTACTCATCGTCATGGGGGACCATGGACCTAGGTAAGGAAAACATATTAAACCAGTCGTATCTGACGGTTGGATTTACTGTTCCGTGGATGGGACAGTGGTTGGCGCTGCATGTCTCTGGTTTACTAATTCACAAAAATGTCATGGAATAAAAAGTTTTTTATGAAAATATTTTATTCATAGCCAGCTTTTATAGTCCGTACTATTCAGCTCCTCATAGTTAAAAAAACGTAAAAAACTAACAATAAGTAAAAACGGATAAAAAAAAGTTTTAATGACTGAAACGGGAAATCGGGCCTTTTTTCCTTGTGTTAAAACCGCACTGGAGAGTGTTAGCAAAATATTAAAAATACAGGCAGATGCGCTTTTTTTCCTGATTCCAGCAATGTTTAAAACTAAAATCTGGAAAAAATGTTAGATGCGTCTTTTTTACTAACGGGGGCAGTATTATAATCTATATATATAAAAATGACCCCCGTTTTCCGTTGTCACGACTTGGCATGAAAACGGCTTGACCGATTTGGCTGATTTTTTTTTGTTGTGATTGTTACTGTGAGGAGAAGGTTCTTATGGAAAAAAAAATGTGGGTAGTGTAGGGTAGAGTAGGGTAGAGTAGGGTAGAGTAGGGTAGAGTAGGGTAGAGTAGGGTAGAGTAGGGTAGAGTAGGGTAGAGTAGGGTGGAGTAGGGTAGAGTAGGGTAGAGTAGGGTAGAGTAGGGTAGAGTAGGGTAGAGTAGGGTAGAGTAGGGTAGAGTAGGGTAGAGTAGGGTAGAGTAGGGTAGAGTAGTAGGGTAGAGTAGGGTAGAGTAGGGTACAGTAGGGTAGAGTAGGGTAGAGTAGGGTACAGTAGGGTAGAGTAGGGTAGAGTAGGGTAGAGTAGGGTAGAGTAGGGTAGAGTAGGGTAGAGTAGGATAGAGTAGGGTAGAGTAGGGTAGAGTAGGGTAGAGTAGGGTAGAGTAGGGTAGAGTAGGGTAGAGTAGGGTAGAGTAGGGTAGAGTAGGGTAGAGTTGGGTATAGTAGGTTGGAGTAGGGAAGAGCGGGAGCGAAGCCGCGCGGGCAAAGCTAGTACCTACATAAATTATAATTAATACTCGTCATGACGAATGAAAAGAGCCCAAACTCGATGTGGTTGCATCGTTTAACTACCAAGCTCTTATAGTCATCTTCCGGTTGCATCATCAGATGAGCTCCATGATAAATCTCAGAAAAAAAAAAATGAATAATTGTTCGTTAGTCTCGTAAAATTCAAGAACGGCTGGACCGATTGGGTTCATTTTGGTCTTGAAATACTCCTGATAGTCCAGGGAAGGTTTAAACGGTGAGAAAATTTAGTAAAAGAACAAATAAATAATAATTTGAATACAGCGCCATCTCTAATTAAAATTTTGAATTTATTATGCAGGTTCTAGTAATGCCGGTAGATGGCGTTATCTTTAGACAGCTTAGCTAAAAGGACTATTTGCCGGGTCAGCTACTTGACTAATTTTTTTTTTGTTTAAATACAGGTTTTCAAAAGTCCGTGACACATTGCAGGGAAAATTGGAAGAGCGGTTGCCTTTAATGAGTATTCGTTTACCGGAAAAATTGAAACGCATGCGTCCAAACGCACAGGCGCAGTTGGAGGCCAACGCTAACACTCTGACGTCACCGCACGATATCCACGCCACTATACTGGACGTTCTCGATTGGTCCGAGTACAAGAACCCTTTCAAAATAAAAGGCGCAGACTTCCCGAGAGCCATGACGTTGTTGGAACCGGTAAGTGATTTTTTTCGCTGATGATTTTGCTAGCAGCCCGCCTCGACTTTACTCAGTTAACCTATATCTATCTGAAATATCGTTTTTGGAGGTATATGGAACAGAGTGTAAAGTCCCACAAACCTCCTTTGAAAAGGGAGGATCCTCCGACCAGTTAGTCTGGTGGGCGACTGCCCGATAGATGATGTTGGGCTGTCGTATATGTTCAAATCGCGCGGAGAACTGATTGCGCGATGCAGGATGCAGGATTTCGTATTTTCTTAGTAGTTCTTATGTGGCGTCATAGATGTCGCTACACGTTCATGCTGATTCTTCTTTAAAGGAAACAACCAATAAGGAATATGAATGCATTTCTGTCCGTCCGTCTGTCTCTGTCTGTACCAGGCGCACAAACCATGATAGTTAGACAGTTGAAATTTTCACAGATGATTGTATTTAGAATAGAATAGAATAGCATTTATTCGGCGTAAGCAACACAATATACCACAACATAAAATAATAATAAAAAAAAGAGTAGGTACAGAAATACCAGTTGCGTTGAATGTGCCCGAACAGAAAGGGTCACCAACTCAGCAATTCATCATCATCATTATCATCAGCCTTTTTAATGTTGCTGCTGGGACTCAGGCCTCCTCTCTGGGAGAGGGAATGGGCCATAATCCACCACGCGGGCCCAGTGGGGGTTGGTGAATGTCACATGTCTTCGATTTTTTTTGGTTCTAGGACATGCCGGTTTCCTCACAATGTTTCCTTCTTTCCTTCACCGTTTTGAGAGCAGTGGTGATGAAATAAATTACGCGAAGTAATGAGCCTAGCAGGGTTTGAACCCGCGACCTACAACTCGTAATTTGGCCACCACTGCTCTCAGTCGGAGCCAATCTCAGCAATTTCTGGTCGTCAAACAGCCAGCGGTGGTTTTCAGCTGGTACCCGCAGTGACATTTATTATTTCTGTTGCCGCTATAACACAATTTCTAAAATTGAACACACAAAATTCCTTGGGATCTGGTTAGATCAGCACATGACATGGAAGAGACACATTGACCATTTATTAAAAATACTGAATCAATATTGCTACGCTTTACATAATTAAAGCAAGGTTGCCAATCGCAATACTGTTCTGACCGCTTATCACGCGTATGTTTCCACTACACTGCGGTACGGCGTAATATTCTGGGGTAACTCGACGGATTGGGACATGGCGTTTAAAGCCCAAAAGAAGTGTCTTCGTGCAGTATGCCAGATAAAAAATACCGATAGCTGCAAACCATTTTTTATAAATTTAAAAATATTGACACTTCCTTCTTTACATATTTATGAAGTTGCCATGTTCATCAAAAATAACCCTAACCTTTTTGAAACTCTATCCTCCAAACGCCATCACAGTGCACTCAAATCAAAAACCCACCAAACCGCTCTTTTCTCAAAAAGTTTTTTAGGAATGGCACCAAAAATATTCAATAAACTACCTAAATTCATTACAACTTCAAAAGATCTAAGATACTTTAAAAATGCACTCCTTAAATTCCTACTACAAAAAGCATATTATAGTATTAATGAATATCTAGAAGATAAGTAACAGACTATTCCTAACTCCATATTATCCGATTTATTTAGTAGCTTTTTTTATTTTTTTTAAGCGATATATTTTTGTTTTTTATTTTAAAATTTTATTTTGTTTTACCTATTGCGTTAAGTATATTTTATAACTAAAGATTTAATTTTAATTAGTCATTTAAGAATGTTTATAATACTTACAACATTAACCATGTGTGTACAATATTTGTATGCCCAGTAAGGAAACACATAGTGAGACGTTATTTTTTAAATTAACACCATGTACCTCATACAAACCTATGTGTAACAAATAAATATATTTGACTTTGACTTTGCCTTTGATAAAAACAAATAAAAAAAGTATTTCAGTGGGGGACTAGACCATGTTGACACAGCAATTAATCAATGAACCACAGCGCCAGCCGAACCGCCAAGATTTTGAGGTTTCCATTCATTTGAGTCTTGTAGTTACAGAATTCTACCATTTTCCAGATCCCGAAGAACAGGTCCTGTAGCGAAGCAGGCATCGAACCCCACTGGTGCTCTTGCGTCAACTGGAAGAAAGTGACGGACTACGACATGATAAACAAGATTGTCGACGCGTTCATCAATTATATCAACGAGCTGACCAGTAGCCAAAGGTATGTATTTACTCCTGATGACTCCATTTGTGCTAAGCGTCCATCATTCATCATCATTTCAGCCGACAGACGTCCACTGTTGGACATAGGCCTCCCCCAAGTGTCGATCATGTGCGTCTCGCATCCATCGGATTCCCGCAACTTTCACCAGGTCATCGGTCCACCTTGTAGGATGCTTTCTTCTGGAGGATACGTGGTCGCCACTCCAGAACCTTTCGGCCCTAACGGCCATCCGTTCTGCGAGCAATGTGCCCTACCCCCATTGCCACTTAAGTTTGGCGATTCTTCGTGCTATGTCGGCGACCTTGGTTTTTTTTTTATTATTGATAGGCTCGCGTTTGACCACCATCTCACCTGACGGTAAGCGATGATGTGGTTCTCCTGCGGATATCTTCATTCCTGATTCGATCCCGCAAGGAAACTCCGAGCATAGCCCTTTCCATTGCCCTTTGGGTGACTAAGCTTTCTGATGAGGCCCATTGTGAGCGATCACGTTTCGGCACCATATGTCATCACTGGCAACACGCACTGGTCAGCTAAGCGTCCACCGCATCGGAATCGGAGCGCACGGAGTATACGAGACCAGTGTATTACAAAATATAATAATAATAATAATAATAAATGCCTTTTATCGATGGATATTAATAGCATTGTTCAGGCAGGGGCCATAGTCTTAAGATAGTTCCATGTTACCGGTCCACTTATGACTCCAAAAACCATAGCCCTATTATTTTGTTTTCCATATTATGTCGCAATAGTTTTTCAAACCGGGGGTCTTCCTTGGATGCACTAGCATAGCGCGTACAGGGATAATCGCTGGTTGATACCACGTTCCATTAAACGCATAAAAAAGGCCTCTTCGAGCTGGTTTCGACCCCTCGTACGCCTCCCAAAGGTCCAGGACCTCAGGGTCCTGAGATAAATATACGTATAATAATAATAATAATATAATATAATAATATAATATATTCCACAACTATCACACAACGCCGTCTAGTCCCAAGCTAAGCAGAGCTTGTGTTATGGGTACTAGACAACTGATAAACATACTTAAATATTTCTAAATACATACATATTATAGATAAATTACACCCAGACACAGAACAAATGAACATGCTCATCACATAAACATTTGTCCTGGGTGGGAATTGAACCCACGACCTCCGGCTTAAATGCCGATAAGGTGCGTCTATTGCTTTTGGATTTCAATCGGCAATTTCGGTATTTTCAAAGCAATCACACATTGCTCCGAAAGGTAGCTACGCCCCGGTTTGAAAGGCAAGAAGGAACGGGGTGTGGTTTTTAGTCAGTAAGAGTCTGACACAATCTCCCTCCACCTAAGGGCGGGGGATGTCATTTGGATGACTTTTCCCCACCAAAAAAAATAAGTCCTTATCAAATAAGCCCTTTAAATATTTGTACTAATTAAAAGTTAGTGGTGTATAGTGACACTTGACGCTGATCTTCGAAGTTGGAATATCTACAACCGCCATCGACGCGTTCACAGCTGCCGCCGCCTCCTGTCGTTGGATACATTTACCTCCACTGTTGGCAACACACCGCTCGTATGTGCTCTTAAAGCCGCTTACAGACATCGCGAGGCGTGCGTCGCGAATAATTCATCATGCATGCCTCAACCTAAGGCATACGATGGAACATATCGACGGTTGCAAAGTAAAAAGAGTTATCTGCAATCTTGCGAATTTCTGATAGTTGCAGTAACTTAACAAAAATAAAATATTCTAAGACATGAGAAACCTTTCAAGTGTCAAAAACGAAGAATAATAGTTTTCTTTATAATAATATTTTTGAAAAAAAAAATTACCTGTTAAATAACTGCTTACTAATTCAATAAAGATGATAGAAAATCACAAAATTGCAGATAACTTTTTTTACTTTGCACCCGTCGATATGCATGCGTCCTGATCGACACATGCTCAAACTGACGCTAACCACCACGCACGGTGTTTGTCAGTAGAAAATGCAAACAACACCTGTCCGTCGACACGGAGTGCATGGCTCGTACTGAGGTGGCGTTCGCAACGATCGTAAGAGCGAATGCTCACTATGAGCACACACGTCCACACAGCCCGAGGCATGCAAGATGAACCATTCGCGACGCACGCCTCGCTATGTCTGTAGGCGGCTTGAAGTATTTTCTACAGTTATTTACAGTTCTTCTCTTTCAGGTCTAAATGCTTGCCTCGCACGCTCACCGAAACCCAATGGGTAATGATTCAGAGGCCCAACAATAATGTGCTCTCCTTCGTATTCAGCAAAGATTTTGATGGCTACATCGCCCAGTTCGGGAATCACACGAAGATAGTCCAAGAGAACTATCAATTAAAGGCATGTAGCAAGTAGCAACCCACCTCTCTACTAAGGGCTATATTTCACCGAGATACCATGGCGGCGCGACCAGTCGCCGCTACCAACAAAATGTATACAGCTCTATATAGAGTTACTCACCTGGTGTCCGTTTGGTTGCGAAACCAATTTGGTGGCGCGACCAGCTCGGACGTGTGGCGACTTTAGTGTTTTTATGGTGTCTAGTTTGTTTGGTAGCTTAAGGCTACATTTCACCGGGACACTATGATGTAGGAACTGGTCCCGCCACCATGGTGTCCCGGTGAAATATAGTCCTAAATCGACTCGAATCGCCTGTAGTGTTTGTGAAAAACACTACGGGCGATTCATATGGTCTCAAATTGGTGTAGTTCTTTTTTCAAAATACCATCTGAGACTCTTAATCTGCATGGTTCTCATATGATTTGACCATTACAGGTTTACTGTATGGACTTAAAAAAAGATTTTGATCCCTGAGTTTGTTTCGGTGTTTCTTCTCTGGGTAGTCAACTAGGAAACACTGGCGTAATCTAGTTAAAACTGACTGAAAACAAAATTGGCGTGTAAATGTGACATAAATGTGACTTTTTTTTTGTTTTATGTTTGTATTAAGTATTTGTTGTCTACAATTTTTTGTGCGCCAAAATAAATACTTTTCTTCCTTTCTTTCTAATCAATGTATAAAGGTTAAGGTGGTGCATCATGACTCACATTTTCACTGTTTTTCATACAACCGCTCATAACTGATTATGACGTTATTACACACTTTTCATTAGATTTTTTGGAAACACAGTATCTTGTGGATATTATCTAGGTTTCTAAAGAAACCAATTTCTAAATTTGTGTAAAACTAATCCAGTAAAAACCTCTGAAAATGTCCTATTTTGTATGAACTTTGACACTTCATAATTTGCCTAAAAATTAAAAAATCAAAAAAGTAATCCTCTAGAGACCTTGCAAATTTTATTAAGATTCTAAATGACGCCACCTTTTTTCAAAAACTTTTAAGGGTTTAAAAAAAACATCTATTTCCTGGAGCAAGTTTTGTGAAATTTTCGAGTAAATCTCGGAATTACCGAATACTAACAGAGTTTCCAGGCGTTATCTCTCTTTTTTTGCGTTGCCTTTTCGTCAAACATCGCGTTGGATTGCATTAAATGAAGTAACAAGCTTTTAAACCATTTTCGATGTTTACGATAAGCGAGTGGAGAAGGACCCTCTTAAGATTTTTTTGTAAGTATGTACAATAAAGAATTAAAGGAAACAAGGTTATCAAGCCTATCAATATTTTTTTCCAGGTGGTAGTCGGTCCTGGTCACGGGATATACGAGGCTTCAATGACGTATCTAAAAGAGAAAGATAAGTTCATGATCAACACGAGGGACATATCCAGAACTAACGCGTAAGTAATTGTACAACCTGGGCCTCAAGTCTGCTATTACAATAGTGTCAGAATGGTCTATCGTTGATTTCATAATTGTTGATTTTGATAAGTTTTGGTAATCTACAGTGCGTTTCACTTAAGAAGTTCCTTTAGCGTAATGTTGGCTCCCCTGTCTGTCTACATAAAAAAGAAGGGAAAAACGAAAGAGTTGCCTACTCTATCAAAATTGTTCCCCGAAATTCGCAACGAAATCGATTTTAACGGTAGTTGCAGCACTTTTTGGAGAATTATGAGGGCAATGGGACTTTATTTAAAAAAAAGCAGGTCTAAAAGGACGTTGTTATAGAAAGATACGATATTGTGGCATGGCGTTTTCGGTATTTGAAAGAATTGCAAGACAATCGGAATGGAGCCCAGCGCCCGATACTTTATTCAAAAATAGTAAAAAGAAAAACAAAAAAAAAACGCAATGATTAAAAGTAACGAAATATAAGTTAATCTCCCTAATATTAAGTAATTTAATTGCTAAAAATATTGCAACACTGTTTTTCCGTATTGCCAACATTACGGCAAAGGAACGTCTTAAGTGAAACGCACTGTAGGTTACCTTCTGAATGATCCTTTCAAAAGTATTTGATATGGATCCCCATTAGGACTAGCTACGCCACTGCTCGACAATGAACGTCAGTGCACCACATTGTGATCATCTCTTTCTCATCTTATTTTATTTTTTTATCGTAGGTATGGAAACGAGCCAAGTTGTATAAGTGCCACTCATCCACACTTAAACCCGTATTGCTACTGCAGCGACTACGTCCCATAAACAGAACGAGTGTAACAATATAGGGGATAAGCGGAACACGAAGCCATCGGAAAATACAATGTAGATAAAGTAGCCATAAAATCGATACAATGCGTTCCAATTAAGAAAAGGATAGATTTTTTTCGCCATGTTGTGACGTCACAGCTGTCAATCGAAAAATTGGGTGGAGTGAGCAAAACAAGATTTTTTTTTAAACGATATTCTCATCAGGTAAGACTGAATACGGGGCGCCGTCGCTGCAAAAGCGGCCGGCGACCATGCTGAACGCCTGCCAGAAGATCATGGCAATACGGATGGTGCGGGGATACCGCACGATTTTCCGCGAAGTAGCGAGCCTTCTTGCTGGCCTACCACCGTGGGATCTGGAGGCAACAGTCCTTGCACTCATGCACGATATGCGTGTGGAAATGCAACGCCGGGGCGAAAGTCCGCTGCCGCGACAGGTCACGGCATGGCGGACAGAGCTCCGGCGGGATCTCATGGTAAAATGGCGTCAGCGACTATCGCAACCCAGAGTACCCACGCCACAATTATGGCGGTAAGTCCCCTCTTTGAGGCGAGGTTGGAAAGACATCACGGCGTCCTATCCTTCCATATGACGCAGGTCCTCACCGGACATGGCAAGTTCGGGAGGTTCCTGCATCGGATTCGTATGGAAGAGGCGCTCGGGTGTCGCCACTATGCGCAACGCGTGGAGGACACGGTGGAACACACAGTCGAGGTGTGCCCTGCTTGGGCGGAACATCGCCGTGCCCTCGAGGGGGCGATCAGCGGCGGAGACCTCTCGCGCCGGGCCTTGGTTCAGGCCATGGTCCGGAGCAAGGAGGAGTGACAGGCGGTCACCTCCTTTTGCGAAGCAGTAATGCTTGCAAAGGAGGAGGGCGACCGCATCAGGTAACGGCGCTCTCACCGCCGCCGCCGGGATTCCGATCCCGATATCCGGCCACCGTAGACGCGGGTTTGCGGACGTCGAGCGATGGGTAGCTGGTCACTGTCCGAATGTCCGGTAACTGTCGACGGCGCGCATTGTTCCCGCGCGCCTCAAAGAATTGTCAGCAACATCAGCAGAGGCCCAGCTGGGTCTAAGTCTACTGGGGGTTAGTTTCGAAAGAGTAGCTCGAGCCCCGGTATGAAGGCTAGAAGGAACGGGGTGGGTTTTTAGTCAGTAAGAGTCTGACACAATCTCCTGCTCCGCCCAAAAGCGGGGGTTGTCATTGGATGATTTTCCCCACTATAAAAAAAAGGAAAGACTGAAAAAAATGATGTTCTGATAATTCGGACACACACTGTTTAGTACAGTCAAATAAAAAGTTTTAAAATATAATATAGGTATTATGGGGATAAAAAAGTTACACCAAAACTATTTTTTGACTGGCATGTTGGTCTAGTGATTAGTGACTGACTGCAATGCCGGAGGTCGTGGGTTCGATTCCCACCCAGGACAAATGTTTGTGTGATGAGCATAATCATTTGTTCTGTGTCTGGGTGTAATTTGTCTATAATATGTACGTATTTAGAAATATATAAATATGTTTATCAGTTGTCTAGTACCCATAACACAAGCTCTGCTTAGCTTGGGACTAGACGGCGATATGTGATAGTTGTAGAATATTATATGTAGAATATTATTTTAGGCTGGGTTTAAGGTGGCAACTTCGGGTAATAAATTTCTTCAAAGTATATTTTAAGACCTTTTTTTCTGACTGTAGGTACTAAAAATTTGGTGATGTCCGTATCGCCAGTGAAAAATATAGATAATAAATGTCGGACTCTTTAAGGATAGGTTTGCAAATATCTCGCAGTGAAACTGTTTGCACGTCTATTTAGGTTCTTTATTTTTGTTTGTACAATTCAATAGGTGTATTTTTAGAAATGTTTAATACAGTAAATGTAAAATTGCGATAGTTGCGATATTCTTGCCTTGATGCGACGCACAATTTGAATGTATTTATATTTATTTATTTATTTTTGTTTATTATTATGGTGTTTGTCTCTGTCGATCTCGAGTCAGCCGGCGTCGCTTAGATTATAAATTATAATAAACTAGCTTTCCGCCCGCGGCTTCGCCCGCGTGGACTACAGTTCTGTTTATATCGCGCGGGCAGAGACCCGTGCTCAGCAGTGGAATTATAGGTAGCCTATGTGTTATTCCGGTGTCTCTTCTACCTACCTACCAAATTTGATCTAAATCCGTTCAGTAGTTTTTGCGTGAAAGCGTAACAGACAGACAGACAGAGTTACTTTCGCATTTATAATATTAGTAGGGATTATTGTTTTAATAGAGTTGTCTATGGTTCAAGTCAGTTATGCCCGGTTCACACATGATCTGATAGGGCAACTAATTTTTATTTTATTTTTTAATTTTTGTATATTATTTGTGTACCTACGGGCAGAATAAACATGGTTTTTTCTTTCTTGCTTGTTTCTTTCGATATCTCGTTTGCTCTACCGATTTTGATATTGTTTTTAGAATTAGTTACTAGGTACCTACTCTAGTTTTGTATATTTATTAATACATAAACTGCCCACATTTTTTTATGCTTATTCCATAATGGTTAGATTTTATATTATTAGTAATTAGTTTTTGTACGATCCAAGCCGGGACCATCTCAATTTACAGGACCAACTAACTCAACGAAGACTACAATAGACTTCTTTAAAATATTTTAAGAGGGTTCCATGCCTATCTTTTTTTTGTCCATGGAGTTTCTTGCACGTTCTTCTCCATAGAGATCTACGCTTTGGAACGTGCAATTTGCTTCACTTTTTTGACTGACCGACATTTAGAATTCAATAGTGCCTGTTATTATCGATCTATTTGAAATAAAAGTTTCTGATTTTTTATTATTTCAGTAAATAATTAATATGCCATGGATTTGAGTAGTGGTGGCAGAGTGGTAACGGTCACGACTTACGAGTACGGGCCAGGCGCATTACTTTGAGCAATTCATTTCATGACCACTGCTCTTTAAATATTGTGAGGAAACCGGCATAACCCAGAACAAAATTTGAAGACAAGTGACATTTATCAACACGCACTAGGCCCGCGTGGTGGGCCCGCGTAGTCACGGCCCATTCCCTCTCCTAGAGAGGAGATCTGAGTCCCAGCAGTGGGAACATTAAAAAAGGCTGATTATGCTATGCTTAAGCTATTAGCAATCTTTCTCAAAAAATGTGTTTAAAAACATTATAAAAATATTATAGATTAAGATAATGAATTTTAAGGTTATTAGTAATACTAATGTTTTAAAGAAACTAGTTTTATTATTATTCATTAAAATAGAATTTTTTTTTTCATTTATAATCGTAATCATTATCTTTCTCCTTTTTGTTAATATAAATGTAAAATAAAAGTAATTGTATTATATTTGTTGCATTTATTTAGTATCCAACCGAATATTCAGTTTCGGGTTTTTATTTTCAATATTTCGGTAAGTTTCGGTTTAGGGTCGGCTCACACCGAGACGCGACGCGACGCTGCGCACACATTTTAGTAGAGTGACTCAAAATAGAACTTTATTTACTACGCGAAAAAATACACATTTCATTATGAGAATTTAGAGTACATTGCATCATGCAGCGCTGCGCCTCGTGATGTATCCCTGGTACGCCCGGCGCTGCGGTGTATCGCTGGTACGCGCGGCGATGCGGTGTATCGCTGGTACGCGCGGTGCTGCGGTGTATCGCTGGTACGCGCGGCGCTGCGGTGTATCGCTGGTACGCGCGGCGCTGCGGTGTATCGCTGGTACGCGCGGCGCTGCGGTGTGTCGCTGGTAGCGTGGCGCTAATATTAGCTTCTCATCGATCTCCATAATGCACCCGCCAAATATACGTCGTTCTCATGTCCTTGCAAATGGCAGAATGGGGCGGGAGCACGTGGCGAATGTAGACACGTTCCGCTGCGCCGCATGGCGTCTCGCTGCGCAGCGAGGCGCCGTGTTGCCAACGATTTCACCATGCGCCTCGCAACGTTGCGATGCGTCTCGCGGCGGCGCGCGGCGCAGCGCGAAATCACTGGTCTCTTCCAGTATCGTCGCGTCGCGTCGCCTTTCGGTGTGAGCTGCCCCTTAGTTTCGATTTCGACAACTCTAAAGCGCCGTACGCACCATCCATCTTGACGTACGTCCCGCCAAGGCCATACAGATTAAATCAATGAAAAATTAGGGCTGCCAGGTTAAAAAAGAACCATTATTTTGAGAGAACGTGCTTAAATTAAACGAATTTTAGTTATTTTTATGAAAACTTTGTAATTCTTCATTGTGCGATCTTTTCTTTCAAAATTTCCTTGGCATACGATTTTCAGTAATTGTATTGTCGTACGATCACCCCTTTTTTGCTCCTGGCAGCCCTGATTTATCGGTGCGTACGGGGCTTAACAAATATGTCTTTTGTTATACCTATTACCAACACACTAACTAAATTATTTGTTGATCTTCCTGCCCTTATCCCGTTTTATTTGGGGTCGGCACCCATAAATTATTTGTTGTAATAATAATAATAAAAGCTTTTTTTATTTATTATTTGACTAGCTTTTGCCCACGACATCACCTGCGTAAATGAAATATAGCCTATGACACTCAGGAATAAAGCAGCTTTCTATCGGTGAAAAAAATTTTAGCAATCGCCGTAATCATTAGGAGTCTAAAGCCACGAGCAAAAGCTAGAAAAAAATACTTAATCATGAAAAAACTGAGAAAAAAAACCACATTCTTGTCTTACGTACTTTCTTTATTACAAAAAAAAAAGACACTCAGACCCAGAATACCTATCTGTAGGCTATACAAATATTTATTGCATGTGGGAATCGAACTTGCGATGCGCAGCGCAACAGCCAATCGCTCAACCACTGCGTCAACCATGTACTCAAACAATCTTAAAGTTACACACACACACACACGCACACGTGTAACACGCCTGATTTTTACGTAGAACGACGTCGCGTGGCGTGGATCTACTCTATCCTATTCTACACTACACTACTCTACCCTACCCTACTATACACTACTCTACCCTAGTATACCCTACCAAACTTCACATAAACCATCTACTAAATAGTCCGAACAAAGCCTAAAAATTTGGTTTTGATATGTGAGCCCGTTCTTGAGTTATAAAATAACAACGAAAAGTGGCATTGATTTTTATATATACTAGCTTTGCCCGCGCGGCTTCGCTCCCGCTCTTCCCTACTCCACCCTACTATACCCAACTCTACCCTACTCTACCCTACTCTACTCTACTCTACCCTACTCTACCCTACTCTACCCTACTCTACTCTACTCTACCCTACTCTACCCCACTCTACCCTACTCTACCCTACTCTACCCTACTACTCTACCCTACCCTACCCTACTCTACCCAACTCTACCCTACACTACCCTAATTTTTTTTTTCCATAAGAACCTTCTCCTCACAATAACAATCACAACAAAAAAAAAATCAGCCAAATCGGTCAAGCCGTTTTCATGCCAAGTCGTGACAACGGAAAACGGGGTTCATTTTTATATGTATAGAAAATAGATAGACTAGCTTTTGCCCGCGCGGCTTCGCTCCCGCTCTTCCCTACTCCACCCTACTAAATCCTACTCTACCCTACTCTACACTACACTATACTACTCTACCCTACCCTACCCTACTCTACACTACTCTACCCTAGTCTACCCTACCAAACTTCACATAAACCATCTACTAAATAGTCCGAACAAAGCCTAAAAATTTGGTTTGGATAGATGAGCCCGTTCTTGAGTTATAAAATAAAGACGAAAAGTGGCAGTGATTTTTATATGATGTCCGAATGCAAAACAATTTCCGTGAAAAAAGACCCCCATATAATCGCCTCGGGCTTGTCTGCGGGAGCTTTTGAAGGACTTGAAAGAATCATTACTTTTTCTATATTGTTGGTAGGCTAGCACTATCTCACATAATGGAAACCGATTGATATGGTCAACGATGGAGCACGCTTGCCTAGAAGTAATCTATTCACTCTCGACTTACCCAGTGTGGGCGTTAGGGGAGGGATACGATAGGGCAGCGGCCCAGGGCGACAAATTCAGAGGGGCGCTAAGGTCTGGAATTGGAGTCTCCTACCTCCCCTGGTGCAAACTCTCTTTTTCCTAAAACTTTTAAGAGTTTAAAAAAAAAAGCTATTTCCTGGAGCAAGTTTTGTGAAATTTTCGAATAAATCTCGGAATTACCGAATACTAACTGTGGCGGACTAGCCCCTGCTAAGAGGCGGTGACGGTAGCAGGCGGAACCCTTGTGGCTACCGAGCCCTCGGGACAGTTCAAACCCGATATTTGGCGCACGTTGCTTGTTGCGCTAGTCACGTACGCCACCACGCACCCCTGAATGCGTAGATTTTGGAGCCTAGGGGCAACGGTGGAGCGTACCACAGATTGAGGGGGGGGAAGGAGTAGAAATAAGAATACGTTTTTCGACAAGTGGGGTCTTCGGGGTTCGGCTTGAAGTATTTCCCTTGAGATGTTGCCTCTTCGGTGGCTCGTGTTCGACTGACATCGGACTCAAAATCGCCCCGTCTTTTATACCGCGAAACTGTACGTTCTCGGGGACCGCGTATTTTGACTCTAAATTTACTTTAACTTTCACTTCAGCCGAGCCCTTTCTGACGCCGTATTTATTTATTTCTTTAAGAAAACATGACAATATGCACATCAAAATACTCGTAATATTATGTACTATCTTATAAAATAACAATATTGCACATATCATTGCATACAAAAAAGTTTCTAAAACATTAACTTATCAAAACACATTGTTTACAATATTGCGAGACACCAACAATTCGATATCTTTCTCAAAACTTCGTTAATTTGAAATCTAACTGTTACATAATCATTTTCTAATTAGATTCTATCTAGAAACACAATGTAGGTGGGTATCGGCCCTAACACAAAAAAGGTAAACAAACGATTCAAATTACGTAACTGAAATTACAAACTTCGATAATTTTCAAATTACTCTATCTCGATTCTAACGTTTCTAATATCACATATTACACATAAAAACACTAATTGAACACATAGAATCTTCATTAGGAACAGACTATTTAAATAAACTCTATTTAAAAATAGTCAACAAACAAATTACCAAGTATTCTCATTAAAACTTACATATTCTTATTAGAATCTTATTTACAGGTTATTCCAATAGTAAACTCAGTCTATGAACACTATTCTATCAAGACCTAAGTTCCTAAACATAAAAAGTAAACACTTATCAAATAAAAAACATCCTATTCTAATCGTAAAGAACATAAAATCTACCTGCGCGTTAGTAGGCATCGCACACTACTTGCCCCCTGCAAGCTTGCAAGGGACCTCCGTCGCCGACACTAACAGAGTTTTCAGGCGTTATCTCTCTTTTTTTGCGTTGCCTTTTCGTCAAACATCGCGTTTGGATTGCATTAAATGAAGTAACAAGCTTTTTTTGCTTGACATCAAAAAATCTGAAAGTAAATTATCCTTCAAACGTAAAATTCGGAACTACTACTTGAAGTCCTCTCAACTTTAGTTCGGTCTTCGTCAGAATTGTTATTATTGAGTTATCGTAATGATTTGATAATTTTCATAGTATTTATTAGTTTATTAATATAGCGTATTTATGTATTTTATTATTATAAATAACTTATTTTATATTTTTCCGTTTGTAGTATCTGTTATTTGTTTATTGTGCAAACCTACCACAGTGTTGTCTTTTTTTAACCCAAAGGTTGAAAGGTAGAGAATGCCTTGTTGCATTAAGTCCGCCTATGTACCACTACTGTACATGAAGAAGAAAATGAAAAAAAAAAAGGCGAGTGGAAAAGGACCCTCTTAAGAAGTTCCTTTGCTACGGAATCTCATAACTCTCCAAAAAGTGTTGCAACTACCGTTAAAATCGATTTTGTTTCGCATTTCGGAGAACAATTTTGGTAGGGTAGGCAACTCTTTCCTTTTTTCCCCTTCTTTTTTGTGTAGACAGACAGGGGAGCCAACATTACGCCGAAGGAACTTCTTAAGTGAAACGCACTGTATATTAGACGAGAAATCGGGTGAGATTTCATATCCTATAATAGACTATTTCCTCTCTGTTACCGACACCAACTACCGGTACAGCCGCATAGCTATCATCAGTCGCGGCTAACGTCTCCAAATGTTTGTGTACCCAATTAGTAATCTTCACTACCACCTTTAAACGAACTCCAAAGAACTTCGCTACATTTTTCGCACTAAAACCTGTATGTTTCTTCACCAAGTACATAATCAAAGCTTTTTGAATGTTCCACACTCGTTGTCTAATCGGCTTGATATCTTTAAGCATCTTATCAAACTTCTTATAAGTAATGCCCAGTAAATATTGGCACAAATAATCGTCTTGCTTTATTTTGGTCTCAAGACTTCTGCAAAAATACATGCGCTTACAATTTCGGAGTAAGTTAACTATGTTTAGTATGTGTGCTATTGTCAATTTTGTGATTGTAGCGCTGTCAACCAGACTTCTCCATACTTCGTGACTGTTGACTCGATGTTCTTCGCACATACGCGAATGGGGGGGTAGGTAGAAGTAATAGTCAACCAGTAGACGTTCTTTGATAGACTTGGGTGGAGCCAGCATGTCAGTTTGTACACAGGCCTTGAATATACAACGGCTAGATGTGTCTGCGGCTCTTTTGTAAGGGTTTATAGTGAATGAGGAAGGTTGTGGGTGCGTAACCGGGATCTCTTCCTCTTCTGAGGACTCCTCTGAGTCTGATGATGATGGATTGTCTACTTCATCATATCCTTGATGTTCAACTTTTATTTTTTTGTCTTCTTTACTGGCTTTGGAATATCCACTGTTAGTTATTTCATACCAACGCTTTGCTTTCCTATAGCATTTCCTACAAGCAAACTTCAGTCGTTTTACCTGGAAATTATTATATTTCATCAGTTTTTAGACAATTTTAAACACATTTTCTAGGTCATATGTTTAGTTTTATACCTTCACGTAAGTTATTATTCAATACTAGCTTTTACCCGCGACTTCATCCGCTTTATGAATATACTTTAATTCCTGTCCCCTTTTCTTCCCCCTTTCTCCCCCATTAGTCACAAAAAAAAAAATTGCCTATGTCCGTCTGCAGGGTCCCAGCTATCTATGTACCAAAATTCATCAAAATCGGTTTTGCCATTTAGGCGTGAAGATGTAACAAACAAACAAACTCAATTTCGCTTTTATAATATTAGTAAGGATTTGTACCAGTGACTTCAACCATAACTATGAAAGATGTTCTAAATATTACGAAGTCGACGCGAAGCAAGCGATACCACAATAGAAGACGGCGGGGTGCTTGATGCACTTGCGTCGCATCATACAGACGTAGGTAGGTATAGCAAAATATGTTTTGTAAAGTCATAGAACAAAAGTTGTTGTTTATGATGTTAGTAATACAGTCCTGCAAAGGGAAGTGTTTCACAAATAACCCTGTATACAACGTGTGACGTTAAATGCGCAAAACCCCAGACACCCCAAATGATTTTTGATTCGATTGACCTAATTATGCGACAAAAAAAATCATTGAAAAAAAATTAAAGGTTTTATGAGCAGTTTTAGTTTGTTTAAAATTTATATCTGCATTGAAATAAGAACTTTTATTATCCCGTAGATGAGAAAATTTGATTGAATTACAACTACTTGTGTTTGTTTACCTATTTCAGCGGGTTTGCGCACATGATGGCTTGACCTATTCATAAATAGACAGATAAGATTTTTTTGAAAAATGTAACCTATATTAAAAAGTGGTTTAACCCTTCAGATACCGTCAATTAGAGACACAATAGTAAGACAATAGATGCGCGGCCACCGGTGGTCGCTTGGGGATTCATGAATTAATTGATTCTGCTCGTTATTCTGATAAAACTAATTTCAGGTTTTGCGCATTTAACGTTACACCTTGTAGATGCTGTGTCCGTTTCATCAGTAAGTTATTTTGGTAGTCTTTTACCTGATGAGAAGGGATCCACTGAGTAACAATAAGTTTATGTTGAGGATGTTCATCCAAGATTGGCGACTTTCTAGTCCGCTTTAGCGACATCCCACATGACAAGCATACTGTCTTATAGCCGAATCTTCTTGATTTGTTCTCACTTTCAAGCGCTGAGTGTAATAAAGAATAACATGGAATGCAAAGAACCTCATTATCTTCCAGCTGTAGAAAAAGAACACGATTTATATTAGTTTTTTATTTTTTTTACGCAACGCCATCTAGCCCCAAACTAAGCAGAGCTTGTGGTTTGAGTACTGGTTATCATCATCATCATTTCAGCAGAAAGACATTCACTGTTGGACATAGACCTCCCTCAAGCGTCACCACAACAACTGATCCTGTGCGTCTCGCATCCACAGCTTGGTTCATGGGATCCGAGTGCGTCTCTCCTTTTATTATTATTTATTAATTTTTCACATTTTAGGAAAGCTTACAGACTAATAATTACATAATGACAATAGTAGGTAATTAAATCGTTAATTATAAACTTTCACAAGGTAGTTACAGTGACAAAAAAGAACAAAAACTAGAGTTTTCAAGGATATTTCACACCAACTGATCGATACTTTACGTGACCAGAGGGCTGGCTCGTTCCTTGTCCACAGAATTAGCATTGCCATTCAACGTGGCAATGCTGCCAGTCTTGTGGGCCCATTTCCAGATACAGCAATGTGGAGCAGTACTTGTAGACCAAAGAGCAGTGCAAGTGGTGGCCGAGTGGTAATGGCCCCGACTTACGAGTCGGTCGCGGTCACGGGTTCGAACCCAGCCAGGCGCATTACTTTGTGTAATTTATTTCATCGCCACTGCTCTCAAAACGGTGAAGGAAAACATCGTGAGGAAACCGGCATGTCCTAGAACCGAAAATTCGAAGACATGTGACATCCACCAACACGCACTGGGCCCGCGTGGTGGATTACGGCCCATTCTCTCCCTCACCCTCTCCTAGAGAGGCGGCCTGAGTCCCAACAGTGGGAACATTAAAAAGGCTGATGATGATGATGACTTAGTCACCTGAGCGTACTTTTTCATTTTATGTGTTATTTTTTTAACAATATGTATATGTTAACATGTTAATAATTCAGATCTAAGTCACCTCTTTGCATATCCAATCCGTCAACAACTGTCGTGATTCTTCACTTTCATCAGCAACCCATTGTCTTCGTATGTGGTTTAATTTGATACCGCAATTAACGCATTGAAGAAGGTCTTTGATATTCGAGCTCATTTTAGCTGACCTTTAAAAACAGCTGTTTTGATAATATCTTCAATTCCATTAAATTTGTAGGGTTATGGCTCCATCAACGTAGGTACTATTAGTAGGTGATTTAGTGAATGTAGATGAAAACAGTCAATCCTTTGTTAAGTTTACTGATATACAATTATTATCTTATTATTTGCTCCAAGATCCAGGTAAGAAACAATGGCTTTTTAATTGTGTCCCCAATTATGGCATACAAAACGTTAATCCGTTTTTGTAGCTCTAGCATCTATCGGTTATCATGCTGAAAAAGGATAAAAAAAATAATACAACACATATTAATTCAAACGCCAGCGTTCACTTTGGGTTTAATGAATTTAATAATAATTATTTTACATTACGTGCCACAGATAAAAAAAGAAATTAACGTTAACTGGGCAGACTATAGGGAGAAAGTATGTCACAAAGAGGAATTGTTAAACGAAGACAGGAAAAAAACTAATTTCAAAAGATTCCAGACTGCATTCACACCAAACATTGTCTTTCACTCAGACGTACTATAACCTTTTGAATACTGTAGACAGAATAGAAAGACAATGAGAGCGTGATCACCGGCACCCCTTAAACCGATTGCGTTCGTTGCATGTTTTAATTATTTAACTTTATGTCTTAACCCTTCAGATACTGTCAATTAGAAACACAATAGTAAGACAATAGATGCGCGGCCACCGGTGGTCGCTTGGGGATTCATGAATTAAGCATTTATTTATTTTATTTATTTAATCTTCATGCAACACAAAGTACATAGGCGGACTTAATGCCTTAGGCATTCTCTGCCAGTCAACCTAGGGTGGTGCAGAGACATTATGGTAGGTGCATATAAGGAAAATTTTATTTGAGAAAGGGTAAAAAAATAATACATATATTTAACATAAACATACTTAAATATTTAATATAATATATATACTACATACATATATATTAATTTAAAGTAAGCATTCTCTGCCCGTCAACCTAGGGTGGTGCAGAGACAGTATAGAAAACCAGTTTACGTGTTCATTTCGCCAGGCTGGAGACCAGGTACTCCATATCTTTAGGCTCTCCAATTCTTATGGGTGATAGAAAAGCTGACGAGATGGAGTATTTGGTTGTGAATGTGGAACCTTGCCGAAATCGATGCGAGAGTGTTTGTTGACCTGACGTAGGAGCTTAAGCGCGTGCTTAATCTCATCCAGACAATAGCGAAATATAACCAATTTCACTTTCACACTTTTATACAGTTCTTAGAACAAAATTCCAACTATTTTACAATAATAAAATTACGGCAACATACCGCCAAGAAATTATTGACATAACCAGTGTTGTCAACCCTATACTACAAGTGGGTGCTAAAAACATCTCAAAAAGTGCTAGATTGCTATGAATTTCCAAAATGCTAAATGCTTAAGTGGTACTATTTTTTTTTAAATAATATTTTGTTTATTAATACTATGTTATTTCCGTATTTTGTACTATCCAGCTTCATATCACAAACAGCTTTTGACTCTGCAAATCAAAAGACAATTACTATTAGACATTGTAATTTTCGTTTCATTTATTTATTCATATAAAAATTTGCATTATGTTTGAATTTTCTCGTACATGAATTAATTTATAACATTCAGAAATAATCTTATGTTTTAAACAAACAATAAATTAACATTAACCCTTCAGATACCGTCAATTAGAGACACAATAGTAAGACAATAGATGCGCGGTCACCGGTGGTCGCTTGGGGATTCATGAATTAAATAAAAGTAGATCCAGAATTCCAGAGCAATAAACACTAAATAATTAATAATATAAAATCAATAAATAATAGTCAATAATCAATAACATAATCAATATTCAATAAAAAGAAAAAAAAAGATTAATATACGATGCCAAAATATTGTAAATAGTCATTATAATTGTGAATAATTTGTAAATATTATTAAACCAAATGGTTATAAATCTCAAGAAGTCAAATAATAATAATAATTTACGAGTATGTCATAATTAAATGGTAGGTACGAAGAAGTAAATCACTGGAGTATAAAAATTATTTACCATCATTCTTCTTCAAGAAAAATTCAGAAAAAGAATATAAACATTTATGTATTTAACAGGAATGCTTAAGTTTATCTTTGAATTGAGTACCTTTGTAAATGAATAATCAATAATAGATGACTAATAGTAATATTGTCTTTGTATGGAAAAATAAACACATTATTTTTTACTTGTTTTTTTAAATTATACAAAAGCCACATTATTTTAACAGCCAAATCAGCTGTTTTGTCTTTTGTGGATAGGATTGAGCAAACTGACATATTATACCCCATTTCTGTTGGAGGGTGGAGACGATGGCATACAAAAACCGCATCCTCCTGTGACTGAATGTAGGTACCTACTGTCACCATCATCATTATCATTTCAGCCGAAAGACGTCCACTGTTGGACATAGGCCTCTCCTAAGTGTCGCAACAATATACCTTCTGTATATATACTTAAATATTCAGCTAAAAATTTGAAATTTTTTAACTGCCCAAAAATAACATTCATTATGATGATCTAAAACTGTTTTGATTTATACACCAACAATAGTTAGATTTTTTTTTGTTGGTGTTAAAGTCATCGAATGATATCTCCGTACTCTTGAGTGCAGCGGGAGATAGTGTCAGACTTTTACTGATTAAAAACGTACACTGAACTTACCATGTCCGATGAGAACCTGCGTCACGTGGAAGGTGCGAACGTCGTGAGGTCTTTCCAGCCACGCCTCAAAAAGGGGACTTACCATCATAATTATGGCGTGCCCAAACTTGTTAGATTTTTAACAGACTCTTACTTATTTAATTATTAAAACTTCATGCAACATAAAAGTACAAAGGCGGACTTAATGCCTTAGGCATTCTCTACCAGTCTACCTAAGGTGGTAAAGAGAAAAACGTGGTAGGTGCATAAAAAAATAAAATTAACATAAAAGTAGACTATGAAAAAAAAGGACTCAAAAAACAAATACAAAATAAACATACATATATAATTCAACAACAACTCTTTAATCGTCATAATTAGAGATACAATAGATATACAATGGGTGCGCGAACGCCGGCGTTCGCTAGGGATTTGATTAATAAGTCGTCCTTTTTAGCGACAAAGTTACAAAATTGGCAACACTATCTGTTTTTTAATCATTTTTTTAGGATTTAATTATCAGGCTACTAAGGCTTTTGAGTCCACCATTTTGTTTGTGCTCATTAGAAATGTCATAAGATGTGCTTTGGCTAAAAAATATTATCGAACTATTCTGAAAAATAAGCGTAACTTCAATGTAAAAAAAAAGTGATCACATAGCTGTAGCCTCTGTTTTCTTCAAGAATTGTTCTCTTATCTTCGCAAGTCCTTAAAGAGATGAATACGTTTCAGCTGCAATCAGGTGGTCCCCAACAGTGATATTACAATTTCCTTGCAGACGATAGTTCTGACAGATTGCAACTGTGAGAACTATTGTATACAATGAATTGATAATTCACTCAGGCTTCACGTTTTTCGGAATCAGGCTCTGTACAGCTTCGTAGCTCTTTGTTCCCTGTTTGTTATTTTATTGTGTAGATAGCAAGTAATTACACAATAAAAGAACAATGAACAGATACAACCTGTAACGTTAAATGCGCAAAACCTGAAATTAGTTTGATCGGAATAACGAGCAGAATCAATTAACCCTTCAGATACCGTCAATTAGAGACACAATAGTAAGACAATAGATGCGCGGCCACCCGTGGTCGCTTGGGGATTCATGAATTAAACCACTTTTTAATATAGGATACATTTTTCAAAAAAAAATTCATTAGAAACTTCGCACGGACTATTTATGAATAAGTCAAGCCATCACGTGCGCAAATCTGCTGAAATAGATAAACAAACACAAATAGTTATAAGCCAATCAAATTTTCTCATACCGGGGATGAGAAAAGTTCTTATTTCAATGCAGATGTGAATTTTAAACAAACTAAAACTGCTCATAAAACCATAAATTTTTTTTAAATAGGTTTTTTTCTTACAGAATTAGGTTAATTGAATTAAAAATCATTTGGGGTGTGTGAGGTTTTGCACATTTAACGTTACACGTTGTATAGTAAGGGGAGGTGTATTGGTGATATTAGTAATTTGCTGATATATTTTTGCCAAGGTTGCCGACAAAGCACAAAGAATTGCCAAACTTAAGTGGTAATGGGCGGGGCTTATTACTCGCAGAACAGATTGCCGTTGGGTCCGAAAACTTCTGGAATGACGACCCCGTGCCGGAATGCGTCTTCTGGTCTTGCGTTGGAAGGCCTACTACAAGGTGGACCGATGACCTGGTGAAGGTTGCGGGCCGAAGAGGATCGTTCCTTGTGGTGACACTTGGGGGGGGGGGACTATGTCCAACAGTGGACGTCTATCGCCTGATGATGATGATATTTTTTTAAACACAATACCATACAGTTTCCTATGCATAATGTGTTGCTAGTATGAAGATATTTATTCTCCTCACGCTCGGAACAACTGGCTAATGAATGTGCTTGCTGGGAACTGAGTGGAAAATACCACACAGTTTAAAAAACAAAACTCTAAATTACTAATATCACCAATATCTCCCTTTACACTACTCGTTGTCAATCCCAGCAGTCTTACTTCATTTTTTCTTCACTGATTGCCAAATTTCTTCTCAATTAAATTAGCCAGTAGATGAAATCTCTTGATGCCGTATCAAAAGATTTCATCAACTGGCCGTATTAATTTCGTTTCATATATGATGTTGTTCTGTTCTGTTCACACAAATTGGCACTTTAAAAACACATTTAAAATTTCTCCACACTAGGAATTACTCCTATATCGTAGGTACTTTCACATACATATACCTACAGGGTTATTTGTAAACGACTTTTTCAAGCACGTTTTACGAAATATACATAAACGCGCAAAAATAATGTAAAATAAAAAAGTTTCTACGAAAAGTACAGAAAAGCACGAGAAAAAAAAAAACAAAAAATATATATTAAAAAGTGCAACTTAATTTCGGCAGCCGGCGTTAAATAAAAAAGAAACATAATCAAAAACACTGACTCCCGAAAATAAAGAAAAAAAATATTTTACACTCTTTAGGGTTCCAAGCTTCATTTAGCAAAAACAAAACTTTACAGAACCACTTTACAAACACAGACAGACGGACATGTGGGTGTCTGCCCACATGTCCGTCTAGAGATGTGCCGTTGCCGGCATTAATGCTGTGAAGTGGGAATATCGCCGGGTATATTGCCCATCATCATCATCATTTCAGCCGATACACGTCCACTGCTGGACATAGGCCTCCCCCAAGCGTCGCCACAACGAACGCTCCTGCGCGTCTCGCATCCATCGGCTTCCCGCAATCCTCACTAGGTCATCAGACCACCTTGTTGGAGGCCTTCCAACGTTGCGTCTTCCGGTACGCGGTCGCCACTCCAGAACCTTTCGGCCCCAACGGCCATCTGTTCTGCGAGCAATGTGCCCTGCCCATTGCCACTTAAGTTTGACAATTCTTTGCGCTATGTCGGCAACCTTAGTTCTCCTGCGGATGTCTTCATTTTTGATTCGATCACGCAAGGTAGCCCCGAGCATAGCCCTTTCCATTACCCTTTGGGTGACTTTAAGCCTTCTGATGAGGCCCATTGTGAGCGACCACGTTTCGGAGCCATATGTCATCACTGGCAACACGCACTGATCATAGACTTTTGTCTTGAGACGCTGTGGTATGTTGGACGAGAAGACACCGCGTAGCTTCCCGAACGCTGCCCAGCCGAGTTGGATTCGACGGTTGACCTCTTTCTCGAAGTTCGACCTACCTAGCTGGACTGTCTGTCCGAGGTAGACGTAATCTTCCACAACTTCGAGTGTAGAGTCTCCGATCTTGATAGGAATGGGCGCTACATGGTTGTTTATCATGATTTTGGTTTTATCCATGTTCATTTTAAGACCCACTCTTTCGGAAACTCTACTGAGGTCATTGAGCATTGTGCTGAGCTCCTCCATAGTCTCAGCCATGACTACTATGTCGTCAGCAAACCGAAGGTGAGTGATGTACTCGCCATTGACATTAATGCCTAGTCCATTTCAGTCCAGAACCTTGAAGACATCTTCCATTGCGGCGGTGAACAGTTTCGGAGAAATGACGTCTCCCTGCCTCACACCCCGCTGCAAAAGGATAGGTTTCGAGATCTGGTCCTGTAGTCGGACTGACATACTGGCGTTTTCGTACAAACACTTCAGCACCTCGATGTACCGATAGTCAATTTGGCACCGTTGGAGAGACTGCAGCACCGCCCAAGTCTCAATCGAATCAAAGGCTTTCTCGTAGTCCACAAACGCTAGGCAAAGAGGCAGGTTATACTCCTCGGTCTTCTGTATAACCTGCCGTAGCGTATGAATGTGGTCTACGGTGCTGAAACCTTTTCGTATATTGCCCGATGTATGAATATTGGTGGCAATATTCCCAGATTGCTGGCAACGGCACATCTCTAGTCAAGACCCTTTTTCTTAAGAACACATGAAGGTATTAAGCTGAATTTAAAGTAAAATGAGATAGTCAATTTTGTTAAAACTTAGAACAGTAAAAAAATCAAACTTCTAAGTAGATGCAATCCATAGATAAGGTCGTTTATGCTCCGTGTATGGCTCATATTTTGACACGCAAGAAAATCAAAATCTATAGGATATTTTCCATTTATCTAGAAGCCTGAAATCCGGTAAGAAGCAAGGTATAGTGTGTCTAAAAAGTCGAACAACTTGGGAATTTTGTATAATATTTAATGATTTTAAAAATACTTATATTCGATACTTTTGATAAGGTTATTCTGTTAGTAAACAATGATCAACAAGGTCTCTTAATCAACCTTAGTTATTGAACCTGTGTTGACTACATCATTTCATTTTATCTTAAAATTACCGTTTGATTTTTTAGACAGACTCTACATAAGACACGCATAATACAACTTCACAAAAAAATACTACAGAACTTGCACAAATGAACAATATTAAGATTTAAATGAAGAATACCATAAATAAAAAACTTTTTACGAAAAAACTACAATCGATAGAAGCCAGTGTTTCTGGATTTGGTTTCATCTTTATTTAACACCGACTTCCGAAATTAAACTTATTGTATTTTGTTATGTTTTTTGATCCTGTTTAAAAAGGCAATAATAATTATAGCGTCTGAAGCTGTATAGATAATTGTACAGAACCCTTCGTGCGTGTGTCCGACTCACACTTGGCTAGTATTTTTTTCATTAAAATCGGTTGTATTTGTTTTTTCGTAAAAAGTTTTTTAATGTTTTGCATACAAATTGCGAAACATCAAAAAACTTTTTAAATGTAACTATTAAATTAATTATTATCATTAATAACATACCCTCCACAGCTGTCCACGGCGATATCACTGCAGGTATGATTTCTGTGTTCTGTGACTGCAGTCGTGATGAGAGGTAAGTAAAATATATCCCTCAACTGTTTTATTAGTTCACAATAAAGCAGTTGACGGGAATATGCTACTGAAAGCGAGCATATACCACTAGATCCATCGTTCTGAAAGAGTAGGACGGGGTCGTAAACGACCTGTGTGGTGTAGTGTTATATTGTGGTGCATTAATTTTTTTCACGTTCGTCCCAGCACCGGTCTCGTGAAGTGCGCACATTATGGCATAATATTTTTTCGTACAAAATGGACAGACAAATAAATATCATATGTGTAATTTAAATACAAATAAACATTCTGCTCTACAAGCAGCTCTAAATATTTACAAATGTTGCGGCTAAAAAGTTTAACTAATTACAGCCAGCACAGCACGGTGCGGGAAGTGGCGTGGGTTCAGTGACAGGGTTTCCACTTGCCGCCTACGCACGCACTCACTGTGGCCACTTATATGTACGAGCTATGGCCAGATTTGCCCGTGCCGCTTCCCACTTCCTGCTCGCTATAGGCACCCAAATGAAGTTCTTACTTTCTTTTTCTCCATTGGGAAAATCATCCAATGACGTCCCCCGCTCTTGGGCGGAGCGGGAGATAGTGTCAGACTTTTACTGACTAAAAACCCGCTCATGTTCCTTCGTTGCCTTTCGTACCGGGGCTGAACTACCTTTCGAACTAAACCTGGTCCCAGGACGCTTCGACCCAGTTGGGCTCCTGCTGTTGCTGACAGCTCCTTGAGGCGCGCGGGAACAATGCGCGCTGTCGACGACTTGGGCTCGGTCCATTACCGGACGATTGGACAGCGAGCTACCCATGGCTCGCACCCGCTTTTCCAGTCTGGCCCGCTTTTTTAGTCGGACACTTCAGATTACATTTTTGTAGTTGTTTTACGTTGTTGTTGTGTTGTTGTTGTTGTTTGTGGTTGTTGTTGTGTTGTTGTTGTTGTGTTGTTGTTTTGTTGTTGTGTTGTTGTTGTGTTGTTGTGTTGTTGTTGTTGTTTTGTTGTGTTGTTGTTGTTTGTGGTTGTTGTTGTTGTTGTTGGAAATGGGACTTCGTAAACGCAATAAAAAATAACTAGCTCCAAAAATGCTTCATTGCTGTCAAAAATTTGTCTTTGCAAATGTCACTTCTCTTCCATATTTGACTTTGGTGTATGCGCTGTATCTCCGATTGTTTTTCTAATAAATCTACGTTAATCGTGTAAATTAGTTTTCTTTATGACCATAATCCTTCAGGTTATGGGCCCAGGCACGGTCCTGTTTGTTATTTTTGCAATATTTCATCAATTAATTCGCGATTTCGGCTTGAAAAAAAAACTTAACGTCTCATCGAAGCATCACGTTGTGCGGCAACATGGCAACAGGTATCAACACGTCTTCTCTAGTCATGGACAAACTAAAAGGCATTGAAAATTATAACTCTTGAAAATTTATGATGAAAATGGTGCTGATCCATGAGGATTTATGGGACTTTGTGGAGAAGGAGCCGACGGATGCTGAACACGCCAAGAAGGTACAAAAGGCACTCGCCCGCATTGCATTATCTGTACAACCTGCTGCATTTTCACACGTCAGGTCTGCGAAAACTGCACATGAGGCCTGGACTAACCTTCAAAAGGCATATGAAGATAGAGGTTTGTGTCGGAGACTGGCATTACTGCGAGCTTTGTTTAGTACAAAATTAGAGAACTAAAGTATGGAGAGCTACATCAACAAAATCGTCGAAATATCGCACCAACTCAGCGATATTGGGTCACCACTCGAAGATGATTTCATAGCAGTCGTAATGCTAAGTGGACTGACTGAGGATTATGATCCCCTGATTATGGCGATTGAAAATTCCAACATCAAATTGTCCAGTGAGGTAGTACAGGGCAAGTTGTTACAGGAGAATCTACGTCGTGATGACAAGAATGAGAGTGGATCGGCCCTTGCAGCTGTGCGGAAACAACCCAAATGCTTTCGATGTAAGAAGACCGGTCACTTCATAAAGGACTGTCCAAAGAAGAGTGGTGGTTGGAAGAAGATAAATACCAACACGAGTAACATGAAAAAGGTGGACGAGTCCAAGGCCCTGCTTACAGCCTTGTCAGCGAACATTGAAGCAGATTCCTGGTATATTGACAGTGGCGCTACAAGTCATATGTGTTGTGATAGGTCTGTGATGTGCGATTATGTGAAAAATAAAAGTCTTTAAGTGAAAGTGGCTAATGGAGACAAGTTGTACACGGAAGGAATAGGAACTGTAAGAATAAAATTAGCAAATGGTGCAATAAAGACTGTTAGTAATGTTTACTATGTACCTAAGTTAAGCGGAAACTTGTTATCTGTGAGTTCTATGGTTAAAAAGGGTTTCAAGGTTGTATTCAGCTTTAGTGGGTGTCATGTTTATGACAATGGGGTAGAAGTGGTTAGTGCTACTCTTGATAAAGGCATGTATAAACTAAATATTGCCGAAACATTATCGGCTACTCCTAGGGCTGTTACAGTTACTCCTCAGGAAGCTAGGGAGAATCTGGTGGTGAATGCAACAGTTGAGTGTGGCAATTATCAGACGGAGACGGAGCCAATTCCAGCTGAAACATCGGAAAAGGTATGGCATCGACGCCTTGGCCACCTCAACCGAAGAAGTATGAAACTCCTCAGGCAAGGTATGGTTTCTGGTATTTCTTATAACGATTCTTGTTTTGAACCCTGCGTTTCATGTATACAAGGAAAGCAAAATAGATTACCATTCCCAAAAAAATCATACAACAGAGCAACTGAACCATTAGAACTTGTACACACAGATCTGTGCGGCCCAATGCCCTCTTCACTTAGTGGCTCAAAATATTTTTTACTTTTCATAGATGATTTTTCAAGAAAAACTTTTGTCTATTTTTTGAAGACTAAAAGTGAAGTTTTTGAGAAGTTTAAATCTTTTAAAGTCTTGGTTGAGAATCAGACAGGTAGAAAGATTAAAGTTCTCAGGAGTGATAACGGTGGCGAATATATTAATTCAAACTTCCAGATGTTTCTGAGGGACAACGGCATTCAGCACCAGACAACAGTCGCCGCAGCAGAATGGAGTGGCAGAACGAGCCAACCGAACAGTCATGGAAGCAGCAAGATGTATGCTGCAGGATGCAAATCTGGCTCAAAAATTCTGGGCAGAAGCTGTTAACACAGCTGTCTATATTCGAAACCATTGTCCCACAAAGGCAGTTATGGGATGTACTCCGGAAGAAAAATGGACTAACAGAAAGGTATCTATCAAACATTTCCGCATATTTGGCTGTGTTGCATATGCATTGAATCCAAATCGAAAGAAATTAGATTCGAAATGCAAAAGTTATATATTTGTTGGCTATTGTAACGATACTAAAGGGTATAGATTGATTGACCCTGAGTTTCCAACAAATTGCATTAAAGCCAGAAATGTTACTTTCTTGGAAAATACATTACTGAGTAAAGTGTCAAATGATGATAATGAAAAAACAGTAGAACAATTTTCACAAGTTCAAAATTGTACTCATAATGAGAGTCGACATGTTCAAACTAATCTGTCTGAACCTCCTATACAATCAGAGTCATCTATTGTGAACACTGATTTATCTGATGACACAATTTTGGAAAACAATCAGAGATACAGCGTAATCACAGTAAATGATTCTGAGAGCTCAAGAGAGAGCTCGCCGGAGGCCAGCGACCCTGCCGATGAAACTTACGTTCCAGATTCATCTGAGGAAGACTATGATGATACAAGGGAGTCACTGTCGTCGAATATGGTGAGCATATCTAATGACGAGGATACACCACAGACTGTGCAAGAAGCCTTTGGAGGGAAAGATGCAGAACATTGGAAAGAAGCAATGACTAGTGAGTACGAATCATTTATTGAAAATAATTGTTGGACCTTGACTGATAGATTAGAATCACATAAACCAGTTAAATGTAAATGGGTTTTTAAAATTAAAAGGGGTTTGAATGGTGAACTGTTAAAATATAGAGCTCGTTTGGTTGCCAAAGGATGTACCCAAAAATATGGGATAGACTATGAGGAGACTTTTTCCCCAGTCGTTAGATATTCCACAATACGAACATTATTAGCTTTGGCAGCTGAATACAATATGGAGATTGAGCATCTTGATGTGAAAACGGCATTCCTCAATGGTGATTTGACAGAAACTGTCTTCATGGAACAGCCTGAGGGCTTTCAGATAAAAGGTCAAGAACATAAGGTCTACAAATTGAACAAAGCCATCTATGGTTTGAAACAGGCTTCGAAAGCTTGGTATGAAAAAATCGACCATGTCAAATGTAACAAATTAAATTTTGTTAGGTCATCATCAGAGCCTTGTGTTTATATAAAGTCTAATAACAATTCGATTATAATAATTGCTCTTTATGTAGACGATATCATTCTGTTTTCAAGGTGTAATTTGCAGGAAAAATCGAGTATGAAGAAGAAATTAATGAAAGAATTTCAAATTACAGATCTAGGGCCAGCTCAACTAATTCTTGGCATGAAACTGTGTAAGGATAATGATAAAATTACTCTTGATCAGAGTAGTTATATTCAAAGGGTCTTGCAAAAACACAAAATGGAGGACTGTAAGCCATCACCCACACCTATGGAATCGGGACTAAAACTACCAAGAGGTAATCAGAAGGATGATAATCTAGACTACCGAGGTCTAGTTGGTTGTCTGATGTACATTGCTGTCTGCACTAGACCGGACATCGCTCATGCAGTCAGCTATTTAAGCCAATTCAATGAGTCTTTTTCAGAAATCCATTGGAAGGCAGCAAAAAGGGTTCTGCGCTACTTAAAAGGTACGATAAATCATTGTCTAGTTTTTCAAAAAGGTGGCTTGGACGTCACGGCTTATGCGGATGCTGACTGGGCGAATGATGATGGAGATCGCAGGTCATACACTGGGTATGTATTCACCATTGGAAAATCCATAGTTTCCTGGGAAAGTCGTAAACAGAAAACAGTCGCATTATCTAGCACTGAAGCTGAATACATTTCCTTAACAGAAGCTTGTAAGGAAGGTTTGTTTATTCGTAAATTTTTAAAGGATATTATAAAAGAGAGCATTATCATAACTATTCATAATGATAACCAGTCAGCGTTAAAGTTGTGTCAAAACTCTCTTTATCATTCAAGAACTAAACATATTGATGTTAGACATCACTTTATCAGAAAATATGTAAGTGATAAATTTGTCATATTAAAATACTTATGTACAAGCGACATGCTCGCTGACATTCTAACTAAACCCTTATGTAAAATAAAACATAATTTATTTGTAAATCGGTTGTTGCTTGTAAAATGAGACTGTTTGTTTACATTGTTGTAATACCTATTTGTTTATAACTTTATATAAGTAGGGTTGTTTATTTTTCTATTGGTTTAAGGGCCAGTGTTGGAAATGGGACTTCGTAAACGCAATAAAAAATAACTAGCTCCAAAAATGCTTCATTGCTGTCAAAAATTTGTCTTTGCAAATGTCACTTCTCTTACATATTTGACTTTGGTGTATGCGCTGTATCTCCGATTGTTTTTCTAATAAATCTACGTTAATCGTGTAAATTAGTTTTCTTTATGACCATAATCCTTCAGTTGTGTTGTTGTTGTTTGTGGTTGTTGTTGTTTGTGGTTGTTGTTGTTTGTGGTAGTTGTTGTTTGTGGTTGTTGTTGTGTTGTTGTTTTTGTTGTGTTGTTGTTGTTTGTGGTTGTTGTTTGTTGTTGTGTTGTTGTTGTTTGTTGTTGTCGTTGTTTGTAGTTGTTGTTGTTGTTTAGTAGTTGATAGACCAAACCTGGATATTCGTGTAGTTATTCCCAGCAAACAGCACCCGGTAGATGAACCGCTAGACAGCCGACGGAATGTCTTGTGTAAGCCACACAGAAGACATTCCGTTGGCTGTACTAGTGTTCCGTTGTTATAAAATGCTGGTCCTTTGTGTCCGGTCACGACGACATCTGAAACTAATTAATGTACATATATTTACTCGTATTTACCTCACAACTAACAAACTGACTGGCATGCGTAGACTCATAGTAAGGTTCTATTGAAAACCAGCGTCAGGCAACTGCTACGTAGTGGCCTGGCACTATGCTGAGCTGGACCTATTTGGCGCAGCCGTGAGACAATGTATTTTATTTTTAACCGACTTCTAAAAAAGGAGGTTCACAATTCGGATATTTGTATGTTTTTTTTTTATGTTTGTTCACGCATAACTTCGTCGCTTGCCAACCGATTTGAAAAATTATTTTTTTATTGGAAGTGGTATACTTTCCATATGGTCCCATAGTCACCAAGTTGGGATCTGATGATGGAATCTTGGCGAAATCGAGGGCACTCCTCAAATTCAATTCAATTTGAAGTGAAGTCGGTTATTTTTTTTTTACCGACTTCCCAAAAAGGAGGAGGTACTACGTTCGGCTGTTTGTATGTTTTTTTTTTTTTTTTTTTTTTTTTTTTTGTATGTTTGTTCGTCGAATACTCCCCCAAATGTGGACGGATTTTCAAAATTCTTTTTTTGTTCGAAAGTAGATAGTTCTGAGGTGGTCCCATTATCACCAAATTAGGATCTGATGATGGGATCTTGGAGAAATCGAGGGCAACCTTCAAATTTTATAGGCTCACTTATTGATTTTCGCATATTTTATGAAGTATCTTGTGTATTTGCGTATGGTCGTCACCATCTCAGGTAGCTGGGCTGATGATGGAAGGTACAACTCCTTAACAGTAACAAGTTACTCGAACAGGCAAGGACTGTTTTAGTAAATTGTTTTGATGTTTGATAGGGCATTTGCCATATTTGGTCTCATGATCATCAAGTCATGACCTGATGCTGCAGTCAGGATAGTCTGCAGAGTACCTAAGTCCTCGACAACAAACAGCAGATATATCGAGTTTAGGCTCATTGAAAACGGCTCGATGTGTGGATAAACGTACTGCTAATAAAGAACACCGAAGTACATAGAGACCTGATGCTGAAGCCAGGAGCATCAGGAAAAGTACAAACCTTGAAATTACAGCACCGTAGTCGTGTTTGGGCTCATTTTAAACAGGACTCAATTTTAAGTTCATTGCAATGTTGACATAAATCTGGCCTGATGCTACAGCCGGGATTATCAGCATCTAGTCTAATGACTGATTGAAAGATTTACCTTTCGGCTTCATCATCAGATCAGTTCGATATATCCTTTCCCTCTCCAGCATCTAGTCTAATGACTGTTTGAAAGAAGAGGGGGAGAGGATATATCGAACTGATCTGATGATGAAGCCGAAAGGTAAATTAATGTAATCTAACCGTGTTTGGGATTATTAGAACCGTTATGAGATGCGCTCTGACTATAAGGTATTTAAGTTTGACTGAGGGGTACTTTTTAGTGGTGGTACCATAACTAAAAAGTGTAAAATAAAAAAACTTTTTACAAAAAAAATATAACCGACTTCAATGATAAAAAACACTGAAAAGTATCAAATAACTTTAATTTTGGAAGTCGGTGTTAAATAACGAAGATACTAAACTATTATAGAAACACCGACTTCCAAAATTAAAGTTATTTGATACTTTTCAGTGTTTTTTATCATTGAAGTCGGTTATATTTTTTTTGTAAAAAGTTTTTTTATAGAAAGTTTTTTTCTGTAATTGTTATTTTATTGTGTGCACTTACTTATGTGTCAAATAAACGTGTTTTCTTTCTTTTTAAACATATAACCGCAATATATATATTTTTAAGCCTGAACCCTATCTTTTTCCATGACACATCACATCTATAATGATATGATGCAAACTTTCAATGAATTCTTTATTTACAACTAGCTTTTGCTCGCAGCTTCGCCCGCGTAAATAAAATATAGCCTATGTCACTCAGGAATAAAGCAGCTTTCTATCGGTGAAATTTTAGCAGTTGGACCAGTGCTTCCAGAGATTAGCTCCTACAAACAAAAAAAAACAAACTTTACCTCTTTATTATATTAGTGTATTTATCAAAATAAAGGTAACAAAACTACAAATCAGTCGTAAATTGGGTTAATTTTTTTTTATCCAAGATTCCATTTAAAGACTATTTTTTTTTGTAACACAAGACACTCCGACCCAACACTCAAATCTATAGGCTATACTAGTATTTGTTTTGTGTAATGTAATGCAGTGCAGCAGCTAGTTGCTCAACCACAGCACCATCTGCATCATCAAATTAAAAACACTTGTAGCGACATCTATGACGCCACATAAGAACTACAAAGAAAATCCGTTATCCTGCATCGCGCAATCAAAGTTCTCCGCGCGATTTGAGTATATCGACAGCCCAAAATCAACTTTCGGGCAGTAGCCTACCAGACCATAACACCTGTCTGGACTACGATTTACACGCGCCAATTGGCCACACTAGGTTAGATAAAGAAGCAAAGACGCTTAGGGTGTATAAGTATGAATATTATACCTAAAAAGGATATGATATGTTTACATAGTAGGTATAAAACCTAACTAAATAAAATGCTTGCACTTGCACACTTAAAAAAAGCTTGCACCGTCCGTAAATAAAACGAGGCAAGGGCAGAAAGATGATGAAGATGATCAATACTATAGTCTTCAAGATTCTTATAATCATCCCAACAGAAAGGATGAGGAGAGATAAATAAATAGATTTGTTATGAGCGCGCACTCGTGAAGACTCGAAAGGATCTTAATTGGGATCCTTGCCTTTAGGTGTCATGCATCAAATCTAGTCATACGCTGCGCGCTGCTACGAAATTAAGTAAAGAAATGCCTTCGTGTGTGTTTAGAAAAAGTGTACCAATTATGAAAGTGAACACATTTTTCGGTTGGTTGCCATCAATCATGCGTCATGTCATTGCAGTACTTGAATTTCAAACTTCTTGTCTGGCGTTTACTTGTGAAATAATAGTTACATGTTATACAAGAGTGCAAAGTTGCTTTTTAACCGCGTGCTCAATTTTGATAATCGAGCAAGGCGAGTGATTCATAATTTAGAATCGTGAGCGTTAGCGAGAGAATCAAAAGAGCACGAGGTGAAAAATCTTTGCACTCGAGTGCAACACGTAACTCTTCATCCCACCTCAGCGAGGAAATGACTAAATGCAAAAAAAAGTACATCAAGGAGGTCCTGAGTCTGAGTTTTTAACACAAAAAAAAGTTGAATGACAAATTTGGTACCATGGAGGTAGAAGTAAGTAGGTTTAATGATGTTTTGAATTCAAAAACATAGTGCACGCGATATTCTAAATTCAATTTACTTTTTCTCACTAGAGAATAAAAACGGCTTTTGCTCTCAGATATCGAAGAGCAAAAACACTCTTTCCGAGATGAAAAAGGTATTTATAACGCGAACATGAATTTACACGTCGCTCTGTAACCATCCGGTCTCACTGATAACCTCAGACGGGATAAGCAAGTTATAAATAAACATAATTATGTATACCTATTAAAAAAAACATGATAATTTGATACATTTTATGAAATTCAAATAATTAATAACATATCATGTTTTCAAATTATCCAGTGTTGCTCGACGAGAGAACAGTTTTTATTTTTTTTTTAGCTTTGAAATCGTGAACAGCGGGTGCTGATAACTTGGGCGCGTTACAGATAATAATATATATATATATATACTTTATTGTACACCAAGATAACAAATTACATATTTGAGCCTTATACACACACACACACTATACACTATATAGTTTGTTAAGCTCCGTGAGTGTGACCGTGGCATCACTGCACCGCGGGCTCTAACAGAATACCAGCGCTGCGTTATCTATCTCAATAGATATCGCAACATATGATAAGTTAGGCGCCTTTTTTGACCTTACACTGATTTTAAAGTTGTCTTTTTGTTTTTCATACGAAATAAGTTTAAGTTTTTTTTTAAGTCGAGAGTGAATAGATTGCTTCTAGGCAAACGTGTTCCATCGTCGGCCACATCATCGCTTACCATCAGGTGAGATAGTGGTCAAACGTGAGCCTATACATTATAAAAAAAAAAAATGTATTTTCTTTTTTATGTATCCTAACTCAACTATTTTAAGTTAAAATGTATGTGTGAGGTAAAAGTTAGTTAGATCACAAACTGAATTGGAAGGAACATGTAGAAAAAGTATGCAATAAACTTGATAAGTTTGTATATGCTCTTCGCAAGTTGAGACTAGTGTCCAGCAAAAACACGGTCCTAAATGCTTATCATGGGTATGTTTCGTCAGTACTACGTTACGGCCTGGTCATTTGGGGCAATTCAGTGGACGTTGACAGAGCGTTCAAAGTACAAAAAAAGTGTATCCGAGCCATGAGTGGAGCAGAATATTTAGACCATTGCAGGCCATTATTTAAAGAATTTAAAATTCTCCCACTCCCGTGTCTGTAAATTTTTGAGGTATGTTTATTTGTAAAAAAATACCCTCATTTATTCTCTTTGAATGAACAAATCTCAGAAAGATTGAGTAAGAAAAACTGCTGGCAAATTATTAGTTCCTCTTCAGAGATTGCATCTATATAGCAGAAATGCCAGCTGTATGACAATAAAAATTTATAATAAATTACCCCCCGAATTCAGAATGCTACCATTAGATAAATTTAAACGTAAGATGTTTGCATGGCTCTTGGACATGTGCTTTTATTCGGTTAATGAATTCTTAAATCATAGTTTTTGACATTATTATTATTTTGACATTCTATTTAGTAATTTTTGACATTCTATTCAGTAGTTTTTGACATTATTATTAATTTGACATTCTAATTAGTAATTTATGACATTCTATTTAGTAGTTTTAGACATTATATTTTTTTTTGTCAATATTTGAAATTAATTATCTGACGTTACATTTTTATCAATATTTTGTGTGTTTTATGTGTATTGACTTGTTTTTTTTCTTTTTTTCTGATTTTGTTTATAAGTAGTGACAAATATTATTGTGTGATAATTTTGACATTCTGTTTAATTATAATCATCTAAGCAATGTAACAAAATTGTGCTGATTTTGATATTATATTTAAAAAAAAAGTCTTATTTTAATAATATTTCTACACCAGCAATGGTAGTGTACGTGAAACGTTTTAATCTTAATATCTTGTAAAACTAAGTTTCGGCCACTGCTATGCCTAGAAACTGTGCAAGTACCAACGTAAATTTTCCAATCCATAGCATTTTTCCGAGTTTGTCTAGGACATTAGGTACTGACACCACGTGCCTCGGAGCTCTCGGAAAGTATGTAAAAGCCGTTGATCCCGGTTATCACGACTGGCCTGTCGGTCTAGTGGTTAGTGGCCTTGACTGCTATACCGGAGGTCGTGGGTTCGATTCCCACCTAGGACAAATGCTTATGTGATGAGCATGATCATTTGTTCTGTGTCTGGGTGTAATTTATCTATAATATGTATGTACTTAGAAATATATTAGTATGCTTATCAGTTGTCTAGTACCCATAACACAAGCTCTGCTTAGCTTGGGACTAGACGGCGTTGTTTTTTTTTATAATGTGTAGGCTCACGTTTGACCACTATCTCACCTGACGATAAGCGATGATGTGACCGATGATGGAACACGCTTGCCTAGAAGCAATATATTCACTCTTGACTTAATGACCCCTAGGTTATAGCTATCAGGAAACACAGACTCAGGCAGGGAATTCCACTCCTTAGCTGTACGTACGCATAATGAATGTTTTCCCAAAACGCTTTGTACGTATGGGTGGGAGTGGGATGTCCACCATGTACCGGTGACGCAACGCCGTACGTCTTGTGGTCCGATGATGGAACGGACTTGGTGGAATTAAATGTCTGAATTTAATTGTGTGATAGTTGTGGAATATTATTATTATCATTCGTAGATTCGATTCGTAGACTGGCCTGTTGGTCTAGTGCTGGTTAGTGACCCTGACTGCTAGGCCGGAGGTCGTGGGTTCGATTCCCACCTAAGACAAATGTTTCTGTGATGAGCATGATCACTTGTTCTGTGTCTGGGTGTAATTTAACTATAATATGTATGTATTTAGAAATATATTAGTATGTTTATCAGTTGTCTAGTACCCATAACACAAGCTCTACTTAGCTTGGGACTAGACGGCGTTGTGTGATAGTTGTGGAATATTATATTATATATCTTTGACAGTCGTTACAGGTTTTTTTTCCAAGGAGTATCACGTTGCCCTAACTGGGTTATCAGTGGCATCCGGTTAGTACCAGTCTAACCGGAAGTAGTTGAACTGGCTGCCAATATCGACGCTACATAGCAACTAAAACATTCACACACACACAATTCGAAATACTGCATCGTGGTATTTTTTAATTTTTTGATGCTTATACACTTTTTTTTTGTGGTAGGGAAGATTATCCAATGACAAAACCCCACTCTTGGGCGGAGCGGGAGATAGTTTCAGACTCTTACTGACTAAAAACCCACCCCGTTCCTTAGTGCCTTCATACCGGGGCTCGAGATCCCTTTCGGATTACCCTGGCCCCAGTAGGCTTCGACCCAGCTGGGCCCCTGCTGTTGCTGATAACTCCTTGAGGCGCGCGGAAACAGTGCGCGCCGTGGACGTCTTGGGCTCGGTCCGGACAGTTACCGGACGGTCGGATAGCGAGCTACCCATGACTCGCTATCCGCAAGCCCGCGCCTACGGTGACCAGAAATCGGGATCGAAATCCCGGCGGCGGCGGCGAGAGTGCCGCGCCGTTGCCTGATGCGGTCGGCCTCCTCTCTTGCTAGCATTACTGCTTCGCAGAAGAAGGCGACCGCCTGCCACTCCTCTTCGCTCCGGACCATGGCCTGACCCCAGGCGGCGTGAGAGGTCATCGCCCCCACGAGGGCACAGCGATGCTCCGCCCATGGCTTTATACACTAATAACCACACAAAGGCGGACTTAATGTCATAGGCATTTTCTACCAGTCGACCTTAGGTTAGTGCAGCCAGAAACATAACATAGTAGGTGCAACTTAATGGTAAACCTAACTTAATTAAAACAAATTATATAATAATATTCCACAACTATCACACAACGCCGTCTAGTCCCAAGCTAAGCAGAGCTTGTGTTATGGGTACTAGACAACTGATAAACATACTAATACATTTCTAAATACATACATATCTATTATATAAAAGAAAGTCGTGTTAGTTACACTATTTATAACTCAAGAATGGTTGTACCGATATGGCTGAAAATTGGTGGATAGGTAGCTTAGAGCCAGGTGACGGACATAGGCTACTGTAGAGTAGGGTAGAGTAAGGTAGAGTAGGGTAGAGTAGGGTAGAGTAGGGTAGAGTAGGGTAGAGTAGGGTAGAGTAGGGTAGAGTAGGGTAGAGTAGGGTAGAGTAGGGTAGAGTAGGGTAGAGTAGGGTAGAGTAGGGTAGAGTAGGGTAGAGTAGGGTAGAGTAGGGTAGAGTAGGGTAGAGTAGGGTAGAGTAGGGTAGAGTAGGGTAGAGTAGGGTAGAGTAGGGTAGAGTAGGGTAGAGTAGGGTAGAGTAGGGTAGAGTAGGGTAGAGTAGGGTAGAGTAGGGTAGAGTAGGGTAGAATAGGGTAGAGTAGGATAGAGTAGGGTAGAGTAGGGTAGAGTAGGGTAGAGTAGGGTAGAGCAGGGTGGAGTAGGGAAGAGCGGGAGTGACGCCGCGCGGGCAAAAGCTAGTTATAGATAAATTACACCCAGACAGAACAAGTGATCATGCTCATCACAAAAACATTTGTCCTGGGTGGGAATCGAACCCACGACCTCCGGCATAAGCAGTCAGGGCCAGCAACCACTAGACCAACAGGCCAGTCTATAAGGGATACAAAAGTTTGTATGGTAAATGTATGTAACCTACCTTTACGCGAGCAAAGCTACTAGTCTTCTTATATTGTTTTCACTGCTGCGCTTCAATCAAATCAATCTTCTGTAAGAGAGTTCTTGACTTCTGTTTTGTTCTACGTTTAAAAATCTTCTTTACTCTTTTTTTTTTAATTATTCTTCACTAACGTCTTACTTCTACATAATGTTAACTAATGCTAAATATATTGGAGTGACGTGGACAAAAAAGAGGACTACTCAATGCAACAATTCGTGTATTAATGTCATTGGTTAATAATTGCAGTTATAAATATAGCAATGCGATTAGGTTATCGCAAAAAAAATATACAGCGGATATCACAAGTTATCAACGAGTTTAAATATTTTTTTATTTTTTATTAACAACATCAGGAAAACCCATTTTTTTAAAGGCGCTTAACCTCCGTCGACTACTTACGTGTCCTATTCGCCAGGGTCGTGTGTTTGCGACTGGGTACTCCATCTCGTTTACCCCACCTCGTTCCTTCTAGCCTTCATACCGGGGCTCGAGTTTCTTTCGGATAACCCTGGCCCCAGTAGGCTTCGACCCAGCTGGGCCCCTCCTGTTGCTGACAACTCCTTGAGGCGCGCGGGAACAGTGCGCGCCGTCGACGTCTTGGGCTCGGTTCGAACTGTTACCGGACGGTCTGACAGCGAGCTTGCCGAGCAGCGAGTGTGGCCGGAAATTGGGATCAGAATCCCGGAGGCGGCTGGGGCGTGAGTGCCGTTGCCTGATACGGTCGGCCTCCTCCTTTGCTATCATTACTGCTTCGCAGAAGAAGACGACCGCTGTCCACTCCTTCTCGCTCCGAACCATGGCATGTACCAAGGCTTAGCCAGCCGATCGCTACCCCACAAGGACACGGCGATATAAATATGGATGTATGTCGTTCTCCTTCTCATTTATTGTAGAAATCAAGACAAAAGATTCCGTTTAATACAACTGGTCAAACTTAATTTACGATAGTGACAAATTTTTTACGTAAGTACTTATCTTTTCGGTTATCAAAAGTCAATATCCATTTTGCTCCAAAACAATTGCTCAATACAAACAAACAGGTTTGACCTTTTATTTGTGAATGACGCAATGGTACAGTTACTTTTATAAAATGACTAGCTTTTGCCCGCACGGCTTCGCTCCCGCTCTTCCCTACTCTACCCTTCTCTACCCTACTCTACTCTACTCTACCCTACTCTACCCTACTCTACCCGACTCTACCCTACTCTACCCTACTCTACCCTACTCTACCCTACTCTACCCTACTCTACCCTACTCTACCCTACTCTACCCTACTCTACCCTACTCTACCCTACTCTACCCTACTCTACCCTACTCTACCCTACTCTACCCTACTCTACCCTACTCTACCCTACTCTACCCTACTCTACCCTACTCTACCCTACTCTACCCTACTCTACCCTACTCTACCCTACTCTACCCTACTCTACCCTACTCTACCCTACTCTACCCTACTCTACCCTACTCTACCCTACTCTACCCTACTCTACCCTACTCTACCCTACTCTACCCTACTCTACCCTACTCTACCCTACTCTACCCTACTCTACCCTACTCTACCCTACTCTACCCTACTCTACCCTACTCTACCCTACTCTACCCTACTCTACCCTACTCTACCCTACTCTACCCTACTCTACCCTACTCTACCCTACTCTACCCTACTCTACCCTACTCTACCCTACTCTACCCTACTCTACCCTACTCTACCCTACTCTACCCTACTCTACCCTACTCTACCCTACTCTACCCTACTCTACCCTACTCTACCCTACTCTACCCTACTCTACCCTACTCTACCCTACTCTACCCTACTCTACCCTACTCTACCCTACTCTACCCTACTCTACCCTACTCTACCCTACTCTACCCTACTCTACCCTACTCTACCCTACTCTACCCTACTCTACCCTACTCTACCCTACTCTACCCTACTCTACCCTACTCTACCCTACTCTACCCTACTCTACCCTACTCTACCCTACTCTACCCTACTCTACCCTACTCTACCCTACTCTACCCTACTCTACCCTACTCTACCCTACTCTACCCTACTCTACCCTACTCTACCCTACTCTACCCTACTCTACCCTACTCTACCCTACTCTACCCTACTCTACCCTACTCTACCCTACTCTACCCTACTCTACCCTACTCTACCCTACTCTACCCTACTCTACCCTACTCTACCCTACTCTACCCTACCAAGCTTCACATAAACCATCTACTAAACAGTCCGAACAAAGCCTAAAAATTTGGTTTGGATAGGTGAGCCTGTTCTTGAGTTTTCAAATAACAACGAAAAGTGGCATTGATTTTTATATATATAGATAAAAGGTAATTATTTTACAAATAGGATTGCCTGCAAATATGAGGCTTGAATTTGAGTTGAACCAAAACGGAGTACTTATTTATTTATTTACTAGCTTTTGCCCGCGCGGCTTCGCTCCCGCTCTTCCCTACTCCACCGTACTATACCAAACTCTACCCTACCCTATTCTACCCTACTCTACCCTACTCTACCCTACTCTACCCTACTCTACCCTACTCTACCCTACTCTACTCTACCTTACACTAACCTATTTTTTTTTCCGTAAGAACCTTTTCCTCACAATAACAATCACAACAAAAAAAAAAATTAGCGAAATCGGTCCAGGCGTTGTTGAGTTATGCGCTTACCAACACATTTTGTGATTCATTTTTATATTATAGATTTATTTATTTATTAAAACTTCATGCAACATAAAAGTACAAAGGCGGACTTGGTTCTGTGATTTCGGCGGTCTCTCCAACCCTGTGCCTTTAGCTCTCGCCGGAACGTTGATACCAATGTGTTCCGACTTTCGGTACCTCGGGTCGCTCGTCTAAGGGGATTGTGAGATAGGCCGAAACGTAACATCTTGGATCAACGCAGGATGGATGAAATGGCGACACGTCACGGAAACAACTTGTGACCCACGCATGCCCCTCATATTGAAGAGTAAAATTTACAAGTCCGTGATAAGGCCTGTCATACTGTATGAATCAGAATGTTGATAGTGATAGTTGGACGGGTGACAGGACAGAATGGAAGAAAAAAACGTGATGCGCCGACCCCAACTAATATGGGATAAGGACAGGCAGAAGAAGAAGAAAAAGAAATAGGTTTCTTTAAAAAAACTAAGCCATCCTTCCTTACTAATATTATAAATGCGAAAGTGAGTTTGCTTGTTACGTCTTCACGCCTAAATGGTAAAACCGATATTTATGAAACTTGGTACACGGATAGAACATGTCCTGGAATAGGACATAGGATACTTTTTATCCTTGGGTTAATTTTCTGCCATCGCGCGGGCGAAGCCGCTGGGAACAGCTAGTTATTAATATTTATTATCGTAAAAAATCTAGTCAATTAGTTTCCAATTATGACCATTTTTTTTTTCACGGAAGTGTATAATAAAACACACACATTATATTTTTAATATATTTACTGACGAATACAATATAAAATAAAGAGACCAAGCTGTCCACTTTTAATTAAATGTGTAATTATGGAGACCAAATTATCATAATGACATAAGATCAATAAAAAAGCAAGTTTTAAATAAGAATGAGTCTGATAGTTAAATTTTCAATATTTGGCATCAATTCAATTACTTAGTTTTAATTTCAAATGTCCAGTTTAGTTTTTTTTTTCTTACTTATTAAAAAATAATTTCGACATCTCAGGAATTTGTTTTACATAAGTAGAAGAATGTAAGTATAAGAATTTTTCACAGATACTATGATAATTACCAATTAAATAAAAACAAGCTTTTAATGAAGATAATTTTTTCATATCAAGCTTTTACAGCTCGGTATATCTGCATAATTAATACTCGTCAAAACGAATTATACGAGCCCAAACACGATGAGGTTATGTCGTTTAACTACCAAGTTCCTATAGCCACCTTCCGATTCTATCATCAGATCCGCTCCTTGTCATAATAATGTTGCATTGTTATCTGATTTACACATGCATGCAAAATTTCAGCTCAATCGATAACCGGGAAGTGGGTCAAATTTAATTTGGAAGATTTGATGACAGACAAACATCGGGACAGGTGAAACTAAATAAAAGCTTGTAAAATATAGCAAAATGACATTCGAGACTTCAGACTTATGAAACTAATACATGATCTGTTGATTTGCTCACTTTAATCGTGCAGGCGTTCGGCTCAAAAAATGCTATACTAACCAACCAATAACAACTTAACTAATAGACCAGGTCGATAATTTTTGAAACGAAATAAAATCATAGTAGGATGAAACCTACTGGAAAAGAAAGATAATATAACAAAAATGAAAGGAAAAATAAATTACGGGCGATCTGAGGTCGGGAAATGGATGGGTGGCCGTTTTTAAGGGTAAAAAACAGTCTGTTTATCTCGTTTTCCGACAAAAATCTTTTTCATAATCATTACCTTTACCGAAATTTTTATTATCTACAACTTTGCAATTATCTTTTTTACATAGGACTTGTAGTTTTGTCGTAAATCGAGATAAACGGTTTTTTAACCTGAAAAACGCACACTCATCCATTTCCCGACCTCAGATCGCCCGTAATTTATTTTTCCTTTTTTTTTGTTATATTCTCTTCCTTTTCCAATAGGTTTCATCCTACTATGATTTTATTTCACTTTTTACCATTTTCAACGGCTTCAGCACTGGTCTACTGTTGATTTGCTCACTTTAATCGTGCAGGCGTTTGGCTCGATAAAATGCTATACTAACCAACCAATAACAACTTAACTAAACTCAATGTTCTACTGATATTTAGACGGAATAACATGACAGTTAATATAACGTGTAACGTTAAATGCGCAAAACCTCAGACACCCCAAATTATTTTTAATTTAAAAGACCTAATTCTGTGAAAAAAAACATTTAAAGAAAATTTGAAGGTTTTATGTGCAGTTTTACTTTATTTAAAATGAATATCTGCATTGAAATAAGAACTTTTATTATCCTGTATAAGAGAAAATTTGATTGGACTACAACCATTTTTGTTTGTTTACCTATTTCGGCGGGTTTGCGCACAAGATGGCTTGACCTATTCATAAATAGACAGGGCGACATTTTTAATGAAGATTTTTTTGAAAAATGTAACCTATATTAAAAAGTGGTTTAATTGATTCTGCTCCTTATTCTGATAAAACTATTTTCAGGTTTTGCGCATTTAACGTTACACGTTGTATAGTAAAAAAAAAATTGTTCCATTTAAGTAGCGATAATAGATAGTCCACTCTTCAATATCTTGCCCTTGGTGCTAGGTCCGATCTATGCGTCTTTAGCAATTGTCTGAAAAACAGACAAACCTTCTGTTTTTCAAGCAAATGTAGCAGAAATCGACTGTACTGCTTTGTTCAGAACAACCGACGGAACATCTATAAAATAAAAGCGTAATAATGCATTATGGTTCTTATTTTTAAAACGTTATCATCATCATCGTCATTATCATCATATCAGCCGAAAGACGTCCACTGCTGGACATAGGCCTCCGCCACAACGACCAGTCCTGTGCGTCATGTATCCATCGGATTCCCGCGACCCTGATCAGGTCGTCGGTCCACCTTGTTGGAGCCTTCCAACGCTGCGTCTTCAGGTACGTGGTGCCTCTCCAGAACCTTTCGTCCCCATCGATCATCTGTTCTGCGTGCAATGTGCCCTGCCCATTGCCACTTAAGCGTAAAAATTAATATATATACATATCCTGAAAGATTAAAATCTATAACCAGCTCTTTCCGGAACCATCCGGATCGAGCCCAAGTCGTCAACGGCGCGTAGTTCCACGCGCCTTAAGGGGATTCATCTCGACACACATTTTCACTGTTTTTCAAACAACTGCTCTTACGCGATTATGACGTTATTACACATTTTTCATTAAATATTTTGGAAACACAGTATCTTGTGGATATTATATGAACTTTGAATCTTTATAATTTACTCAAATATAAAAAAAGTAAAACTATAGAAGCCTTGCAAATTTTATCAAAATTCTAAATGATGAAAATTTTTTCAAAAGTTTTAAAGGGTATAAAAAAAGCAACTATTTCCTGGAACAAATTTTGTAAAATATTCGAGTAAATTACGGAATTACCGAATACTAACAGAGTTTTCAGACGTTGTCTCTCTTTTTTTGCGTTGCCTTTTCGTCAAACATCGCGTTGGATTGCGTTAGATGAAGCAACAAGCTTTTATACCAAGCTCAATGTTGGCGTCAGGCGAGTGGAAAAGCAGCCTCTTAAGGAGAGGTCAGCAAACCGTACGGGCCCAGCAGGGTCGAAGCCGTACAGGACTAAGGGTCTGTATCTGAAAGGAAGGCTCGGCTCTGGTATGAAAGGAAACGAAGGAACAGGAGTGGGTTTCTTTCTAGTCAGTAAAAGTCACACACCCTCGTGATCCGTCCAAGAGCGGGGAATGCATTGGATGATTTTTCCACCTAAAAAAAAACCACGAGCTCTTAACACGAGCCATTTGACGACCTAAATTGAACTGTTAAAAGGATGGAGCTGTATATTAGGTATATAGCTCCATCCCTCTTTCTCTCTCGCTCACCTGACATTTTAACACGTTTTTTTCCGGTGGGAAAATCACCCAATGACATCCTCCGCTCTTGAGCGGAGCGGGAGATAGTGTCAGAGTTTTACTGACTAAAAACCCACCCTTTTTCTTCGTATCTTCATACCGGGGCTAAGCTACCTTGCGAAACTAACCCTAGCCCCAGTAGGCGTCGACCTAGGTGGGCCCCTGCTGTTGCTGACAACTCCTTGAGGCGCGCGGGAACAGTACGCGCCCCCGACGACTTGGGCTCGGTCCGGACAGTTATCGGACGGTCGGACAGTAAGCTACCCATAGCTCGCCGTCCACAAGCCCGCGCCTACGGTGGCCGAGAATCGGGATCGGAATCCCGGTAGTGGCGAGGGCACCGTTGCCTGATGCAGTCGGCCTCCTCCTTTGCTAACATTACTGCTTCGCAGAAGGAGGCGACGACATTTTAACACATCATGTTAAGGTCGTACATCATCATGATCATTTTCCTGCCCTTATCCCGTTTTACTTGGGGTCGGCGCAACACGTTTTTTTTCTTCCATTCTGTCCTGTCACTTGTCACGCTATCACTAACTCCCTTTTCATTCATATCACTTCTCACACCATCCATCCATCCAAGGTCGTACACTAAAGAAAAATCAATGTCTGATCATATTTTTTAATATTAAAATAGATCTTTAGCCTTACTCTTAAATGCGTATAAGAAATATTTGATTAGGAAGGTGGGCACGTCGCATCGTTCGCCCTCGTAATCTGCTGTGCACTGGCAGACAGGCTCACTCTTCTCATTCCGGTAACAGACACCGTCGTTTAAGCAATAGTCATGGCATGCGTTGACTTTTTTGTCCTCAGAGTTACCGGCGTCACAGCTGAAACAATTATCATTTTACACATCACAGAGAAGCATCTCCATAAACAGTTTTCCGGGATAAAAAGTACCCAGTGTGGTGTCCAGAATATTAAAGAATAATTATACCAAGTTTCATCGTAATCGGACCAGTAGTTTTTGCGTGATGTCTGAACGAACAGACAGACAGACAAACATTTTTTTTATCACATTTTTGGGTTCGGTGTCGGTCTAGTGCCATTTATTTTTTTTTGATATTTTTAATGAACAGAATTTTCACTTCTACAGATTTATTATAAGTAAAGATGACTCTAAATACAATAGTAGGTAATATGCACAATTGCCCAGTTCCTAATAGATACCCAATTTAATTAAATACGATGTCCCAGTATTGATAAAAGCCCAGCTGATGACTTTCATTAAAAATGGGAAGAAAAAATTAATTAAGTAAGGTTGGTGGGAGAAATTAAATACAAAAGACTCTGTGACTCCAACAGGCTCTTAAAAGATCACATTTGGCAAGTTGCCCTACGAGCGGTACGCACCATGGTGACACCAAAACATTTAAAAAAAATATATTTTGTGTTTTTAGAATACATAGTTGTAATAGGTTACTGATCTAAGGATCAATGTAATTCAGGTAGTCTTTTTTGCATGCTGATTGGGCTAAATGCTTTTTGTTGATTCGAGCGTGTGGCGCTATGTGGCCTAGAGATGGGTTTCTACCCGGTAAATACCGGGTAAATACCCAAAATACCCAAATGCAGGGTTTTTACCCGGGTAAATACCCAAATAGTGGGTATTTACTTTTTAGTTTTGTTTTTTATACATTTTACCAATAAAAAAATGTTCATCAAGTACGTTTTATGCATGAAATGTACATAGTGTCGGCAAAGAATAGTTTTCTATTCTACAAATCATGTAAAAATTGCACGTCCGTATTTTTTTAATATTTAACGTCTTTATTTTATTTGGGACACATACACAGATATACAAAATTAAGAAACAACGTGTAGAACACTTAAGATAAAATTAAAAACAAAAAAAGAATAAAAAAACATTGTATAAGTTATTTACTGTTACAAACTTGAAAATCAGTTGAAATTTTACGTTTATGCAAAAGTTCCAGCGAACTTATAACATGGATGTGTTCAAAACATGTAAACGATCTAAAATTCAACTAAACTTTATTTAATAAAACATCCCAAAAAGTGTTAAAACCCATGGTTTTGGGTATTTACCGGGTAAAAACCCTGTTTATACCCAAATTGGGTATTTACCCGGTAAATACCCGATGGGTTTTTACGCACCGCCGACTAAACCGAGATACAGGACTCGTCCTAGTTCGGTTACAGATGTTCCTTTGTTTTATAGTCTTAAGTTATATTATATAACAAATTATATAAACTTTATTATTATTATTTCTTCTGCATGAATCCGGTGCAGCAACCTCCTGAACTTATCATACAATGTCAATTATAACTAGCGTGCATTGATTAACAAGTGTTAAGTACCTGAATTTAGTTGCTCCCTCAGCACTAACACAATTGTCCTTACAGGCAGTAACCTCGCATCTTTCACCATCGTAATCTGCTGTGCATTGGCAGGCTGGCTCGTCTTCCTCGTTCAGGGAACAGACACCGCCGTTTAGACAATAATCATGGCAGACATAAAATTCGCACCTTTCTCCAGAGTAACCGGTTTTACAGCTGAAATAACAAAATTACGAAACAGTTACATTAATGGTGGAGCACATAGTGGAGGTGTGCTACGCTTGGGCGGAGCATCGCCGTGCCCTTGTGGGGGTGACCGGCGGGGGTGATCTCTCGCGCCGAGCCTCGATACAGGCCATGGTCCGGAGCAAGGAGGAGTGACAGGCGGTCGCCTCCTTCTGCGAGGCAGTAATGCTAGCTAAGGAGGAGGCCGACCGTATCAGACAACGGCGCTCACTGCGCCCCAGCCGCCGCCAGGATTCCGATCCCGATTTCCTGCCACCGCAGGCGCGGGTTTACGGACGGCGAGTAATGGGTAGCTCGCTCGAAAGATAGGTCAGCCCCGGTACGAAAGGCAACGAAGGAACAGGAGTTTGCAGTCAGTAAAAGTCTGACACTATCTCCCGCTCCGCCCAAGAGTGGGGGATGTCATTAGATCACAGATATTCACAATGAATGTAGTCCCAAAACGTTTTGTGCGTGTAGGTGGGATGTTCACCATGTATCGCTGGAGCATCACCGTACGTCTGGTAGTCCGATGATGGAACGGGATAGGCAGAATTAGGCTATGCGATTCCGACGCACACTGCTCGAAATGCAACCGGCAGAAAACTGACAGGCTAGCACCTCGGCGTCGATGCTTAAGACTTTGAAGCTTTGACTTGGCGAGTGTCGCCAATCATCCTTCTGGCTCGCCTCTCAATTGCCTCAAGTGCATCAAGCTGGTATCGGGAAGATCCGTCCCAAAGAGAAGAGCAATACTCCATACACGATCGAACTTGCGCTTGATAAATTTTGAGCAGCTGTTCCGGCATGAAGTACTGTCTGACCTTTGCGAGTATTCCCAGCTTTTTTGCAGCCAGTTGAGCCTTTACTTCGATGTATAGCCCAAAGTAAAGAAAAAGTTACAGGTAAAGTTTAATTGGTGTGAACATATCGATCGGCGATAAATACTGATACACATTTCCAGGAAAAGTGTTAATTAAAAAATATTTCATACATATCCTATGGATTTTAGGAATTGTACACATTTCCTAGGAATTTTATACAATGACGGATTACATACATATCCGTTAACATATATACTACATACATATATTTATATAAAGTAAGGAAAGAAGTTCTTGAGACGATTCTGCTATTAGTGTAGAAAATGATTCCGCAACTTCCGCTTAAATGCATACCGACATTCATCATCACCACCATCAGCCTTTTTAATGTTCCCACTGCTGGGACTCAGGCCTCTTCTCTAGGAGAGGGAATGGGCCGTAATCCACCACGCGGGCCCAATGTGGGTTGGTGGATGTCACGTGTCTTCGAATTTTTGGTCCTTGGATATACCGGTTTCCTCACGATGTTTTCCTTCACCGTTTTGAGAGCATTGGTGATGAAATAAATTACACAAAGTAATGCGCCTGACAGGATTTAAACCCGTGACCTACGACTTCTAAGTCGGAGCTATTACCACTCGGCCACCACTACTCTCAAACTGTGCTGACGACATTGTGTAGAAGTAACCTATTCACTCTTGACTTAAAGACTCCTAGGAGTCTCTGTAGCTGAAATTCCATGAATAATATGATTTACCTGCATTTAGGTTGGCCCTCAGCACTGACACTACAGTTTCCTTGAAAACAGTAGTCCTGACAGATGGGAACCTCACATCTTTCACCGTCGTAATCTGCTGTGCACTGGCAGACTGGCTGTTCCTCCTCATTCAGGGAACATATACCGCCGTTTAAGCAATACAAATGGCAGGCGTTTACTTCACACCTTTTCCCTGAGTAACCGGATTTGCAACTGAAATATCGAAGATAAGAAACAGTGTTCTTTGATTCCTATTCTTCCTCGGAGTCGGTACACTCTTGCCAGATTGGTCGTGGTCATCACTGTGAATCGCGAATTCACGATGAGTGATTATCTTTGTTATGCGGCGCCATTCATCGCGAACTGCAGCTTTCCTGGTACATTCATAAACCGAGCACTTTTTTTTTCGGTGGGCAAAAACATCTTATGACAACCCCCGCTCTTGGGTGGAGCGAGAGATAGTGTCAGACTCTTACTGACTAAAAACCCACCCCGTTCCTTCTAGCCTCTTCATACCGGGGCTCGAGCTTCTTTTCAGATAACCCTGGCTCCAGTAGGCTTCGACCCAGCTGGGACCCTCCTGTTGCTGACAACTCCTTGAGACGCGCGGGAACAGTGCGCTCCGTCGACGTCTTGGGCTCGGTCCGGACAGTTACCGAACGATCGGACAGAGAGTTACCCATGGCTCGCCGTCCGCGAGCCCGCGTCTACGGTGGCCGGAAATCGGGATCGGAATCTCAGCGTCGCGGCGGTGACGGCGCCGTAGCCTGATGCGGTCGGCCTCCTCCTTTGCTAGCATTACTGCTTCGCAGAAGGAGGCGACCGCCTGCCATTCCTCCTCGCTCCGGACCATGGCCTCGACTAAAGCCCGGCGCGAGAGGTCTCAGCCGAAACCGAGCACTTAGTTGCGGCCTTGATCTGATCTGTCCATCTCATTGGTGATCTACCACGTGGCCTGCACTACGAGATCTTCTATGGAATCAATACTACGACGCGATGGCCGAAGAAGGTCAAAATGTGCGAATGCACTGTGGATGATAGGCGCTGTCTGATATAAACACATTATTACCTGCACTTAGGTTGTCCGTCGGCACTGACACTACAGTTTCCTTGCAGACAGTAATATTTACAAGTAGAAATGTTGCATCTTTCACCATCATAACCTGCGGTGCACTGGCAGACTGGCTCATCCAATTCATTCAAAGAACAGACACCGCCGTTAAAACAATATTCATGGCAAGCGTTTACTTCACACCTCTCTCCAAAGTAACCGGCTTTACATCTGAATCAATCAAGATAAGAAACAAAAATCCTTAATAGATATTATATTCAGATAAAAGAAATGAAACAAATCATAAAGTTTAAAAGACATCATCATCATATCAGCCGAAAGACGTCCACTGCTGGAAATAGGCCACCCCCAAGCGTCGCCACAACGACCGGTCCTGTGCGTCACGCATCCATCGGATTCCCGCGACCCTGACTAGGTCGTCGGTCCACCTTGTTGGAGGCCTTCCAACGCTGCGTCTTCCGGTACGTGGTCGCCACTCCAGAACCTTTCGTCCCTATCGACCATCTGTTCTGCGTGCAATGTGCCCTGCCCATTGCCACTTAAGTTTGGCGACTCTTTGAGCTACGTCGGAAACCTTGGTTCTCCTGCGGATATCCTATCTTATATCGTTAAAAAGTACTTAATTATACATAATGGCATTTTTAGGACATCTTCACATCCTAGCTGCCTTGTGGACGACGGGCAATGGAGCTACCCATTGCCCATTGCCCAAACTTGTTCGTCAACTCGCTTAACTCGCAATTCGAGCGAGTTGGCATATTCCCATTTCACCTTTTTCTGTCATCATCTAGCTCAAACGCAAAAATCTGACGTATTTATGTACAGTCAGCTACAAAAACTTCTTATAAAATGTATATATGTAACTACCCGCATGCGCAGAGTACTAGAGTTCTTTGGCCACATTGCCAGGAAAAATGGCCACAACCTTTAGCTGCTCATCGTAACTGGCATGGTTGATGGCAAACGACCAAGGGGCCGCAGCCCAGTGAGATGGGCAGATCAGGTCCGCTCCACACTGAACACCCAATTGCACGTCACACTTCATGACGCTAAGAACCGTTACAGATGGCGAGATACCATTAACAAGAAGCTAATCCAGAGGGATCTTCACGACCCTCAGTAATGAGGAATACGACTCGAGGAGGAGGAACTATCCAGTATAAATGTATTAGAAATTGACTTGACTTATTAAAGCAAATATCGTTTATGACAAAGATATTTCACCTTCCAAAAATCTGAGACGCAATAAAAAGGCAATGACAGAGCGAACGCCGCATTTTACTTATATCCCGAAACCTAAGTAGATCACCGGTATAGCCTGCGTGAACGAAGCCGCGGGTAACAGCTAGTTATTTATAGTAATTGTGTTCAATCTGATTTTAATTGACTGTACTTTATACATTTGAGCGAGATGACGACAGAAAAATTGAATGAAATCAAGGTAGATACAGAAATCAATCTACATACAAAGCGCGCTCGAGCAACGCACACATAGACAGCGCTCACGGACACGATATCTCGAGCGTCTCGGCCCACTCGTCGAACAGTTCCGGCTCAAACGCACATTAGTGTGCGTCCATCGAGCGTAGGTATAAAAAGTGAAGTACACACATGAGATTGTCTTCTGTACCTATCTATTTTGTGCTAGCCGCTTGTCCGTTGTAGTGTAGCTACTACTAAAATATCTACTGCTACACCGGACCCATAATTGTTTCTTTCGGTTTCGTTCCAAGTTACATTCTAGGGTTTTTCTCTTTCAAAACGAGTTTAAACTTACTGTGATGCTCTCTCCAAACAGTGGGAACTGACTCTAAATAACTTATTTCGTAAGTAGCTTTTACCCGCGGCTTCGCTCGCGTAAAATTCGGGGTAACACGGCTCCCCTTTCGCCTTATTTTTTTCCGACATCTTCAACTAATATCGTTAATGTACACAGAAATAAATACAAAAACTTAACAAATTATATATCTACTAAAACCTTCCTCGAGAATCACGCTATCGAGTGGTGAAAACCGCTTGAAAATTGGTGCAGTAATTTTTGAGTTTATCGCGAACAGACAGGTAGACAGACGCGGCGGGGGACTTCGTTTTATAATATGTATTGATACAGCTCGCCATACAAATTCGTCTGAAGATACGAAAATATGAAATATTATTATATTTATTATCATCGTCGTGTGTGATAAGTCCATTGAATTGATTGGCGAGCGATATTGTATCTTAAGATAAAATATTATAGTATCTTAGCCGTGTGCAGCGCCCCTTAGTGAACTCCACTGCAGGTTACGTAACCTACGACAAACTTATTATTTTCGGTTGGTACAGTAATCGGGTCTACGGATCGAACCGCAAAATTAAGTTTTTTTTTTATTGTATATACTTTTCCGGGATAAAAAGTACCCAGTGTGGTGCCAAGGATATTAAACAATAATTATACCAAGTTTCATCGTTATCGAACCGGTAGTTTTTGCGTGATCCCCGAACAAACGGACAGACAGACAGACAAAACTTTGTTAAATCACATTTTTGGGTTCGGTGTCGGTCTAGTAACACCTGCCATATATTTTTTTCATATTTTCAATGTACAGAATTTTCACTTCTACAAATTTATTATAAGTATAGATAAGATTACAGAGCACAGGAATCTTAGAGTACTTCTGTTCTGTGGATAAGATGAAAGCGTCTTACCTGCATTTAGGTTGTCCCTCAGCACTGACACTACAATCTCCGTTCAAACAATAGTTATGACAAATTAAAACTGTTGACTCAGAGTTCGAGTTATTCTGGATCCAACCCTGCGCAGCTTCGCAGGTCTTTATTCCTTGGATTTGTTCCTCTATCGTGTAGTTGGTTGCTATACGTTGACAGTACCCACAAACGGACCCAGACATTGAAAATAGCTTTTTTTCTGCTTGTTGTGATGCATTCTTTGGTAATTGCCAAATTCGCAATTGATTGTTCATCCAATAGATGACATTTTTAGATATAGCCAAAGAATTTGAATTGCTGTCGTTTATTGTTTTATATAATGTTGTTCTGTTCTTTCCATGAAAATTGGCACTTTCAATTGAGACCTGATAACCACCAATTGCATGAATGGTCTCGGTCCAATATATTCTCTGTGTTTGTTGATCTATGGCCAAACTTATCCTCAACCAAGCATCGCTGTCTATTAAAACTTCTCTCTCGGAGCCATCTACTCGCATCCGGCCTATCTCATCATTTGCGATCCAGTAAATATACCTGTAATTTATAAATATTATGAAAATTTACAAATTCAGAACAAATTATACAACGTGTAACGTTTAATGCGCGAAACCACATACACTTAATTTAGTTGACCTAATTCTGTGAAAGAAATCTTTTAATTCTTTTTTTACGCGTTTATGTGCAGTTTTAGTTTGTTTAAAATTAATATCTGCATTGAAATAAGAACTTTTATTATCCCGTGTATGAGAAAATTTGATTGGACTACAACCATTTGTGTTTGTTTACCTGTTTCGGCAGGTTTGCTCACGAGTTGGCTTGACCTATTTATAAATAGACATTTACCATTTTTGATGAGATTTTTTTGAAAAAATTTAAATAACCTAGGTATATTAAAAAGTGGTTTAATTGGTTTTGCTCCTTATTCTGATCAAACTATTTTCCGATTTGCGCATTTAACGTTACACGTTGTAAATCTACGCACAGGATGAAACGAAAAAAAAAAAAATTTACTATGATAATATTTCAGAATATTTGATCAAACATCAACTCATTTAAAATAAAAAATGTACACATTTTTGTTTTTCGATGCTTTTCACTCATTAAATATTGTACTGTTATTAAATAGGTTTTACGCAAATGTAGACACTTTTAGTTTTCAATTACCGACACCGAACACTTTTTGATCGTCATGAGTATGCGTTAAGTGGAAGAAAATGGACACAAAAATGTTTACGTATGCGCAGGGAGTGGATGATTTCATACTGGTTCTATAGAAATATTCATCGGTAGTTTGTATCTGACACAAGACACGTTTGCGTCACAAAATATATAGGTACAGAAGTCAATTTAGGGCCTCCGCACACCTGAACAAGACGTCTTAGACAGAACTGTCTGAGACGTTTTAGACTAGTCTGAGATGTCTCAGACAAAACTGTTTTGTCTGCGACACGGGCGCTAGGGCTGTTGATAAAATATCAATATATTGATATTTTCGATACATCGATTATCGATATTTTATTCGAATTTATTTTATTTTACTTTGTCTTAAAAAACAATCGTAAGTCGGCTCGAAAATAATTTACTCAATTTATAATTCAGGATATTTATTAAACAAATTAAATTATAAATGTATGAAAATGTAACAATAACAGTAATTATTCTTCAATTTTAATAAAACATTATGCGTACCAAACAATACCAATATTTCTCAAGAGGTTTACAAATATATGTTTATATGTTTAGCTGTTTGAGTACTCTGATAATATCGATATATTGATATTTTATCAACAGCCCTAGCGCCCGTGACGCAGACAAAACTGTTTTGTCTGAGACGTCTCAGACAGTTCTGTCTAAGGCGTCTTGTTTCAAGTGAGCGCAGGCCCTTACATACAAAGCGCGCTCGAGCAACGCACACATAGACACCGTTCACGGACACGATATCTTGGAGCGCCTCGGCCCGCTCGTCGAACAGTTCCGGCTCAAACGTCCACCGAGCATAGGTATAAAAAGTGAAGTACTTACATGAAATTGTTTTCTGTACGTAACTATTTTGCGTTTGTGCCCTGCCTGTGTGTATGATTAATTGATTTATACCAAGTAACGTACCCTCCACAGCTGTCCACAGCGATATCATGACAATTATGATCCAAAGTTGCTAATACATTTTGGTCCAGTACTTTGTCAGGAGATGCAGGATTTAATGAAAACGAGAATATGCTGCGGTGTTGCTTCCAAAACAGTGTTTGCGTGATAGGATCATAGACGACCCGCGCATAGTATCCATATAACTCTCTCGTACCTAAAGTTTGTATTTTCCTGGTTGTCAAATCAAAGCTGGATATTGACATGCCTGGGTCGATAAAGTCGGTAAAAAACACCCTGTAGTGAACTGGATCGTACGACACTGAAGTGATGTAATGAGAAAATGGTATATCTTCAGTGTGCGTTACTGTTCCGTTGTAATAAAAATCTAGTCGCGTTTTTTCGCTCACGACGATATCTGAAATATGGAATAGTACATTTTGATATAAGTGGAGAAAGTTTTTCATTGACCGGGGCGGAATTCGCCCGAGCCACAGGTGAGGGTGTTATGAAGCCAAGTGCTGCAGTGAAAAAGTTTCCACGCGTATCAATACACTTAAGAAGAAGTCGAAAAAAAGTAAAGAATCGGGGGTTGATCGGCGACTCGTGGGGGTCAGACATAGAAGCAAACCCGTGACCCCAGTATGCTTTGACCTGCTCGGTCTTTACGCTTTTGCTAACAACTCCCTGAGGCGCGCGTGGAACACTACGCACTCTCGAAGCCTACTGGAGCCAGGGTTAGTTTCGAGAGGTAGCTCAGCCCCGGTATGAAGGCACGATGGAACGGGGTAGATTTTTAGTCAGTAAAAGTCTGACACCATCTCCCACTCCGCCCAAGAGCGGGGGATGTTATTGGGTGAATTTCCCCACTATAAAAAAAGGAAAGACTGAAAAAAATGACGTTCTGATGATTCAGACACTCACTGTTTAGTGCAGTCAGATAAAAAGTTTTAAAATATAATATAGGTATTATGGGGATAAAAAAAGTTTCCAAAACTATTTTAGGCTGGGTTTAAGGCCTCCAAAGATTTTCCCACCGAAAAAACAAATCTCCAAACTTATGAAACTAATACACGATCTGTGGATTTGCTGACTGAAATGTTACGTTTATCAGCTGAAATGATGATGCTGATGATGAATTCGAAAAAATCAAGTTCTTATACTCACCCCACGAGAAGGAATGCGTGGACCTTACAAACAGTGCCACCAATGTCAAAACACATGCGCTATACATCTTCAGACAAGGTTGTTTAGTTTATGAAACGTCTAATCTCAGCGAACACTCGAAGGATAGTATTTAAGAAAAATACTGGATGATACCATGTAGCTACATCCTGGTGAAGTACAGTTCCTGTGATAAGCAGGCTCGTGTTTATCCCAATTATGATTTTAAATTTTAGGGTTCTATACCAAAGTTGGCAATTACGAAATCATTATAAAAGAAAAATTAAAATGGGTACTCAACTACTACTCTGCCTGGCGGTAAGTCCTCTCTTTGAGGCGTGGCTGGAAAGACCTCACGGCGTCCTTACCTTCCGCATGACGCAGGTCCTCACCGGACATGGCAAGTTTGGGAGGTTCCTGCATCGGTTTAAAGCAGAAGAGACACCCGGGTGTCGCCACTGTGCACAACGCCCGGAGGACGTGGGGGCGATCGACGGCGAAGACCTCTCGCGCCGGATCCTGGTCGAGGCCATGGTCCGGAGCGAAGAGGAATGGCACGCGGTTGCCTCCTTCTGCGAAGCAGTAATGCTAGTAAAGGAGGAGGCCGACCGCATCAGGCTACGGCGCCCTCGCCGCCGCCGCCGGGATTTCGATCCCGATTTCCGGCCACCGTAGACGCGGGCTCGCGGACGGCGAGCCATGGGTAGCTCGCTGTCCGATCATCCGGTAATGGACCGAGCCCAAGACGTCGACGGCGCGCACTGTTCCCGCGCGCCTCAAGGAGTTGTCAGCAGCAGGAGGGGCCCAGCTGGGTCGAAGCCTACTGGGGACAGGGTTGTCCGAAAGGGAGCTTGTGCCCCAGTACTTCCTCTACTTTTCTTTATTCCATGGGGAAAATCATCATGACAAAACCCGCTCTTGGGTGGAGCGGGAGATAGTGCAATACTCTTACTGATTGAAAACCCCACCCCGTTCCTTCTAGCCTTCATACCGGGGCTCGAGTTTCCTTTCAGATAACCCTGGCCCCAGTAGGCTTCGACCCAGCCGGACCCCTCCTGTTGCTGACAACTCCTTGAGGCGCGAGGGAACAGTGCGCGCCGTCGACGTCTTGGGCTCGGTCCGGACAGTTACCGGACGATCGGACAGCGAGCTACCGATGGAGCCCGCGTCTGCGGTGGCTGGAAATCGGGATTGGAATCCCGGCGGCGGCGGCAGCGAGGGCGCCGTTGCCTGATGCGGTCGGCCTCCTCATTTGCTAGCATTACAGGGCCCAGCTGGGTCGAAGCCTACTGGGGACAGGGTTGTCCGAAAGGGAGCTTGTGCCCCAGTACTTCCTCTACTTTTCTTTATTCCGTGGGGAAAATCATCATGACAAAACCCGCTCTTGGGTGGAGCGGGAGATAGTGCAATACTCTTACTGATTGAAAACCCCACCCCGTTCCTTCTAGCCTTCATACCGGGGCTCGAGTTTCCTTTCAGATAACCCTGGCCCCAGTAGGCTTCGACCCAGCCGGACCCCTCCTGTTGCTGACAACTCCTTGAGGCGCGAGGGAACAGTGCGCGCCGTCGACGTCTTGGGCTCGGTCCGGACAGTTACCGGACGATCGGACAGCGAGCTACCGATGGAGCCCGCGTCTGCGGTGGCTGGAAATCGGGATTGGAATCCCGGCGGCGGCGGCAGCGAGGGCGCCGTTGCCTGATGCGGTCGGCCTCCTCATTTGCTAGCATTACAGGGCCCAGCTGGGTCGAAGCCTACTGGGGACAGGGTTGTCCGAAAGGGAGCTTGTGCCCCAGTACTTCCTCTACTTTTCTTTATTCCGTGGGGAAAATCATCATGACAAAACCCGCTCTTGGGTGGAGCGGGAGATAGTGCAATACTCTTACTGATTGAAAACCCCACCCCGTTCCTTCTAGCCTTCATACCGGGGCTCGAGTTTCCTTTCAGATAACCCTGGCCCCAGTAGGCTTCGACCCAGCCGGACCCCTCCTGTTGCTGACAACTCCTTGAGGCGCGAGGGAACAGTGCGCGCCGTCGACGTCTTGGGCTCGGTCCGGACAGTTACCGGACGATCGGACAGCGAGCTACCGATGGAGCCCGCGTCTGCGGTGGCTGGAAATCGGGATTGGAATCCCGGCGGCGGCGGCAGCGAGGGCGCCGTTGCCTGATGCGGTCGGCCTCCTCATTTGCTAGCATTACAGGGCCCAGCTGGGTCGAAGCCTACTGGGGACAGGGTTGTCCGAAAGGGAGCTCGTGCCCCGGTATGAAGGCTAGAAGGAACGGGATGGGGTTTTTAGTCAGTAAGAGTCCTGACACTATCTCCCGCTCCACCCAAGAACGGGTTTCGTCATAAGATGATTTTCCCTATCGGAAAAAAAAGATCTAACTAGATCCAATAGCATAAATAATGGAAAAGACTGAAAATTTTAGAAGTTACGTTACAGAAAAATTACTATTAGGTACTTAAATTAGATTCCTTTTGAAGTAATATCCGAATCTCGATTTGGGAATCGAATATTTATACGGAACCCTTTGTGCGTGAGTTTGGCTCGCACTTGACAGATTTTTTTAGATATTAATATCCGCACACTGCTGGTTTCCTGCAAAAATATTAAGTTTATTTTTTAGCAATGGGTGTAACATGTACTAATTGTGTCCTTAGTTACGCCCACATGACTATATTAGCGACTATAAGCATAGGCATAGTCTGCCTTTTAATGTTCCCACTGCTGGGACTCAGGCCTCCTCTCTAGGAGAGGAAATGGGCCGTAATCCACCACGCGGGCCCAGTGCGGGATTTTCTTTTTTTTTTTACAGTGGGCAAAAATCATCTTATGACAACCTCCGCCCTTGGGTGGAGCGGGAGATAGTGTCAGACTCTTACTGACTAAAAACCCACCCCGTTCCTTCTAACCTTCAAACCAAGGCTCGAGCTTCCTTTCGCATAACCCTGGCCCCAGTAGTCTTCGACCCAGCTGGGCCCCTCCTGTTGCTGACAACTCCTTGAGGCGCGCGGGAACAGGGCGCGCCGTCGACGTCTTGGGCTCGCTCCGGACCATGGCCTCAACCAAGGCCCGGTGCTAGAGATCTCCGCCGCCAATCGCCCCCACGAGGGTACGGCGATGCTCCGCCCAAGCAGGGCACACCTCGACTGTGTGCTACACCGTGTCCTCCGGGCGTTCCGCACAGTGGCGACACCCGGGCGGCTCTTCCGCTTGAATCCGGTGCAGGAACCTCCTGAACTTCAATGTCCGATGAGGACCTGCGTCATACGGAAGGTAAGAACGCCGTGAGGTCTTTCCAGCCACGCCTCAAAGAGTTTAAAAATAATCCTGTATATCATAAGTGAGACTGCAGGTATTCTATTACCTTTCTCCTGCAACGATCTGTGTTAAGAGGATATAAATTTAGAAGTTTGTTAATTTTGTTATAATTGGCCGAAAGAATTAAAGAATTAATATAGTTTAGGAACATACTTAGTCCTTTTTATATTTTTATTTTGTGGTGTTTATCGCTAATACCAACTTCCTGCTTGATAATATGAGCATCGCAGCAACCGAACGGTTCTTTTTGCATATTTGCATATATCATGTAGGCGTTTCCTATAATGTATAATAGATAGTAATATTGTTTGTTAATTAACTTAATTAGGGTAGAAGTCGCTTTCTGAGACTTTATAAAAAATAAAAAATAAACTGATTTTGTTTGTATTTCGTACTCATATTCCTCATGTGTTTAAACGTCTTGCTGTCGTAAGAAAGGGACATTTTGAGAAAGGACATTTTGGGAAAGGGACATTTTGAGAAAGGAACATTTTGGGAAAGGGACATTTTGAGAAAGAAACATTTTGGGAAAGGGACATTTTGAGAAAGGAACATTTTGGGAAAGGGACATTCTGGGAAGAGACATTTTGGGAAAAGGACATTCTGGTAAGGGGACATTTCGGGAAAGGGACTATTTGAAACCAAGGGACATTTTGGGAAAGGGACATTTTGAGAAAGGAACATTTTGGGAAAGGGACATTTTGAGAAAGGAAGATTTTGGGAAAGGGCCATTTTGAGAAAGGAACATTTTGGGAAAGGGACATTTTGAGAAAGGAACATTTTGGGAAAGGGACATTTTGGGAAGGGGACATTTCGGGAAAGGGACTATTTGAAACCAAGGGACATTTTGGGAAAGGGACATTCTGAGCCTGAACGTTAATACGTTTATACGGCCTATAAAAATAAACTGATGTTTGCTGCTAAAAACAACTGGATCAACTAGGCTTTTTATCTCTTTAATGTTACGAACATTAACGAGATAAAATATTATAATATTATAGTCATACGGCCGAGGCAGACCACGAAGGAGATGGCGGGACGACCTGGATGGCTTCCTTAAGAATTGGAATGAGAAGGCGAGGAACCGTGATCGTTGGAAGGAGTGGAAGGAGGCCTTTGCCCAGCAGTGGGACAATATGGGCTAATTATAATATAAAAGTCACAGTTTGAGTTTTTGAGGCCCTTTCATGAGCTCGTACCGCGAAACATTTAAGGTGGTGCATCATGACTGATAAAATGTGATGAAAATGTTAGTCATGATGCACCATGACTAACAATTTCACTGTTTTTCATACAACCGCTCATAACTGATTATGACGTTATTACACGTTTTTCATTAGATATTTTGGACACACAGTATCTTGTGGATATTATCTAGGTTTCTATAGAAACCAATTTCTATATTTGTGTAAAACTAATCCAGTAAAAACCTCTGAAAATCTCCTATTTTGTATGAACTACTCATATTCATAATTTGCCTAAAAATTATAAAAGTCAAAAAAGTAAAACTATAGAAACAGATTCTAAATGACGACAACGTTTTCCAAAAACTTTTAAGGGTTCAAAAAAACAGCTATTTCCTGGAGCAAGTTTTGTGAAATATTCGAGTAAATCTCGGAATTACCGAATACTAACAGAGTCTTCAGGCGTTATCTCTCTTTTTTTACGTTGCCTTTTCGTCAAACATCGCGTTGGATTGCATTAAATGAAGTAACAAGCTTTTAACCCATTTTCGATGTTTACGATAGGCGAGTGGAAAAGGACCCTCTTAAAGAATCAGAATCAGTATCAGTAACTGAATGGATTCGAATAGTTTTTACACCATGTTATATTTTTTCAAAAAAATCCTTACTAATATCACAAAACCGAAAGTGAGTTTGTTTGTTTGTTTTTTGCGTCTTCACACCTAAATGGCAGAACCGATTTAGATGACACTTGGTACACGGATAGACCATGTCGTGGAATAGGACATAGGATACTTTTTATCCCGGAAGTATGTTCTCTTGGGATAATTTTCTACAATCACGCGAGCGAAGCCGCTGGGAGCAGCTAGTATTTGTATACGTCAGAAAAATTTGAAATAAGTCTCAAAACAAACAAATAAACTCACTTTCACTTGGATGTCAGACAAATGAGGAATAAGTCTCGTGAGCGATGCCACGAGACAAGTTAACACCTTGATAACTTTTAAAGCTATGGAGCATCTCAATACGCCAACAAAAGTCGTGATGGTACGCGTATACTAAGATTTGGGTGACAGTCGTGCACCTACAACTTATAGGCGCACGAAAACCATTCACTAGAATGACTGAAATTAACGAAATTGCTGGAATTTAGAGTTTTGACATCACAGGCCCTACCATGAGGTAAGGTTACACTAGTCGATACTTTTTCCATACTTTCGGGGGTTACTCCACAGTTTTTATTTTATTTTTATTTATTTATTTTTAAAGAAAGCTTACAGACTAAAAACATGATTGTTTTATTTTTAACCGACTTCTAAAAAAGGAGGAGGTTCTCAATTCGGATGTTTGTATGTTTTTTTTTTATGTTTGTATGCGCATAACTTCGTCGCTGGCCAACCGATTTGAAAAAATATTTTTTTGTTGTAAAGGGTATACTTTCCAAATGGTCACATAGTCACCAAATTGAGATCTGATGATGGAATCTTGGCGAAATCGAGGGAACTCCTCAAATTCAATTCAATTTTTTAGTGAAGTCGGTTATTTTTTTTTAATAACAATGTTTTATATAGGTAGGGACACATCTATACACCGCTAAATTTTGATCATTTTAATCCTGTGGAGGGTCAATCCGGTACACGGAACACTACCGATTGATGAGAATCCGATGGACAGGACCGGTCGTTGTGGCGACGCTTAGGGGAGGCCTATGTCCAACAGTGGACGTCTTTCGGCTGATATGATGATGATGATGAAATTATCGTATGAATTTCGATCTTTGAGAGTATCAAAATATACGTTTTTTGCGATATAAAGTCGTATCTTTTTTATTCGTTAACTTAGAAGTTTGATTTTTTACAGCTTGAACGAACTGCAGACCTGAGTTATAAAATATTAATATTATTCGTTCATTATTATTACTTTCTACCTATATTGAAAATGTATTTTTCATTACTCATACTCTGAAAGTAGGTCTGAGCTTGCCTGAGGAGCGGGCTGAAAAGTATCACACTTTTCATCCCTAGGGAGTTTTATTTTCAACTAACAGCTGACAAATTATTTAAAAAAAAACTAGGTATATCTTCTTGTATTCGTAATGAAAAGCACAGTGCTTACCTCGGGGTTAAAGTTACTTATTTAGTCCCTCGAATTAGCGACCTCGCTAACTTTCACCCCTAGTGTAACAATGTACTATTACACTTTTTAATTTGATAAGCTATGAAAGCGTGTTTTTTTTTCCATTTGCCACTACTCAGACACTTTGCATAGTGTCGCAGAGATGATCAAAATTAAGAACTGGATTCTGATTAAACATTTTTCGTTCACGATTCGTAAATAATTTATTTTTTTAATTGTTCTGTTCACCCTACCCAATTTCTTCGATTTGACAGTACAGCGTGACGTCACAACACGGTAATCGATCCTATTCTTATTTGGATCGCATTAGTGTCCGACCGAATGTTCGGTTTCGTTTTCGGTCGAGTTTCGGCAAAAAAACGAGGATCGGTTTCGGCAATGGCAAACCTGCCGAAACTACGACTGAAACCAAAAATGCACTCGGGAGTTCTCGCGCTGTTATCTGTCATTTTCAGCGCGTTAAATTCCTTCCAAGCGAGTAAGTAAAGAAGACATTTTGCCGTGTCCACGTGCTGGCGGACTGACTTGCAGTTTGTTTGACCTACTCCCAAACTAAAATCGAGTGCACTAAAATTCATGTTAATCAATGAATATAAATACCTAATTTTAAAATGCATTAAAAAAATAAGGACTGACTGATTATAATAACGATTTCTTTATTTTTCTCTCTAAACGTGATTCGTTTTGGTTTCGGTCGAAACTGAGACAGTTGCCGAAATTCAGATTCGGTTTCGGTTAAAAAAGCAGTTTCGGTCGAACACTAGAAGACATAGTACCAACATTACAACATGTGTGCAATCATTATTAGGTGTAATGATAGACTTCATACAAGAAAACTCTTCCGTGTCTACAACATTATAAATGAACGTTTTTACTTTCAATTAAATTTTGTAGTATCAGCATTATAAAGCCTATAAACAATATAATTATTTCTTCTAGAACATTAGTTTTAGTGTTTACAAAATCGATGCATTCGAAATGTGGTGCTGGCGGCGACTGCTGCGGATCCCTTGGACGGCATTTAGGACTAACGTTTCAATTCTGGACGATTTAAACATCAAACAGAGGTTATCGTCGACTGTGCAAGTACGAATCCTCAAATATTTTGGTCACGTTGTTCGCAACTAACACTCCATGAAGCGACTCGTTGTCCAGGGACAAGTGGAGGGGAAGCGGTCACGTGGTCGCTTGCCTACGCGTTGGACAGACCTTATCAGAGCTGCAACACAAACCTCCATAGTCCAGAGTTCTCGAGACGCCGTGAATCGGGACAAGTGGAGACGCATCGCAGAAGCCTCACTCGCCAACGAAAATGCAACATCGTCAACCACGACCAGAGTGGTCGTGGTTGACGATGTTGCATGTCAAGAGTGAACGACTAAGGAGGAGGATATACAAAACCTGAATATAGTTTGTTCAGAATCAGTACTGTTCCAGCACACTAGCCTCAAAAAAACGCCACCACAAAACATACGCTAGAAGTGGCCACAAAAAAAAGCTAGAAGCTGCCGCAAAAAACAGCTAAAGCGCGCGACAGCTTGTGGCCGGAGAAGCTTGAAGTGGCTTTAAGCGTTTTTTTGTGGCACCGCCGCACACGAGCCACAAAAAAAAGTTCGGGTGCAATATTATACATATTATATAAACCTTCCTCTTGAATCACTCTATCTATTAAAAAAAACCGCATTATGATGCGGTTTTTTTTGCCGTTGCGTAGTTTTCAAGATTTAATCGTACATAGGGATATAGGGACAGAAAAAGCGACTTTGTTTTATACTATGTAGTGATATAAAAATATATAAGTATGTTTATCAGTTGTCCATAACACAAGCTCTGCTTAGCTTGGGACTATTGTCTAATGTGACAGTTGTGGAATATTACTTTATATATACATATTATTTACATTTTTAAATATTTCTTAAAAAAACACATTAAAAAATATAAAAAATAGTAGCCCACCGGCAGGTGGTCAGGGCTCCTGAGAGAGGAATCTCCTAACAATGCGCGCCGTGTCCAGGAATACTGCTTTCTGGATCAGACCCTTGATCCAGCTGCCTAACGAGAGCCTCCTTAGATTTTGTTCGAGGCTCTTAGTTATTAAGCCATTGGCCGTTACGATTATCGGCACAATGATTGCTCTATCTTGTGGAATATTATTATTATATCATAATTCGGACGACCGACGACCTGGTCAGGGTCGCGGGAATCCGACGGATGCGTGACGCACAGGACCGGTCGTTGTGGCGACGCTTGGGGGAGGCCTGTGTCCAGCAGTGGACTTCTTTCGGCTGATATGATGATGATGATGAATTCGGAAAGCAGGGTACCAGACCTACTTAGGACCCAAGGCGTCGACGGCGCGCACTGTTCCCGCGCGCCTCAAGAAGTTGTCAGCAACAGGAGGGGCCCATCTGGGTCGAAGCCTACCGGGGTCGGGGTTATCCGATAGGAAACTAGAGCCCCGGTATGAAGGCTAGAAGGAACGGCGCGGGGTTTTTAGTCAGTAAGACTCTGACATTGTCTCCCGCTCCACCCAAGAGCGGGTTTCGTCAATGATGATTTTCCGCGTCGAGAGAAAAAAAAAAGACCTACTTAGGACGAACTGTAAGAACTTAAAACAAAATGAGGATAGTCTGCATTACTTGCTTAAACATAATACCGCTATGATTATATTACTACACGCAATCTAATTCCCAACGAGATGCTTTCACACAACCGATTAGTAAAAGTTACAAGCTAGTAAGTTTGCAAATATAAGTATTATAAATAAGCAAGTTATGATGATAGTACTTGTGTCGTGACAGGAGAAAATTACTATTATTTGTTCAGTGTGGTCCAAGTAATGAATGTTGGGCGAGAATAGAATAGCATTTTATTCGACACAGACAACCACAAAGAAACCTTTTTATAAAAAAAAAAAATAACCCACTACACTAAAAAATTGAATTGAATTTGAGGAGTTCCTTCGATTTCGCCAAGATTCCGTCATCAGATCCCAACTTGGTGACTATGGGACCATTTGGGAAGAACACCCTTTCCAAAAAAAAAATTTTTTTCAAATCGGTTGGCAAGCGACAAAGCTATGCGCGAACAAACATAAAAAAACATACAAACATCCGAATTGAGAACCTCCTCCTTTTTTAGAAGCCGGTTAAAAAACATCCGAATTGAGAATCTCCTCCTTTTTAGAAGTCGATTAAAAAAACAAAAAAATCGTCCAAGCGTGAGTTGGACTCGCGTACGATGGGTTCCGTACCGTCCGTAGCAACACCGTAGGCTTTGGGTTACACGCTATCCGGCCGTCTGGTAACCGTCCGGACTATACTCGAATCGTCAACAGCGCGCAGTGTTCCACGCACGCCTCAAAGAGAAATCAACAAACCGTAGGGACCCCGCAGGGTCGAAGCCTGCTAGAGCCATGTGTAAAAATGTACCCCAGAACCCTGAAACGAAGGCAACGAAAGACCGCCCGTACCGAAAACGGTAACAAAATCACGTTTGTTATATGAGAGCCCCAATTCAATATTTATTTTATTCTGTTTTTATTATTTGTTGCTATAGCGGCAACAGAAATTCAGATGATTTTCCCCGTCGACAAAAAAAAAACTGTCTAGCTATCACGGTTCATGAGATACAGCTTGGTGACAAACAGATGGACAGTGGAGTTTTTACCCTTTGCGTATGGAATCCTAAAAAGACTATAGAATTTATACAATACAGTTGGTCCTGAAGCACCTTATTTTAAAGTTTGTTGATAATTTAGAGGATTCGGTGAACAGGTATTTATTTAAACTATAAAGAACATGGAAAATAAAAACACTTAACTAATTAAAACTATATAGACACAATAACTCTTACCTAAAATATAGCATCAAAAAACTCCTCCGCATCGCTGTCGACTGGAAGTTTGCCCAAAAGACTGGCGGCACGGACACGTTGTATGCCAATGCTTAATCTCTGACCAAGGTAGAAGCCAGCCTTTGGTTCACGCGAAGTGTCAACAAGGCGTTTGGATAATTGTTTAAAAAGAGCATGAGCACTCGAATCCCACGGCCCAAGAGTTTCAACCCCAAACGGCTCTAAAATATAACTGCAGATAAGGTTGTTATATTAGGGATCCGGTGTAGTATCTATAATATAAAAATGAATTGCAAAATGTGTTGGTAAGCACATAACTCAACAACGCCTGGATCGATTTCGCTAATTCTTTTTTTGTTGTGATTGTTATTGTGAAGAAAAGGTTCTTATGGAAAAAAATAGGGTAGTGTAGGGTAGAGTAGTGTAGAGTAGGGTAGAGTAGGGTAGAGTACGGTATGGTACAGTAAGGTAGAGTAGGGTAGACTAGGGTAGGGTAGAGTTGGGTAGAGTAGGGTAGGATAGAGTAGGGTAGAGTTGGGTGTAGTAGGGTGAAGTAGGGTAAGTAGAAGAGCGGGAGCGAAGCCGCGCGGGCAAAAGCTAGTAATATATAAAATAGCTACTATTTTATTAGTAGCTACACTACACCGAACAAGCCGCTAGGTAGGTAGGCAAAATACAAATCTCAAAACGGACCTTTTTTTTATGACAACCCGCTTCCTCTTATAAACTGTACCACCACTGCACCTAATTGATCGATATTCAAACCGGCGCAGCGGCGCACGATCCAACCTTACGCAACACACGCTTGACGCTAAATATACTGAACATGCCAGTTATAGTGAAGGAAGCATCAAACTAGCTTCTGACGTCAGTCACTGACTTACTGACATACTTTGCCAATAGCTAGCGTTTTCTTGCGATTTCGATCCTTTGGCCTAAGCTTTAGGAAGAAGGATTATTTGGGTTCTTCTTCCTGCCTTGATTCAATTTTTTTTTTTTATATTCCACAACTATTACACAACGCCGTCTAATCCCAAGATAAGCAGAGCTTGTGTTATGGGTACTAGACAACTGATAAACATACTTATATATTTCTAAATACATTCACATTATAGATAAATTACACCCAGACACAGAACAAATGATCATGCTCATCACATAAACATTTGTCCTGGGTGGGAATCGAACCCACGACCTCCGGCATAGCAGTCAGGGCCACTAACCACCAGACCAACAGGCCACTCAATATTACTTGTGGTCGGCACAATACGTTTTTTTCTTCTATTCTATCCTGCCACCCGTCAAACTATCACTAACTCCCTTTTCTTTCATATCACTCCTCTTATTTGGGTTATGCCCAAAAAAAATCGTTACAAAATTGGCATAATAATTAACTTTCATCATCATCATTTCAGCTGATAGACGTCCACTGTTGGATATAGACCTCTCCCAAATGTCGCCACAATGAACGATCCTGTGCGTCTCGCATCCACAACATTCCCTGCCCTTAAAGTGTAGTTCCTCAGTCCTCACTGACCTAGCCTCCTCTCTAAGCTGTGACAGGCTCAGTGCGAATTTGTGAATGTCGTCGAATTCTTGGTTCTAGGATACACCGGTTTCCTTACGACATTTTCTTTCATCGTTTTGAGTGAAGTCATGATAAAATAAATTACACAAAATAATGCGCCAGGCTGGATTTGTACCGACGATTTACAATTCATAAATATCTTGGCACAAATATTATATATTAGCTTTTACCCGCGGCTTCGCCCGCCGATACTTTACTCTTTCTCCCCCTTTTCTCACTTTAAAAAAAAATAGCCTATGTCCGTCTCCGGGGTCCCAACTATCTCTGTACCAAAATTCATCAGAATCGGTTTTGCCATTTAGGCGTGAAGACGTAACAAACAAACAAAAAAACAAACTCACTTTCGCTTTTATAATATTAGTAAGGATTGATATTTTTTTTTAAAAGAAAAAAAAAAAAAAAAGTATATTAAAAGTTTTTTGTCCAAAAAGGATAACACAGCTCTGTCGTACTTTATAACAAACTAGCTTTACCCCGCAGCTTCATCCGCGTACCTACATAAAATATAGCCTTTCGTCCCTTAGCTTACAACACCGCTCAAGTTGAAAATTGGCGGTTTTCACATTTGAATGTCTTTAGATGAAGCTGCTCATTGCACGTCTAACCATTGGTCATATGATATGGATTTCAGCCAATCCGAAGCCATAATTCGAAAAATAGTGACAGCGTGCATCTCGGCCGGCCTATCAACGCCGCACAGTTTTTTTCGTCTACTGTAAAGTTGTTAAAATTGACTTATGCGGTGTTGTTAGCTAAGGGACGCTTTGTCACTCGGGAATAAAGCAGCTTCTATCGGTGAAAAAAATTTTTAAACAAAAAACATGAAAACCAAAAACAAACTTTACCTCTTTATTATAATAGTGTAGAAGTGTAGATAACCTAAGATACATCATAATTATTAAATAGGACGAATCGCTGCTGAGAGACCGCTGTTGAACGATACAGTTTCCTGGCCAACTCTGATTTCACTTTTGATAAAATGCTTTGAATTTATGAATTAGACCTACATCGAATCTATTTACTTTCAGTTCGCTCAGCAGTGACTCGCGTTCATCTTTGTTTCGGACACTATCTATCAGCAAATATTGTACATCTTCAATTAGATTACAAGTTGCACAATTAGGTGAATATGACCGCCGTGCCTTCTTGGCTTATTCTTCGCCGGGGTATGGTACAGTACAGGCCATGGTCCGGAGCGAGGAGGAGTGGCAGGCGGTCGCCTCCTACTGCGAAGTAGTAATGCTAGCAAAGAAGGAGGCCGACCACATCATGCAATTACGGCGGCGGGCGCTCAGAGCGCCCTACATGCCCCCACGCCCCCGTACGAGCAATGGGTAGCACGCTGTCCGACCGTCCGGTAACTGTCCGGACCGAGCCCAAGTCGTCGATGGCGCGCACTTCTCCCGCGCGCCTCAAGGAGCTGTCAGCAACAATCTACTCGCTTTCTCTGAAAAACGAAGTTACGATTGAAATTTCGCGTGTTTCCTACCTCGGTTCAAAAATTGTTTGACGTACCGAATCTCTAAACCTACTCTAATTAGTTATGTTTCGAAAAAAATATATAATTATGACAGAGGACTTTTTGCAATTTTAACGTCAAATGAATATTGTTCGTTTACGAAAGTTTAGTTTCGGAGAAAGACCCCCAGGAGTGGGTTTTTAGTCAGTAAAAGTCAGACACTATCTCCTGCTCCGCCCAAGAGCGGGGGATGTCATTAGATGATTTTCCGACCGCAAAAAAAAATTGGTGAATATGATAAAATTACACAAAATGCACCTGGATTAGAACCCGCGACATACAACTCATAAACCGTTATATTTATACATACATTAACATCGACACACCCACAACACTATTCCTCGATCGGATTGCTCAACCAGCTCACGACTCGCTATTATGACAATCGAGTCGATACCAAGCAGTAATCGATACATCGGTATTCGACTAATCGAGAGCAAGGTCTACATTAAATGAGTTTATTCATTGAATTGCACATCTTTTCCCTTGCCCGTCCATGTTTTATTACAGCATTTAATTTTAAGGCATATAGTCCCTTGAAGTTTGAACATCTGGCCGCAATTAAATGGACCCATACTCATACCGACCAAGACGGCAGTGCGAGTATCTGTGCATTTAATTTCGGCCAGTTGCGCCCCGATAGAGCTCAGCCCCGATAATATTTAAATCCCTTTTCTTTGCGAAAAGTTGATTGATTTACATAATAGCATATGTATGTAATGGGGGACCTCCCCCATTACATACATATGGATGATTTGACGAGTACCCACCATAAATGAAAAAAAAATTACCATTTTTTCTGTGTAAAAATGGTTCTAAAGATCCAAGCCAAGATTTTTGAAGGAGTAAGCAAAAATTTCGAAATTGCTTAGTATTTTTTGAACAAAAGTATTAATTGCAATTGAAAAAATCAATAGTTGATAATGATTTTTATGAATCTATAATCCTTACTAATATTATAAAAGCGAAAGCGAGTTTGTTTAGTTGGTTTGTTTGTTTGTTACGTCATCACGCCTAAATGGCAAAACCAATTTTGACGAAACTTGGTACATGGATAGACCATGTCCTGGAATAGGATATAGGATACTTTTTATCCCAGAAGTATGTTCCCTTAGGATAATTTTTAACAGCTAGTAAACATATATTTTTTCAAACCTGCCCGTTACCGAAGGTTTCAAAATGTCACTGTTTTATGAAGCTGCTCGGGCGCTTGGGCCTTAAATGCACACATACTCGTACTGCCGCCTGCGGCCGCATACAGCCCCGCTAATCTTTGATACCTTTGCGAAATATTGATTGTTTTACATATGTTATGTACATTCTGATTTTGTGTAGGTAAACATATTAGGGTAGTTTCCAGGGTCAAAATAACTACATTTTATTTAGTCTGTATTTTACATTATAAAAAAATATTGGACACGTATTTTTTCTTTTTTCGATTAAACAAAAAATAACAAAGATATAGCTCATGTGACAACACCCCGTGCGAAAAATGCAGCTCGGGCGTGACGTTACACGTAACTTTAATGGGCTATATCTTTGTAATTTTTTGTTTAATTTACAAATAAAAAAATACGTGTCCCTTATTTTTGAATAATCTGAAAGACGGACTAATTACATTTTTTTTTTTGGCAAAAGCTATGCGAAAAAAATCATATATTGATAGATACCTGAATCTACACTACTACGCTAATTATTATAATAAAGAGTTAACTTTGTTTTTTTTTGCTTGTAGGAGGAGGATATTAAGCTAATTATACTACAAATTTAACCTAATTCGCGCTGGCTAATTTTACCTCGTTATTGACGTAATTACGAGTATATAAGTAAACATGTGGCTGTATAACTCAAGAATAATATTCCACACCTATCACACAACACTATTCTAGTCCCAAGCTAAACAGAGCTTGTGTTATGGGTACTAGACAACTGATAAACATACTTATAGGTTTCTAAATACATACATATTATAGATAAATAACACCCAGACACAGAACAAATGATTATGCTCATCACACAAATATTTGTCCTGGGTGGGTATCGAACCCACGACCTCCGGCAGCTAAGACCTTAACTAAATTTATCATTAAATCTTAAAGTTTGACTAGGGACGGTCATTGACGACCTGTTACTAAAATAATGAGAGAAGCTTGTTAAAATTCCAGTATCTAGTAATTATAGTTATAATCGTAATAATACCAGCCTTTAACAGCCCCGGCCAGGGCAGAGGCCCCTCTACTCATAGAAGGCCCAACTCAAGGCGGGTTGGCAACTTCAGACCTCTTTTTTTAGGTGGGATAGTCATCGAATGCGGAGCAAGAGGGTGAGTCAGACTTTTACTGACCAAAAACCCACTTCTATTCCTTTTTTGCCATTGTTCCGGGGCCCCGGGGACCAGGGACCCATGCTCCCAGTAGGCTTCGACCTTGCTAGGCCCCTACGGTTGACATTTCATTGAGGCGCGCGTGGCTCACTACGCACCGAAGACGAGTAGAGCTCGGTCCGGGTGGTTGCCAGACGGCCGGACGGCAAGTTGCCCGTAGCTCGTCGTCCATAAGTTGTAAAATCAAAGAAGGAACATGGGAGTGGATTTTAGTCAGTAAAAGTCTGACTGAGCGTGCAATGGAGTGCAGCATTTTATGTATATATATTAACAGATCATGTTCGAAACACAACACTGCGCTCCAAAACGCAAATCGTTGATGTGGCTCAAAAGGCTGCCCAACTTAAATGGAACTGGGCAGGACATGTCTGCCGCATGTCCAACGAGCTGTGGGCGCGTAAAATGCAGGATTGGTGCCTGGACACAGCAACGCGGGGCCGAGGCAGACCACGAAAGAAATGGCGGGACGACCTGGATGGCTTCCTTAAGAATTGGAATGACAAAGGCGAGGAACCGTGATCGTTGGAAGGAGTGGAGGGAGGCCTTTGCCCAGCCGTGGGACAATATGGGCTAATCTATACTTATAATAAATCTGTAGAGAGGTCAATTCTGTACATGAAATATATTTCCAAAATAGCTATCAGGGGGTGATTAGTGATCGATACTGATGCCAAAAATGCAAACAGTACAATTTTTGTCTGTCTGTCTGTCTGTCTGTCTGTCTGTCTGTCTATCTGTCTGTCTGTCTGTCTGTCTGTCTGTATGTTCTTTATAGAAACAAAAACTACTCTATGGATTTTAACGAAACTTGGTACAATCATTCTTCATACTCCTGGGCAGGTTATAGTATACTTTTCATCACGCTACGATCAATAGGAGCAGAGCAGTGAAGGGAAATGTTGGGGAAACGGGAGAAATTACTCGACGGAATAAACAACAGGATCCGCGTACGAAGTCGCTGGCAGAAGCTAGTTATAATAATAATAAAAGTCTGACACGCCTTCCGAGCGAGGAGCTGAAGAAGAAGGGGCGCAACCAATTCCCCAACAAAAGCCCTTATTCCTGATTCTATAATCTAAGACATCGATTAAGTAATTATTGAAGAGCATCAGTTGGTCAGTAACTACTTAATCGGACTTTTAATTCAATTGCGAAAATCGCTCCAATAAGAATTTTAGATTTTCCTCATAAAATACTGTGGATAGATGAAGCTGTGGCAATCAAACTGTTTTATATCGCCATTTGAACCTGTATTGTGCAAGGACGTTCGCTGGTCATCGGTGAATTAGTTTCAGTTGGTATTTATCCCACGGTATGGCAAAAATAATATATTATTAGCCTACAATATTTGTTTTATTTATTTACAGGTACTAGAGAAAATTAAATTATAAAATAAACTTAAATAATTAAAAATAATATATACACTAAAGGCCTAACTAAATATGACGTCAAAAAACTCCTCCGCATCGCTGTCGACTGGAAGTGTGCCCAAAAGGCTGGCGGCATTGCCACGTTGTATGGCAATGCTTAATCTCTGACCGAGGTAGAAGCCAGCCCTTGGGTCACGCGAAGAGTCAACTAAGCGTTTAGATAAATCTTTAAACAGCATATGAGCACTCGGACTAGCCTACATATTTCAATAACGAATCGAATCGTTTGTCTTGTCATGTGAAGAGGAGGGATAGCACGCATGTTACTAAAAGAGTTATAAGTGGATGGGTGGAAAGGGAGAGGGAGGCCAAAGAAAAGATGGATGGATTGTGTGAAGAGTGATATGATAGGAAAGGAAGTTAGTGATAGCATCACGGGTGACAGGATAAAAACGTGTTGCGCCGACCCCAAATAATATATAATAATATAATATATTCCACGACTATCACACAACGCCATCTATTCCCAAGCTAAGCAGAGCTTGTGTTATGGGACTAGACAACTGATAAACATACTTATATATTTCTAAATACATACATATTATAGACAAATTACACCCAGACACAGAACAAATGATTATGCTCATCACACAAACATTTGTCCTGGGTGGGAATCGAACCCACGACCTCCGGCATAGCAGTCAGGGTCACTAACCACTAGACCAACAGGCAGACAAGGGCAGGAAGATATGATATATCAATATGTAACAAGATAGAATAATACTTATAGCTTACAAAAATAGAACAAAAATAAAAATTATTACAAAAAAACTGGGCGAATGCGAGTCGGGCTCGCGCACTGAGGTTAATCTTGTTTCAGTGTGGGTAAGAGACAGAGCTATACAGGTTGTCTAGCGCCATCTCTTACCCACACTGAAACAAGATTAAAACAATCTTCCTTTGAACGTCATAGTAACCCCGTAGGTCCCTACAAACTTACTTTTGAAGACAGTTCGACTCCCGAATTGAGTTAGGAAGATTTTTCCGAACCACAAAAGATTTCCTTTGTGACTGAATTTTTGTATGTCTGTCTTCTGTCAAGACCCATTATCTCGGGAACGTGTGCAGGTATCGAGTTGAAATTAAAACCACATACTCAGGACAACAGTTTATTGAAACTGAGAAAAAATCAAACATCTGTGATTACAAAATAAAAAGATATGGCCATTTTTGCCGCATAAAACATATATTTCGACACCCTCAAGGGAATCAAAATTCATAGGGTACTTCCTGTTAGAGATGTGCCGTTGCCGGCAATATGGGGATATTGCTGGCAATATTGCCACCAATATTCGCACTTCACGGCAATATTGCCGGCAACGGCGCATCTCTACTTCCTGTTGACCCAGAATCCTGAAATTCGACATAAAGTAAGGCCTTATAGCTCAGGTATAAAAAGAAAACTACAGTCAATCAGCTGTTACGTCAAAAAATAAATAGTTTTTGCAATATGATAAAGTCTTCAAGACTCCATTCGGGTAATGAACTATTTACTTAGGAGGCTGCTTTTCAGCTCGCCTTTCGTCAACATCAAGCAAGGTTTAAAAGCTTGTTACTTCATCTAACGCAATCCAACGTGATGTTTGACAATGAGGCAATGCGAATAAAAGCTTGTAAAACGAGAGATAACGTCTGAAAATTCTGTTTTTTTTTTATATATGGCAACTTGTTTTTATCATTACTGCCAGTCTTGAGAGCTGCACGATTTAATTAAACTATTATAAGGAAAACATGATGACCTGGTGAAGGTTACGGGAAACCGAAGGATGCGAGACGCACAGGATCGTTCGATGTGGCGACGCTTACGGGAGGCCAATGTCCAACAGTGGACGTGTATTGGCTGAAATGATGAAGGAAAACATAAAAAGACGGGCAACTAAGGATAGATAAAACAAAAAATTAAGGTTAGAAATTACAGAAACTTTTATAATTGAAAGTTGAAACAGAAGGATCAGGTTAAAAAAAAACTCTGTTAACATTCGATAATTCCGTGATTTAATATATATAATATAATATAATATTCCACAACTATCACACAACGCCATCTAGTCCCATGCTAAGCAGAGCTTGTGTTACGGGTACTAGATAACTGATAAACATACTTATATATTTCTAAATACATACATTTTATAGATAAATTACACCCAGACACAGAACAAATGACAATGCTCATCACATAAACATTTGTCCTGGGTGGGAATCGAACCCACGACCTCCGGCATAGCAGTCAGGGCCACTAACCACTAGACCAACAGGCCAGTCAAATTTACTCAATATTTTACAAAACTTGTTCCAGGAAGTACGTGATTTTTTTTAAACCCATAAAAGTTTTTGGAAAACATTGTCACTATTTAGAATCCTAATAAAATTTGCAAGGCTTCTATAGTTTTACTTTTTTAATTAAATTATTAAGTGTTCATGCAAAATAGCAGATTTTCAGAAGCCTTTACTGGATTAGTTTTACACAAATTTATAAATTGATTTCAATAGAAGCCTAGATAATCATCATCATCATCTTCATCATCATCAGCCTTTTAATGTTCCCACTGCTGGGACTCAAGCCTCCTCTCTAGGAGAAGGAATGGGCCGTAATCCACCACGCGGGCCCAGTGCGGGTTGGTGAATGTCACATGTCTTCGAATTTTTGGTTCTAGGACATGCCTACCTAGATAATATTCACAAGATACTGTGTTTCCAAAATATTTAATGAAAAATGTGTAATATAGGCATAATCGCGTAAGAGCAGTTCTATGAAAAACTGGAACCGTTAGTGCGCGAGTCCGACTCGCACTTTCCCAGTTTTTAATACCTAATTTAATGTCTATGGGAGTCAAAGTCCTTGAGAAAAATTACATTTATATCGCAAACCGTGCCTGATACAGTTACACATCCTCGCCGATCACTCTGTCTATACAGTAATGGTTGAAGCGTGCTAATCTGCTGCCATAAGCAAACGGAGCACATCTCACCAAAATCAAAAACGGAAAAAATCTGAAATTGACAAATAACTAACTAATTACAACGAGAAAAAAAAAAACAAGATATCCAACTATTTATATCAAAGTAACGAAATAAAAACTAGAAAATACGAGTTTAAGAGGGTCCACTTGCCTATCGTAAACATCGAAAATGGTTTAAAAGCTTGTTACTTCATTTAATGCAATTCAACGCGATGTTTGACGAAAAGGCAAGGCAAAAAAAGAGAGATAACGCCTGAAAACTCGGTTAGTATTCGGTAATTCCGAGATTTACTCGAAAATTTCACAAAACTTGCTCCAGGAAATAGCTGTTTTCTTTTAAACTCTTAAGTTTTTGGAAAATGTTGTCGTTATTTAGAATCTTAATAATATTTGCAAGGTCTCTAGAGGTTTACTTTTTTGACTTTATTAATTTTTAGGCAAATTATGATTATGTAATAATTTTCAGAGGTTTTTACTGGATTAGTTTTACACAAATTTAGAAATTGGTTTCTTTAGAAACCTAGATAATATCCACAAGATACTGTGTTTCCAAAATATCTTATGAAAAGTGTGTAATAACGTCATAATCAGTTATGAGCGGTTGTATGAAACATAGTGAAAATGTGAGTCATGATGCACCACCTTAAGAAACACATTTATAGAGTTTTTTTTGTTGTAAAATTTTACGCTATGTTATATTCGGTCGGGTAGACCATTTCCTGGAATAGTGCGTGGGATACTTTTTATCCTGGGTATTAGTTCTATTGGGATAATATTCTACTTTCACTATAACCCCATCGCCGTATCTCTACGTTGACGTCGTGGAGGGCCTTAAATGCCTTACAAGCGAGTATGCAACGAAGACATTTTGGAGGTAAGCGGAACAGAGAGTAAAGTCCCGCAAACCTCCTTTGAAAAGGGAGGATCCTCCGACCAGACCGGATGTTATAGTATGGTGGGCTACTGCCCGATAGTTGTTGTCGGGCTGTCGTATATGTTCAAATCGCGTGGAGAACTTTGATTGCGCGATGCAGGATTTCGTATTTTCTTCGTAGTTCTTATTTGGCGTCATAGATGTCGCTACAACATTTTGCTGCGTGCATATCATATCATACACTGACTGATTTTAATAACGTTTTCTTTATTTTTCCCTCAAAACAACCTTGTAAGAAAGTTGGTTTCGGTTTTTCACCAGTTTCGGTCAGACTCCAACCTATTTTACTATAGGCACCTTTTTTCACAATTTCAAAAATATTACCTATTTGCCTACAACGGTAGATGCGCCCTGTTTTCTGGCCGCCAGTAATATATAGCGATGTAGCCTAGCCAGATAGGTAATAGCCATCACGACGAGCCGGCGCTTCTCCGATATTATGCGAAATTATTCGATTAACGCAATCCAATCGCAATCGGTATGCGTTTTATCGATTCATTACTTTTACACGAATTTATGTTTACCTAGTTTAAGCTCGTGGTTTTTCCTGCTTGGAAAATATTTAAGATGGAACTTAGTCCCACATTCCAAGTCAGCTTGAATGACCTTTTCTGGCCACCGTAGGCGCGGGCTTGCGGACGGCGAGCAATGGGTAGCTCGCTGTCCGATCGTCCGGTAATGGACCGAGTCCAAGACGTCGACGGCGTGCACTGTTCCCGCGCGCCTCAAGGAGTTTTCAGCAGCAGGAGGGGCCCAGCTGGCTCGAAGCCTACTGGGGACAGGGTTGTCCGAAAGGGAGCTCGTGCCCCGGTTTTTGTCGTACGATGATTTTCCCCATCGAAAAAAAAAAGTCGTCGCCGGCGTGCATTGTGCCCGTGCACCTCAAAGAGCTGTCAGCAACAGCAGAGGCCCAGCTGGGTCGAAGCCTACTGGGGCCAGGGTTAGTTTCGAAAGATAGCTCAGCCCCCGGTACGAAAGGCAACGAAGGAACAGGACTGGATTTTTAGTCGGTAAAAGTCTAACGCTATCTCGCGCTCCGTCCAAGCGGGGGATGTAACTGTCAAATTGACTCCGTGGCCGTTGTCATTCGTAGAACTACTTAAGTACTGGTCTATCCAAGGAGTGCCACTTCTTTTTTTTATTATGGACTAGCATCTTCTCGCAGCTTTGCCCACTCACATTTTAAATATAGCCTATGTCACTTAGGAAGCTTTCTATTGGTTAAAAAAAAAAATAGCAATCGGACCGGTAGTTCCAGAGATTTAACCCTTCAGATACCGTCAATTAGAGACACAATAGTAAGACAATAGATGCGCGGCCACCGGTGGTCGCTTGGGGATTCATGAATTAAGTTAAAATGTATGTGTGAGGTAAAAATAAACGTTTTTTCTTTCTTTCTAGATTATCTCCTACAAACAAAGAAACAAACTTTATCTCTTTATAATATTAGTGTAGAAGTATAGACTAGCTGTTGCCAGCGGCTTCGCCCGCGTGAAAATAGAAAATATATTGGTCCTATGTGCTCAATGGTATAGGATAAAGTAGCTTTCTATTGGTAAAAGAATTTTGAAATTCCGTCCAGTATTTTTTGAGTTAAATCGTAACACATAAACAAAATATCAAATATTTCCTCTTCATATTAAAGTCGCTCTAAATCCATCTCATTAGGATTTAGAACGATTTTAATAATTAGTGGTTTTGAAATTCTAGATCTGTTTTAATTGGAGATTTGGATTTGCGTGGGCTCTGATGTCGTCAGTCATGTTTTAATGAGACAAGTTGAGATATTGTCCGATTTCAGTCTAACCATATCATCATCATCATCATCATCATTTCAGCCGAAAGACGTCCACTGTTGGACATAGGCCTCCCCCAAGTGCCGCCACAATGGACGATCCTGTGCGTCTCGCAACCCTTACCAGGTCATCGGCCCACCTTGTAGGAGGCCTTCCAATGCTATGTCTTCCGGTACGTAGTCGCCAATCCAGAACTTTTCGGCCCCAACGTCCATCCGTTCTGCGAGCAATGTGCCCTGCCCACTGCCACTTAAGTTTGGCAATTCTTCGTGCTATGTCGGTAACCTTGGTTCCTCTAACCATATACAACCTTATTTTTATTATATGCGAAACCTTACTGTCCCCGGACACGGGCCTCAAAATAACGCCGGGCCACAAAAGAAAGCTAGAAGCCGCCGCAAAAAACAGCTGAAGCGCGCGACAGCTTATGGCCGGAAAAGCTTGAAGCGGCTTCAAGCGTTTTTTTTTGTCACAAAAAAGACCGCCTCAAAAAGAAGCTTGAAGCGGCGTTTTTTTTGAGATCCGTGTGCGGAGATACTTAAACTCCTGTCTAGTATTTTTATGTTAAGAATCTATGTACAAAATTTGTTAACTGTATCATGAAAAATCACAAACTTATAAGCCAGTTATGGTACCTGGTTGGCGACATGAATACATGATCACCGAGTCACCCGAGCGACTGAGGGGTTGTTTTGCACTTGCATCCTGCTGTTTGCAGGCTTCTAATACCCACTATGACCTGCCATGACCTGTGTTTTATAGTGTCGGTAGTGTCTAACTTGTGACCTTTTGACCGCCCATTGTACACTTTTTTCTTAAAATGTTTGTCCTATATATTTGTTTATGTGGTGAACAATAAAGAATATAATAAATAATAAATAAATATTTTTGGAAAAACATTGTATAAGAACTATTGGAATCCATTCAGTAACTTCTTTTTTTCTTAATTGACTGCGATCCCACCTGATGGTAAGTAGTGATGCAATCTCTGATGGTGAGGCGTACCAGTTTATTAAGAGCCTATTCACTCTAGCCTAACTGATTCTGAACAAACTATATTCAGGTTTCACATAAACTAAAAGTACCTATTCCTTACTAATATTGCGAGCGTTTGTTACGTCTTCACGCCTAAATGCCAAAACCGATTTTGATGGAACTTGGTAAACGGATAGACCATGTTCTGGAATAGGACATAGGATACTTTATATCCCGGAAGTATGTTCCTTTGGGATAATTTTCTGCTATCACGCGGGTGACGCCGCTGGGAGCAGCTAGTGTTGTATAAATAACTAGGCTGTAAGAGGTCTCTAACCACCTTCTCCAGTTAGATCACGAACTTGAAGGATTAACATGCAACAGCCAAATACGTAGTTCAATTAAATCTAGATTACATTTCACAATAACAGTGTAATTGATCAACGATTAGGCAAGTATAGATAAATAAAATAGGACCAGTGGTGGCCGAGTCGTAATGGCCCCGACTTACGAGTTGTAAGTCGCGGGTTTGAACCCAGCCAGGCGCATTACTTTGTGTAATATATTTCATCACCACTGCTCTCAAAACGGTGAAGGAAACCGGCATGTCCTAGGACCAAAAATTCGAAGACATGTGACATCCACAGACCCGCACTAGCAGCTTGATGTAGGTTTTTTTAACCGACTTCTAAAAAAGGAGGAGGTTTTCAAATCGGATGTTTGTATGTTTTTTTTTTATGTTTGTTCGCGCATAACTTCGTCGCTTGCCAACCAATTTGAAAAAATATTTTTTTGTTGGAAATGTTATACTTCCAAAATGGTCCCAAGCCCTAAGTCCCAAGTTGGGATCTGATGATGGAATCTTGGCGAAATCGAGGAAACTCCTCAAATTCAATTCAATTTTTTTGTGAAGTCGGTTTTTTTTTTTATAAAAAGGTTTTTTTTATTACCCATTACTGTCATTTATTCTATTCAGAACGCTAGTGCCTTTGAAATATATGCCATATTCACCTGCACTAGTATATAATATGTAATAGGCGAATTTCGCCTGCTGTTGACAAACGCGCGATATCTAAGAGGCACTTCCTCTACTTTTCTTTATTCCGTGGTCCCACTGCTGGGCAAAGGCCTCCCCCAAGTCCTTCCAAAATTTCTTCTCCTGCGCTGTCTCTAACCAGTCCTCGTGGTAGGCGTCCAAATCATCCCGCCACCTCTTTCTAGGCCGGCCTCGACGGTGCCTTTCTCTGATGTAGGTTTAGGTTTTATTTATTGTATAATATTTTATGTTTATGTATTGTGTGCGCATATATTGCGAGGGGGGGGGGGAGGAGAGAGAAGTCGGCTAAAAAAGTACCTAGCTATCTATTAGCTGCATACCACAGTATTTCATTTCAATGCTCAGCTGACTACACGACCCTCGACCAGCTATCGAAAAACTATTACTATTACCTTACACTCGGTCAACCAGTATAAATAAAAACTGAGCAAGTGTGAGTCGGATTTGCGCACTGAGGGTTCCTTACAAATTCAACTATAGTAAATAGTTAGATTCCCAAATAAAGTATCGAAGATTTTTTCGAATCGTTTTTGGAACGAAGTTCCTTATCGCGCGTTGTGAAAGGGGGCTAGACGGAAAAAATTCTCACGAAAAGTTGTAACGACACTTTTTGCTATAGTAAGTTATTGTAAGCCGTGCGGCGTGCGCATGTTTCTCTGTCTGTCTCTCTCATAGAAAGCAAGCCAGATATGTCTATGTGTGAACATTATAACAGAAAATAAATAAATAATTATTTATTTTTTCTTTTTATTATCAATTATATAATTTTTTTTTTTTAAATTTAGTTCCATCCGGGTGTCCCTTGACACCTCTCAAGTTTTTTTTTTTTTTTTGGTGACGAAATAACAAAGTTACAGTTGTTTTTAGATTTATTGCCATTGGAACTTGTTTTATGCCAAATTTCAAAATTCTAGGTCAACAGCTGGAAGTATCTTATGAGCTTTAGTTTCCGTGACAGTGTCAAAATATAATATAAACAGCCATATCTTTTTTTTCGTTAATTTATAGTTTATTAATTAGTTTTAATTTCAACTCGATATCTCCACGCGATCCCGAGAGAAAGGGTCTTGATAGACAAACAGACAACAAAGTGCTCCTATAAGGATTCCGTTTTTCGTTTTGCGCTACGGAATCCTAAAAAGAAGTAAAAAATTCAATTAAACCGCTATAGATCTCAGTAGCAGTCACGATCTAGATCATCACGATGCGTTGCGCAGACGCAGGCCGGCGATAAATCATGTGATGCGAAGATTTTAGTTGGGCAATAGCAGTCGAGAATTTGAGAGGTCCTGTCAGTCCTGGCTTTAGTCAGCGTTTTGAGGGTCTTTTGTGAAATTGGTACAAGTATTTGTCATGTCATTGTGTTCCCGGGTGCCGTCACTGTACGGAACGCCCGGAGGACACGGTGGAGCACACAGTTGAGGTGTGCCCTGCTTGGGCGGAGCAACGCCGTGCCCTCGTGGGGGCGATCGGCGGCGGAGACCTCTCGCGCCGGGCCTTGGTTCAGGCCATGGTCCGGAGCGAGGAGGAGTGGCAGGCGGTCGCCTCCTTCTGCGAAGCAGTAATGCTAGCAAAGGAGGAGGCAGACCGCATCAGGCAACGGCGCCCCCGCCGCCGCCGCCGGGATTCCGATCCCGATTTCCAGCCACCGTAGACGCGGGCTCGCGGACAGCGAGCCATGGGTAGCTCGCTGTCCGATAGTCCGGTAACTGTCCGGACCGAGCCAAGGCGTCGACGGCGCGCACTGTTCCCGCGCGCCTCAAGGAGTTGTCAGCAACAGGAGGGGCCCATCTGGGTCGAAGCCTACCGGGGTCGGGGTTATTCGAAAGGAAACTAGAGCCCCGGTATGAAGGCAAGAAGGAACGGCGCGGGGTTTTTAGTCAGTAAGACTCTGACACTGTCTCCCGCTCCACCCAAGAGCGGGTTTCGTCAATGATGATTTTCCCCGTCGAAAAAAAAAAAAAAAAAAAAAAAAATGTCATTGTGTTGGTTTTGTTATTAATTTATGAGTACTAGTTGTAAAAAGTCTACAAATAAGGAATAGGCTTGAAATAAAGGAAAAAAACAAATAGTCCTGAGGCCACGATATACAAATCCATGACTCTAAATCTTCAACAACATTGGATGTTGGCTGCTCAGTGATGTGTATCTGATTGCTCTCTTGTGATTTTAGAACATCGAAATCATTCTTTTATAAAACTAAGAAAAATATAGTGATGACGTAATCACCATCTAGACCCCCCCCCCCCCCATGTCATCAAAAATAAGCCATGCTACAATCCTGGGGGGGTTTTAGCATTGCTTATTTTGGATGTGAGATGAGTGTTTGATTGATCCCCCTGTAGTTCTTAAGTAATACTTGAATGGCCCCTTACCTAGAAGATACCTATTCACTCTCGACTTAAAGATTATAGCTTAAACCCGGGAAGATTGTAGCTATCAGGAAACACAGACTCCGGCAAGGAATTCCACTCCTTAGGAGCACACACAATGATTGTGCGAGAATGAGGAGTGTTTAGTTGTATCGATTATTTTGAAGAACCCCACAATACAGGGTTATTTGTAAAACACTAACAACCTTGCAGGACTGTAATACTAACATCATATACAACAACTTTTGTTTAATAATAATAATAATAAATGTTCTATGACTTTTTACAAAACATAATTCATTTACCAAAAACAAACCGTCAAGATTTCGTTGTTCTATCTAACAAAATTTTCGCTGTATTTTGCTGTACCTACCTACGGCTGTATGTTGCGATGCAAGCGCATCAAGCACCCCCGCCACCCGATCCCAGCTTTTTTTTTGGTGGTCAAAAATCATCCAATAACAAACCCCGCTTTTGGGTGGAGCGGGAGATAGTGTCAGACTTTTTCTGACTAAAAACCAATCCCGTTCCTTCTAGCCTGTTCATACCGGGTCTTGAGTTACCCGATCCCAGCTCCTCTCGCTTATTGTACTATTATTACTATTCACTTGCTTCGCGTAGACTTCGTAATTTTTAGTATGTTCAATTTAATTATTTTTATTTTATACTAGCTTCTGCCAGCGACTTCGTACGCGGACCCTGTTACTTATGCCAGCGACAACGGAGTCGTCAAAATCAAAGATCTGAAACGTCTGGTGTCGAATTCTAAGAGCCTGGAAAACAACGTGATGCGCGAGACGATTCGAGACGTTCCAGATCTCTCCCTTCCACTTACGCGCGTGACAGTGTGCACACACTTTGGTGCCATAGACAAAAATAAACAGAAAGGTCCGAACTGCAAAGCTATCGGGAGTTACATGTGTTATTGTGAGTCAACCATAAAGGATAGACATATGATGTCTTGGGATATTTTTTATATAATTTTAAGGAGAACATTTCCGTTGTACATGATTTCTGTGTAGCTTTAACCATTAAGGCTGCAAACACGACGGAAGCTTAAAAAATGGAGTAATTTTTCTCGTTTCCCCAACATTTCCCTTCACTGCTCTGCTCCCATTGATCGTAGCGTGATGAAAAGTATACTATAACCTGCCCAGGAGTATGAAGAATGATTTTACCAAGTTTCGTTAAAATCCATCGCGTAGTTTTTGTTTCTATAAAGAACATACAGACAGACAGACAGACAGACAAAAATTTTACTGTTTGCATTTTTGGCATCAGTATCGATCACTAATCACCCCCTGATAGTTATTTTGGAAATATATTTCATGTACAGAATTGACCTCTCTACAGATTTAATAAAAGTATGAGATCTATTGAACGAAAAAATGCTAAATTTTTAAAAGTCATAGAACAAAAGTTGTTTTTTATGATGTTAGTAACTTAGTCCTGAGAGGTTGCCAGTGTTTTACAAATAATCCTGTATCCTAGGAACAAAAAACATATACATCATCATCATTTCAGCCGAAAAAAGTCCACTGTTGGACATAGCCCTCTCCCAAGCGTTGCCAAGGAAATTCCGTGCATAGAACTAGATTCCTTTCCATTGCCCTTTGGATGACTTCTGTTGCTCTTAACTTTACTTAAATAGTGTTGATGAAAACAGATTTATACCGCCACAAAACTTTACTAGTTTCACAGTTATTTTCTTCACAAGTGTATTGATAAACGAGTAATTAATGATTACCGTTCTCGGCTCTCTTAAGACCCTCGCCATAGCTCGGGTCTAAATACCGCCTCTACGGTAATCACTAACATAACACACTTATATCATAATGTACTATTTTTGGCACATAATGTTGTTTACCTCTGAGGTAAAGAATGTATGTTTTCTAGAGCAATTGTAATTATTTGGAGCAATTAATTTTTTTACTGTACCTCTTTCACACAACGCCGTCTAGTCCCAAGCTAAGCAGAGCTTTTGTTGTGAATACTAGAGAACTGATAAACAAACTTAAAAATTTCTAAATACATACATAGGTATATAGATCATAAATTACATCCAGACACAGAACAAATGATTATTCTCATCACACAAACATTTGTCCTGGGTGGGATTCGAACCTACGACCTCCAGCATAGCAGTCAGGCCCACTAACTACTAGACCAAAGTCAAAGTCAAGTCAAAGTCAAAATATTTTATTTCACATAGGCCTACATGGGCACTTATAAAACGTCAGAAGCTAGTGCACGGTTCCAAATTGGTCGTTTCCTATGGAGAAGAACCGGCAAGAAACTCCATGGTTACTCTTTTAAAAAAAAGTGGTAGGTGTTACAATATGATAATATGTAAGAACAGTGTATATACCTACTGTACACAAAAGCAAAAAATAAAAAAAGTAATTCAAATAAAAAAGTAATTTAAATAGGAAGTAATCTAAAGGTTTGTAAGGTATACAGTGTTCTCACATTCACATTACAAAACGAAAAAGAGGCTATATAAAAAAAATAACAAGAAAAATATAGATAATGGCAACTATCAATAAATTGTTAACAAAATAAATTATCAACGAGTTTAAGGTAGTTGAAGTCTCAAAAATTAAAAAAAAAAGTATTGCAAAAGCAATGTCGTATAGAAAAAAAATACAAATAAAAAATGTATATATATTAAAACAGAGGTGGAGCAGTTAACAGACACAATATTGGTGAGTTACCAGGGAGCCACATGTGCAGAGGTAGTCATTGCCAAACAAGCGTGTCTTCGACATAGTCTTTAACCTTATAATATGCTTTTTTGGTTAAGACACGCCTAATATGCGTTTTGAATTTTCCCTCACTAAGTTCGGTTACCGCATTTGGTAGCTTGTTGTAAAAGCATATGCTGTTTACTAGGAATGACTTGCTGGTCTTAGCTAATTTCGTGTTTACTACGTGTATTTTTGTTGTGGAAATCGCTTCTAATTTTAAAGAGTCCTAAGTTTTTACGAACATACAAAATGCATTCCGAGATATAAAGAGAAGGCAGAGTCAGAATATCGATTTCTTTGAATTTATTTCTGAGGGACTCGCGAGGACCCATCCTATAAATAGCCCGGATAGCTCTCTTTTGCAATATGAAAATTGAGTCTACATCAGCTGCAGATCCCCACAATAAAATGCCATAAGACATAATACTGTGGAAATAAGCATAGTAAACCAACCTAGCCGTAGCTACATCTGTCAATTGCCTTATTTTTCTAACTGCATATGCAGCTGAGCTTAATCTTCCCGAGAGAGTTCTAATGTAAGCGCCCCACTGCAGTTTAGAATCGATAGTCATACCCAAGAACACAGTGTCCGCAATAACATCAAGTTTTTTGTCATCAAGAATTAGACTGACGCCAACTTGGGGGACACTTGGTAGTGAAAACTTTATACATTTTTTCAACTTTATTACAACTTTATACAGACCAACAGGCCAGTCACAACACAACACCGCATGTAAATCGGAGGCATCAGTATATACCACAGAAATCTTTGATATAATCATTAATAGTTTTAAGAAGTACATACGTAGCCAATATTTGAGTACATAATGGCTCATTCACATAGCAGTTAATTGGTAATATAAACACATAATACGGTCGTTGATGTTGTTATAAAAAATTGCACAGATATTGATGTAGGCTTAATTTTTTAGGGTTCTGTGCCTCAAAAGGAAAAACCGACCCTTATCACTTTTCGCGCCGGGCTCTGGTTGAGGCCATGGTCCGGAGCGAGGAGGAATGGTAGGCGGTCGCCTCCTTTTGCGATGCAGTAATGCTAGCAAAGGAGGAGGCAGACCGCACTAGGCAACGGCGCCCTCGCCGCTGCCGCCGGGATTCCGATCCCGATTTCCAGCCACCGTAGACGCGGGCTCGCGGACGGCGAGCCATGGGTAGCTCGCTGTCCGATCGTCCGATAACTGTCCGGACCGAGCCCAAGACGTCGACGGCGCACACTGTTCCCGCACGCCTCAAGGAGTTGTCAGCAACTGCAGAGGCCCAGCTGGGTCGAAGCTTACTGGGGCCAGGGTTATCCAAAAGGAAACTCGTGCCTTGGTTTGAAGGCTAGAAGGAACGGGGTGGGTTTTTAGTCAGTAAGAGTCTGACACTATCTCCCGCTCCACCCAAGGGCGGGGGTTGTCATAAGATGATTTTTGTCCACCGTAAAAAGAAAAAAAAACCCTGTTTGAGGTTTTCTGCACCTGCAGCAGCCACCCCAGCACAGCGCGCCTAAATTAAATGAATTTTAATTTTAACGCACGTGGCAGTAAAATTTGAATCAAAAAATCTTATATTGCTAAATGTTTCATCGAGTATCTATTATATTATATGTATCACGTGCAGTCACGTTTTGTTAGAATACTAATACAGTGAAACCTGGTTAAGTGAGACATCAAGGGACCTGCAATGTCGTTTCACTTATAGAAGTATTCCACTTACCCAGTGTCTCAGATATACAGGTATAAATAAATATCTGTCTCATTTACAGAGGGTTTCATTAATAGAGGTGAGAATACAGGTTATTTCAGTTGAGAATGAGTAAACAAACAATGTTATCTCAGTTACAGCGGTTTATGCATATAAAATTTACTCGCTGTCTCAGCTATAGAGGTAACTATGATGATAAATCGAAAGAACAAATCCCAGATATAGAGGCTTACCTCGTCCCACTAACAGAGGTAATTCAGTGCCAAAGTGTTGGGACCTCAGCATGAGTTCCAGTTATGGAGGTTTCTCACTTATCCGGGTCCCACTTAACCAAGTTTCACTGTAATAAGGATATAAACCTATTTTTCCTCTAACCTAACCACAGCACTGGTCCTACCTAGTAAACGTAAGTAGGTAGGGACGTAGACTACCTAAATACGTCTTTACCAGGACAATTGAATTATTAAATTAATTAAACTTGCAAATATGCCTTTGTTATTTTGTATAAATAACAAAGGCATATTTGCTTTTGGTAACACAAAATATATAAGTACAGAAGACAATCTCATGTATATACTTAATTTTTTATACCTACGCTCGGTGGACGCACACTAATGAGCGTTTGAGCCGGAACTGTTCGACGAGCGGGCCGAGGCGCTTCGAGATATCGTGTCCGTGAGCGGTGTCTATGTGTGCGTTGCTCGAGCGCGCTTTGTATGTAGATTGACTTCTGTACCTTTATATTTTGTGACGACAATGAATTGGTATAAAACGTCCAGAATTTTAAATTTAAATTTAGTTTTCATACCATATTATTGAATACGGTTGTCAAAATGTGGCCGAATTTAGCCGTTATTTTGTTGTTGATCAGTTTTATAGGAGTCTCGTTGTCTGCACCAGATATTTCATCTGCATCGCATAACTGCATTGGTGGCATAAGGATGTTGGATGGTCGATGTCCGCCGACCACGGATCCACCACCATTGTAAGTTCCTATCGCATTATTTTAAGGCTACACAACATGGTTTTTGGTTTATGCGAAACCTGTATATAGAGGTACCAGGTAGGTGTGGTTCGCCACGATTATGGCGGTAAGTCCCTTCGTTGAGGCATGGCTGGAAAGACCTCACGGCGTCCTCACCGGACATGGCACGTTCGGGAGGTTCCCGTACCGGATTCAAGCGGAAGAGACGCCCGGGTGTCTCCACTGTGCGGAACGCCCGGACGACTCGGTGGAGCACACAGTCGAGGTGTTCCCTGCTTGGGCGGAGTATCCCCGTGCCCTCGTGGGGGCGATCGGCAGCGGAGACCTCTCGCGCTGGGCCTTGTGGCTGTGCGCGCTGGGCCTGTGTGTTGGCCAGTGGCAGGCGGTCGCCTCCTTCTGCGAAGCAGTAATGCTAGCAAAGGAGGAGGCCGACGGCATCAGGCAACCCGTCCTCACCGCCGCCGCCGGGATTCCGATCCCGATTTTCCGGCCACCGTAGACGCGGGCTCGCGGACGGCGAGCCATGGGTAGTTCGCTGTCCGTACGTCCGGTAACTGTCCGGACCGAGCACAAGACGTCAACGGCGCGCCGATGATTTTTGCCCACCAAAAAAAAAAGATAGATGTAGTTCCAATATTTTTTACACTATGATATATTTTTCCCAAAAGTATTTAAAAAGGTCACAAGTTGGAAACCACCGACACTAAGTACAACACCGGTGACGGCAGGTCATAGCGGGCATAAACAACAAAAACATAAACAAAACAACCCCTCAGTCGCCTGGATGGCCCAGTTACTACGTATTTTTGCTGACATAACAAGCTTATAACTTTGTGATTTTTCATGATACAGTTATGAAATTTTGTACATAGATTCTTTATATAAAAATGCTAGACACGTGTTTCGGGTTTCACATACTTATACTAAAAATAATTTGGTATACAACGTGTAACGTTAAATGCGCAAAACCTGAAAATAGTTTGATCGGAATAACGAGCAGAATCAATTAAACCACGATTTTAATAGATATAGGTAGTGTAATTATCAAAAAAAAAAAACATTAAAAATGTCGCCCTGTCTTTTTATGGGTAGGTCAAGCCATCACGTGCGCAAACCCGCCAAAATAGGTAAACAAACACAAATGGTTGTAGTTCAATCAAATTTTCTCATACACGGGATAATAAAAGTTCTTATTTCAATGCAGATATTAATTTTAAACAAAGCAAAACTGCATAAAACCTTAAAAAAAAATTAAATGTTTTTTTTTCACAGAATTTGTTCTTTTCAATCAAAAATCATTTAGGTGTCTGAGGTTTTGCGCATTTAACGTTACACATAGTATTAAACAAATTAACATTCCTACCCAACCTGTACTAATCAAATCCGCCTTAAAACATACAAGCGAGCATGTTCTTATGTTTCTACTACTCAGCTGAGAAGAGCAGAGAAATAGGGTAGTTTCCAGGGTCAAAATAACTACATTTTATTTAGTCCGTATCAGTTATAAAAAAATATTGGATACGTATTCTTTCTTTTTTCGATTAAACAAAAAATAACAAAGATATAGCCCATTAAAGTTACGTGTGACGCGCCGTGCGAAAAAATGCAGCATGGCGTGACGTTACACGTAACTTTAATGGGCTATATCTTCGCCATTTTTGGTTTAATTTACAAATAAAAAAATACGTGTCTCTTACTTTTTATAATCTAAAAGACGGACTAAGTACATTTTTAAAGGCAACTAGCCTACTATAATTTATTTTTATGCCCTTACAAAAAGGTTGTCCATCTGAGTCCGAGGGCTTGGAAAGCGTCAAGTGTTCATTCTTCAACCAATTAATTCTGACGTATGAACCTAAGACACAATCTCAGAAATACCTCATCACCTTCCTGCCCTTGTACCGTTATTTGGGGTCAGCACAACACGTTTTTTTCTTCCATTCTACTTTCAACCATCGATATGTTTTTCAAACCTAGCCGTTACCGAGGCTTCATAAAGACACTTTTCGGGCGCTTGGGCCTTAAGGTGCTACATCATGACTCACATTTTCACTGTTTTTCATACAACCGCTCATAACTGATTATGACGTTATTACACATTTTTCATTAAATATTTTGGATACACAGTATCTTATGGATATTATCTAGGTTTCTAAAGAAACCAATTCTAAATTTGTGTAAAACTAATCCAGTAAAAACATCTGAAAATGTCCTATTTTGTATGAATTTTGACACTTCATAATTTGCCTAAAAATTCAAAAAGTCAAAAAAGTAATCCCTAAGATTCTAAATGACGACAATTTTTTCCAAAAACTTTTAAGGGTTTAAAAAAACAGCTATTTCCTGGAGCAAGTTTTGTGAAATTTTCGAGTAAATCTCGGAATTACCGAATACCAACAGAGTTTTCAGGCGTTATCCCTCTTTTTTTGCGTTGCCTTTTCATCAAATATCGCGTTGGATTGCATTAAATGAAATAACAAGCTTTTAAACCATTTTCGATGTTTACGATAGGCGAGTGGAAAACGACCCTCTTAACTGTACCAAAGTTTTTAATCTTCTCTTTTTTTTTCAGTTTCGAGGCTGATTATGTACATTAGGCGGTGCGGTGATGTATATATGGCGGTGATCCTAAATATCATTTGTATATCAATTTTGTCTTCGATGAATTTTTGAATAAACTTTTTGGTACCGCAAGTAAATATGCTATTTTATTTTTTTCTGCACTGATCCTCTATTTAAAACATGTGTAAGTGTTCGTACACATAATATAATAATAATAATAATAATAATAATTTATTAGTAAGCAAGTTTAAGTTTTTACAATATATATGATTGGAGCCTCCTTTTAGGCAGGTAATGCCTGTGTTAGGGGACTCCCCTCTTCCGTAACAATAAGTATCATGAAGGCAAACAAGACATATTATAATTTTATAATTAATCTAAATCTATACAAATTAATCCAATCTAGAGTCTGCGAGTGTATGTGTGAGTGTATGTGAGTTAGAGTGTAGTGTGTATGTGTATTAATGTTTTAAAAATGTTTCAATGTCATCGTACGTAAGTGTTTTTATCCATTCCATAATCATTTTTTTAGAATCATAATAGTTTTTAGGGTAAATGTAAATATATTTATTGATTTTGTTGTAAAGCGCAGAAGATCGCTTTCCAAATTGCATACTGGCAAGTAAGGTCCTAGTTCTAGGGATATTTAAAATCATGTCCTTCCTTCTTTTTGATAATATGATTGGATCATAGGAAAGAGTCCTATGTTTTCTTAAAATAATTTGTATGATATACAGTTTCCTAACTGAAAGCAGGTTACTAAGCCTGAATAGATCTTCAGTAGAATATCTATTATTTTTAAAATACATGCACTTTATGAGCGCGCGTTGTGCCCGTTCCACCACCAGAAATTTAGTTTTTGCTGCACCACCCCAGACAGGTATGCAATAAGAGAGTACTGACTGGACTAGTGCAACATAAATCATCTTTAGTAAGTCCTTTTGATGACCTGAACTACCGTTTTTAATCTTGGGAACGACGTATCTAAGATTCTTGAACACCCAGCTCAATTTCCTGACTCTGTTTGCCATCTGCTCAATGTGCGGGTACCAAGATAATCCCTGGTCTACGATAACACCCAAATACTTGACATGCGGTACTTTATTAATATTTAAGCAGTCACAGGCGGACAGTTGAATGTTAGAGCAAGTGTGAATTTTTATGTTGAAATTTCCCTCTGGTTGTGTGCGTTGGGATACACTAAAGCATACATAATTGGTTTTCGTTATGTTTAAAGTAAGCAAGTTCTTTTTTAGCCACTTGGCAATTTTAGACAAGCCTAACTCAGCATTTACTTTAGCATGCTGCCAAGTATCACCAGTAAAAACCACAGCAGTATCATCCGCGTAACAGTAGACTTGTGCGTTATCAATATTGATGTTACAAAGGCTATTTATGTAAACAAGAAACAATGTAGGTCCCAATACGCTTCCTTGAGGGACGCCATATGACGTGCATGCGTCTTCGCTAGTATACTGGCCCACTCTGACTCTTTGTTTCCTGTTTTCGAGATAATCTTTGAGGAGATTAAGTGGCATTCCACGAACTCCTATACATTCCAGCTTTTGTACGAGTATTGGGACAGAGACAGTATCAAAGGCTTTTTTAAGGTCTAAAAATGCAGTCACACACTTTTTACCTTTGTCCAGCTGTTCAGTTATATAAGTGCTTAGAGCGATGACTGCATCTTCAGTGGAAGTTCCCCGACGAAAACCAAATTGTTTTTCAGATAATATGTTAAAGTCTTTTAAGTAAGCTAAAAGTCTAATATTAATAAGTTTTTCTATGATTTTAGATATTGATGGTAGTACAGAAATTGGTCTGTAGTTAGAAACTTCGTCTCTGTCCCCTCCCTTGTACACTGGTGTGATGATAGCCAGTTTCAAAGAAGTCGGGAAGATGCCGTCTTTAAAACAGAGATTAGCGAGATGAACAATAATGGGAACAACTTCTCTTCGTATATATTTCAAAAATGCAGTAGAAACATTATCCCAACCAGATGCACTGTCAGACTTAAGACTCATTAGTATATGATTGACTTCATCATTGTCAGTGTCTAACAATACAAAAGAGTTTGGCTGCGTGCGTTGTGAGCAAGACAAATCATTTTGGTCATAGTTTATAGCTGGTTGGATTTGATGAGCAAGATTCTTACCAATATTTGCGAAATAATCATTGAAAAAGGTGGCGCCACTGTGCCACTGTTTACATCGTGTCCACGTTAATTTGCTTTTTTTAAATAATAAAAGTGACTAAAAGTATTGTAACTGTGCTAAACATTTTATATAAAACTGAAATAGATATGAACAAGGTGAAGTACAAGGTGATTAGTGCGTAAAATTTAAAATATTCCAAAATACAAAAACTAACGGCAACAATTCATATCTGTGACACTAGACATTGTGCTCTAATACAAAGAAAAAAAAAAACAAAGTGCGTGGTAAAACTATAACACCATATACTTTATAACAAACGTCACGGTCTAAAAACAGTGAAATAAGTGATAACTTTGTGATAATAATTGCAAATCATCCTATTGAATATAGTGAATACAGCACCATCTATTAGAACATGTGCTAATTACAATACTATAATAACACAACTAATGGCATCTATCGAATAAAAACAGAAGTACTTTACGTTAGAAGGGGTTCGCAATTTAGCGGTAATCGTTAATGTGAGTTTAGCTAAGTAGCGGACGCCCCTGACCCATAATCATAAGAACCCTGGTTCAAATCCCGTGGCGGCGGAGTACTTTTTGAATTTATAAAAGTTCTCATCAATTATTTATCCCAACATGGAGGACTGCGAAAACATCAATACACAACAGCGACGAAGACTAAATTTCAATGTTAGCGAAATTGACATGGACGTTTCGTACCTAAGCCCGACAGATACGTCACAACTACCTCCAAACCACCAACTGTCCAAGAGTATAGACGGTACTTTGATCGATACTGTAACATACTCCGAAATGCTGGATAGAATATCAACAATAACTCAAGAACTCGCTTCTACACAGAGCGAATTAGAAAACGTCATATTAGAAAATAATGATTTGCGAACACAAAATAAACATCTCACTACACAAATCTCCGCTCTAAAGTCGCTATGTCACTCCACGACGATTCCTAATAACTCAAACAGTACGAAAAAGTTAACAAGACATTATATGTTGCCCCATAACAGCGACGTATCCTTTATTCCTTCATCACCAACCTCGACACCTAATATTAAGAGCAACCACAACTATATATCTGCAATTTTACATAAAAAGCTAAACGACTTGCAGAAACAGTTATATGAAGCAAGCATGGAGATAACAAGTCTAACAAAACAAATCGAAAAATTGCAAGTGAAACTGACAACGCCAAAGAAAACAAGTACTACACATACCCAGAAATTGCAGATAATACCTGCGGATAAAATCAAAAAGACAGAAAAACCTGCAGATTACAGAAAATTAGTTATCCTCGGAGCTCAACAATGTGTAGGCCTTGCCTCAGCTCTCTTGTATTCAAGAAAACGAACGCAATATGAGAAGTATGCAGTTATAAGCGAAACAAAGCCGAATGCGTTGAGCAGCGAGATAGTAAAAAACTATCGAAATATAAATCTAGCGACCAATGACAAGCTTTTAATTTCTCTTGGTGAAAATGACTACAACCAAAAATCAGTGGCTGCACAAATTCAAAAAATTTTAGAGTATTTCAGTGGCAACAAAATTATTGTACTAAACATAAATAAAAACAATTATCTAGATGTAAACAAACTAAATAATTCCATAATGAAAATATGTAAAAAATACAAAAATTGTTCCTATATAAATTGTAGTAATCTTAAACTTAATGATATTTGTAAAACCATTAACTATGCTATTGACTGTAATGACTATGATAGCAAATTTTTAAACTTTTCTGAAATTAAGAAGAGTATGAAAAATCGAAGCCAACAAAACAATACCTTAAATTTGAATCGCAGCTGTATACCTAAAAGGGGTACAATACCCTATTATTTTAAATCTCAGACTGTAGAAATTACTAAAAATAGAGCAGTACTAAAATCATTACCGAAAAAAATCGGGACTATTCCATACTATTTCCCCGTAATAAAAAAATGTCAAACTAGCCTAACATCTAAGGACAATAATCTTTTTCGTGTACAATAACCTACGTATACTACATCAAAATATAAATGGACTGCTGGCTAAGAGTGACATAATAACGGAATTTGTTGACACTCTTTCAAACAGTGGCAAATATGTACATGTCTTATGTTTTACAGAACACAATATGACGATGAGTGATGTTGATCTTTTGAACATTCCAAATTACACTTTAGCTACTTCCTTTACTAGACATAAACGGAATGGTGGGTCTTGTATATTAATTCACAACCATATTAGATATACAGAGATTGAGTTTGTTAAAGACTTAAGTGTCTGCAATGTTTTTGAATGCTGTGCGGTTGAGCTAACGGATCACAAAACTACAATAGTATGTATATATAGAGTGCCAGGATCAAACCAAATGGAAATATTTTTTGACAATTTAACTAATATATTAAGACAAATCTGCTATAGAAATAAACATAAAATTATAATTTGCGGTGACTTTAACATTGATATGTTACAAAAAACAAAGTATTCATCTCTATTTAAACGTCTCTTAAAAGAGTTTAATCTTAAAATCGAAATAAAAAAGCCCACTAGGCCCAGTAGTGGCACTTGCCTAGATAATATTTTTCATAATATACGGGGCTGTAATAGTGAGATACTAGAACTAGGGGTGTCTGACCATTTAGCGCAATTGATGCAGTTTCCTGTAAAACAAACGTGTGTATTGAAACATTATTATGTTCAAAAACGTGACTACAGCAAGGAAAACATGTGTCAGTTTAGGCAATGCATAGGTAGTTTGAGCTTTTCAGATATTTTTGAAGAAAATGACCCTAATGAAAAATTTAATGCGTTTTTTGATATATTCAAACTTTTTTACGACCTATGTTTTCCAATGGTAAGATGTAAAATATCGACAACTCATAGACCAAAGTGGATCACACCTGGCATTAAAGTTTGCAGCAAAAAGAGACGGACTTTGCTATGGAAATATAGGTTAAACCCAAACAAGGACACAAAAACTGCTTTATCTACATTTAGCGCCAGGTACCGCCGCGTAATCAAACAGACACAAAAAGCGCAAAACAGCTGCTACATAGAAACTAGCAACAATAAATCCAAAGCTACCTGGAAAATAATAAACAATTTGAAAGGTAACATACCGAAATCACATATTAACGCTATTGAGGTAAACAAGAAATGTATCACAAACCCTCAAAGTATTGCACAAAATTTTAATAATTACTTCATAGACCTAGTTCAATCTAATGTAAATTGTCCAATTTATAATAATACGAATGTTTTAAAATCCCACAAATCTATGTTCATGGAACCAATAGTCTCAAAAGAAATGATAAGTATAATAAATAATCTCAAAAATACAAATAGTACAGGATATGACGACATAAAGACCAGCGTGGTCAAATCAGTAGGACCTATTGTAGCACCAGTTTTGTGCGATATAATAAATGGTTGTATACACAATGGAGTTTTTCCAGAAGCTCTGAAAATCTCGATTATCAAGCCACTACACAAAAAAGATGATAAAACAAAAATGTGCAATTACAGACCTGTAGCGTTAATTCCAATATTTTCAAAAATTTTTGAGAAAGTAATTTATAATAGACTCAACAATTTCTTTGAAAAAAACAACATTTTTTGTAAGGAACAGATGGGATTCAGGCAGAACAAGACTATTAATATGGCAGTGTACAATTTCCTTCAAAAGATACACCATAACATGGACAATAGAAAGCCGGTTGTTGCAATGTATATGGACATGACGCGCGCTTTTGATTACGTTGACCATAAAATACTATTAAGAAAGCTCTATAGCTACGGTATTAGAGGTAATGTACTTGGGCTTATAAAATCGTACCTAGAAGGTAGAAAACAGTTTACTCAGATCAGACAAGTTAACATTAAGACAAAAACTGAAACAATATACTCCTCAAGTACGAGAACCATTTCGTATGGTGTTCCACAGGGTTCTGTGTTAGGTCCATTACTTTTTATTTGCTATATAAATGATTTTCCCAATGCAACCAGTCGTCAGATGTGCTTATTTGCAGATGATAGCACTATTGTTTTTGACAAGGGTAATTTTAAGGAAATTGAATTAGACATAAACACAAACCTGGTGTCTATCATAGAATGGTTGAATGCCAACAATCTAAAAATTAATTTGACTAAAACTAAAATAATGGACTTTAAACTTCGACAGAGAAAACCGACACAATACCAAATCAGGTACAAAGGAGACGCAATACTAGAATCGAACAGTACAAAGTTTTTAGGATTGCATATTGACAATGATATGACATGGAAAACTCAAATTGACAGTGTTTGTCTGAGACTTTGCCGATTCTCTTATGCACTTTATATGTTAGGTAAAATTGCAAATAAAAGTGCCCTCCTAACGGCATACCACGGGTATGTAGCCTCCACTTTAAGATATGGACTCATATTTTGGGGTAATGCTACAAATGTATCTTCCGTGCTTTTGGCACAAAAAAGATGCATCCGAGCCATCTGTAAGTTAAAAACAACAGATACATGTAAGCCGCACTTTAGGGATTTAAATATTCTGACAGTACCGTCGCTGTATGTCTATGAGGTTCTGATGTTTGTAAAAACGAATATACATTTGTTTAGTCATGTAGAAAGTCAACGTCGCTCAGATAAGTTAAAAACTATAGTCACCAAAACAGCTTTTGCTTATAAAAGTATTTATGCAATGGCACCTAAATTGTATAATAAATTACCTTGTGATATTAAAAATAGTAAGAATAATAATGAATTCAGAAGTAAGCTATTTAAGCTACTAAATGACAAGGTATATTATTCTGTCAAGGAGTATCTGGATGACAAATTTTAATGACAAGTTTTACAATTATTTATTTTATTTTTTATTTGTGTTTTTTTTTTTTTTATTTTTATTTCATCCTATTTTCATGACATTTTTTTTTTTTTTGTTTTTCATAATTTGACATGCATGTACTTTTATCTTTGACATTGTTAATTCTTATATATAAACGACATGGATAAATACTGGAGACTAACTTCATAAGACTGATTTTGTATGCCTATCGGCGGGACATGGTTTGTACAAAAATATTGGAAAACCACCTGTAATCACCTATGTTCACAAAACGAATAAATGAATTTGAATTTGAAATTTGAATTTGATATAATTAACTGATTCTAAATGAGTTGATTTTATATTGAGTAAGTCAGTATTACAATTATTAGATTTATTTGCGTAAGTTATAGTTTTTATGTTCTTCCAGAGTAATTTGTTGTTATCTATAGATCTTGCAATTAGTTCACTTTCATATTTCCTTTTTAATTTTTTGATAAGCTTATTACAATGATTTCTATATCTAATATATGTTATTTTTAATATATCATTATGTGGTTCTCTTTTATTATCTTTTTGTAGCTTATTACATTCGTTCATGTCAAACTAGATTCGATTTTCGTCAATAGATGGCGTTGTTAGTTTTGTGTCGAATCCTGAATGGCGGTGTTAAGATTCTCCGCCGTTTAGCTAGGTCAAAATTTTTGTATTTTTTTTGTGTGAGCAGCAAGCACTGTTGATGTTATATTATACGCGCTTAATATAAAGTCCAGTGTTTAATTTGTCACCCTCTCCAAGTCGACCTTCGTAGATGGTCCTTCGAGCCGGATGTGGTCGGGAGTGTTTGTGGTGGTTCAAATATTCCCGGGAAAAGAATGCCTGGAAGAAGTTGGGGGAGGCCTTTGCCCAGCAGTGGGACAGTCTAGGCTAATAAAAAATAAAAAAAGCAAACATTATGTACCAAGCCTCTTACCAGAATATAATGTTATTCTCTAAATAATATTTTTTAAATAAAAAAAGCAAAAAAACGGAACCCGGATCACTTTGTGGTCCTGTCTAGAGGTTAGTGCGAGTTAGATCGCGCTATGGGAACACTTTTTGGTAATAAAGACAGGAGCGCGTTTTCCTATAGCCCATTTATTAATTACATCGAACACGGAGACATTGGCACCATATCTGAGGTGTGTGCATACTGTCACGCGCGTAAGTGGAAGGGAGAGATCTGGAACGTCTCGAATCGTCTCGCACATCACGTTGTTTTCCCGTCCCCGGATTCTTAGAATTCGACATCAGACGTTTTATATCTTCGATTTTGAAGACCCCGTTGTTGCTGGCAGAAGCAACAGGAGTCGCGTACGAAGTCGTGGGCAGAAGCTAGTCTATAATATAAATGTATTTAGAAATATATAAGTATGTCTATCAGTTGTCTAGTACTCATAACATAAGCTCCGCTTAGCTTGAGACAAGACGACGTTGTGTGATAGTTGTGGATTATTTATCTCGGGAACGCGTTGAAACCAAAAGTATATACTCAGGTCTGCGGTTTTTGAAGCTTCGAAAAATCTAATTTTTAAGTTAACGAAAAATAAGTTGCAAAAAACGTGTATTTTGATTTTGACACTATCAAAGGAAAAAAAAATCATAGGGCGTTTCCTGTTGACCTAAAATCCTGAAATTTGACATGAAGCAAAGTCTCATAGCACAAGTATAGGAAAAAAACTAATAAATCTGGTTGTAGTTTCGTTATCATAGGTAAGTTTGTACAGAACCCTCAGTTTGCCAGACCGACTCGCACTTCCCCGGTTTTGTTTTCAGTCAGACTATTTTTAGCACAGTTATGGCCGCTTGCCTCGTTGGTGTAATGGTCGCTACCGCAACCAATGCGTTCAAGGTCCTTTGTTTGATTACTGGGTTGGTCAGAGATAAAAGGGATTTGGTTTTATTTTAAGTACATTTAAAGTTCGGGATATTTAAGCAGATTTAATGCAGCAAGACATTCTCTACCAGCTAACAGCATTTTGTCTACACTTATATAACACTAGCTGCTCCCAGCGGCTTCGCCCGCGTTATAGTAGAAAACTGTCCCAAGGGAACATACTTCCAGGATAAAAAATATCCTGTCCTATTTCAGGACATGCTCTATCCGTGTACCAAATTTCATCAAAATCGGTTTTGCCATTTAGGCTTTGTTTGGGAACATGCATGTTCATCCCAAATACGCTCACCAAAATTTAAGTTCAAAAAATTGTTATTAGTTCACATTGCCTAACTAGATGGCGTTGACATCGATTTAGAAGTCGATGTTAAGATTCTCCGCCATTTAGTTAGGGTCCTGTCGATAAAGATCAATATGTGTGAATAAAATTAGATCAGTATTCGGTTGTTTCAATTTCAACCTTACTTCGATATTATCTACCAAGTTCAAATAGTACTTGTGGACCATCCGCCGCGTTCGGTACTCAACATTGGTCCTACGAACCGGATAAATAACCGTTTTTTGAGTTAACGCGCGGCCCGGTCCGCTTGCCCGTGTACTCGCAGTGGATCGCTGCAGAAAGAGTACTCGGTCCCCCGCATCGGCAGCGACAGCTCTGTCCAGTGTTGTGGACGAGCTCGGCAGCAGCGGCAGGAAAGTGGTGACCAGAGGGCGCCACTTGCAGATCCAGATCAAACGGAAGGTGATCGTATACGACACCCCCGCAGTTCAACGTGTCGTCACAAGGAGGACGTCACACCCCCCAGTTCAACGTGACATTAGAAGACTGACGTCGCATCCAAAGGTTCAACGTGTCGCCACCAGGGAGCGCCAGAAACATCGTGTCACAGTATATCGTGTTGTGAGTAAAGTGCAAATTGTGAGTACATTTTAATTCATAGACAAAGGAAGTTAAACAATTTTGAACTTTATTTCTGTTAAGAGTTTAACTTAGAAATTTTTGAAGAATTTTGGACTTATAGAATTTTAAGTAAATTTTAAGACTTTCGAATATTAGAATATTTCCGCTTAGATTTGTTTTGTGTGCATGTTAGTTAAGGACTTAGAATAGTTTCTAAAAAAACGACGGAACGGGGAACCTATGCCCGATTTCCGACAGGATATTATTTATATTTAAAAACACTTGCAAAATTTTGCGCAACTTTTTAGGACATAGAATAGTTTAATCAATACTGGACTTGTATTTATTTCAAGCAGGTTTGCTTACACAACAAACATAGTTTTAAAATATTTGTTTGTTTAGTTATATTTGAAGTTTCAAATTAATATATACACTTAAATTGGGTTTATTTAAATTGTTTTCTGGTTAGGAAGTGTGTCAAAGATGGAGGGATTAATGAACGTACTAAAAGGTTTTCAAAATGTAATTACTAAAGGATTAGCAAACTTCAAAAAGAGTCCTAAAGAACGATTAACGATCGAATACATTGAGACAAGACAAGAGTTGTTAGAAAAAGATTGGGATTCGTTTAAAGAAACCAAAACGAAAATTTATGTAAACATTAAATTAGACGATAATATAGAGGAAAAGGTTGTTGACATTTATGATGCAACCGAAGACACTTATATAATGTATAAAAGTTTGTTAAAAACAACACTTAATAAAATTAGGCCAAGGGAACCAGTACAACCCAGTGATCATTCTTCTAACAGTTCATTTAAATCAGCTTGTTCATTTGTTAAATTACCAAAGATCACCATTCCAATGTTCTCAGGAAAGTATGCAGAATGGACAACGTTTCGTGATCTGTTTATATCACTAGTCCATAAAAATGATTCATTAGATAATGTACAAAAGCTACACTATTTAAAAAGTCATCTTTCGGGTGAAGCTGATCAATTAATACGGAATACACCAATAACCGATGCAAATTATAGTCAATGCTGGGATTTATTAGACAAGAGGTATAGCAACAAAAGATATCTCGCCAATTGCATATTAAAAAGGTTATTTGGGATAAAACGTATGCAAACTGAGTCAGCAACTGCATTAAAAGAACTTTTAGATACCACCAGTGATTGTTTAAACGCATTGTCAAATTTAGGCATAAATGTGAGTACGTGGGATGTTATCATTATACACATCGTGACGTTTAAATTAGATGTTGAAACGCGTAAACAATGGGAAATAAGCGTTAGCGCTAGCATTTCCAATGATTTTCCTACCATTGATCAATTCAAATTATTCTTGGAACAACGTTTCCGCGCATTTGAGTGCATCGAACCAAAAAAGGGTTCAGTTCACCAGGTCAGCAATAACAGTTCAAACCATACGCCTAAGACAATGCTTGCCACAAACTCATCATCACACATGAAATGCGAATTCTGTTCTGAAGCCCACAAACTTTGTTTTTGTAAAAGGTTTGCAAAACAGTCGCTTGATGCTAGACGTGAATTTGTTCGTAAAAATAGAATATGCTTTAACTGCTTAGGTAGCAACCACACAGTTACAAGCTGTAAAAAGGACACTAGTTGTAAAGTTTGCCAAAAGCGCCACCATTCACTGTTACATATTAACCAAGACCAAAACCCAGAAGCAATGCCAGCTGCTGATAGTGTTAGTCCTTCGACTAGTGCTAATCAGATAGTCGCTTGCTTGTCAACAGGGAAGGTACCCAAACCCAGACAAGTTTTATTAGCCACTGCGCTAATAAAAGCCGAGTCAAACACGGGTGGATACCAAACAGTACGAGCCTTACTCGACCAAGGTTCGCAGGCTTGTTTCGTTACAGAAGCAGCAGTTCAACTTCTCAACCTGAAAAAGATTCCAGTTAAAGGGTGTGTTTTAGGGTTAGGAGACAATAGGTCAACCATGACAAAATATATGGTACAAATAACGATAAAGTCTCGAGTCGAAATAAGTTTTAAGATTACGTTTAATGCTTACGTTTTAAGCAAGATCACCTCTTACTTACCAGAGCGAAGCTTAAACACAGATGCTTTTGACTGGTTAAAGGTCAACAATCTATGTTTAGCAGATTCAGAATTCAACACACCCAACAAAATCGACATTCTGTTGGGTGCTGACGTTTATAGCTGTATCATTAAAGAAGGTTTAGTTAAGAGTCCTTCTGGTACTCTCATAGCACAGAGTACTAGACTAGGTTGGGTCCTGTCAGGTGCAGTTGGCCCTAAAAGTAAAAGTACAAATAAAATTAGCGTAATGCATGGCATGGTGCACGTAGATGATATTTTAAAGAAATTTTGGGAAATTGAAGAGCATATTAGTACTAAAAAAATATTTACACCAGAGGAGAAGAAATGCGAAGAGCTTTATAGTGAGACTACTAAGAGAGATAGCGATGGTAGATATATAGTCAGGTTACCTTTTCGAGACGAAGATCCTCCTTGCAAGTCTGGAAATTCACGTGGCATAGCTAAATCAAGATTTCTAGCACTAGAGAGAAGATTAGCAAAGAACGAAGATTTAAAAGAAAAATACACAGAAGTAATAAATGAATATTTACAGTTAGGTCATATGAGGCACGTGAAGAAAGATGATAGCAAAAAGGAAGAAGCAGTGTATTTACCACATCACGCAGTCATTAGGGAAGACAAGACCACAACTAAAGTGCGTGTTGTTTTCAACGCCTCTGAAAGGAACAACAAAGGAGTATCACTAAATGACACGCTCATGGTTGGTCCAACACTGCAGGCTGATTTACGTCACACGGTTTTAAAATGGAGAGTACATGCTATAGGACTTGTAGCGGACATAATTAAAATGTATCGCCAAGTGAAGGTAGCAGAAGAAGATGCTATGTTCCAAAGAATACTGTGGCGTGACAGTCCGGACAAAGAGATACAAGATTACGAGCTTATGACTGTGACTTTTGGAACAGCTTCCGCACCGTACCAAGCAGTCAAAACTTTACGTCAGATCGCTGTTGATGAAGGTAAACACTACCCGCTAGCTGCAGATAAGGTTTTAAATTGCTTCTACATGGACGATTTAATGACAGGATGCAACAGTGTAGAAGAAGGTATTAAAATATATAAGGAAATGATAGCATTATTAGGAAAAGGTGGATTTATATTACAAAAATGGAATAGTAATAGTCAAGAAATACTTAAGAGAATAAAAACAATTGAAAACAAGGTAGTTAAAGTACAACCAGATGAAACAAGAACAAATAGAAACAAGGACAAAATAATAGAAACACAGAACAATGAATTAGAAAAGATAGATCAAAAAGAAGAGAAAGGGTTAGAAATCAAATTAGATAGTACAATAAAAATTTTGGGACTTACCTGGAACCGCAACGAAGATACCTTCCAGTACTCGGTGAAACTTTCGCCTCTGACGACTGCACCTGTAACTAAAAGGACAATTATTTCGGACATAGCCCGATTGTTCGACCCACTAGGTTGGTTAGCTCCTAGTGTGGTTTTAGCAAAAACATTCATCCAAAAATTATGGCTTGCAGGTGTTAGTTGGGATGAAGAACTGAACATGGAGTTAATAAACGAATGGAGTTCTTACCGTAAAGAGTTGTCACTACTTAGCAAAGTTCGGATACCTCGTTGGCTTGGAACTAAGTCGCACGATGATCTTGAGCTGCATGGCTTCAGTGACGCCTCCAAAACCGCGTACTCAGCCGTGATTTACTTGCGGCTAGTAGATGTTGTAGGTAATGTTCATATTTCGTTGTTGGTTGCAAAAACTAGAGTAGCCCCCGTCAAGCAAATTAGTATACCTCGCTTAGAGTTGTGTGGAGCAGTTCTCCTGTCAAATCTCCTAATAGAAATAGCAGATGTCATGAATATTTCTAGGGATAAAATCAAGGCCTGGACAGACTCCACTGTCGTGTTGGCTTGGCTTAACAGCCATCCAAGCAGATGGAAGACGTTTGTGGCCAATCGCACCTCGGAAATATTGACCACGATGAAGGCATCTCAGTGGTTTCATGTGAAAACCAAGGACAATCCAGCAGACTGCGCCTCACGAGGTATCTTACCTAGTGCATTGATAGATAATCATTTATGGTTTTCCGGACCATCATTTCTAACTGAGAAAACAATAGTTTATAAAAGGCCAAATGACTTGAATATCGACTTAGAGCAAACAACAAAAACACATATTGCTGTAGTGCCAGAGCTTTCAATGTTCAAGCGGTATTCGTCATTACAAAAATTAGTTAGGGTAATCGCATATTGCAGACGGTTTTTAAGGAATAACACTTTTACACATAGTTATTTACAAAAGTTAGAACTAGAAGCAGCGTTAGAATGTTGTATAAGACAAACACAAAAGGATATATTTACAGTAGAATATTTACAATTACAGGACAAAGGTTATTTACATTTAAAATCCAGTAAGCTCAACTCACTTTGTCCATATCTGGACGACAGAGGCCTTATAAGAGTTCGAGGTAGACTTGAGAAAGCTCCTTTGAGTGAAGACATAAAGCACCCGATAGTATTACCAAACTCCTGTCATCTGACAAACCTTATAGTGGCAGATGCCCACTTAAAAACTCTGCACGGAGGTCCGCAGCTAATGTCAAATTATTTAAGAACAGCTTACTGGGTCATAGGAGTCAGGAACCTAGTCAAACACCATGTACGAAAATGTGTAACATGCGCTAAACATCGCGCTAGTATCAAGAACCAAATGATGGGTTCGCTTCCAACGGTTAGGTGTTCTCCAACGCGACCGTTTCTAAACAGCGGTGTTGATTATGCTGGCCCTATTAATATTAGGACAACGAAAGGTCGTGGGCACCGTTCGTACAAGGGCTACATATGTTTGTTTGTGTGTATGTCCACCCGTGCAATACATTTAGAAGTCGTCAGTGACATGAGCACACAAGCTTTTTTAGCCGCCTTCAGGCGTTTTGTGTCTAGGCGAGGTCATTGCGCCAAAATATGGAGCGACAATGGCACTACATTTGTAGGTGCCTCCCGGGAATTGCAACATTTGGCATCCATTCAGGCAGCAATAGCAGAACAACTCGAGGCCAATGGTACTGAGTGGCACTTCATTCCCCCACATAGCCCTAATTTTGGTGGACTTTGGGAAGCAGGTGTGAAGTCCACAAAGTTTCACCTCAAACGGGTCATTGGTGATGCTACTTTGACGTATGAGGAAATGAGCACACTCCTCTACCAAGTAGAAGCTTGTTTAAATTCACGTCCTATGAGCGTCATTAATGTTACTGATCCTGGTGAATTGATACCGTTAACTCCTGGACATTTTCTAATTGGAGAACCAATAGTAAATGTACCAGATAATAAATATGAAAGTAGTAATGTTAGTTATTTGTCACGGTGGCAATTTATTCAACGAATGCTGCAATCATTTTGGAAACGCTGGTCCCAGGAATATTTGTCTAATCTCATGAACCGGTACAAATGGTCTTATAAAATTCCTGAGCCAAATATTGGAGACATTGTGTTGGTGAAGGAAGACGATTTGCCGCCAAGTCGTTGGATGTTAGGTCGCGTAGTAGAGAAGCATCCCGGTGCCGATAACATCACCCGTGTAGTCACATTACGCACTAAATCCTCTACTATTAAGAGGCCAACCTCCAAACTTTGTATTTTACCAGTGGCAGATCACTGAATCAAAGTATGTTTGTAATGTCATATTGTTATTTTAGAATAAGTTCCGAATGTTATAAGTTTAGTTTATGTTTTTTAGATATTAAGATTTATTGTACTACAATTTCTTAATTTAAGACTAGATCAAACCTGAGATCAAATGTATGTCAGATTCAGGATTTATTTCAAGAAGGACATTTCTTCAGTAACGTCCTTGGTGGGCGGTATGTTTGGGAACATGCATGTTCATCCCAAATACGCTCACCAAAATTTAAGTTCAAAAAATTGTTATTAGTTCACATTGCCTAACTAGATGGCGTTGACATCGATTTAGAAGTCGATGTTAAGATTCTCCGCCATTTAGTTAGGGTCCTGTCGATAAAGATCAATATGTGTGAATAAAATTAGATCAGTATTCGGTTGTTTCAATTTCAACCTTACTTCGATATTATCTACCAAGTTCAAATAGTACTTGTGGACCATCCGCCGCGTTCGGTACTCAACAGGCTTGAAGACGTAACAAACAAACTCACTTTCGCTTTTACTATATAATATTAGTAAGGATAATAATAATATAATATAAGTAGGTAAAGTTTATTTTGTTTGTAAGAGGTTTTTCCTTCTCAAAAACCCGCTCTTATCTCACCGCTTTTAGGCAAGCAATAGACTGTTTTCCGCACTAGTGCAGAAAAGTACGCGTGATCTCCCTCGCCAAAATGTTATTAAACATGTATCGTGTCAGGATGGGCGCGCGACCACCCCTACGAGTCGCCCTTCAACCCCTGTATATTTATTTCTTCGTAAGTGTATTGAAAGAAGTGGTTTGATACACGTGCAAAGTCCCTTTTTCAACTTAAGCATAACTAGCGAAATGAGGATCGACCTCATCCTAAACGTTTATATTGATAAAACAGGCATGATCTTAGGTATGTTATGTTCTTTGAAAATATCTACACCATCTATCTATAAGTAGGTACAGCTTTCAACGCTGAACTACTTTCAAAATTATTTTGAAATTAATTGTTCACAGTTTCGCACCATGAATCTATATCACTCCTACACGACATAAGTCACCTCAAGCCAAAGCTATCAGGGATTATAAATCTTATCTTCTAAGCAAAGAGTCCATTTTACCTTGCCTCCACAAATCTTTTACGACCTTTTGAGAAGAATACGTCATGCTGAAATCAACTTAATAAAGATGAAAATAAGGTCGAAATTCGTGTATCTATTTGGATTTAGTATTTCTCTATCCTATCCTCAAATGTCGTGACAAATGCAACCTGTCGCAGTATTTATTACAAATTCAGAATTTATAACATACTAGTTGTATACTGGTACTTCACTCGCTTGAACTATGCGATAATTATAACGTTAATTAGGAATATATTTCAAGTAATTAAATAATTGTTGATATCGCTCGCAGTCCGAAATTCCTTAAGAAATCCCGCCTCCGTTTTTGCTCCCACTAGTTTTAACGAAGGTTCAATAAATAAAATCGACTCTAAATAGCAGAAACATGATTACCAAATAATGTAGAAATATAATCGTTAATTTGAGGTTTCAATTGTTTATTCTCACATCAAGATAATTATTTATTTTTCATAGTTATCGAAGAAAAGATGGATGGATTGTGTGAGGAGTGATATGAAAGAAAAGGGAGTTAGTGATAGCGTGACGAGTGACAGGACAGAATGGAAGAAAAGAACGTGTTGCGCCGACCCCAAATAATATGAGATAAGGGCAGGAAGAAGAAGATTTATTTTTCATAGTATTTATTTATTTTTTAAATAAACATTTTTTTCGATGGGGAAAATCATCTAATTACATTCCCCGCTCTTGGGCGGAGCGGGAGATAGTGGCAGTCTTTTACTGACTAAAAACCCACTCCTGTTCCTTCGATGCCTTTCGTACCGAGGGCTGAGCTAACTTTCGGACTAACCCTAGCCCCAGTAGGTATGCTTCGACCCAACTGGTTCCCTGCCGTTGCTGATAACGTCTTGAGGCGCGCAGGAACAGTGCGCGCTATCGACGACTTGGGCTCGGTCAAAGTTTAATTTTACATATATTTTTGTTTGTAGGTTTTTTCTTCTCAAAAACCCGCTATTATTCCACCGCTTTTAGGCAAGCAATAGACTGTTTTCCGCACTAGTGCAGAAAAGTCCGTGTGATCTCCCTCGCCAAAATATTATTAAGGGCAGGCAGTTACTGGACAGTCGGACAGCGAGCTACCCACTGCTCGCCGTCAGCAAGCAACCAGCTATGCTGCCCATCCTGCATAACCACCAGAAGTTTTCAGGATCTATACGAAGCCAATAATAGATAAGGCTGTACCGGTTGCCAAATATTAGGTGAAAAGAAAAATTTGTTTGAGTGTGAAATAAATTACACAAAGCACAGGCGCATTACTTTGTGTAATTTATTGTTGGGTTCAAACCCGCGAGTCGAGGCCATTACCACTCGGCCACCACTGCTCACCAATCCAAGGTATCTTTTTTAATTTTCGACTCCGCTTTGGCTAAGAAGGCCTGCGTAACATCACTACCATATGTAACAGCTGAATTACGCGAATTACTCCACGGAACCTAGCAATTGCACTTAGTCAGAAAAAAATTCAATCTATCTAGACTGGTCTCCAAACTCCAAATTAAAATGATTGTACCGTACCCTACCAAACCATTTGGTATAACTTAAACAGATAGATATAAATAATAAAATAATATTCCACAACTATCACACAACGCTGTCTAGTCTCAAGCTAAGCAGAGCTTGTGTTATGGGTACTAGACAACTGATTATATACTTATATATTTCTAAATACATATATAATATAGATAAATTACACCCAGACACAGAACAATTCCTTGGTGGGAATCGAACCCACAACCTCCGGCACAGCAGTCAGGGTCTCTAACCATTAAACCAACAGGCCAGCAAAAATATAATATCGTTTAAAAGTATCCTTCACCTATATAGAATAACGACGAGCAATGGTAAACAAAAAACATACTTTACATCTTTATTTAGTACTTAAAAAAATATGTTTTTTCACACCACCTGCTCGAAAACGTCAAATTATATGTCAAGCAACCTTAACCTAAAGTGAGTCATTAGTGACCGGGGCATAGAAATATAGGTATTATATCTATGGGCCGGGGGCACAGCCGGTCAATAATGTTGTACTGGATTTCATTATGACCCGCTGGTCAATAATGTGACTATTATTTTCTCACAGTAGGTGTAAAAAGTAGAGTATCCTCCTCTGGGCTAAAGGTGTCTTTGCCTTGGGCTAGCTTGAATCCCTCGCTGCATTCAGGATTCTTGCATTAACTCCCTCGCTTTGCTCGTGAGTTAAATCCCGAATCCTTCATTGCGCTCGAGATTCAATATGACGCCCGTGACATAAGACACAACTTTAGCCCCTCGGTGCATAATCTACTATTAGTGTATTTTCATCTGTTTGTGTTTATCTGTGCCCCCTTCCCCCTTAGACTTTCTATATCTGCGTGATTGATCTTATCGATGTTCGTTTATTTAACCTCGACATGGTGAGAGACCTTTGCCCTGCAGTAGACCAGTTACCGGCTAATATTGTTTATAGATTGATAAATATCTACTTAGACTAATAATACCTAGTAACTGGGTAGATGGATACCCATTCCGATAATAATAATAATTATAATATTCCACAACTATCACCCAACGCTGTCTAGTCCCAAGCTAAGCAGAGCTTGTGTTATGGGTACTAGACAACTGATAAACATACTTATATATTTCTAAATACATACATATTATAATTATAGATAAATTACGCCCCGACACAGAACAAATGATCAAGCTCATCACATAAACATTTGTCCTGGATGGGAATCGAACCCACGACCTCCGGTATAGCAGTCAGGGCCACTAACCACTAGACCAACAGGCCAGTCGTCAACATACACTAAGTCGCCATGACAAGGAAGAAATGGGTCGATTTTTTTATTTTATTGATATAAACCAGTGCCAACTGCGATCCCACCTGATGGTAAGCAGTGATGCAATCGTTGATAGTGAGGTGCTTTAGTTTAATAACAGTCTCATCATCTTCCTGCCATTGTCCCGTTTTATTTGGGATCAGCGCAACACGTTTTTTTCTTTCATTCTGTCCTGTCACTCGTCACGCTATCACTAACTCCCTTATCTTTCATATCACTTCTCACACAATCCATCCATCTTTTCTTTAGCCTCCCTCTCCCTCTCCATCCATTCACATGTACCTAAACTCATAACTCTTTTAGCAACATGCGTTTCATCCCTCCTCTTTACATGACCATACCAAGACAAACGGTTTCCTTTCAACATTTCAGTCACAGTTTATTAAGAGTCTCTCTAAACTTAAGACAACAAAATTATAGTAATCGGTTCCGCTCCTTTGACAAGCCGAAACCCTTAGTTCGGACCGTAGAAACGCTAACAACGTAAGAAACTATCCTTACATTGCTAATGACTCTACTAATCAAAGAAAATGTTTGCGCAATATTCAACTATGGATTGGTATAGCCGTGCCCTCGTGAGGGCAATCGGCGGCGGCGACCGTTCGGACCTTGGTACAGGCTGGTCCGGAGCGAGGAGGAGTCGCAGGCGGTCGCCTCCTTCCGCGAAGCAGTAATGCTAGCAAAGAAGTAGACCGACCGTATCAGGCAACGGCGCGCACAGCGCCCCAACCGCCGCCGGTATTACGATCCTGATTTCCGGTCACCGCAGGCGCGGGCTGGCGGACAGCGAGCAAAGGGTAGCTCGCTGTCCGACCGTCCGGTAACTGTCCGAACCGAGCCCAAGTCGTCGACGGCGCGCACTGTTTCCGCGCGCCTCAAGGAGTTGTCAGCTACGGCTGGGTCGAAGCTTACTGGGGCCAGGGTTAGCTCCGAAAAGTATCTCAGCCCCCGGTACAAAAGGCAACGAAGGAACTGAAGTGGGTTTTTAGTCAGTAAACGTCTGACACTGTCTCATGATGATGGGATGTCATTAGATGATTATCCCACCAAAAAAATATGGATGGTAACATGGTATTTTGCGGGCTATAATTTGTCGGATACATACTTGACACCCTGCAGTATATGACGGATCTCATTGGAGCTGTTTAGGATTAGGAAACAGAAAAAAAACTCGTAAGTGGAAAGGAACTGCACTAAACCGAGTTCAAAATTTTAGTGCATCGGAAAACCAGACGGGGTGGTACGATGGACAGGAGTTAGTTGGCGGAATCAAGTCATGTCGCTCCTGGTCCTGGAAAGCACAGAGCAACTGAAGCACGCAGGTGCAGTTTTACTTAGTAACAGTCTAACACGTCCTCCCGCTCCTTCCAACTTAAAAAAATATCCTTGAACAAGAGTCCTTCTCGTCGTGCCTTCTCTGCTGTGGGCTAGCAACAGACTGATATTGCACTAGTGTAATAGTTATTGTATATGTTTAATGTTCGTAGCTTGTAAAACATGAGTGATTTAGCTCAATTTGAAGTCGAGCGCACCCTCCTTTATGGTTTTTAGGCGAACGTAGCTCAAACGACGGGTAAAGTGCTCTACTTACTTTGGATTAAACAAAGTGACATTCTATCGGTGATAGCGATTGTAAATTTTTACGACACGTTTGGTTCAGTGGTTGAGCGATTGGCTGCTGCGCTGCGTGTCACCGGTTCGAATACCTCTTTTAACAAATATTTGTTCTCAGTAGTCGCCCTACAACGTCCTTTTAGGAAAAAAAAATGATGACAAAAAAATGTTTTGAAGAAGAAACTGACTCACTCATCTATCAACGCACTGCCGAAACTACTGGGTCTAGGAGTGTAAAATTTTACTCAAGGCTTCATTTTTGTAGGCAAAAAGGAGTTTTTGAAAATTTCACCTTTAAAGGAGTGCAGAGGGGGTGCATGCAAACCTTTATTCCTTAGACATATATTTAAAACTTAGCATGAATATATAAAAAGTTTTCATTATTCGCTTTTTAAAACTACCCCTATAAAATGTTTTAGGGGGTGTTAAAATGTTATGGGAGAATCCTTCAGTAAATAAACTTGAAACTTTGTACAAATTCTAATCATATAGACGGTCTTTATTGCTTTTTCAAAACTGCCCTCGAAATACGGTGTAAGATATGTTAAATGTTTTTATGAAGAACTTACGAATTTTTCGGTTAAGTGCTAGTTACTAATAAATCTAGGTATGTACTAGATTTTAGCAAATTGGGATAAAAAATATACCTGGAACACTCTTGTCACTATAGGGTTTATTGTTAAGCATTAGGTACCTTTGTATTCTTTTATCTGTATTTGTCCATTTCATTTTTTTTTTGTGTTTGTGTGTGTACATAAATGAATAAATAAATAAACCTAATCTAATTTCGCCAAGTCCGTTCCATCATCGGACCACAAGACGTACAGCGTTGCGTCACCGGTACATGGTAGACATTCCACCCATTCGCACAAAGCGTTTTGGGAACACATTTATTATGCGTACAGCCAAGGAGTGGAATTCCCTGCCTAAGTCTGTGTTTCCTGATAGCTACAACTTAGGGGTCTTTAAGTCAAGAGTGAATAGGTTACTTCTAGGCAAGCGTGTTCCGTCGTCCACATCATCGCTTACCATCAGGTGAGATAGCGGTTAAACGCAAGCCTATCAAAAACATAAAAAAAAAAACGTAATTCTGGGTTACGCTTACATTTGTACGTAAGCTTATCTAGTTTATCTTTATATTATATCGAAACTCAAAAATATGTACAAAAAAAAAATATTTGCAAAATAATCTTTTATCAAAAAATCAAGTAACAACAAGTTCAATGTTAAATCTATATCATTATGAAAAGTAAACAAAATCGATCTTTGCGTGCCATGACATTGACCCTACTAATTCACAATAAAGTAGAGCAACATTCTAACCATCCCACTGAGCAGATGCGCCAATCTCCACGCACACATATACGAAACATCTATGTACGGAGTTAAGATGTACATACATTACATGTAGTAAGTAATCACTTACATTATGGTATATAAGCGGATGGGATCCAATACGGATTATCATTCGTGCAACATCGCCCATTCTCGTGCGGTGTTCCAAATTTAAATATTTTCGAAAATAACCGTTGAGTGAACTGTTGTGAAGGTTTGATTTTGTTTTTATTTTAAAATAAATAACTTATTTAGGTTAAACATATAGTTTACTAGCCTTTGCCCGCGGCTTCACCCGCGTACATAATCCCAGGATAAAAAGTATTCTATGTGTTATTCTGGGTACCTAACTAGTAGACCATATGTCTACTCGTGTACAAGTTTCATCGAGATCCGTTCAGTAGTTTTTGCGTGAAAGAGTAACAAACATCCATACATCCATCCATACAAACTTTCGCATTTATAATATTAGTAGGATTAGTAGGATTGCATTTCACGAGTAAATTACGTGTACTAGTTACGTTTTAAACTTGCTGTTACCCGTGACTTCGGTCGCGAGAAGTTTAAGAACATTTACTTTCCTTTTTTGGGACAATCGTGTAAAAAAATTATATGCATTTCGGAGATATACCTCCCCCCGCCCTTCGGGAATTAAGTCCCGTTTTCGCAGAAAAATAGAAAGTAATAAGTTACCCATAATAACATTAGCTATATGAAAGTCCTGTCAAATATTTTATTTACCTTCTGATATTAGAGAAGATCTAGATTTGAGGTTGCTACTAAAATAAATTTATTGGCATGTCCCAATAACGCCTTATACAAGGAATCGAACCCAAAACATACGTACTGCAGTTGCACTTGCGATCATACCAGTTCAGTTACGTAAAAAATATATCACTCGCATAAAAGTAGGTTTCTCAATATAACATTTGAACCCCCTTTTCATCCCTTAACTGCGTGAATTTTGGAAATACCTCTCTTAGTACTTGTCTACACCATAAAAGGAAACCTTGTGCATAATTTCACGCTCCAAGATCCTGTAGTTTCGGCTATATCTTGATATGTCAATTAGTCATTTTGCCTTTTATACAGGGTGATCGCTTGCTTCGCATAGACTTCGTAATATTTAGAACGTTCAATTTAAATATTTTTATTATTGTATGAAAATCTGATGAACCAAAATATGATACATTTTTAAAAATCATAGAACAAAAGTTGTTTATGATGTTCTTAGCTAGCACCTAAGAGGTTGTAATAGTATTAGCATGGCACGGTTGGCGCAGTGGTAGAACAATTGACTGCTGCGCTGCGTGTCGCAGGTTCGATTTCGTCACAGTATAAATATTTGTAGGGCACACAGTCAATTGTTCAGTGTCTGCCTGTCTTGTGTATGTGCGTTTACATTTTTGCGTTAAAAAAAAGAAATTGTGGTAACGATTTTTTACTATTTCAGGTAATCTATTTCGTGTAAGGAAAATCAGTAATACCTCAAGCCATGAAGGTAAGTTTTTACTTTTTACTATTGTAATTTAGTTTCCAGTTCTGGCGAAATCTGGTTCATACCAGATCTCCTTTGTAGGAAGCTGACCAATAAGCTAGTTGGGAAAAAGCTACGGATATGATGATGAGCTGAGATGAAGCTGTGTTACTTTTTGGTGTACAATGAAGTTTATTCTATTCTATTCTATGACTTCTAAATTTTACTGTCACTGAAACCTACAAAAAGAAAATACATATACGAAAACTTTGTCATTGAGCAGTGGTGGTCAGTAGTAATGGCCCTGACTTACGAGTTGTAGGTCGCGGGTTCAAACCCTGCACTTTGTGTAATTTATTTCACCACCACTACTCTCAAAACGGTGAAGGAAAACATAGTGAGGAAACAGGTACGGCAATGGCATGTTCTAGAACCAGAAATTCGAAGACATGTGACATCCACCTACCCGCACTGGGCGCACTTGATGATGGTCCATTCCCTCTTCTACTGAGGAGGCCTCAGTCCCAACAGTGGGAACATTATAAGGCCGACTGTAGGTACTTTGTCATTTCCAAAACTAACGATTCTTTATGTTGGACCGCCTATTTTTCAGCCCATAAAACAGTTACCATTGTTTTAGGGAGGCTTCAAACTAGGCAGGCCCTTGTCTTTAAGTAAGTAATTCATTTCATCACCACTCACTGCTCTCAAAACGTTGAAGAAAAACATCGTGAGGAAACCGGCATGTCCTAGAACCAAAAATTCGAAGACATGTCACATCCACCAACACGTACTGGGCTCGCGTGGTGAATTACGGCCCATTCCCTCTCCTAGAGAGGAGGCCTGAGTCCCAGTAGTGGGAACATTAAAAAGGCTGATGATGATGATGATGATGAGATAAATAATCATGCACTAACTGTCTCGCATTGTTTTAGTTGGCAAAAATAATAATAATAAATTTAATATTCCACAACATCGTGAGGAAACCGCCATGTTCGAGGTCTAAAACTTCGAAGTTTTGGCATCTATCAACCCGTACTGGGCTCACGTGGTGGACTACAGCCATCTCTCTCTTACAGAGAGAAAGGGCCTGTTCCCCAGCAGTGGGAACATATTAAGCTAATGATGTTCTTCAATTTCAGATCCTCATAATCAGCGTGCTAGCAGCAGTTTGCTTGGCGGAACCTCCTGTAGATAACAGGTACCTTCCTCCCGGTTCGGGGGGCGGAGCTCCCTCGCAGCTGTACGGCACCCCTGGAGCACCAGGGCTTCAGAGGCAGACTGATGCTTTGTTCAGGTATGAGCTTTTTAAATACCTAGCTTTTTATTTATATTCTGTGCTCCTCATTGTTGTAAACATGAGTAGTTCTAGAATTACTAGACCGGTAATCATAGGCTAATATATTTTACTAAACAACCAAAATTTTTCTGTTGGGTGACAAGACCTTCTAAACTTACTCCGTGGACAAGACTACATACTAGGTTGGCTGGAAGAGAATGCCTAAGGCATTAAGTCCGCCTTTGTACCTATTGTTGCATCAAGATTAATTAAATAAATAAGACTGGCATTCTACTTTTCATCTTTACGTTTAAAATTGTATTTATTTAACAGTGCCATTCTCTTTACCGGAATTTTACTCCAGAAGCCGTGGACCATCTCGTGGAGGTGCCCGTCGTCCATCATCCCAATACGGAGCTCCCCAAGGCCAATTCAACGCTCCATCTACTCAATACGGAGCCCCTGGACAAGGCAACCAGCCCTCTTTGCAATACGGCGCTCCTGGACAGGGCAGCCAGCCTTCTTCGCAATATGGAGCCCCCTCATCTCAATATGGAGCACCTTCAGGCCAATTTGGGGCCCCCTCTTCCCAATACGGCGCGCCTTCATCCCAGTTTGGAGCCCCTTCGTCTCAATATGGTGCCCCATCAGCTAATGGTCCTTCTCAACAATATGGAGCGCCTGGATTTGGAGCTGGTGGTAAGTTCATTTAAACGTTTTTAACTTTTTACTATTTTCTATGGAATAAGGCAAAGTCAATCCCTTCTCTATAATGATTAATTCTGTACGATAGAGCTGTTATTTATACTTAAACACACAAAGGATGTATTTGGATATGGTGTTCGAAAGTTGCATCCCGGCATAACCCAAAGAATTGCCCAACTTAAGTGGCAGTAAGCAGGGCACATTGCTCGCAGAACAAATATTTGATTGGACCGAAAGGTTGTGTTGAAGTGACGACCGCGTACTAACAGAGTCGTATGCTTTCCACAAGGTAGATCGATGATCTGGGTAGTGTCGCGGGGATTCTATGAATGCTAGACGCATGGAACCGGTCATTGTAACGACACTTGAGGGTTTCCTATATCCAACAGTGGACGTCTCTCAGTGGAAATTGGAGGACTTCAAAAAAAATCAATAAGCCCAAGAGAATCTTAACAAGAATACTACAACAATCTTACTTTACAGGTCACTCGCAGGGAGGTTCCTTCGGAGGTCAGTCTTTCAGAGGCCAGGAACAGAGCCGTCAGTACCTGCCGCCTGGTTCAGGAGGATACGGTAGTGATGACGGAAGCAACGGGGTGAGTTCACAACACTTGCATATTAGTTACTTATATTCTGTTTCATAGGTTGAGTAGGTAGAGTGTCATGATGGCCATGTGTTTGAGGTACCTGCCATTTTTTATTGATATAAATTAGTGCTTGACTGCGATCCCACCTGATGGTACCTACCCTCATTCATGAGGCAGCTGGTTCGAAACCAGGCAAGTACGAATGTGAGTTTTTCAATGACGGTTTTCTATGATGACGTTCGCTAGGTTGATACCAGTGCTGATGGACTGGATCGTCAAGTCCAGGCACCTGGCAAAACGCTTATTTTAAAGGCATTAATTAAATTGTCAATATACATTTTCAAACGTTCTTTACTCTATGTTCTGGTTGGTCAAAGCGTTGAAGAGTGCATCATGGTTGATACTATGTGCAATATGTTGATACTACTTCAGAGGGTAGGAAAGTTGAAACGTTTTGGGAACACATTCATTATGTACATAAATAAGGAATAGGTTACTTCTAGGCAAGCGTGCTTCATCTTCAGCCACATAATCGCTTACCATCAGGTGAAATAGTGGTCAAACGCTAGCCTATCAATAATAAAAAAAGGAGAGGAACAAACTCCGGTAGGGAATTCCTACCGGAGTTTGATTCCTGATAGCTACAATCTGGATATTTTGAAGTCAAGAGTGTATAGGTTACTTCTAGGCAAGCATGTTCCCTCGTCAACCACATCAACATTTCCATCAGGTGAAATAACGGTAATTGGAACAGTCCACCAGATGCTGATGACGATGCTGCATCTACGTCCCACTTTCGTCAATAAATAGCTGTGTTAAATTTTCCTGTGTACTTTCCAGGAGCCCGCTAACTACAACTTTGAATATATGGTGAAAGATGATCAGTCCGGCAACGACTTTGGACACCGTGAGTCAAGGCAAGGAGACAGAGCCGAGGGACTGTACTATGTGCTGCTTCCTGATGGCAGGAAACAGGTGAGGACTAGATGAACTACCTTTGTAGTTTTTATTGGAAATCTTTCAAGGGATGCAAGTACTCAGTTGGACCGATGACCTGGTGAGAGTTGCGGGAATGCGGTGGATGTGAAACGCGTTGGATGCGGTGGATGTGAAATGTGACCGTTCGTTGTGGCGACACTTAGGGAAAACCAATGTCCAAACGTGGACGTGTATCGGCAGAAATGATTATTATGATGTATTATGAATATGAACTATTGTTACTATGAGGGAACCCTTGTTTTTTACATGGGAAATCATGAAATAACTTCTACAGCACTGGATGGAACACCAGAGAGTTTCAGACTTTTACTGACCCAAACCCACAGTGTTGCATTAGTTGCCCTTATTTGCGGGGGCTGCGGTAACTCCTTCCAACAACCCGCAACCCTGGCAGGCGTCGGCCATAACTAGGCTCTACAGTTGCTGACATCTTTTTGAGGCATAAGCCTCAACGCAACGTCGACCCGGGCATGACCTTTGACTGGACAGCCGATCAACTCCACTATTAAGCTTTATAGGCAACATTTATCTTATATGCTCCTTGGTAGTCCTGAGTTGAGCCACACGAATACTGACAAATGCTTGCACTGACTGGACAGGTCCACTCAGAACTGTGTGGTTCTTTCTTCAAAAGACCATCTTAGACTTCAATCTGCATGGTTCTCATATGATTTGATCATTTGTTGTATGAACTTTAAAAGTGACTTTGACCCCTGAGTTTGTTTCAGTATTTCTTCTCAGGATAGTCAGTTAGGAAACACCGGCTTCATCTTGTTTAAATTGACGAAAAAGATTGACGTATAAAATGTTTTTAAAACCCTATTTACAAAATAAATATCATTTATCATGTTCTTACATTTACAGACCGTACAATACGAAGCTGACCAAGACGGTTACAAGCCCAAGATCTCCTACGAAGACACCGGTTTGGGCCAGGGAGGCTATGACAGAAACAGCCAACAATCTGGCTACAACAACGGCTACCAGGGCCAGGGACAAGGATATTAAATACCAACGCATATCTTCGGAATGAGGTCCGTGTCTAAAAAGTATCAAAGATTTTGTTTTAAAAAGTTTTTGATATTATTTTAGACTGGCAACACTTTTATCAGTTTTTTTTTTTCAAGAGAATATGAGGCTTTTATGAAAATCTATAAATGGAATATTGATAAAGAAAAATTGATAATTCTGATGCCTTGGACCAGATAAAATATGTAAATTGTTACCTTGTATGTTCTCAAATGTTTGACAAAATAATTGATATATTTGACTGTCGATATATTTGACAGCTGACATATTTGACAGTTGATATATTTTATCTGTGAATTTTAGCGGGAATCTTTTTGAATGTAAGTGAAAAACGAAAATATTATTTCTCAGTGTTGTGCCGTATTCTTTTAGGATAGGAAAATTATATTTCTCATTAGTATGTATGTATAATTTAAAGGAATCTATGCTATGTTTTAAGTAGTATGGATATGAAAATATTATTTTCGTTTTTGACAAGGGTTTTTGATAGTTTTACTTAAGACGACGACTAAAGCTGTATTTAAAGGATACGAGTCAATAAAAGACTATTGTACAAAACGCTTATTTAGTAGTAGTTGTTAAAAAAATAAAATGGCGACATATTTTTTTACTTATAATATTTTTTCTACTTTCATTTGAAAATAGGTAATATTTTGTTTTAATATTTTTTTAATCTGTAAACTGATCAGAAAAATGATGATATTTATTAATTTTTATTAATTATAATCATTATTCTGCTCAGATTTGTATTATATTTTACGACTAAAATGGCCAGTTATCCAAAAGATGAAATTTTAAATGCATTTTAAAATGCGAAATCTACATTCCTGTCAATCTGTTGATAATCTAGAAATAGTGAAGGACGAATACTAGAAAACGAGATATTATTGTGATCCCTTGCTATGTATTTATATTTACTTATCGATGTATAACTTACTAGTACCCTTAGATCGCATAACTCAATATTTTGTAAATAAATGATTTAATTAAAACTATATGTTTCAATTACTTCAGACATCTTCATACGTGTTTAAAATGCCAAGCGAGCGAGCGAGAAAGAAAGATGGTTCTATACACCCTTAAATTGAACGTTCTAAATATCACGAAGTCTATGCGAAACAAGCGATAGTACAATAACAGAGGGGAGTGGGGATCGAGCGGTGGGGGGACCAACACTAACAGCCTTGCAGGACTATATTACAAACATCACAAACAACAACTTTTGTTCTTTAACTTTTTACAAAACAACACATTTACCAAGAATAGAATAAACTACAAGAACAAACCTTCAAGATTTCGTTGTTCTATCTAACACATTTCAACTCTGTATTTTGCTGTAACTACTTACGGCTCCCGCGGACTGTTCTCGTAATAATAATAAGCAGGCTTCCGAAACCTAGCTAGCTTGTAATTACACCTAGCAAGCATTCGCACCATTTCTAGAAATATGTTTATACAAAAAAAGGCTGGTTAAGTGTTCTTCAGAATCTACATAGCATATGTAAATCAATCAATATTTCGCAAAGAAAATGAATTTAAAGTTCAGCGGAGCTCTATCTGACCGCAGCTAGTCGGAATTAAACGTAGAGATACTCATACTGGCCCCTTGGCGTTTTACGAGTGTGTGTGCATTCAATTCCACCAAGATATTCAAGGGACTATAAGCCTTAACCTCAGGGCCATCGCGACCTTAATGACAAGTAAGAACAGATAATAATTTTTAAATACTAGCTTTTACCCGCGGCTTCGCCCCCGTTTATTAATATACTTTACTCTTTCTCCTCCTTATCTCACTTTTAAAAAAATTAGCTTATGTCCGTCTGTAGGGTCCAAACTATCTCTGTACCAAAATTCAACAAAATCGGTTTTGCCATTTAGGCGTGAAGACGTAACAAACAAACAAACTTACTTTCACTTTTATAATATTAGTAAGAATAAATAAAACACAAACTTCGGTTCAAAACAGATTTATATTTAAATAAAATTCAACAAGTAATATATTAAATTGATTTATGAAAGGTTGTGTAGAAGCTGACTGTGCCAAAATATTGAATAATACATGATTTATAAAAAATCAACAAAAAATGAGTTCAACCCATATCTGAAAAGAAAGAAACACGTTATTATTGAATAATTTCTCTATTTTAAGCGTTCTGTTAAGAGAGTTATTTTGAATAACACTCAAAATTAAAAAAAAGAACCTAAAATAGCAAGTAACACTGACTCTTTAATCGACTTCGAAAAGGAGGAGGTTCTATGTTCGGTTGAATGTATGTTTTTTTTTACTTATTTCTGCACAATACCGTCTACACCTCTTCTAATCTTTCCTTTTCGCAGGTCTTATGGAAGAAATTTCTTTTTGAAGTAAGCAGAAATTATAATAGTACATTATGATATAAGTGTGTAATGTTAGTGATTACCGTTGAGGCGGTATTTAGACCCGAGCAATGGCGAGGGTCTTAAGAGAGCCGAGAATGGTAATCATTAATTTTTCACGTGTATCATACGACGTTTTTCAATACACTTGTAACTAAAATAACCGTAAAACTAGTAAACTTTTGTGGCGGTAAAAATCTGTTTTCATATGCGCGCACATTTTTTTTTTCTTTTCTTTGTGGGGGACGACCTACGCCCATCCTGATACGATAATGTAATAAAATTATGGCGGTGGTGAGGTTGAACAATAAGGTTTTAATTATATTATAGCACTAGTGCGTAATGGTAATCAAAATGTCACAGTTTGGTAACAAGTGCCATTATATACCTAAGTGCAGTGCAATAAGAGTCGCTTTATGAGCAAGTGTATTAAAAATAAATAAATAAGTGTCATCTTCGTCTTGAGCATCGCCGCCGAGTTGCTAGTCTGTCGGTTTTCTATCGTCTACATTTCGGGGAGTGTGCACTGGAATTGCACAATCTAATTCCGACAAGTCCGTTTCATCATCGGACCACAAGACGTACGGCGTTGCGTCACCGGTACATGGTAGACATCCCACCCATACGCACAAAGCGTTTTGGGAACACATTTATTGTGCGTACAGCCAAGGAGTGGAATTGCCTGCCGGAGTCTGTGTTTTCTGATAGCTACAACTTGGGGGTCTTTAAGTCAAGAGTGAACAGGTTACTTCTAGGTAAGCGTGTTCCATCGTCGGCCACATCGTCGCTTACCATCAGGTGAGATGGTGGTCAAGCGTGAACCTATCCATTATAACAAAAAAATAAAAACAATTGGCATGGGGTTTTTATTGAAACTCACCAAGTCATCACATATCGAGGTGTTGGGGACAGATGATACCGAAGCATTTGGTACAGTAGTCGATGCACGGAAGATCTGATGCTTTGAGCGCCTCGCCCTTCGGACACCACTGAATCACGCTGGGAAAAATATATGAATAAGTTACAACTTTCAGTCACTATTTCAGCCTCCCACAAGCGTCGCCACAAACACATCGCTCGCAGAACAGATGGTCGATGAGGCACGCACCGGAAGACGCAGCGTTGATAGGCCTCCACAATGTGGGCTAATGACCTGGTGAGGGTCGCGGGAATCTAGTAGATGCAAGGCGCACAGGACCGGTCGTTGTAGTGACACTAGGGCGGGTCTTGGGGGCGGCCTATGTCCAGCAGTGGACGTCTTTTAGCTTAAATGATGATATTGATTTTGAATTTTTGCCCACTACCACTTAAATTCGGCGATACTTCGGGTGTCGTGACCTTGGTTCTCCAGCGGTTGTCTGTGCCACTTACCCATAGTCTCCAGACTGCATCCACTTGGGGTCGAGCTGGTTGAGCGCATCCCACTTGCCTTTCGGGAGGCCACATATAGTCTCCGCCTTGACTGTCCTCACCGCTATGATAGGTGCCGGAAGAAAACCTGTACCGATAGCAATAAGCCTTTAGTAATTATTATAGTAGTCCTGAGTTCAACAATGAGCAAGAAAAATTTCGTTTGATAAACACAGAAGTCACTCCAGGAAAGAATTTCCCTTCGGTCCCAATATTCGGACCGAGGGGAAACGCCACTTGTATCGAAATGTACAATTGTATGGTCTATCAGACCTTTGCTGTCTTCGTTTAAGGAGCCAGGGGTTCTCTTCCGCAAAAACCCATAGCCCCAGTAGGCTTTGGCCCTGCTGGACCTCTACGATCTTGCTGACATCTCTTCAAGGCGTACATAGAACGCTACCTGCTGTCCAGGACTCAGGCTCGGTCCTTACCCGGTACGGCGAGCTGCTCATTGCTCGCCGTTGACAGGCGTCCTAATCATCATCATCTTCCTGCCCTTATCCCGTTTTACTTGGGGTCGGCACAACTCGTTTTTTTCTTCCATTCGGTCCTGTCGCTCGTCACGCTATCACTAACTCCCTTTTCATTCATATCACTTCTCACACAATCCATCCATCTTTTCTTTGGCCTCCCTCTCCCTCTTCATCCATCCACATGTAAATTCATAACTCTTTTAGTAACATGCGCTTCATCTCTCCTCTTTATATGACCATACCAAGACAAACGATTTCCTTTCAACTTTTCAGTCACTGGCGCCACTTTCAAACTTCCCCTAACATACTCATTTGTGGCGAAATATTAAAAATAAATTCACTCTTCCTTTTTCATCCAGGTGACATCTCTTTGAAATGCGCTTTCTCTGAATATCAGGATGGCGACCAGCGGATTTTCTTTTAAGGTGGAGGCACGTGAGTTTATTCGCAAGATGTTGGTAAAATCATCCCCGCACTGATTGGTTGGACTTGTTTTTTCACTAGAGCAATGTTTATTTATATGTATCTAAGTATGTACTTACTATTGTATTTGTTTCTCTTCTGTTTGTCTATTTGCACCACCATAAGGTCGACTGCCAGATAATGCCTAAGGCATCAAGTCCGCCTTTGTACAGTTTTTTGTGAATAAAGCTTTAATCACTACATAGTATAAAACAAAGTCGATTTTTCTGTCCCTATATCCCTATATACGCTTAAATCTTTAAAACTACGCAACGTATTTCGATGCGATTTTTTCAAGAGGAAGGTTTATATGTAGAATATTGCACCCGAGCGAAGCCGGGGCGGGTCGCTAGTAAATAATATAAAAATAAATAAAGTACGTACCTTGCAGACAAGCCTGTAGTCCGAGATAAGGATTACAATTGACATCTCCCAAGAGTTTACGATAGTTCAAATCCCCTTTAAACATGATGGCGACCGCCAGTTGAAGTTTCCTGTACAGGTTGGGGTCAATTTTCTTCATATCTTTGTAGCAGTGAGGGTACGTCCAGAAGTCTTCATCCTTTTGTGGAAAGAAAAAAGATATTTTTCTCAAAAGACACTTAGAAAAATATGGATAACAGAGATCTTACAGCCACTAGACGTTTTTTTAAATAGCCTAGACCAATCAGAACGCAGTACCCCGCTCCCCCGTACCAATCGGAACGCATTACCCCGCTCCCCCGTACCAATCAGAACGCAGTACCCCACTCCCCCGTACCAATCAGAACGCAATAACCCGCTCCCCCATACCAATCAGAACGCAGTACCCCGCTCCCCCGTAGCAATCAGAACGCAGTACCCCGCTCCCCCGTAGCAATCAGAACGCAGTACCCCGCTCCAACGTAGCAATCAGAACGCAGTACCCTGCTCCCCCGTAGCAATCAGAAAGCAGTACCCCGCTCCCCCGTAGCAATCAGAACGCAGTACCCCGCTCCAACGTAGCAATCAGAACGCAGTACCCTGCTCCCCCATAGCAATCAGAACGCAGTACCCCGCTCCCCCGTAGCAATCAGAACGCAGTACCCTGCTCCCCCATAGCAATCAGAACGCAGTACCCCGCTCCAACGTAGCAATCAGAACGCAGTACCCTGCTCCCCCATAGCAATCAGAACGCAGTACCCCGCTCCCCCGTAGCAATCAGAACGCAGTACCCTGCTCCCCCATAGCAATCAGAACGCAGTACCCCGCTCCCCCGTAGCAATCAGAACGCAGTACCCCGCTCCCCCGTACCTCAGCTAGTTGACAGAATTGTTTTGGTACGCTAGCTCAAGCATGAGGCGTCTGATGGCTGTAAGTTCGTTGATGGAGAAGAAGAAACTACATACCAGAACGAGGAAAATGCCGTCGTCAAATAACTTCTTCCATTGTTCGCCAAGCTTCTTCAAGTTATCCGACTTTATTATCTTAGGTTCACCTTTGTCATTGACCGCACCTGTATAAACACAAATAATATATAATGATAATATTCCACAACTATCACACAACGCCGTCTAGTCCCAAGCTAAGCAGAGCTTGTGTTATGGGTACTAGACAACTGGTAAACATCATCATCATCATCAGCCTTTTTAATGTTCCCACTGCTGGGACTCAGGCCTCCTCTCTAGGAGATGGAATGGGCCGTAATCCACCACGCGGGCCCAGTGCGTGTTGCTGGATGTCACATGTCTTCGAATTTTCGGTTCTAGGACATGCCGGTTTCCTCACGATGTTTTCCTTCACCGTTTTGAGAGCAGTGGCGATGAAATAAATTACACAAAGTAATGCGCCTGGCTGGGTTGGGATCTGTGACCCACAACTTGTAAGTCGGGGCCATTACCACTCGGCCACCACTGCTCTACACTGGTCACTTATAAACATACTTATATATTTCTCAATACATACATATTATAGATAAATTACACCCAGACACAGAACAAATAATTATGCTCATCACATAAACGTTTGTCCTGGGTAAGAATCGAACTCACGACCTCCGGCATAGCAGTCAGGGCCACTAACCACTGGACCATAACAGGCCAGTAATATTCCACAACTTTCACACAACGCCATCTAATCCCAAACTAAACAAAACTTGTGCTATTGATCCAAGATACGTAGTTTACGTTTTCTATCGTTTACATTTCGGGGAGTATGCACTGGAATTGCACAACCTAATTCCACCAAGCCCGTTCCATCATCGGACCGATATATCGATAGGCTTCCGTTTGACCACTATCTCAACGGATGATGCGGTCGTGAATGGAGCACGCTTGCCTAGAAGTAACCTATTCACTCTCGACTTCAAAACCCCTAAGTTGTAGCTATCAGGAAACACAGACTCCGGCAGGGAATTCAACTCCTTGGCTGTACGCACAATAAATGTGTTCCCAAAACGCTTTGTGCGTATGGGTGGAATGTCCACCATATACCGGTGGCGCAACGCCGTACGGAATTAGATTGTGTAATTCCAGTGCACACTCCCCGAAATATAGTTGTAAATCATGTACGTGTTTTAAATCATATCATCAATCAATCATCAAAAGTATGTGTTTTTAAATCATGTTTACTAACGAAATGATTTATTTTATAAGTAACTAGCTTTTGCCCGCACGGCTTTGCTCCCGCTCTTCCCTACTCTACCCTACTCTACTCTACCCTACTCTACCCTACTCTACTCTACCCTACTCTACCCTACTCTACCGTATCCTATGTCCGTCACCTGGCTCTAAGCTACCTACCCACCAATTTTCAGCCATTTCTGTACAGCCATTCTTGAGTTATAAGTGTTGTAACAAACACGACTTTCTTTTATATATATAGATAATGTATGTTAGTCTATAAGGTATTTATGATACCTATGGGTACATGTTGCCTGAAATAAATTGATTATTACTATTAACTAGCTTTTGCCCGCGGCTTCACCCGCGTACATAATCCCAGGATAAAAAGTATCCTATGTGTTATTCTGGGATATGGTCCACTCGTGTACCAAGTTCCATCGAGATCCGTTCAGTGGTTTTTGCGTGAAAGAGTAACTAACATCCATACATCCATCCATACATACAAACTTTCGCATTTATAATATTAGTAGGATGAAGAAAAGGTGGTATTTGCCCTATTGTGACTTACCCGTCGACGATGGTTGACTGAAGTCAGCAGTACAGCAAGCATCTATCAGAAACCTAAGAAAAAAATATTGATTATTAAATCTACACGAATTAATAATTTTTTATTGGAATTCATTTACATTTAAAAAATCATTAACTACAATTACACTAACTAAAGAACTATATACAGTAAATAAAAAAATAAAATTAAAATAATAAAACCGAGGGCGTGTCAGACTTTTACGGACTATACGAGCTTCAGAATCCCAGTATCTCTTGCTTTAAAAATTCCCAGACGACGAGCTACCTATAGCTAGCCGCAGCCCACGCCTCCGGAAGTCGGGGATCACCCTGTGACTTTTGTTTTTTTTTCATGGTGGGAAATCATCTAATCCCTTCTCCCGGTCTTGGGCGGGGCGGAAGGGCGTATCAGATATTTACTGACAAAAATCTACTCCTGTCCATTCTTTGCTTTTGTTCCAGGGCCCTAGGGTTCACTTTCAATAAACCCATGGCCCCAACGATATGGTGTGCATCTTTTTTTATGGTGGGGAAAATCATCCAAAGACCACCCGCGCTCTTGGGCGGAGCGAGAGATAATTTCAGACTCTTACTAACTAAAAACCCACCCCGTTCCTTCTAGCCTTCATACCGGGGCTCGAGCTCCCTTTCCGATAATCCTGGCCCCAGTAGGCTTTGACCCAGCTGGGACTCTGCTGTTGCTGAAAACTCCTTGAGGCGCGCGGGAACAGTGCGCGCTACTGACGACTTGGGCTCGGTCCGGACAGTTACCGTACGGTCGGACAGCGAGCTACCCATTGCTCGCCGTCCGCGAGCACGCGCCTACGGTGGTCGAAAATCGGGATAGGGATTCTGGCGGCTGGGGCGTGAAGGCAGGTCCCTCACGCATGCGACCGCCTCCTTCGCTAACATTACTACTTCGCAGAAGGAAGCCAGTGACTCTTCACGCCTGGGGCGTCTCCTGCTGCCGCCGTACGAAATTTCATCACTCAGGTTCAAAAGTCGATATCTATGATCTCTTTCATACGGTTCATTTTACACAAGTTTCATCAATTACACAGTTTACAAAGACATGCAATTTAAGTTTATATCGGATCGAGTCATTTAAGCTTTGGTTTCCTAGGAAAGCGGTGCCGTCATATAGCGGCCGTTTTAACACATCGTCAGTAATTTTTTCAAAACAAACGTCACAAACGTCATACGAAATGTATCCAAGATAGAAAATGGACGACCTTGATTTAGCTTTAGCAATTTACTTGGAGGATGAACTATCATCAGAAGAGGAAAATAGTCGTTGTTCCGGAAAACGGCCGCTATATGACGGCACCGCTATCCTAGGAAACCAAAGCTTTACCTATGTGAAATAGTGGACTTACTTGAAATCATTGATCGTAACATCGGAGACGAACCACGGCATATTCTTTACGTGGAATCTAATCTGTAAAAAAAAACCAATTATTTCATCTATCATTAGTAATTGATTGATTCATTCAGTCATTTGAGTAGTTGTTGATTGATTTGAGTAGTTGTGGATTGATTTGAGTAGTTGTTGATTGATTTGAGTAGTTGTTGATTGATTTGAGTAGTTGTGGATTGATTTGAGTAGTTGTTGATTGATTTGAGTAGTTGTTGATTAATTAGAGTAGTTGTTGATTGATTCGAGTAGTTGCTGATTGATTTGAGTAGTTGCTGTTTGATTTCAGTAGTTGCTGATTGATTTGAGTAGTTGTAGATTGGTTGATTGATTTGAGTAGTGGTTGATTGTTGTTGTGATTATTAGTGATCCATTGGTTTAGTCATTAGTGTTTGTTAAAAACAACCTAATAAAGGTTCATTCATTGTAGTCAACTTTAAAAAATAAACTTATACAATGAACAACATAGATACATTAAAACGATGTATCAAAAGAAATATAGATTTATGACACTAAAACATACAGATTTAATAGCTGACTCAGCGGTCTTATATGTTTATTTTCGTTTACTTAGAAGTTTGATCTTTTTGTAGTTTCATGGGACCGCAGACGTGATTATATTTATTTATTAAAACTTCATGCAACATAAAAGTACAAAGGCGGACTTAATGCCTTAGGCATTCTCTACCAGTCTATCTAGGGTGGTAAAGAGAAAAGCATGGCAGGTGCATAAAAAATAAGTCAAAAAAAAAGTTTACTAAGGAAAAAAAAGGCCTCAAAATTATGTACAAATACAAAATAAACATACATATATAATTTAACATAAAATATATAAATATATATATATATATATAAAGTACAAGAAAGAGATTTTGAGACGACTTCATTATTTATTAAGAAAATAATTCCGCAACATCCGCTTAAATGCATAGAGACTGGTTGCCGTCCTGATATCGAGAGGAAGCGCATTCCACAGAAGTATAGACTGTATATGAAAGGAAGAATGAACAAAATCTGAAGAATGAGAAGGACTTTAGAATGGGAAGAACATAAATATTGAATTCGAGATATGAGATACGAAGGTGGAGTGGGAGAGTTGAGCAGAGAGTAGAGTGTAGTCAGAGCGCGCAAACTCCTCTGGCGAATGGGCATCCATTTAAGCTCAGATCTGTAGCTTGAAATATGGTCATATTTCCTCAATTTGATTATATGGTTTTAATTTCAACTCGATACCTCCACACGTTTCTGAGTTAAAACAGTTTGACATACAGATAAACAGACAGACAGACAGACCGACAGACAGACAGACGGACAATAAAGTAATCCTATAAGGGTTCCTTTTTTTAAGTTATCTTTTATGGATGTCTTACCTTTTGCACGATTTTCTGCTGCACCAAAAAATGTGCGAGGCATAGATCTGCGAACAGTTCGTATCCTGCATTGTCGCAAACGATATCTGTGAAAAAATACAGAACCATTATCTACCGAACGGGTGTATCTGCCTCAACACCTCCTCTATCTACCTTCTTCTTCTTCCTGCCCTTATCATATATTACTTGGGGTCGGCGCAACACGTTTTTTTCTTCCATTCTGTCTCGTCACCAGTCAAATTATCACTAACTCCCTTTTCTTTCATATCACTCCTCACACAATCCATCCATCTCTTCTTCGGCCTTCCTCTCCCTCTCCATCCATCTTCACGTATACACAGAACTCTTTTAGTAATATGCGCTTCATCCCTCCTCTTCACATGCCCATACTAAGACAACCGATACCTTTCAACTTTTCAGTCACTGGCGCCACTTTCAAACTTCCTCTAATACTACTATGTCAAGAAAGTACCGGGAAAAGATCAATAATACACAAAATGTCTGTTATTCATCCAAATTTATTTTATCACCTTCAAAGTATGCTCCTTTAGAAACGATACACTTGCGCCAACGAATAATCCATTCATCAAAACATTTTTTAAACGCTGCTTTCTGAATTGAGTTCAGTTCTCGCCGCGAATTCTCCTTTATGTCTTCTATCGATTGAAAACGGGTGCCACGAAGTGGTAATTTGAGTTTAGGAAAAAGAAAAAAGTCAGCAGGAGCCATATCTGGTGAATATGGTGGTTGCTGGATGGTATTTGTTGAGTGTTTGGTCAAAAATTCGTTCACAATGATAGCCTTGTGCGAAGGCGCATTGTCGTGGTGCAAAATCCAAGAATTTTCTTTCCACAAATCTGGCCTTTTTCGTCGAATTTGCTCTCTTAAACGCCGCATAACGCTCAAATAATATTCTTTATTTACCGTTAGACCTTCCGGTAAGAATTCAGAGTGCACAACACCGCGATAGTCAAAGAAAACAGTCAACATGACTTTGACTTTTGATCGACTTTGGCGTGGTTTTTTCGGTTTCGGATCAGTTGGAAGGCGCCACTCCGAAGCTTGTTGACTAGTTTGCATGTCAAACTCGTAAACCCACGTCTCGTCACCAGTAACAATGCGTTTCATGAATGTTGGGTCCGAACTGACTCGTTCTAGCATGTCCTCAGCGACTTTCATGCGATTGAGTTTTTGGAGAAAATTCAGATCTTTTGGGACTAGCCGAGCAGCAACATGTTTCATACCCAAATGATTAGTTAAAATGGTACGGATCGACTCGTGAGATACAGAAAGTTCGGCGGCTATCTCTCTCAGAGTTGAATGGGGATTTTCAGTCACTATTTCCTTCACTTTTGCGATGTTAACTTCAGTTGCAGACGTTGACGGCCTACCAGAGCGAGGCAAATCTTCCATCACATCTCGACCGCTTTTGAACGCTTTGAACCACTCATAAGCACGAGTTTTTGATAAAGTCGATTCACCGTAAGCCTTCTGTAACATTTTCAGAGACTCCGAACACGAAATTCCATTGGCGATGCAAAATTTAAGACAAACTCTTTGTTCGATATTTTTGTCCATTATGAAATTCGCAATACACACTATATATGATATTACTAAAACCAGCACTGTATTGAATATAAATAACAGATGCAACTCAAACTCCGCGCCAAAATGGAAAACAGTTGTGCCAATCTAACAACTACAAAAAAAAGAAAAAAATTGAATTTGGAACCATAAACAAATCATCCATTCCCGATACTTTTTTGACTGAATGTATACTCATTTCTCACTTTATCCATTCTCGTCACACCACACATCCATCTCAGCATTCTCATCCCCGCAACATGCAATCTTTTTACATCCGTACAGTACTAGACAACTGATAAATATACTTATATATTTATAAATACATACATATTATAGATAAATAACATCCAGACACAGAACAAATGTTCATGCTCATCACATAAACATTTCCCCTGGGTGGGAATCGAACCCACGACTTCCGGCATAGCAGTCAGGGCCACTAACCACTAGACCAACAGGCCAGTCAAGTATTAAAAAGACATCAGCTGGACTCACCAAACATGACAGTCTGAGGCACGGTCAGCTTGGCAGGGCAGGGTATCCTGGGAGGCTCTGCTTCGGGTGCCTTCTTCTCCTCATCCCCTTCTTTCTGCAGATCTTCGGGTGGTGGTGGAGGATTCTGAAATGTTGAGAGTGAAGCTGGTTATAACCATCTTATACAAAAATAGTTGTTTTCCTTACTCATTCTGAAAGTAGGTCTGAAGTTGCCTGAGGAGCGGGCTGAAAAATATCATACTTTTCATCCCTTGGGAGTTTTACTTTCAAGTAACAGCTGTCAAATTATTTAAAAAAAATACTAGTTCTATCTTCTTGTATTCGTACTGAAAAGCACAGTGCTTACCTCGGGGTTAAAGTTACTTATTTCGTCCCGAGAAGGAGTTGGCGGCCGAGGGTAGCGAGGTCGCTAATTTGAGGGACAAAATAAGTAACTTTCAACCCTAGTGTAACACTGTACTAATAGTATAAGCGAAACCTGAATATAGTTTGTTCATAATCAGTAACTGAATCGATTCCAAAAATGTTTACTTCATGTTATATTTTTTCCCAAAAATATCGAGCCCTTGACGACTCATCGTAAGCGACATCCTTATAAAAATTTATTAAAATAGAATAGAATATTTTTCTTTGCTTAGTAGGTACATAAAATAATAATAATAATAATCCTTTATTATCAGGCAACTAAGGCCCATAGATAAAATACACAAATAATCTTACAAAATAATAAACTAATACATAAAAAAAAGATACTATAACTAATTATTATTAAACTATAAACTATTGCACACGAAGTAACGGCGTCGTGTTCCGCTGCGAGGTCGGTATCCTTCCACGAAATCGTCCATACACGACACCCTTCGGCCAAAACTCTCCTTTGAGGAAGGTCTCCAAATGATTAGTTGGCACCCGCACCATAAACGACTTGAAAATAAGTTGTCACTATATAGTATAAAACAAAGTCGCTTTTTCTGTCCCTATATCCCTATGTACGCTTAAATCTTTAAAACTACGCAACGGATTTTGATGCCGTTTTTTTTAATAGATAGAGTGATTCAAGAGGAAGGTTTATATGTATAATAACATCCATTAAATAGTGGAGAAATACTGTTACCCGAGCGAAGCCGGGGCGGGTCGCTAGTTAATGTAATAGGATCCATGTACATTCTGCCTTACATAGCATGCACATGTGATACAAAGAAAAAAATAATAGTAATTTATTTTGCTAGAGTATAAAGCATAGTAAATAGCTGGTTTTAGATCTTATATCGAATGTAGGCTATATTAAAACATAGCCTACATTCGATTTTTTGAATTTCGAACTGAATTCTGAATTAAATTTTGAATTGAATTCTCGCCTTGCCTTTTATTTTCTTATAAATGACTAGCTGACCCGGCAAACGTTGTTTTGCCTTATAAATTATATTTTGCTATAAAAAAAATAAGGGTTGGTGATAAAAAAGTAAAAATTTAGGATTGTATGTATTTTTTAATGCCACATTATAAAAAAATAAAAACAAAAATTTTGTCCAAAATAAAAATAAAAAATTTAAGGGTGAACAACCCTGATCATTTAGGGGTATGGAAAATAGATAGTAGCCGATTCTCAGACCTACTGAATACGCATATAAAATTTGGTAAAAATCGGAAAATCGGAGGAGTACGGTAACTAACATTGTGACATGGAAATTTTATATATTAGATTATAAATACTTACTGGGTCTTCACAAATAGGCCAACCCGCTTGTTTCGCTAGTGTGTTACAACTACATTGAGCTTTGAAGGCCAGTGCCTGTTGTGCCTGTAACACAAACAAACAGCTTTAATACATAATAAGTATATATATATTAATAAAAAACAAATATTATGAAATTTTCAGGGGTATTTTTGATACCTATTTCAAAAAATCTTCAACCATTATACAACAACTTTAGTTCTATGACTTTTGAAATTTTTTCATATTTTAGTTCACCAGATTTTCATACAAAAACAAAAGTATTAAATTGAATGTTTTAAAAATTACGAAGTCTATGCGAATCAAGCGATAGTACAATTGCGGAGGGGAGCGGGGATCGATTTGCGGGGGTGCTTGCTGCGCTTGCGTCGCGTCATATAGACTTATATTATAGCGAAATTCAGAGTTGAAATGTGTTGGAAAATTATGTTTTGTAAAAAGTCATGAAACAAAGGTTGTTGTTTATGATGTTAGTAATATAGTCGTGCAAGGTTATTAGTGTTTTACAAATAACCCTGTATAAATGATTAATATAATATTCCACAACTATCAAACAACGCCATCTAGTCCCAAGCTAAGCAGAGCTTGTGTTATGGGTACTGGACAACTGATAAACATACTTCTATATTTCTAAATACATACATATTATAGACAAATTACACCCAAACACAGAACAAATGATCATGCTCCTCACATAAACATTTGTCCTGGGTGGGAATCGAACCCACAACCTCCGGCATAGCAGTCAGGGCCACTAACTACTAGACCAACGGGCCAGTCAATTGAAGATTAATAATGGTGAATAATACATACCGCGACTACTTTATCCAACATAACCGCAGCTTTAGTCACCACTTGGTCAGCTATCTTATTGGAGTCATCTGCTATGGTCTGGAAATATTAAGAAAATTATTTATTTTAAATAATAATCGATAGAAAATAAAAACATTGTTCAGACAGGGGCATAGCCTTAACATAGTTCCTGGTAACCAGTCTGCCATGATAATTGATAAATGCAGTAATCGTAATTTTTGCAAATTCCACTCTGCAAAAACGACACCTCAAGAGGCTAATCTTGGGCACGCCACGATTACCCGGAGCGAGGAGGAATGGCAGGCGGTCGCCTCCGTAATGCTAGCAAAGGAGGAGGCCGACCGCATCAGGCAACGGCGCCCTCGCCGCCGCTGCCGGGATTCCGATCCCGATTTCCGACCACCGTAGACACGGGCTCGCGTGAGGGTGACGTAATGATGATAGTTACCTTATCCTTCAAATCCAGTATCATCTGGAAGGGGTCAGCGCTTATGACGATAGGCCCGGCGGGAGCGGCAGCTTTCTTTCCCTTAGCGGGTGGCGGGGGAGGAGGGTTCAGACGGAGCTTCTCGGTGGCGTCCTTGGCAGCCTGGATCAGGTCTACTTGAGAGCCGAGGGACAGGGACAGGTCGCATTTGTTGGCCCACAAGCAGATCTGAAACGGAAGAGTCCTTAGATTACACGGGCTACAAAAAAACGCCGCCACAAAAAACAGCTGAAGCGTGCGACAGCTTGTGGACAGAAAAGCTTGAAGCGGCTTCAAGCGTTTTTTTGTGGCGGCCCCGCCGCCGCCGCACACGAGCCACAAAAAAGGCCGCCTCAAAAAGAAGCTTGAAGCGGCGTTTTTTTGAGGCCCGTGTACGGGGACACTTATATTAAATTACGCACGGGAAATCAATATAGCCTATGTTACTCAGGGTGAATGTAGCTTTCCAATGGTGAAAGAATCTTTGAAATCGGCTCAGTAGTTTTTGGGTTTAATCATTACAAACGTTTAAAGAGTTTTCGAGAGTGATACTTCTAGGCAAGCGTGTTCCGTCGTCGGCCACATCATCCCTTACCATCATTTAGGAGGCCAACAATAGAGCCGTACAGGTTGCCAAATATTGGTCAGAGAAAGTATAGTTTGAGAGCATCGACACGAAAAGAAGAAGGTGAGATAGTGGTCAAACCTGAGCTTATCTACAATATATATATACATATCTACACTAATGTAATAAAGAGGTAGTTTGTTTTTTTTATTTATTTATTTTTTGTTTGAAGGAGGTAATCTCTGGAAGTACTGGTCCGATTGTGAAAATGTTTTCACCGATAGATTGCTGCTTTATTCCTGAGTGACATAGGCTATATTTTATGTATGCGGGCGAAGCTGAAGGCAAAAGCTAGTAAAATAATAAAAAAACAACTTCACCTTTAGAAGAGTAACAAAGTCGGCCTTTCTTTTATCCTTCTCAGTAGCGTTAACCATATCCACCACTCTATCAGCAACTAAACACATTATTTCTACATTATTTTGGAAAGCTTTCTTCTTTTGTTCCTCGAAATAATCGAAGTTCTTCAACGTTTTTCTGAAATAAAACATTTTGTATTTATTTTAATGCAATCTAGTGGTGATGTTTAGAACTTCTTCACAGTATTTTTTATTTTACTATATTTTTATAACTAACACTAATCATATTTGAAAAAGACATTTAAAAAATCGACTGTGCCTTTAATTCAGTGCCATCTATTGGAGGACATTGTAAACTGAAAATCAACTTCCAACAAATGAAACTAGATGTCGCTATTACAACTATAACGCAACCAAGGTTTTTTAGATTTGACTTTTATAATTTTTACTTACGTTAATTCACAACCTTCTTGTAACCTTCGGTAAACATAACACTCTGTGAACATCCAGGAGTTCAAGAAATATTTCTTATTATCCTGACTTTCAATCCAGCGGTTCCATTTTTCTGCATCCGGACTTTTCATTCTCAATGGCTCATATTCTTTATTGGTTACTAAATCATTTTTTAATTTGGTTACCGCTCGCATAAATATAATCACGTCTTCTTCTTTCTGTAAACATTAATATTTAACATAAAAAATAATGGGAATGGCGAAATATTTGTAATTATGTAACATGATTTTAAAGAATGTCCATGGAGTTTATTGCACATTCTTCGCCATAGAGGTATACCGTTTGGGATGTGCAATTAACCTTTTTTTATTTCTGACTGACTTCTTGACATTTCTAAAATGCCTGTAAATGGTTTATTTTGTAATAAAATGCTTTGAATCTTTGAATAATTGGCGCCATCTTTGTTCTGTAATGACATTTGATAGTAGATACATTTTTAGTATTCAATTTTTTCCAAGTTTCTTTCTGTATCTACCCAACAGATGGCGCTAAACAGAATTTATGCAGAATATAAAAATTTAGGCTAAAAAAATTTGATCTTATATTCTATCTGTTTAGACAATTACATGTAAAGAATATTAACAAGTCTTTTATCTAAACTAATTAACCGAAAATTTTAGCTAAAAATGCTTACAATAAGGTATTTATCTAAACCGATGCGATGTTAGATAATTAACTAAATTTAAATAATCTTTGTATATCTTTTATACGATTTATTTTAAATAAAAAGACATATCAAGATTGTTTACTTATAATTAACTACTTAAACAGATGGAGTATAGTATTGTAGCGACATCTATGACGCCACATAAGAACTACGAAGAAAATACGAAATCCTGCATCGCGCAATCAAAGTTCTCCACGCGATTTGAACATATACGACAGCCCGACATCAACTATCGGGCAGTCGCCCACCAGACTATAACACCCTGTCTGGTCGGAGGATCCTCCCTTTTCAACGGAGGTATGTGGGGCTTTACTCTCTGTCCCGCCTTACCTCCAAACTGGTGACCCTCGACAAAGAACGTCAGCGCAGCCTTCGTGCAGCTACTACTTCGTGACGTCATCATCACTTCCTCAAGCTTTCCAGCAACAAGCCAAACAGCCAGCACCCTCGGCTAAGGGTACCCTGACCACCAGTATGTCTACCTGGTCATACCTGGTCACCACCTCAGCCGCATCAGCGACCTTGGCACACCGCACCTTCGGCCAGTCATATGAAGAGCCATGAAGAACCTCTCCTGGTCGACACCAGCAATCAAGCCCTACGTCGCACAAGCACCGCTCCGACTCACTGGAGCCAGCAGCAATACTCCGACTCACTGGAGCCTGCAGCATCGTCCCGACTCACTGGGACAGCACCACCCCGACTCACTGGGGCATCATCCCGACTCACTGGGACAGCACCACCCCGACTCACTGGGGCATCATCCCGACTCACTGGGACATCATCACCCCGACTCACTGGGGCATTATCCCGACTCACTGGGATAGCAACACCCCGACTCACTGGGGCATCACCGCAGACAGTTCCGACTCACCGAGAACTATGCGGCATCGGTTCCGACTCACTGGAACCAACCTACCGCTGGCCTGGCACACATCAAGAAGCATCAAGAACCATCGATCTCCGATCTCCGGAGGGGAGTGATGTAGCGACATCTATGACGCCACATAAGAACTACGAAGAAAATACGAAATCCTGCATCGCGCAATCAAAGTTCTCCACGCGATTTGAACATATACGACAGCCCGACATCAACTATCGGGCAGTCGCCCACCAGACTATAACACCCTGTCTGGCCGGAGGATCCTCCCTTTTCAAAGGAGGTTTGCGAGACTTTACTCTCTGTTCCGCTTACCTCCAAAGTATATAATATTGTAGTTGATGTGTCTTTGAATCATCATCATCATCATCATCATATCAGCCGAACGACATCCACAGCTGGACATAGGCCTCCCCCGAGCGTCTTTAAATGCCTGATAAAAAATGGCTGAATAATTTTATTGTACTAATATCGTGTCGTTTTGAGTTTTCGTCGTTTAGATAAATAATATGATAATACATACCGCATTATTGTCCTTAATAATTTTAGCTTTTTCCCTCGATAAGTAATCAATGATTTTGGTTAAAATAACCGGCAGCCGTTCTTTCAGTGAATAATAAGCAAAACTCCTGAAAAAGAAAGATAAAAAAAAATTTAAGTTTTAGTCAAATATTTTAGAAAAAAAAGTCAAAATTGCGTTTAAAAACCAAAAATTAATCATAAACATAAAATAAAACAAAAAACAAAATGCAAAAAGAAACCGCCCGAACAGGGACTTGAACCCTGGACCCTTGGATTAAAAGTCCAATGCTCTACCGACTGAGCTATCCGGGCTCTGAGAGAGACGCTGAAATTATTGATTACATTCCACAAACGAGAACGTAAACATGACATTTTATTACGTTCAAGATAATATTCAACTTTGTAACTGTTACGAATAAAATTCAAAATGGTTTGTGTGAACATGTTTTTCACAACACGGATAATTTTAGCGAAGAATAAATTATCGACACGATTTTGTGTGAAATTGCTAAAAATAGTGTTATGAGATCAGTTATTAGTGTTATTATTTAATGAAAATGATTAAGGTACAATAATTAGTTTTTTAACCGATTTCTAAGAAAGGAGGAGGTTCTCAATTCGGATGTTTGTATTTTTTTTTTGTTTGTTTGCGCATAACTTCGTTGCTTGCCAACCAATTTGAAAAAATCTTTTTTTCTTGTAAAGGGTATACTTCCCAAATGGTCCCATATTCACCAAGTTGGGATCTGCTGATGGAATCTTGGCGAAATCGAAGGAACTCCTCAAATTAAACTAATTTTTTTTGTAAAGTTGATTATTTTTTTTTATAAAAAAGTTTTTTTTTTATTTATTAATTCATGAATCCCCAAGCGACACCCGGTGGCCGCGCATCTATTGTCTTACTATTGTGTCTCTAATTGACGGTATCTGAAGGGTTAATTTTTAAATAGTAGGTTTGTGAAAGTATGTTCTTTAGGTCATTATTCTGTTTTTTAATCTGTCGGCCGTACTGTGTGTCATGTGTTTTGGGCAATGAAGAAACTATTTGAACAACAGTGGGATATCATTATTTATTTACCTAATAGGTTTTACATAGATCTGCTGCCAGTTTATTGGCAGTGTTCTCATGGATGTCTTCTTTTGATTTTTTATTAATTCATGAATCCCCAAGCGACCACCGGTGGCCGCGCATCTATTGTCTTACTATTGTGTCTCTAATTGACGGTATCTGAAGGGTTAAATTACATAAGTAAATGATAAATGATATTTATTTTGTAAGTCGGTTAAAAAAAAAAACACTTTTATACGTTTTTTTTTTCGTCTGATTAACCCTTCAGATACCGTCAATTAGAGACACAATAGTAAGACAATAGATGCGCGGCCACCGGTAGTCACTAGGGGATTCATGAATTAAACTAGATGAGGCCATACTATAAAGGACACAAAAGTTTGGTAATAGGAAACATTTATGAAATCTTTTTCTTATATTCAGAATGATGAAAACCTGCATGAAAATAAATATTAGAAAGTGTGGAATTCCCTGCCGGAGTCTGTGTTTCCTGAGAGCTACCACTTGGGAGTCTTTAAGCCAAGAGTGAATAGGTTACTTCTAGGCAAGCATGCTTCATAGTCAACCACATCATCGCTTACCATCAGGTGAAAGAGTGGTCAAACGCGAGCCTATCAATAATAAAAAAAAATTATAATAATATGTAGACAGTCACTCAGTGCAACAGTAGCCAATTTTTTTTTCTTGAGATTTACTCTACTGATAAAATCATAAAAAAAAATTGGTCCAGTCGTTTAATCCAACTCGAAATGAGTTGGATTAAAGGATAGAAGAAAACATGACTTTATGCAAGTACATTTACAAATTAATAATAATAATTTGATCATACAGTAACAGATTAATTAATATTAATATGATGTCCGTCGAGGCCAGCCTAAAGAGAGGTGGCGGGATAATTTGGTCGCCTAACGCAAGGACTGGTTAGACACGGAGCAAGAAAAGAAATTTTGAAAGGACTTGGGGGAGGCCTTTGCCCAGCAGTGAGACAGTAATGGCTAGTAAAAAAAATATATATATATGATGGTTATAAACCACTATCGACCAATAGATGATAATATCTAAAGATGAAACAAACATATAACAAGTCAATTACACTCATAAACCTTGTTTAATGACTGTAATATCTATTACTGCTTTATTATCACCATTACTACATAAAACAATCGGTTTAAATTATAAGGATTAAGAGGCTGTTTTTCCACTCATTTATCGTCAACATCGATCATGGTTTAAAAGGTTGTTGCTTCATCTAACGCAATCCAATGTGGTTTTTGACGAATAGGCAATGCAAAAAAAGAGATAATGCCTGAAAACTCTGTTAGTATTCAGTAATTCTGTGATTTATTCGGATATTTTACAAAACCCCTTCTAGGAAATACCCTTAAAATTTTTGGCAATAATTGTCGTCATTTAGTATCTTAATAAAATTTGCAAGGCTTCTATAGTTTTAATTTTTGAGTAAATTATGTGTCAAAGTTCATGCAAAATAGCAGATTTTCAAAGGTTTTTACTGGATTAGTGTTACAAATTTAGAAATTGGTTTCTTTAGAAACCTAGGTAATATCCACAAGATACTGTGTTTCCAAACTATCTAATGAAAAATGTGTAATAACTTCATAATCGGGTAAGAGCGGTTGTATGAAAAACAGTGAAAATGTGTGTTGAGTTGCATCCCTGATCAGATCAACAAGAGTTTCAATATAGTGCATGCTATTCACACTAATACCTACTGCTACACTGCTTCGTTAGGGTTCCTTTAAACAATTTCAACAGATAGACAATAGTAGAGATAGAGATGTGCCGTTGCCGGCACTCTGGGAATATTGCTGGCAATATTGCCACCTATATTCATACATTGGGCAATATTCCCGGCAATATTCCCACCAATATTCTCATTTCACGGCAATATTGCCGGCAACGGCACATCTCTAAGTAGAGAAGCAATACATACTTTCGAAACGTTCCCTGTAGCGGAATAAGCCGAGGCGTATCAATATCCAAGAATGGAGAAGGTAACTTCACTTCTATAAATGGGCCGCCATAAATAAAATCGGGTCGCGTGTAATACTCTTCATCTTGGACCTGGGGCACATAACCGCCACTTCCAATCGCCTTTTGCAGTTCAGTTTTCTTTTTAAATTCTGGTGTTGACTTTCCACTTCCCGATTTAGGGGACCCAGCTTTCGGGGACCCAGGTTTCGGCGATCCTGGTGCAGGTGATCCTGATTTTGGCGATGCGGATTTTGGTGATGCCGCTTTGGGCGATTCATTTTTAGGACTAGAACTCATTTTTTCTTGATTTTATGAATATTTTACGCCATAACCGAATGGATATTTGTGTTATTTATTTTGAGAAAACATTCGAATGTTGTGATTGAAATCGATGACATTGCTGTGACATTGACACTTTGACAGGAGAGCGTTTGCGAAGCAAGCCAAGGACAAAAAGATTCTAATAAGAAAAGTTTAATTGCTAATTTTTTATGTTTAATGACATCACATGCGCATGCAGAGCAGCGTGCTTTCAAGTGCATGAACTTTTTTAATACTTACTTATGTAGATTTTGTTACATCAAAAACATTGAAAAGTTAATATTTTACTAACCTGCCATACATTCCACAGGCCTCCACGTTAAATGGAGTCAATAGACGCATTATCGGCAAATTCTCCGTGTCTATAAGAATGCCGTTGTTATAGTTATCATCATCGTACTCCTCGTCACTATCCATTTTAAATTGATTTATTTCTGAAAGATCGTATCCAAAAAAACAACACTCGCGCTAGACCGAATAAACGCACTTGTTGACGACACAGCGATATGTAAATACAACTTGAACTAAAAATAGTTTTAGCTGGCTGGCACTGTTAACTAATTTTCAACACACGTCCGAATACGTTCACCATCTGTTACAACTTTCAACCAGAAAGTGGAATCACTTGTAAGTTGTAACTAATATTATTGTTATCGTAATTGACGTAACAATGATCTTAACCTTGTTTATCAATGCGTATTTAGTTCTAAGCTCAGATACTAGATGGCGCTAAAAGAAAGTTTGAATGAAACTGTGATTGATCACATCTTTTCAAAAACAACAAATTGAAACCTACCTCACTTATCTTAACAACGGCCTTCCAATATTAACCAATAGGTAACTTTTCTAAGGTAGATCATGCACAGGGGACGCGTCAGCCCCAAACGGCCCAACATTATCGTGAAAACTATATCGGACATTTTTTTACATAGCAGCATGGGTAGGATGACAACAGAACGAAAATACAAGGTTTATGGGACAGCCCTCCACAAACATAAAGGGATTGTTCAGTAGGCCAAACTAAACAATACAAAAAAATCTTGTGGAACAAGATTCTTTTTTAGGAAATGAAAAAAAAATCGGCCACTCCATACAAACTGTCCAATCAAATTTTTATTTTTTTATGGTGAGGCTGTTATTATTTTCATTTCCTGAAAAAAAGTGACTGACTATTCAATGAAATAATCAGCTGTATTCGGAGTTTTGATATACCTACCTACATATTTATAAGTAAGTAGGTATAGTTTCACTTGATTTCTTTTCGAGTTCAAGTACTCCTCGAATACGCGGGGCCTGTAGCATTTGCTACAGTGCGTTTCACTTAAGAAGTTACATTGCTGTCATGTTGGTAGTATTGAAAATAATGTTGCCATATTTTTAGCAATTAAATTACTTGATATAAGGGAGATTAACTGATACTTCGTTACTTTAACAATTGCCTTTTTTTATTGTTACTATTTTTGTATAAAGTATAGGGCGCTGGGCTCCATTCCGATTGTCTTACAATTCTTTCAAATAACGAAAACGCCACGCCACAGTATCGTTCCTCTCTATTAACAACTTCCTTTGAGACCTACTTTTTTGAAATAAAATCCGATTCCTCTCATAATTTTCCAAAAAGTGTTGCAGCTACCGTTAAAATCGATTTCGTTTCACATTTCGGGGAACAATTTTGGTAGAGTAGGCAACTCTTTCCCTTTTCCCTTCTTTTTGTGTAGACAGACAGGGGAGCCAACATTACGCCGATATAACTTCTTAAGTGAAACGCACTGTACATATACTATAAGCTAATCTACCACTGGTGTCAAGAACCTCCTCCTTAGAAAAGGCGCAGGTTTTCTAAGGAGGTGCAGGTTTTCTCCATCTTTCGCTGATGTGAAAACAATTGTGGGGGATTACACGAAGGTTCGACAGTCACAAACTTTGATGTGCGTCAAAATACCCATTCAGCAAAAGCACGATATAGAACTTGGATAATTATTTCTAGTCTTAACACACGCTTGAATTTGGTACGACAGACCAAATCCGCCCAAGAACAAAATCGTATTGAGATGAAAAATTATCAATACTCAATACTTTATTGCATTCCATACGTAATGTATCAATTTACGGTAAGTACGAGATTTTAAAGGTCTGTGAATAAATCGTAAAATACATTGTCTTATTTTTCATATACGATTTTGTTCTTGGGACCTGTCGCTTTGAGAACTGGATTTATTAAGTACCTACTGAATAGATTCTTGAGACTTCGATTAGAATCGATTAAAAACTGGTTGGTGCACTATCCACACGTATTGATTTGAAGGTGCAACCATGCCACAATTTTGGTGGTAAGTCCTTTGAGTGGTTGGAAAGACCTCACCGCGTCCTCACCATCTGCTTATGCAGGTTCTCGCATCGTCGTGCCCCCGTGGGGGCGATCGGTGGCGGAAACCTCTCGCCGCCTCGGCCTGAACCAAAGCCCGGCGGCGCTTTGGTTCAGGCCATGGTCCGGAGCGAGGAGTGGCGGGCGCCTCCTCCTGCGAAGCAGTAATGCTAGCAAAGGAGGAGGCCGACTGCATTAGGCAACGGCGCTCTCGCCGCCGCCGCCGGGATTCCGATCCCGATTTCCGGCCACCGTAGACGCGGGCTTGCGGACCACGAGCCATGGGTAGCTCGCTGTCCGATCGTCCGGTAACTGGCCGGACAGAGTCCAAGACGTCGACGGTGCGCACTGTTCCCGCGCGCTTCAAGTTGTCAGCAACAGGAGTGGCCTAGCTAGGTCGAAGCCATGCCAGGGTTATCCGAAAGGGCACTCAAGTCCCGATATGAAGTCGTACCCTATAGTGGTGTCGCATTTCGGTATACCTTTAAAATAAAGCGGTACCGTATTTCAATACCGGTAGCGTAACCTTAAATACCTTAACCGAAAACGGTTCCTGCATTTGAGTTCGGCTCCTGCTCAACATTTTTCTGCATCAAAAAGATATGATTTGGTTTCGTGGAGTTTCCCCAGTTCAGCTAGTTAATTTAATATGTTAAAATTTAGGCAAAGTAAATAAAAGAAAAAGATAGTTTAATAAAGTTATATTTAAAAACATAGGGTTAAGTTTGTACTTTTGTAGTAACACAACTTACGAATACATAAAATCAGTACTTAGTGTACATTAAAATAGTAAATAATAATTAAAAAATCTTAATTACATGGAAGTCGACTCATAGTGACAACTGTTTTAGGAAAATACTAGAAAATTTTATCATTATTTTGTTACTTGCCAATATTTTAATAACATTTCAGAATCATAAAACCATTTTTTGAATAAAACATATCCATAATAGACTATTAGACAAGAATAAAATCTAGAAAAACAAAAACCATTCTAACTTTCGATAAACTCCTTTGAAACATAAATCAGCCTTAAAAACTAGGAACATTAAAATCAGTTCTAAACCATTATTAAAACAATACGCTCAAAGAAAACTTATTAGAAGACAAAGTTTAGCAACAATTTAAAAGTTCATAACCAGAATCATATTTATTGTTTTTACATTTCATAGAGTCAAAAATCTTATAATCTAAGTCTAAAGGTATACATGCTAGGGTATACCTGACAAGTTTGCCTGTACAGGTATACTTGTCAAGTAAGCTTGTGTGGAAACCTGCACAGTTGTGCAACATACGTGCTCTGGTTTACCTGTAAAACTCAACTGTACAGGCAAAGCTGTCAGGGTATACCCACCCTAGCGTGAATAAGCCAAATATCCACTATTTTTGCGAACGTGTTGCCCCTACGCGCTCCTGCAATTGCTGTACATACTATTACTTACTTGTTTGAATTTTTAAGATCTTATGTAACACATGTGATATAGCAATAAATAATTGAATTGAATTGACATGTTCGCGCTTCTGGAGCGTGCAATCAGTGACCGTTTTTGCACACAAAGAACTGTCAGTTCGTGGACGCGAGCAAAATACCACGTTTAACTAGTACATACGTTTGTTAGTCAAGTTCCATGCAAGGATCAATGGAGTGGTCAGATGAACAATGTTTGTAACTTATGGAGATGCGCGTGCAGTCTCCATCCTCCAACAGACCGAGATGCATGGAACGCAGATGCATGGAACATAGTAAGTTCACGAACATAGCGGATACCAGACCTAAAACTAACGGCCCGTTCACGACCTTGTTGTGAGGAAGCTAAGCGCGGGGCGGCGAGCGGTAAGAACAAAAGTATGAAAATGTTTGAAGCACGCCACGAGACGCCGCACTGCTCGCCGCTAAGACCGGTATCGTGAACATGCGTGACAGGCGCGGCTGTTTTTGTATGGATCCGTGCGACTGACCGCTTTACGCAGTTGCAGGCCTTAAGGTATTAGTGGTAACAGTAGTCATTTAAAATGACTTGTTACTTTTTTTAATAAATAGTATAAAGTATAGACGTAAAGTAAGAAATCCACTGGACGGACTAAGTTATTCGTTTCAAATTAGCAAAACATTCAATTATCATAAAATACTAAAAAATACACATTTCCAATGTCTAGTAAAAATCTGGATGCATAATCATCATAGAATGTCTTAATCAGAAACATTAGGGGGTCAAAATGTCCCTCAATACAACGCAATGCTGTCAAATTGTCCAATATGTGCCGCGTCACGTGAATGCGTTGTAAGATGGGGAGCTAGGTGAGAGACACTGGACATTGTTCCAACGTCGGGATTGAGCGTTGCACGTTATATTGGGGGATATTTTTCTTCCGTAATGTTTCTGATAATTTTTAATCATAGAATATTTATTTAGTTATCATCAGTCTTCCTTAATTTACATTTACTTAAATGTTTAGAAAAATAACTCGCATTCAGCACACTAAAATCTAATTCGAGTTTCATTTTGTGAGTTGTGGTGTGAACATTATAGACTAATTAGTTGTTTGCAATTGTATGTCTGTACGTCTAGATCTAGCTAGATCAGTCTTTGTCACAATTTTTGCTGTAGACCAGCCAACTAGCCATAGTACTAAAAAAAATTAAAGTTTATAGTCCAATGAGTGAATTTATTTCGAGTGTCAAAATATCAGAACATGATTATTGATGTTTTATCAGTCAAAATCTTATAATTATGATGAAGAAAATCATATCGATCGTCATAATGTATTATACACTTGATCTTTGGAAAAATTAAAAGTGTCTAATTTTTGTGTTAATTTTCGTTTCAAAAAGCAGGGTTTTATATTCGCAATCGTGTACAAATATTTGTTATTACTACTTAGTATAAACACAGGCTTCAATTTAGTACGACGGACCAAACCTACGCTGAGTCAGGCTAGGCATTGGTACGGACGGATCACGACCTATGACGGACCAAAACCGTCGTACCAAGTTGTAAGCGTGTGAACACTATTAGGTAGAACATTCAGGCATGACTTAAAAAATAAATTTAAAAAACTGCCACTTATTTTAAAATGTCATGTGATATATTTTTTTATAATTAATAACTATTATTACTCATATCATAGTAGCCAATTTTCGCAGACGTGTATTGATGACAAAATCTGAGCACAAAATTTCAAATAAAACTATCTCATAGTCAGCTGTGGCTACATGAAATATTTGTATTTCTTTTTTTTCTGTTTGCTAATTGATGTTTCTCAAATAAGTAGAAACCATGACTTAAAATGTGATTAAAAAGTGAGAAAGTCAAAACAATAAAAGGATCAAGAATCATGATTGTTGAGCATAAAATTTGTCATTTTTATAATCTTCTCACGCACGCTCGAACTTGGCACGACGGATTTCGTTCGCCCGTACCAAGGTTAAGCATTACCAGAATGACTAGCACACACAAACTAGGTAACGACGGACCAATCTCACGCCGAGTCACCTTCGACTTTGGTACGGACGAACTAAATCCGTCGTGCCAAATTCGAGCGTGTGTTAGTTAACATTAAAAAATAATTGTGATGAGTAGTCATTGTCATATAAAAACATTGGGTATAAAAAGTTAGGTAATAAAAAATATAGGAGAAATGTAGAAAATACTATTTTTAAAGTATGGTCAGGGAGATGAATTACAAATCAATTTCGCGCAAATTCCTAGTAAATTGAAACTTTTTTTTTGCAGAACAGGTATCGTTATTTTTTTTTCGTAACATGAAAAATAAGTGACAATAATAAACATTTCCCTGACCATACATGACTTAGGAAATAAATTGAGCGATTTTAGTATTTTTCACATAAAAATAACTTGACCACTCCAATCTTCATATAATTGGCTGCACACACAACTTAAACACTATTTATATCTATGGTAGAGTGGGTAGTTAGATAAAACTGCTTCCAAAGCAATTTTTTTTTAATAATACAATTAAATTGTCATCCGTGATTGTCTTTATTTTCATTTGTCAAAAAAATTGTCAAGTCAAAAACTCTAATCCTATTTGTCATAATTATTATAATAAGTACCTATAAAAATGGTCAAAACCAGTTGAACATATAAAACACAATAAAGTAAGAGGAACCTTGATATTTTCAATTAAAGATCAGCAAATGTTTAGAACTACATACATCTCTCAGGTCTCAGTGTACCGAAAACGGTACACCGCGTACCAGCCAAATTAAATCTTATTACGTAAAAATAAAGTTAGCTGGTACGGAAGTGTACCGTTTTCGGTACACTGGGGCCTGAGTGGTTTATTCGAACTATATTTTTATTAAAGTATTTAGTGATCGTTTTATCTAGTACATATATATATATATATATATATATATATATATATATATATATACATATATATATATATATGTTAATAGCTAATAGGAACCGCGTTAAATGTTAATTATTAACGTATACTTATTCAAAATTATCTTTCATGAGATCATCAGTTACATAAAAAATTTCGAGCCTTTTTAGGAAGAACATCGTAAGCGACAGTTAGCGTTTTTGCAGTACTAGTAGGTTTTCTCTTCCATAATTATAAAGTATTTACGAAAATATGTAGTAGCAACAATTCTATTAGATCGGTAGTTATATGAAGTTGTACTTTTTAATTATGAAAGAGAAAATCTACTAGTACTGCAAAAACGCTCACTGTCGCTTACGATGTTATTCCTAAAAAGGCTCGGATTTATCTAGTACATAAACATAATTATGTTAATACCTAATAGGAACCGCGTTAGATCATAATTATGAACATATAATTATTTAAAATTATCTTTAATGAGATCATCAGTTACATAAAAAATTTGATACAACTAGAAGCAAATTCAAAAATTTACTTATATTGTTTTAAACATTTTACTTTTGTTTTGTAAACAGTTGATAATTATTTTTTTGTGGTTGGTTGTCCACGGTTAAATTATAACTTAACTGAAGAAATTCTATGGCGTTTTACCATATCTATAGGAATAACAAAATACTTTTAGACTAATGAGCGCACGCATTGTACATGCCGTCGGTATATACAAGGTGCGTCTGCATTCGGATTTTGCATCGGCAATTTCCTATCCAATGTATGCAGCAAGCGCAGGGAACGAATCACAAGTGACGTCTATGACGCTAAAAACTTATGAGTGTTAGATTGCTGTCGAAGGTTGCAAACTTCTGATGAACAGAGATGGCGGCGTAGCCGTAAGGCACAATATGCTACCGTTTGCCGTAAAAAAAGTAATTAGTCCGTCTTTTAGATTATTCAAAAATAAGGGACTCGTACTTCTTTATTTGTAAATTAAACCAAAAATGACAAAGATATAGCCCATTCAAGTTACGTGTAACGTCACGCCGCCATGCTGTAGTTTTTTTGCACGAGGTGATGTCACACATTACTTTAATGGGCTATATCTTTGTTATTTTTTGTTTAATCGAAAAAAGAAAAAAATACTTGTTCAATATTTTTTTATAATCTAAAATACATTTAGTTATTTTGACCCTAGAAACTATCCTATTTTTAGTGAGCCATGACCAACTTAGGCTGTGTTCAAACCAAACTGATTGGCAGCTGCCGAAAGTGAGCGAACGTTACGCAGTTTATTATATTTCCATACACATTCACTTTTTCGTTCACATCTAACCGATGATACGTTATTACGCTATGCACAGACGCTGACATTCGGCAGCCGATTAATATAGCGTGTATATTGTATGGCGTATTGTCAGCATACTGTGAACGAAAAATACCGTTTATTTCCACGTTTACACTGGGGCTCACAGTGCTCACAGTCGGCGGCTGACAGTCAGTATGGTTTGAACACAGCCTTATTGTGACAGTAATACGAAACTCCACAAGAGTGATGTGATGACAGGTATATCAAGTTACCGAAGCCTACCCCTACGGTGGTTGGAAATCCGGGTTGGGATGCCAGTAACCAGGGCGTGAGACGTTCGTTCCCTCACGCATGCGGCCTCCTCCTTCACTAGCGTGAATCTAGAACTACATTAGACCGACGCACACGTGTAACACGCCTGACTTGTACGTAGATCGATGTCGCGAGGCGTGGATTAAGTACAGCTCTACTAGTCTAGTTTCCGTAATAAATGTATTGAAGACCGACGCGCCTGGCACACGTGTGCGCGGTGTAGTTCTAGCTTTACTGCCCCACAGGGGGCAGCTGTCCCCTATTCCCCCCTCGCTCTGGACCAGGCAAGCAACTTAACCTAATTTGATCTTGTAGATCTAAAAATTACAATTTAAAATCGTCTCCTACCATTGCTCTTAATCCTTGTATTCTTCAGGGTGATGGTTGTGGACTGCAGTGGCCGGCCATTGTTGCTGCTTCGAAGTACCGGACAGTATGTGCTATAAAAGAGAAATATTGTGTTTTAGTATCACTCTAACATAACTATTGTGAGACTTAAAAGTCGATGATTATGCGCATCCCTAATGGCGCATGCTCGTCCCCGCACTAGCATCTTTGACATTTGAATATGGAATTGCGCGCCCTTTTCACGGTTTTCTACTTTTTGAATAGTTTGGAGTTGTAATTAAATGTATTATAAGTTAAAATTATGATTAATCTCTATTACTATTTATTATTAATCTAGCCTATACTGTCCCACTGCTGGGCAAAGGCCTCATTCCTTTTATTCCCAGCTTTAAGCTATTTCTTGCCAATTCATAAGGAAGATATATTCAAGAAGTCATCCCACCGTCTTGGTCTGATGTCATCTTCCGTTAAAGCCCCTTGTTTTTTAGTTATCCAATGACTTCTCTCGCTCAAGGGCGAAGCGGGAGGACGTGTCAGGCTTTTACTGGCTAGAACCCACTCCTATTGGCCTTCATTCCAGGGTACCAGGCTTCTCTTTCACCCAACAGATGGCCCAGTAGGCTTCCACCTCACTGGACCCCTACGGCTTTTGCTGACATCTTGAACACAACGCGCAGTCGTTACAGGACGACTGTAGTCCCTCACATGATACGACCTTAATGCTAGAACTACATTAGACCGACGCACACGTTTAACACGCCTGATTTGTACTTTGAAACGACGTCGTGGCGTGTATCAAATGTAGCTCTACAGTTTCCATGTAAAATGCATGGAGATGCGTTCAGATCAGCGCGGCGTATGTGGCACACGCGTAAGTGTAAACTCTACACTTAGCAAATAGCTATGGGCAATAGCTAATTCAAAAGAGTGCAAATAAAACACTTACATGGTATGAGCCTGATCCCCAGAAGCTCCACACGTTGAGCAGACGTGTGACCTCAATATCGGACAAGTCACGATACTCTGGCTACCAACATTCTCCCTCACGGAATGCGTCATGTACACCAACGGAGTCTCTCCATTCTTACGGCAGAAGGTACACATCTTTGCTGCCCTCGTCTCTTGATGTTTGGACGAACTAGGACCATAGTTAGGCCGACTAGGCACCCTAAACGGCGATGTCGGCATACGAGGCGGCAGAACTTTCGGCGAATTCGGTGTAGTTGGCAGTGTCGGCGAAAAATTCGATGAAACCAGCTTGTAGTTTGGAACAGGAGACGATGGTACTGGCGGTTTGAATTCAAATCCTCGTTTCTCAGTTGGGAACAGTTCGTAGATGTTTTTCTGTTCAATATGGCTGCTGGGGGGTGTAGGTGGAAATAAATGGTGTTCAGTATCCGGTTGCCATATTGCGTTTGGGAATTCTATGTCTTGGTCGTAACGTTTGTATGTTGGTTTCAATACTGGTGGCACACGGTCTGGATTGTCAAATATTTTCCTCCCAATGATTGGACGTTGGCGTCTGACGATGAAGGGAGTCTCATTTACGTGGCTGTCAATGTCTAAGCGATGAGACATATCTGGGAAAGAGTCCGGAGACATGGAATCAGCTGAGCTTGATGAGCGGTTGATAGGTGTCGACTGCCTGAACGGTGAGCTTAGATTTGGGTTTGGTATTGTGTTTGGAGACCGGAATACATCTGAAATTAATATCATTTTGGTATTACAATAATGTTTCTGTAAACAATTATACAGAACATGCAATATACATGCTCTTTTCTTAGAAAATGTGTAAAAGTGGAAAATCACTCAATGACTTATGCTCTAAAGCAGAGCACGAGGTCAGACTTTTACTTTCTAAAATGTTTTTTTTTTTCACAACTATCACACAACGCCGTCTAGTCTCAAGCTAAGCAGAGCTTGTGTTATGGGTACTAGACAACTGATAAACATAATTATATATTTCTAAATACACACATATTATGGATAAAATTACACCTATGTTTCTTCTTTGCCTAGCATTCCAGGAAGTCTTGTTTTTGACCAGTTCTTACAAACATAGAAATTATTTGTATAAATTGTAATTACAACAGCATCATTTATTAAATTCTCCATATTATTTCAGTATTACTATCACAAATAAAACATGTTAAACATTGAATGCTGTGTACAGTAATAATTGGACTTCAGATTTATGTAAGTACTGTATGTTGTCATACAATCTCTGCTGAATTGTCATAAGGTAGCCATACACTCTAGGGTATAGCTGACAGATGAGCCTGCCCAGTTATACCTGTCAGGTAAGCTTGTGTGAAAACCTGCACAGGTGTGCAAGCAACATTCACGCTCCGGTTTACCTTTACAGGCAAACCTGTCAGGTATACCCTAGTGTGTATTGCGGGCATAAGTCTGTCACTGTTCCTATTTATTAAAATAAAATTATTTTGTGTCTGATGTTATCCCTTCACCCTTCCCTACATTTTAGCTATCCAGTTTAATCACAGCTTAGAATTACACATTAGTAACACATATGTTTACAATAACATTTGATATCTTCCTCATGTTTTCTCTACCACACATACAACACCTGCGAGAGAATTGTTTGTCAAGTAACACTATCACAAAAACTTCGTAGGTAATTCATTTGTTTGTTTTGTATCAAGATTCATTTGTTATTACTATGGGAGGACTTATGAAAGGTGCTTGGACGAGAACAAAACTTCTATCGACGAGTATTGTGTTACTTTCGAAGCACACTAGATAACTTTTCATACACAATTTTAATAAACAAATTTAAGAATAAATATCGAGTTTTATGCTTACCATTTTCACTACTTCGAGGAAACAAACGGTTTATTTCAGTCATGTAATCGTACGTACTCTTCGATGGATACATTTTTGGATCTGAAATGTCACCAAAACAATAATAAATAAATAAAAAATACACTTATTTACATTTTCACGTAAAGAAAAAAAAGGTCATCCATTTTGAAAGATGGACGGAAATGATTAGAAAGTTATGATGGTCGAACTAGATTCTTATTATAATTTTCTTGATAATTAATTATCAAAAAGTACTTTACATTAGACATAAAACTTAACATAATTAATACATATATTATTAGTTTTAATAAATGACATATTCGAATTGAAAGAACTTTACCAACTAATAAACACACCAACTTTTTGAACTAGGTAATTTAATGAATTATAAATTGGGACAATAATTCAAGGTTCGATGTAATATATGATTACCAGTACCTACCAATACTAGTAAATGGCCTTATTTAAAATATTATGGCATTCAAATTAAGTTTTTAGAAGAAATACCTATCTAGGTACTTGAAGGGTCACGTTTTCTTGCACATTTGCTTCTCGCGGGCTTGCGGACTGCGAGCAACGGCGAGCAATGGGTAGCTTGCCGACCAACCGTCCGGCAACCGCCCGGGTCAAGTCCAAGTCGTCGTGACGGCGCGTAGTCTTACACTCAATCTATCATCATCATCATTTCAGCCGACCGACGTCCACTGTTCGACATAGGCCTCCCTCAAGTGTCGCCACAATCACACAATGATCGCAACCATCGGAATCCCGATTTCAGACTCGTATCACAAGATTCCAATTGGAAACTATCAATAATTTTAATCAAAGTAATATTTAGAGAAATTGGAATGGTTTTGAATTGTTTATCACAACGTCTAAATACGTAAATTGCGTAAAAAAAAGGAATAAAACAAAACTGAGAATCTCTTTCTACCTAGAATTCACGTAAACACTAAAAAAATAATAAATATTCGTAAACATTACGAGAAACAGAACTTACCGATGATAGAGCACATCAAGCAAGCAAACACGTCTACACTCCGCGAGGTTCGACAACGAAATGAAAATAAACATAAATATTTTTTGGCCTTTCGGCACCGCTCAAAGGATGCCGACAACCAAGTATGTTCAGTAGTTAAACGTAATATTGGTAACGGGTTTGATTTCTAGTCAGACCTAACTGTTTTCATTTTTGTTTGATTAATCGATGAATTTTTAGTATGTTGTTAGGTAAACATTTCCAAAAAAATATAAAATGTGATATAGCATTAAAAAATTACTTTAACCAGACCTAAGCGTTGATAAAGTAAATAAAACTCTTCAAATCTTGTTAAACTTTGATATTCTATGGATAGTTAAAAGTATTCCTAGTATATTTGCTAAAATATTGCAAAAACCAATAAAAAAAAAACGATTCTCATAGGCATTCTTAAAAGTGAAGCTACATTTTACTCAAAGAAAAGCCGCCTTCAACGCGGCACGTGCAGCCTCAGATCAAAGAAGTGCCGCCGAATAGCACAGTTGTTTCTACTCCATACTAGATGGCGTTGTTGTAAATAAAAGTATGCATGGAGATATTTATTTGATGTTTAAATTAATTACTTTTTGTATATTATATTTTATTTATATTTAATACCGACTATTTAATTCCAGTTTTTGGTATAAAATAATAAAAAACGTAGAAATTCAAGAAGTGCTACTGAGAAGCTGTTTGCCAACCGATAATAGATGGCGTTGTTTGAACCAAATGTTTTGAAAAATAAAAATACATAATTAGTTTCATGGGATAGTGGGAAACTTATATCAAATTATGATATAGTACTAAACATATTGTTTTTGTATTCTTTAGCCTTTTTCTCAAAACGTTATACGCAAGTAAACTCGTATTTTGATTTATATTTCTGTAGTTCAACATGCACGCAATAGAGGGCGACAAATCAAAATTGGTCAGTATTATGCGACCATATTTAAAAGGGGAAGAACCCAGGGACCAAGAATCTAATAAGCAATCTGGAATTCAGGATTGATTGTGTAAACCTAAAAAACGTAACGAAAAGTAGTAAAGCTGCTTATTTCTGAGTGACATAGTCTATACATATTTTATTTATGTATGATGCGGGCAAAGCCGCGAACAAAAGCAAGTTGATAATAATTGTACCAAAAATATTTTTTGATTATTAGGTAACTTGTACTAACCTGCCTACTGGGGCGAAAGGAAGACATGGCTCTGGCTGGCAACGAAGGAACAAAGGTGGGTTTTTAGTCAATGAAAGTTGAAAGTACGATCTCGCGCTCCGCCCAAGAGCGGGGTATGTCATTGGATGATTTTCGTACCGAAAAAAAGGTACCTACATAATTATAAGTATATTTGTTTAGATAAATAGTGATTAAGTACAAAGAAAAGATGGATGGATTGTGTGAGAATAAAAGGTAAATGAATGAAAAGGGAGTTAGAGATAGCGTGACGAGTGACAGGACAGAATGGAAGAAAAAAACATAAAACGGGACAAGGGCAAGAAGATGATGAGTGATTAAGTACTTAAGTGGTTTCATTCTGTTTGTTAGTTACTATTATTTACTGTTTGTGTGTGCGTGCGTACAGATACCGGTGCACTACAAACAAGTCTGCCCCCGTTAGCAAAAAAGACGCATCTAACAGTTTTTCCAGATTAGAGTTATATACATTGCCGGAATCAGGAAAAAAAGGCGCATATGCCTGTATTTTTTATATTTTGCTTTCTCCAGTAGTCATGGCTGAGACTACGGATTAACTCAGTACAATGCTCGGTGACCTCAGTAGAGCTTCCGAAAGAGTGGGTCTTAAAATGAACATGGACAAAACCAAAGTTATTTTTAACATCCATGTTGCACCCACTCCTATTAAGATCGGAGACTCTACACTCGAAGTTGTGGACGATTATGTTTACCTGGGACAGACGGTCCAGTTGGGTAGGTCTAACTTCGAGAAAGAGGTCAATCGTCGAATCCGACTCGGCTAGGCAGCGTTTGGGAAGTTGCACGGTGTCTTCTCGTCTAATATACCACAGTGTCTCAAGACGAAAGTCTATGACTAGTGCGTGTTGCCAGTGATGACTTATGGCTCCGAAACGTGGTCGCTTACAATGGGCCTTATAAAAAGACTCAAAGTCACCCAAAGGGCGATGGAAAGGGCTATGCTCGGAGTTTCCCTGCGTGATCGCATCAGAAATGAAGATATCCGCAGGAGAACCAAGGTTGCCGACGTAGCTCGAAGAGTCGCCAAACTTAAGCGGCAATGGGCAGGGCACATTGCACGCAGAACAGATGGTCGATGGGGACGAAAGGTTCTGGAGTGGTGACCACGTACCGGAAGACGCAGCGTTGGAAGGCGTTCAACAAGGTGGACCGACAACCTGGTCAGGGTCGCGGGAATCCGATGGATGCGTGACGCACAGGACCGGTCGTTGTGGCGACGCTTGGGGGAGGCCTATGTCCAGCAGTGGACGTCTTTCGGCTGATATGATGATGATGATGATGATGCTTTCTCCAGTGCGGTTTTAACACAAGGAAAAAAAGGACCGATTTCCCGTTTCATTCATTAAAACATTTTTTTTACGTTTTCGTTTTTGTTAGATAGGTACGTCTTTTTAACTATAAGGGGCTGAAGTGTAGTGCGTCACCCGGGTATCACCACTGTGTAGACCGCCCGGAGAACACGCTGGAGCATACGGTAGAGGTGTGCCGCGCCTCGGCAGAGGACCACCGTGTCCTCGAGGGAGTGCTCAGCAGCAGCGATCTCTCGCGCCGGGCCTTGGTACGCCATGGTCCTCAGCGAGGAGTGGCTGACAGTCACCTACTTCTGCGAAGCAGTAATGCTAGCAAAGGAGACGCACGCGCGAGGCAATGGTACTCGCGCCCCTGCCGCCTGGATTCCGGCCACAGTGGGCGCGGGCTTGCGGACTGCGAGCAACGGCGAGCAATGGGTAGCTCGCCGTTCAACCGTCCGGCAACCGCCCGGGCTAAGCCCAAGACGTCGTGACGGCGCGTAGTACTCAAGGAGTTGTCAGCAAACCGTAGCAGCCCAGCAGGGTCGAAGCCTACTAGGGCCATGGGTCTGCTTCTAAAATGAAGATTCAGCCTCGGTACGAAAGGAACCGGAGTGGGTTTTTAGTCAGTAAAAGTCCCCCCCGCCCCGCCCGAAGGTGCAGAGATGTCATTGGATGATTTTCCTTTGACCTTCCCAGGTTCAAGATGGTGGCTGTAAAGAACAATATGGCTACGTAATGGTTGCACCAGTAAACACAGACTCTGGCAGGGAATTCCAGAATTACACTCCTTTTTTCGCTTCTCTTTTTTTTTGGTTTCATGTTTACATAACTATTTTATGTGTGCCTTGTGTTTTGCCTATTACATTTCATTCTTTCTTTCTTTCCTTTGTAGCGACATCTATGACGCCACATAAGAACTACGAAGAAAATACGAAATCCTGCATCGCGTAATCAAAGTTCTCCGCGCGATTTGAACATATCCCGACAACAACTATCGGGCAGTCGCCCACCAGACTATAACATCCCGTCTGGCCGGAGGATCCTTCCTTTTCAATGGAGGTTTGCAGGACTTTACACTCTGATCCGCATACCTCCAAACCTTCTTTCTTTCTTTCTGTCATTATTCCACTTTCATGTTGCAGGTATTATGTACGTTACGTATCATTCATAGACTACAAGTGCCGATGAAGCAACCTCCTTGCTTTCAAACCTTCGGCCTTCCCAAGTTCAAGATGGTGGCTATAAAGAACAAAATACGAACAATATGGCTACACCACGGTTGCATCATGGCAATTACAAAAGCTTGACCACCCACAAACGAAGTGATCCAGATCGGAAAACATCATGCGTTTTATTATTGCTGTTTGTTTTGGGACAAAGATTATGTATGCGCAGACGGATTAAAAGGTTTTTACCTATTTTTGAATCAAATGCATACCAAAATAAATAAACAAGTATTCTGTTCGTTAAAATTAACCTTAATAAAATGTAATTTTAACCTTGAGCCCCAAATCCCGTATAGTGTAGCTGAGGTGGCTCCCCTGGGATACAAATCCTTACTAATATTATAAAAGCGAAAGTGAGTTTGTTTGTTTGTTATGTCTTCACGCCTAAATGGCAAAACCAATGAATGAAATTTGGTACAGAGATAGTTGGGACCCTGGAGACAGACATAGGCTATTTTTTTTTAATTGAGAAAATGGGGAGAAAAAGTAAAGTATATTAATAAACGCGGGCAAAACCGCTGGAAAAAGCTAATTAAAAAATAATTGAAAATTTACGATAACTTTTTCGTTTATTATCGATTTTTTTCGTGTACTTATTTTATTTTATTTATAATTCGGAGGTCTGCAAAAGTTGTTCTGCCATATAAATTATCAAAGAAAACAATGGGAGTAAAAAATAATCTACAACCTATTCTCAGAGACCTACCAAATAAACACAGAAAAAATCGGTCAAGCCTGAGGAGTTTGAAATCAATACACAGTGACACAAAATTTTTTTACATTGTTAGATTACAAAACACTTGAAAGAAAGAATATTATTTTAATTAAAATGAATAAGTATTTACTTATTGTTTTATTAAAATAACATGATTGTGTGGAATAAAAAAGGTTATTATTATTTATTTATTTAAACTTCATCTACAGTAGTGTTACTTATGCGGACTTATTTCCACAAAGCATCCTCTTCCAGTAAATTTTTGGGTTAAAAAAAGACAACACTTTACTAACTAAACTATTTTTATTTTTATGGATAGTATCTTGCCTACGGCCACGTCTACACAGCTCATCTACTCTATCGAAGTAACAAATACGTTACGGGATTTGGAGCAAGGTCAGTGGATTGCAATTATGGTCTGATTGTGTGTCCGGTGTCTTCCATAGACGGCGCACGCTACAGGCGGAAGCGATTGCGGAAATTTTTAATAAAAAAAAAAATGTGTTTGATTTGATTTATTTATTACAATTTTCACTTTTTACCATTAACAACGGCTTCAGCACTGGTCTAATAACTGTTTGCAGCCCCACAACGTTAACCAACCGAGACCAACATAGCGCAGCAACTATGGACAAATAGACAGATAATGTTTCCTTAGAACATTTTTTAATTTGTTTCTATTTTTGGCTCGATTTATTAATTCATATGTGTAGGTGCAATCCATTGTCTCGCACACTTACCATAGTAATTATAATTCACCTTAGGGACCTGGAGTTTCTTTTTCTTACATACATCATCTTTCACATAATGGTTTACATACAGAGGTCGTGGTAGACATTTTCCTGCCCGAAAGTTGCCTTTATGTTAGAAAAAACCTGATTGCAGCGCAGCCTCGGTAGGTGGCGCTGTAATCAGGTTGTCTAAAATGGATGGTTTGATACCATCCAGGCACAAACACACATTCATCCATTCTCGATCAAGCCGTTTAGGAAGATTTAGGTGACTAATATACATACAGAATTTTATATATTCAAAGAGATAAGTAATGTAGATAGATATAGATAATATAATATACGCTTCACGCTTATAACTTGCACAACCTCAAAAGACATACAATGATCGTTTTGTTTATTGTTTTTATATACATTTGACGAGATTGACGTAATGAGATGTATCGCTTATTATTGAAAAGAAAGCAAGGCCATGTTTGTTGGGATTTGATGGCTCTATGGTCTATAGAGTATGCTATGAGGGTCTATGGTTTGTTATGTAATAGTAGACTATAGGTTTTTGGTGTTTTTTTTGGGTAAAGTTTGGTGGTTGTTACAATTATTCGCGAATTGTTTTTAATGAATAGATATATAAGTACATTAAGCTTAACTTTTGGCCTTTGAGCTGTCAAGTGGTCACAAAAGTGTGACAGAGATAGGACGATCATGCAACAAGTTTGTTGTCTTTTTTAATCGACTTCAAAATGGAGGATTGGTTTTTTTTAACCGACTTCTTTTATATATGGTCACTGTGTTTTAACTTTTCAGTATTTTGACAAATAGTTTCCATGAACGTGCTTGTCTATGAATAGAATATAAGTCGATGTGTATGCCAGACAAATTCGGACGCATAAATTGGGTAAGTAAGTGTTTTTGTGGAAATACACACTTTTTATGGACACCATAATGCCATGGCGGCCTCTTTTAAAGTTTTAAGGAGTCTAGCACGACTTTACAAAGTTATTTTTATTAGATTATATAGATTATAATCTAGGTTTTTAGGATTAAAAAACCTGGAATTACTTTGGATTAAAGTAACAGAAGTTTTAAAGGCTTCGAGTAGATTCACAGAGCTGCCTAAAAACAATATTCTCTTTGTAATAATTAGAAATAATGATTGTCTTTGATAGCTCTACTTAATTGCTTAAAAATAATAGAGGCAGGAAAAGGAATTGTAATAATAACAAAATTGATATCAATTACTCGTAGTTTTATTGAATTAAAAATAATTAAATAGAACGTGTTTGTGTAACTAAGCGTTTCGCCTCGTCGTTTATACCGCGTACATCGAAGGATTAGAACAATTTGCTTGCTGCGGTCTTCCCACTCTGATAATAATTTAGGTGTCTTCAAGGCTAGAGTGAGTAGGCTCTTAATAAACCAGTGAACCTTACCAATGCATCACCGCTTAAGCGTTGGTTTCCTAGGATAGCGGTGCCGTCATATAGCGGCAGTTTTCCGGAACAACGACTATTTTCCTCTTCTGATGATAGTTCATCCTCCAAGTAAATTACTAAAGCTAAATCAAGGTCGTCCATTTTCTATCTTGGATACTTTTCGTATGACGTTTGTGACGTTTGTTTTGAAAAAATGACTGACGATGTGTTAAAACGGCCTCTATATGACGGTACCGCTTTCCTAGGAAATCAAAGCTTTACTGTCAGGTGGGATCGCAGTCAAGACCACTGCTTGACTGCGATCCCACCTATTATTTATATGATAAAAAAAAACATCTAAGTATTGAATTAAGTAATTAAAACTAGAAACCTATATATTCAAATAGCTTTATAGTTTTGAGATCATCTGTCAATCTCTAGATTTTATCGTAAAATTTTAGAGATACCTACTAAAATATTTCAGAAACATTACAAAATCATAATTTATTGGCTCCATAAGCACTTATCTGGCATCATTAAAAAAAAACATTGACGATGACGAAATTTTCTGATGATGGCGCGCTTTGTTGTTTGAAATTCGAACGTGCTCTATGGGTCCTTGGAGGAGAGATGTCCGCGATGATTGTGCTCTATTATTGAGGCATAGACAAGCTTTAAATCTGGATCAACATTTTGTTTATCATAATTAAGATTTTTGTAAAGATATGTAAGGGCTGATGGCTGCGAGGCCTGTGGGGTTATTTGAGAAGAGTCGCCGTGGCCTGGAATGCAAAAGGCAACTGAAGGAAACGGGTGAGTTTTACTCGGTATACTTAAGTCTAGGACTCCATCTCGCCCAAAATATCGTGAGGAACCAAAAAATCGAAGACATGTGACATTCACCAACCCGCACTGGGTCCGCGTGTTGGATTACGGCCCATTCCCTGTCCTAGAGAGGAGGCCTGAGTCCCAGCAGTGGGAACATTAAATATGCTGATGATGAAAAGTCTCAATAAATAAATTAAATACAAAATTTTAACTTTCCATAGAATCAAACATTTTTTTTTCATTTTTTATGAATTCTTGATTAACATTGGGGAGTTATGGGCACTTAGCCGTCGTGTAGATAATGCAGTTATAGATACTGGCACGGATCTTGAGCGCTGCCTACAAGTTGCGCAGAAGTCAAATATCGGGCCTATTTAGTGGTATGAAGTGAGACGCGGGGGCGGGGAGCGTCAGTGATTGGCTCGCCGCACCATCGCGTCATAGGCGTCACTCGTGATTCGTTCCCTGCCCTTGCTGCATGTATCTAACAACGACGACAATTGGCTCGCCAATGCATGGAATGCGCAAAACGATACCCACTCTGACGCCGAGCGCTCAAGAACCATGCCAAAACCTCGGCGGCGGAGACCTCTCGCGCCGGGCCGTGGTTCAGGCCATGTTCCGGAGCGAGGAGGAGTGGTAGGCGGTCGCCTCCTTCTGCGAAGCAGTAATGCTAGCAAAGGAGGAGGCCGACCGCATCAGGCAACGGCGCCCTCGCCGCCGCCGCCGGGATTCCAATCCCAATTTCCAGCCACCGTAGACGCGGGCTCGTGGACGGCGAGCCATGGGTAGCTCGCTGTCCGATCGTCCGGTAACTGTCCGGACCGAGCCAAGACGTCGACGGCGCGCATTGTTCCCGCGCGCCTCAAGGAGTTGTCAGCAACAGGAGGGGCCCAGCTGGGTCGAAGCCTACCGGGGCCGGGGTTATCCGAAAGAAAACTTGAGCCCCGGTATGAAGGCTAGAAGGAACGGCGTGAGGTTTTTAGTCAGTAAGAGTCTGACGCTATCTCCTGCTCCACCTAAGAGCGGGTTTTGTCATAAGATGATTTTCCCCATCGACAAAAAAAAATGCCAAAACCTATACTATTGGGTCAACGTCGTATTCCTAACAACATTTTACATACGCCATTTTTATTGCAGATACATGTACCTATAGTAGTAATAATAAGCGCGTAAGTGCATTATTAACTATTGCATTATGATCAATTAATATTTAGTATTGTAGTTACGACATATGATTGCGTTGGGATCATCAAATGAACTGATTTGGGTAATTAGGTACCTATACGCAATGATAGATAAAGAAATGGTAGAGTAGAGCCTATGAGTAGAGCCGTTTCTTGCTATGTGGTTCATATTGAAACTAATATTATGTTGTACTTCGTTGCACGTTATGGTATAGGTAAAAGCTTAAAAAGAAAAATTTAATTGAATTTGAGGAGTTTCCTTCGAATTAGCCAAGATTCCATCATCAGATCCCAACTTGGTGACTATGGGACTATTTGGGAAGTATACCCTTTCCAACTAAAAAAAATATTTTTTCAAATCGGTTGGCAAGCGACGAAATTATGCGCGAACAAACATAAAAAAAAAACCTCCGAATTAATTCATGAATCCCCAAGCGACACCCGGTGGCCGCGCATCTATTGTCTTACTATTGTGTCTCTAATTGACGGTATCTGAAGGGTTAAGAATTGGTTTTTCCTGGGCTTGCGGAAGACGAGCAATGGGTAGCTCGCTGTCCGACCTTCCGGTAACTTTCCGGACCGAGCTCAAGTCGTCGGCGGCGCGCACTGTTCCCGCGCGCCTCAAGGAGTTGCCAGCAGCAGGAGGGGCCCAGCTGGGTCGAAGCCTACTAGGGCCAGGGTTATCCGAAATGAAGCTCGAGCCCCGGTATGAAGAGGCTAGAAGGAACGGGGTGGTTTTTTAGTTAGTAATAGTCTGACATTATGTCTCGCTCCGCCTAGGGGCGAGAGATGCCTATTCCTTCGTTCTGGCCACGTGATTGAGCGTTGAGATGACGTCAGAACAAACGAATCGGAGGCGTGGCTGATTCTACATGAGAGATCTGTGTCTGAATGCACTAGTCATAATCATAGCAATTAAGTACAACGTTATGAAAGAAACGCTTACCACAATGTCTTTCGTCGATCGCCTCAAGTTGGCCACGCCTCCTATTCCTTCGTTCTGGCCACGTGATTGAGCGTTGAGATGACGTCAGAACAAACGAATCGGAGGCGTGGCCGATTCGAGGCGGTCGACGAAACGGTTGTAACTTGGCTAGGGGGAACTGGAGACAGTATCTGAGAGTTTTACATGAGAGATCTGTGTTTGAATGCACTAGTCACAGCAATTAAGTACAACGTAATGAAAGAAACGCTTAACACTGAGTCTGATAGCATCTGTTCCTTTTCCCTCAGGTTAAGTAATATCTTGGCATCTTGCATCACTAAAAGTTTACCGCATTAGAAGCTCCATTACATGTAACTGTCCCCTCACACGGGCTTCAAAAAAACGCCGCTTTAAGCCTCATTTTAAGGCAGCCGTTTTTTGTGGCTCGTGTGCGGTGGTGTCGCCACAAAAAACTGCTTGAAGCTGCTTTAAATTTCTCCGCTGTCTCATGTTTCAGCTGTTTTTTGCGGTGGCTTCTGGCTTTTTGTTGTGGCCGCTTCTAGTGTTTTACTGTGGTGGCGTTTTTTTGAGGGCCGTGTGCAGGGACAGTATAAGACACTGATTTTCACATACGAGTAACTACAATGGTGTATAAAGAATTAGAGCAATCACAAAAGAGTTGCAATTAGAATAAAATTATTTTGCAATTGAAGTGAGATCCGTGTTCCATCGATTTCAAGGTCTCTCTCACGAGTATTATTAGAAAAGGTCCGAACTTTATCTATAAGTATATCACAGGGCCGTAACCAGACGTAGGGCTGCAGTAATTATAGACAAGGATAGAGTTGCCAGTACCCCTAGCCAAGTTGCTAATCTGCAATAGTTAACGCTAGTAGAAAGCTTCAAATGTACGGGAATGACGCGCTCTGAACGCTCAGTTACGTGGTCAGAACAAAAGAATTAGCAGCAAGGTCAACTCGAAGCGTTCGACGCAAGCAAAATGGTTGTAACTTGGCTAGGGGGGCAGGACTTGAAACCGAAGAGCCGGCCCATGCTAAAAACCAGCGCTGTGGACTTGTTGCATTTTGCGAGTGGACACAGCATTATGCTGAGCGTACGGCCGTTTTGCTCGGACGTGGTGCATAATTTTTTATTGTTTTATTATTATTATTGTCTTGAAAATTGTGTCTTAAATCCTTACTAATATTATAAAAGCGAAAGTGAGTTTGTTTGTTTGTTACGTCTTCACGTCTAAAAGTCTAAATGGCAAAACCGATTTTGTTGAAACTCGGTACACGGATAGACCATGCCCTGGAATAGGTCATAGGATACTTTTTATCCCGGAAGTATGTTCCCTTGGGATAATTTTCTGTATCATGCGGGCGAAGCCGCTGGGAGCAGCTAGTAATAAATATAATAATGTACCTATTTATGTAATATTTTAGTCTTAAGGTTGCGGCTTTTCGAGCCAATAAAATGTTTTTCTTTCTTTCATTCTTTCTTTCTAAGACCCGGACAGACCCCAATCTGTTTAGCTGGAGATTGATGGATAGAAAGACTGACATTTCTTTTTTAAAGAAAGGTCTCTACTAACATTTTTAAATACTGATGAAACAACAATAGAATTAACTGAAATAAGTGCTAGTCTGCTCTGCGTGCGCTAGCGATGCAAAGTAAGGTAGAAGTGGTAGATCACATGTCAAATCCTTACTAATATTATAAAAGCGAAAGAAAGAAAAACATTTTATTTGCCGGAATGACCAAAAAGCGAAAGCGAGTTTTTTTGTTTGTTACGTCTTCACGCCTAAATGGCAAAACCGATTTTGATGAAACTTGGTACACGGATAGACCATGCCCTGGAATAGGACAAAGGATACTTTTAATCCCGGAAGTATATTCCCTTGGGATAATTTTCTGCATCACGCGGGCGAAGCCGCTGGGAGCAGCTAGTCTAGAATATTTGTCAAATATACATATAAAGCCTAACAAAATCTGGACAGACCGAACTCAGTATAATTAGGTCGGAAACGCAACCAAAAATCATTATTCAGACGCCTGGCAACGCTAGACAAGGCGCAAGTAAAAATATAGATAACAAGATCTGGTAAAGATCAAGAGCAGTAAAGGTGTGGGATAATTATGTCTGAAAGTTAATCAAAGCTATATTCAGGGCTGCATTCAAATTTGAGGTTAGAATTAACTCTAATGACGTCATAAGGCAATACTCTACCCTGGCATTTTCGAACGTGAGTTCAACTGTCAATGTCAAGCATTGGCCGCGGGCTCGCGGACGGCGAGCCATGGGTAGCTCGCTATCCGACTGTCCGGTAACTGTCCGGACCGAGCCCAAGACGTCGACGGCGCGCACTGTTCCGGCGCGCCTCAAGGAGTTGTCAGCAGCAGGAGGGGCCCAGCTGGGTCGAAGCTTACTGGGGCCAGGGTTATCTAAAAAGAAGCTCGTGCCCCGGTATGAAGGCTAGTAGGAACGGGGTGGGTTTTTAGTAGAGTCTGACACTATCTCTCATTCCACCCAAGAGCGGGGACTGTCATTAGATGATATATGCTCACCAAAAAAAAAGGGGTCTTTAAGTCAAGAGTGAAAAGGTTACTTCTAGGCAAGTGTGCTCCATCGTCGGCCGCATCATCTGCTGAGATGGTGGTCACTCGCGAGCCTAACAGTAATACAAAACTGGGCAAGAGCTAGTTGGACTCGCGCACTGAGGGTTAGCTAGACCGTTAAATTTTATACAGACCAGCTCCTAATTCTGCCCCCGTTAGTAAAAAAGACGCATCTAACATTTTTTCCAGAGTTTAATTATATACATTGCCGGAATCAAGACATAGTGGTGCACCTGCCTGATTTTTTTATAATTATGTTGCTAACTTTCTCCAGTGCGTTAATTTTATCACAAGGAAAAAAGGCCCCATTTCCCGTTTCATTCATTAAAACATTTTTTTATCCGTTTTAGTTTTTGTTAGATACGACTTTTTAACTATCAGGGGCAGAATTATTAACCCTTCAGATACCGTCAATTAGAGACACAATAGTAAGACAATAGATGCGCGGCCACCGGTGGTCACTTGGGGATTCATGAATTAACTCCCTTTTCTTTCATACCACTTCTCAATCAGTCCATCTATCTTTTCCTTGGCCGCCTCTTTCTGTCCTTACACATGTATACTCATAACTCTTTTAGTAACATGCGTTTATTGAAAATATTAAGCAATGTTGCATATCCTTACTAATATTATAAAAGTGAAAGTGAGTTTGTTTGTTTGTTACGTCACGCACGTCGTCACGCTTAAATGGCAAAACCGATTTTGATTAAACTTGGTACGCGGATAGACCATGTCCTGGAATAGGACATAGGCTACTTTTTATCCCGGAAGTATGTTCCCTTGGGATAATTTTCTGCTATCACGCGGGCGAAGCCGCTGGGAGCAGCTAGTTCACAATAATGGCTATCCAATGAGCTCGATCTCAAGGTTAATTTTCTGCAGACTCGTTGTCCATAACTAAGTATCTATTAACTAGAGCCAAACGAAATGGAAACGTAATTATGGACACCGTACTTACTTCGGACGAGCAGAGGTACTACCAAGAGCTCGCCGATTGTACATACGTGTGACCGCGGCTTGCTCACTAGACGAAACCAAACAACCTTCCACAAGATTTTTTTTCAGGAAAGGAAAAAAAAATCAGCCTCACCATACAAAATTATAAAATTGATTAGACAGTTTGTATGGAGAGGCCGATCTTTTCTTTCGTAGCCTGAAAAAAAAAAATTGTGGAAAGTTGTTCGGTTTCGTCTACTGAGCAAGGCCTAAAAGTTTGCGGAGGGCTGTCCCTTGCACCTAGTATTATTTATTTAAGGAAAATGAAAAGATTTTTGAGACTACTCTGCTATATATGTATTTTACAGAGTAAGTACATGATCGCTGGCCCCAGCGAATAATATCGTAACCGACTATTGCGATAGAAGTGCTTTTATGAGGATTTATTGTTCTAGAGGTGCGATTATACACTGTGATTTTTTTCACGTGTTTCATGCTATTACTTTTCGAGTCAGGCATTCTGTAATGAATTTACCTGTACTATTCGCCTCTAAATAAAAACTTTTTGTATTACGAATATCATCACAATAGATTAATACTGACTCCAAACAAACCCATTCCCAGTAAACTGTAATTACAAATTTATTCAACGATCCCGCTATGTAAACCTGTTAAGAAGTTATAATCAAAAAACGGTTTTTTATTTTTCCTGTAAAATTTGGTGTTTTTAGTTACGATATTATTCGCTGGGGACGGCGATATAATCTATTCAACATAATTTCTGTATCGCTATTGGGTTACCTAAATAAAACAAAATAAAATTATAATACGCCACGGTAAGTCCTACGATAAGTCCCCAGTTGAAAGTTGAGAACCTCTGCAAGTCTCCGCCATAAATCATAATTTGATAGCTCTACAACACTGCTTGCGCAAGTGGTCGTAACTTTAGCTTTGTAAGTTACCGATCGGCACCCATTGCCTTAGTTTTCTATTGTGTTACTCTAATTAGCAGCCATCGTTAATATTAAAGATACATTTAAGTGTATCGTTTCGACTAAAATAATAATATAATAATAATATTCCACAACTATCACACAACGCCGTCTAGTCCCAAGCTAAGCAGAGCTAGTGTTACGGGTAATAGACAACTGATAAACATACCTATATATTTTTAAATGCATACATATTGTAGATAAAAATAACTGACTTTACTAAAAAAAATATTTGAATTTGAGGATTTCCCTAGATTTCACCAAAATTCCATCATATCCCAACTTGGTGACTATGGGACCATTTGGGAAGCATACCCTTTCCAACAAAAAAATATTTTTTTAAATCGGTTGGCAAGCGACGAAGTTATGCAGAAACAGACAAAAAAAAACATCCGAATTGAGAACCTCTTCCTTTTTTAGAAGTCGGTAAAAAATGCATGAGCAGAGTCAGAGTCATAAAAAACCGGTACAGTGGTAATCGAAGGTTTTTATAAAAACTTACCTGTGTACAGTACGAGACCCGAAAAATTTTTTTTGGCCTCCCTCTTCCCCTCCATCCATCCACATTTAAACTCATAATTTTTTTAGCAATATGCGTTTCATCTCTCCTTTTCACATGTCCATACCAAGACAAACGATTTCCTTTCAACTTTGGTGGGATAGAAAAAGTCCAAAAAGCATTTTTAAGGTATTTCTATAAGCGAAGTTAATAGCAGTAGCTTTATACATATCGTAACAACAAATCTAAAACCAAAATTTGTTATTCGATCCAGTTTTAAGATTTGACACTCAGATACCGGACATCAATCAGGTAACACCAGTACCATAACCATAACTTGATATAAGATAGGTACACAGCAAGCGTTGCCTTCGCAGGAAACCGACAATTATAAACTCAAATCTTCGACAAAGCCATGATTCATTGTTTTAGCTGATGCCAATCAGAAACCTTCCAGATCCTGACCTTGCAGCTTAATCTTATGGACGTGATGCTTAGAATGTCATCTCCGAAGAGGAAACACGTACCAACTGAGCAGAATGAGTGGGTTTTTTGATCAGATAATGATTCTTCCAAGATTTTGGACGGGAGTGATAGAAAAACCTTGGATATTTAGGCTTGTATGAAAAACATATACAATATAATTTTTAGTGTATGCGAATCCTGAATATAGTTTGTTCAGAATCAGTAACTGAAACGAGTTCAGAATCAGTAACTGCATTCCTACATAAATCGTCAAACTAAGTGTGTCGCCACTGTGCGAAACGCCCGGAGGACACGGTGGAGCACACAGTCGAGGTGTGCCCTGCTTGGGCGGAACATCGCCGTGCCCTCGTGGGGGCGATCGGCGGCGGAGATCTCTCGCACCGGGTCTTGGTTCAGGCCGTGGTCCGGACCGAGGAAGAGCGGCAAACGGTCGCCTCCTTCTGCGGATCAGTAATGCTAGCAAAGGAACGCCGACCGCATCAGGCAACGGCGCCCTCGCCGCCGCCGGGATTCCGATCCCGATTTCCGGCCACTGTAGACGCGGGCTTGCGGACAGCGAGCTTTGGGTTGCTCGCTGTCTGACCGTCTGGTAACTGTCCGGACCGAGCCCAAGACGTTGACGGCGTGCACTTTTCCCGCGCACCTCAAGTAGTTGTCAGCAACACCAGGAGCCCAGCCGGTTCGAAGCCTACTAGGTCCAGGGTTATCCGAAAGGGAGCTCGAGCTCCGGTATAAAGGCTAGAAGGAACGGGGTGGGGTTTTAGTCAGTAAGAGTCTGACACTATCTCCCGCTCCACCCAAGAGTGGGGGTTGTCATTGGATGATTTTCCCCACCATAAAAAAAACTAAGTGGCAGTGGCCAGGGCACATTGCTCGCAGAACAGGGCCATTGGGCCCAAAAGGTTCTAGAGAATATAATCTCGCAAACGAGGGATCAGAACCGAATCCGATAGAAGCGAGACACACGACGGCGTGAAAATGTAAGTCGTGCCTGCGAGAAAGAAAGAAAAACGTTTATTCGAACCTCACACATATTAAAAAACAGTAAAAATACGGTAAATACCTACAGAAGAATTTGTGTAAGGTCAAATAGGCACCTAAATCAGCATATGCTGCGATATCTATAAAGATAAATAACGCAGCGCTGCTGGTATTCTGTTAGGGCCCGCGGTGATGCCACGGTCACACTCACGGAAAAAGGGATCTTGTTATAAAACTTCTAAGGCTCCATCCCTTTAACAGTTCAATTTAGGTCGTAAGGATTGCATTAAGAGCTCGTAGTAGCACTCCTGGACTTATTTCGGTGCAGCCGGGAGGCACACAATTGTATTTTTGCTCATTGTTAGGGTTCCGTACCTCAAAAGGAAAAACTGAACACTTATAGGATCACTTTGTTTCCGTCAGTATCTCTGTAGATCAAGATCCTTTATCTCTAGAACGCGTGGAGGTATCGATTTGAAATTAAAACCATATACTTAAGTCTGCATCCTTTGAAGCTGTGAAAAAATCAAACTTCTAAGTTAACCCATAAAGAAGGTGCAGCGTTTTATCGCAAAAAACGTATATTTCGACACTCTCTAGCGAATCAAAATTCATTGGGTACTTCCCGTTGACCGAGAATCCTGAAATTTGGCATAAAGTAAGCTTTTGTATCACAGGTATAGGAATAAATCTGAAAACCGTACATCTCAAAAAAAAGTTTTTTTTTTGCGATTCGTAAAAATCTTTGAGACTTCCATTAAGGAATTGAACTATTTACTTAGGTGTTTGTACGGAACCCTCAGGATGCGAGTCCGACTCGCTCGTGCCCCTTTTTTGTTTGTTTCATGTTTACCTGATTGTTGTTAGGCTGCCTTGTGTTGTGTCGCATAAATCCATTTTCTATCACCACACACATTTTTTTTAAGTGGGAAATCATCTAATTTCCTTCGCTTTAGGGTGGAGCATATCAGACTGTTACTGAAATACTGACTAAAACCACACCTATGTTTTTTTTCCGTGGGTAATAAAAATCATCCAGATGACATCTCCGCCCTTGGGCGGGGCGCGAGATAGTGTCAGACTCTTACTGACTAAAAAACCCACTCCGTTCCTTCGTTGCCTTTCATGCCGGGGCTAAGCCTCCCTTTCGGAAGCAGACCCTTGACCCCGTAGGGTTTGACCCTTTGAGTTACACATTAAGTTAAATCTAGTGAGGAACATCTGTGTCTGAACTAGATAAAAAATCTGTATTTCAGACATCAGCGCTCTCCCTAAGTCTATACAATCTTTTTCAGATAGCTATTATTAAGACAAGCCTTTGAAGTAAAACTAAAACTAGAAATAACAATTAACAATATCAGAAAATAAAATTAAAATCAGATTATTTAGCTACATTTAGAAATAAAATTACAATGTCATTAATTGATTTAAATAATGTAGATTAGAATTAATTTATAAAACAAATAAATTAAATTTAAAAATTAAAGAAAACATAACATATAACATACTGTATCTAGGTACTTAGAAATTGTCAAATAGCCAGGTACTACTTCGCGTGTCAAGATATCATTAACATACAAGTAAAAATGGCCACTGCTATCGCCAAACAAGTAAATTGCAATAACCAAATCTAAGTTTGGCGATTCTTCGTGCTATGTCGGTAACTTTGGTTCTTCCTCATTCCTGATTCGATCACGCAACCAAATCTATGCCCAAGATGTCGACGGCGCGAATTGTTCCATGCGCGTCTCAAGGAGTTGTCGTAGGGGCCCACCAGGTCGAAGCCTACTGGGGCCAAGGATTTTTTTATAAAAGGAAGTTTCGGCCCCGATACGAAAGGTAACGAAGGAATAGGAGTGGGTTTTTAGACAGTAAAAGTCTAACACTATCTTCCACTCCACCTAAAAAAAAAATGACTGCTAGAATTTTTGAAACGCAAAGTGCAATTCAAAAACACAGGTTGTGGTTTCAGTCTGTAAAAGGCAGATACAGAGCATTATATAGAGGTAAAGTTTATTTTTGTTTGTTTGTAGGAGGTAATCTCTGAAAGTACTGGTGCGATTGCTAAAATTTTTTCACCGATAGAAGGTTGCTGTATTCCTGAGTGGAATAGCTATATTTTCTGTCGCAGGTAAAAGCTAGTTTAATTCATGAATCCCCAAGCGACCACCGGTGGCCGCGCATCTATTGTCTTACTATTGTGTCTCTAATTGACGGTATCTGAAGGGTTAAAATAAGTTTAGTTAATGCACAAGAGAATCGACGCCAATATATGACGAGTAACGATAAAACATCAAGTAAGTATAATTTTTTGCGACATCAAAGGATGACAATTTGGTAAGATTCTATCTACATTGTGCTCACATAATAGAAGCAACGAGAAATATGTAACCAAGCATTAATATGATTTAACCCTTCAGATACCGTCAATTAGAGACACAATAGTAAGACAATAGATGCGCGGCCACCGGTGGTCGCTTGGGGATTCATGAATTAAAAGAGTGTCCATGGAGTTTCTTGCACGTTCTTCTCCATTGAGATCTACGCTTTGGAACGTGCTATTTAGCTTCACTTTTCTTGGACTGACCGACATTTGACTATTCAAAAGTGCCTAAAAATGGTTTATTTGAAATAAATGCTTTTGTATTTTGAAATGTGATGTTTCAGAAAGTTTGTTTATTTTTTTGCTAATTTAGAGAAAGCCTAATTTTCCTGAATCGACGTCATCTCTATCAAGCAGAAGATTTAGGCTTTAAACCTCGTTAAACTTAATTAATAGAAAAGAGTAAACTTTTTACCTTCATCTTATCTTTTTCAGTTTTTTTATTGTTTTAATTATATTTATCTTTTTTATTATTATGTGGTCTTTGACAATGTAAGTATTTAATCTGAAAAAATAAATTTATTTTGCTCAGTAATTACTGTAGCACAAAAATACTAAATATCCACTGTCTAATAAGTCCACAATTAGAGCATTAATGAATAAAAATCAATCAAAGAATCGACACAAAAAAATAAAAACAAGGCCATTATTTTTACAATAGGCTGTATGAAGATGCGCTACCAACATAGCACCATATAAAAACAACATGGCGCATAAACTGTATCAGTGCGTTAACACAACTGGGCCAGTGCGTTCCATTCTAATTTCAAATTCGCCCGCCATTTCTATTGCGAACTTAAATCAAAATAGTGACTTTTTATTTTTGAATTGTGTTCTATTTGGATAAAAGGTAAATTTTAATTTGTATAATATTGTTTCGATTTTTCGTTAGTTTTAAAGTTAATTAAACTAGATTTTAACAATAAGTTTTATGTACATAAGTAATAAGAAGCTTGCAATAGAGATATTTGAAATATACAATGAGATCTAATCCAGCCTATGTATGTTTATTAAGTACTTTTGTTTTAATTTACCTGGAAAAAATAGGCAAACTAAAAACATAATGCAGGCCTATTTTTTGCGTTGGAGTATTCTAAATCTTAAATGAATAAATATTTCTATCGAGACGGCTTTAGATAAAATTAAAAACACCGATATTAGTACATAATGTGCCCCTCTTCATCATCTTTTTTTTAAATTAAAAATTCAGTGATCTAGATTTGTTTTTTTCACCGAAAAGAAAATTGTAAACACTCGCTTGTCGTAAACATCGAGCATGGTTTAAAAGCTTGTTGCTTCATCCAACGCAATGTTTGACGAAAAGGCAACGCAACAAAAGAGAGATAACGCCTGAAAACTTTGTTAGTATTCGGTAATTCGATGATTTACTCGAATATTTTACAAAACTTGTTCCAGGAAATACCTGATTTTTTTTTAACCATTAATTTTTTTTGAAAAATTTGTCATCATTTAGAATCTTAATAAAATTTGCAAGGCTTCTATAGTTTTACTTTTTTGGTATTTTAATTTTTGAGTAAATTATAAAGCGTCAAAGTTGATGCAAAATAGCAGATTTTCAGAGGTTATTACTGGATTAATGTAACACAAATTTAAAAATTGATTTCAATAGAAGCCTAGATAATATCCACAAGATACTGTGTTTCCAAAATATCTAATGAAAAACGTGTAATAACGTCATAATCAGGTAAGAGCGGTTGTATGAAAAACAGTGAAAATGTGTGTCGAGTTGTATCCCCTTAATGGTTGAATGGTAATCGCGGCTTTTTAGTACAAGTGTTATTACTGATGAGTGTAACGAAAAACAATGGCATGCTGAATGTTATTAATATTATAATTCCCATCAAAATTTGATCGTTTTTCAATATTACAATATCCGTGTCTTATTGAGAAAAAAGATATCTCGAAAGATTTATCATAAAGTTACGGGCCGTTAGAGATTTTACGGAAGTTTAATTCAGATTAAAAATAAACTTTTTATCAGAACTTATATCAAAGGTACCGTGGGCTTGCGGACGGCGAGTAATGGGTAGCTTACCGTCCGACCGTCCGGTAACCGTCCGGAACAAGCCCAAATTGCGGGCATGTGTTCGTTTCTGAGAGGGAAACGCGGCCCTGGAATGAAAGGTAATGAAGGAACTAGGAGTGGGATTTAATCAGTAAAAGTCTAACATCTCGCTCCGCCCAAGGGTCGGAGGTGTCATTGCATGATTTTCTCCCTAAAAAATAAAATATCGGAGGTACTAACTACAAATTACGTTGTTGAAACCTCCACGGTCCGGACTAAGCGTTTCGCTTCGTCTTTTATACCGCGTACATCGAAGGACTGGAACAATTTGCCTGCTGCGGTTTTCCCGTCCGATTACAATCTGAGCGTCTTCAAGGCTAGAGTGAATAGGCTCTTAATAAACTAGTGCGCCTCACCATCAACGATTGCATCACCGCTTACCATCAGGTGGGATTGCAGTCAAGTACCTACTAGTTTATATCAGACAAAAAAAAAAAAAATCCAGTACCTGTTCGGTAATGCCCTTTTATGACATGCAACCCCCATCTAAAGCAAGTAATTTTGTCCCTAGGGATCTAATGTAGTAAGGCCATTCCCTAGATGTGAAAATCATTTGAAAAAAAAAACCTTTTAAGTGCATTAAAATGTACGTGCATCAATCGAGTTTATTTAAAAATTAAAACCGGGCAAGTTCGAGTCGGACTCGAGCACTGATGGTTCTGTATAAACTTGCCTATTATACTTAATAATAAATTTACAGTTTTTAGATTTTTTCCTATAGGTACTTGTGCCATACGACCCTGCTTCATTCCAAATTTCTGGATTCTAGGTCAACGGGATGCTCCTTATGAATTTTGATGCCTTTGAGAGTTTTGAAATCGTAAAAGTCGGAAACAATTTTGGAGGGTATGCGGAACAGAGAGTAAAGCCCCACATACCTCCGTTGAAAAGGGAGGATCCTCCGACCAGACAGGGTGTTATAGTCTGGTGGGCGACTGCCCGATAGTTGATGTCGGGCTGTCGTATATGTTCAAATCGCGCGGAGAACTCTGATTGCGCGATGCAGGATTTCGTGTTTTCTTCGTAGTTCTTATGTGGCGTCATAGATGTCGCTACACAATAACACCTTAAAAAAGTCTTCATTACCTGAATAAAAGTATTTTTATTCTATTCTATTCGTTAGGATTTTTGCCTCGTTATTTTTCAATTTCAATCTAGTTTGAAAAGTGACGAAAAACCCATTGTCGGGACCATATCTATTAGCAGAATAGGTACCATCAAAGAAACTATCACCTGACCACCGCTAAGTTCATTTTTGCTTGCACTTGAAATGAAACCTTCAAGGGATTTGGTTTGGCGCCGCGCCGCAGGATTCAAGCGAATTTTTTTTTAAGTGGTCTCTTGGGCGGAGCGGGAGATAGTATCAGACTTTTACTGACTAAAAATCCATTCCAGTTCCTTCGTTGCCTTTCGCACCGGGGGCTGAGCTACCTTTCGGAGCTAACCCTGATCCCAGTAGGCTTCGACCCAGCTGGGCCCCTGCCGTTGCTGAAAGCTCCTTGAGGCGCGCGGGAACAGTACGCGCCGTCAACGACTTGGACTTGGTCCGGACAGTTACCGGACGGTCGGACAGCGCTCCCATTGCTCGCCGTCCGCAAGCCTGCGCCTACGGTAGCCGGAAATCGGGATCAGAATCCCGGCATCGCGCGGTGCCTGGGGCGCTCTGAGTGCCGTTGCCTGATACGGTCGGCCTCCTCCTTTGCTAGCATTACTGCTTCGCAGGCGATAGTACCTATCAGTTTCTTAACGATATTTACCTCTATAAACAACGAGTAATTGCCACATAATTAACAGTTTTCGTTAAAGCAGTAAAAACTATTCAAATCTATGGGAAAACAATAATCTGATCACCGTAAATCTTCTCCTAAACTTTTATGTAATTGTTTTAATTGTGAACGCATTTTCTAAGGCGTTTCTTACATAAGAGATAAGGCCGCCATCTCGTGGGAGTGGGCCATTGTGTACATGAGATGGTAGATGGCCGAGGATTAGATTTCATTTTTGCTTGCACTTGAAATGAAACCTTCAAGGGATTTGGTTTGGCGCCGCGCCGCAGGATTCAAGCGAATTTTTTTTTAAGTGGTCTCTTGGGCGGAGCGGGAGATAGTATCAGACTTTTACTGACTAAAAATCCATTCCAGTTCCTTCGTTGCCTTTCGCACCGGGGGCTGAGCTACCTTTCGGAGCTAACCCTGATCCCAGTAGGCTTCGACCCAGCTGGGCCCCTGCCGTTGCTGAAAGCTCCTTGAGGCGCGCGGGAACAGTACGCGCCGTCAACGACTTGGACTTGGTCCGGACAGTTACCGGACGGTCGGACAGCGCTCCCATTGCTCGCCGTCCGCAAGCCTGCGCCTACGGTAGCCGGAAATCGGGATCAGAATCCCGGCATCGCGCGGTGCCTGGGGCGCTCTGAGTGCCGTTGCCTGATACGGTCGGCCTCCTCCTTTGCTAGCATTACTGCTTCGCAGGCGATAGTACCTATCAGTTTCTTAACGATATTTACCTCTATAAACAACGAGTAATTGCCACATAATTAACAGTTTTCGTTAAAGCAGTAAAAACTATTCAAATCTATGGGAAAACAATAATCTGATCACCGTAAATCTTCTCCTAAACTTTTATGTAATTGTTTTAATTGTGAACGCATTTTCTAAGGCGTTTCTTACATAAGAGATAAGGCCGCCATCTCGTGGGAGTGGGCCATTGTGTACATGAGATGGTAGATGGCCGAGGATTAGATTTTAGATTTAGAAGGTGTGGAGATACTTAGGTAGTTTCTCGTTCGCAGTTACGAATATAATTATCTGATAAAGTCACAGTCAAAATATTAGTTCTTTGTTTCAAGGACTTTTTAGGGTTCCGTATTTCAATAGAAAAAAAAACTGGGCAAGTGTGAGTCGGACTCGCGCACTGAGGGTTCCGTGCAAACTACAATTCCCGAATAGAGTCTCGAAGACTTTTCCAAATTACAAAAAAAAAAAATTGTGACGTAGTTTATAACAAATTTACTGCTTTCAGATTTTTTCCTATACTTGTGCTATAAGAAGTTGCTTTGTGCCACATTTCAAGATGAGCTTCAAAATATAAGTTTTTTGCGACATAAACGGTTGTATCTTTTTTATTCGTTAACTTAGAAGTTTTTTTTTTTAAACTTTGGCTTGAAGGGACCGCAAACCCGAGTATATGGTTTTAATTTCACCTTGATAACTCTTCGCGTTCTTGAGATAAAGGGTCTTGACAGACAGTCAGACGGAAAACAAAGTGATCCTATAAGGGTTCCGTTTTTTCCTTTTCTGTCTGTCTGTCTGTTAAGATCCTTTATCTTGGGAACGCGTAAAGATGTTGAGTTTAAATTAAAACCCTCAGGTGAGAATACTCAGGTCTGTAGTCTCTTAAAGCTGTGAAAAACAATAAATTTCTTTTTCATTACTCATACTCTGAAAGTAGGTCTGAACTTGCCTGAGGAGCGGGTTGAAAATTATTTCGCTTTTCATCCCTAGGGAGTTTTACTTTCAACTAACAGCTGATAAATTATTTTAAAAAAAAACTAGATCTATCTTTTTGTATTCGTAATGAAAAGCACAATGCTTACCTCTGGGTTAAAGTTACTTATTTAGTCCCTCGAATTAGCGAAGTAACTTTCACCCCTAGTGTAATAATGTACTATTTCATTACTCATACTCTGAAAGTGGGTCTGAACTTGCCTGTGGAGCGGGCTGAAAAGTATCTCACTTTTCATCCCTAGGGAGTTTTACTTTCACCTAACAGTTGTCAAATTATAAAAAAAAACTAGGTTTATCTTCTTGTATTCGTAATGAAAAGCTCGAATTAGCGACCTCGCTACGCTCGGCCGCCAACTCCTTCTCGGGACGAAATAAGTAACTTTCACCCCTAGTGTAACAATGTACTATTTTGGAAGCAGTTTCCATATCTACATTGTATTATTTTGTAGTATATTAATTTATATATGTGTGTATATTTGCAGGTGTCGCATAATCTCTCTACAATGGTGCATTATAAGGTATGTTTTAGTAATAAAATCAATATTCGGAACTACTACTTGAAGTCTTCTCAACCTTAGTTTGGTCTTCGTCAGAATTACTATTAAGTTCTCTTAATGATTTGTTATTTTTCATAGTATTTATTAGTTTATTATTTTAACATATATATGTATTTTATTTTATATAATTTGCTTTTTTTCCATTTAAAGTTTTGTTATTTGTTTATTGTGCAAACCTACCACAGTGTTGTCTTTTTAACCCAAAGGTTGACTGGTAGAGAATCCCTTGTTGCATTAAGTCCGCCTATGTACCACTACTGTACATGAAGTTTAAATAAATAAATAAACAAATAATATTTTGATTTATGCGCAAAGGGTCAAAATCACAAAATGGCAACTACATAAGTCTCAAAAGGATTATCTCAACATTCATCGTACCACAAATCGGAAAGTATTTCCTTTCTAACCTCTCATCTTTTCTGTAAGGAGGCCCATTAATGTGACCAGCTGTGACAAGATTGAGGGGGGAGGGATGAATCATGTAATTCGTGGACGTAATTTATGGATAGCCTCTTACCTATTTAAGTGGATGTCATTTTATCATCAACCCTAATAACTTGTTGGGTAGCAGTGAAATGCGTCATGGTTGGCAGACCCTGTCACGGTAATGACATGATAACCCACGGAAGTATGGGTAAAATTGCATGTGTGACATAATACTTTATTCGAGAGATTTTTCAATTTTCATCTCGGTTGGGCACAAACGGCTTAGTAGGTCAAGATTTTTAAAGGCGGTACGTTTGAGCTCTAGAGACCATGTCACGTTCTATGGCTGATAGAGAATTACGGTGGAGGATACGGTAGGAGTCCACACTGGGCACGTGTGATGGCCCATTCGCTCTCGTAGAGAGGAGGTTTTTTTTTTCGGTGGGCAAAAACTATCCTATGACAACCCCCGCTCTTTGTGGAGCGGGGGATAGTGTCCGACTCTTACTGACTAAAAACCCCACCCCGTTCCTTCAAGCCATCATACCGCGGCTCGAGTTCCTTTCAGATAACCCTGGCCCCAGTAGGCTTCGATCGAGCTGGGCCCCTCCTGTTGCTGACAACTCCTTGAGGCGCGCGGGAACAGTGCGCGCCGTCGACGTCTTGGGCTCGGTCCATACAGTTACCGGATGATCTGACTATTGCAGATTAGCAACTTGGCTAGGGGTACTGATCAGCAGGCCTTAACGATCTGCAATAGTTAACGCTAGTAGAAAGCTTCAAATGTACGGGAACGACGTCGCCTCTTCGCTCAGTCACGTGGTCAGAACAAAAGAATTAGCGGCAAGGTCAACTCGAAGCGTTCGACGCAAGCAAAACGATTGTAATTTGGCTAGGGGGGCGGGTTAGTAAAATATACAATCGTTAACGCTAGTAGACAACTAATTAGCTGCCGCCGCCGGGATTCCGATCCCGATTTCCGGCCACCGTAAACGCGAGCTCGCGTACGGCGAGCTATGGGTAGCTCGCTGTCCGACCGTCCAGTAACTGTAGAAGGCAGGAGTAATCAGCTACATAACATTGAGTAAACACAGCATTTCCAAATAACAATATAACATTACTAGTTCAAATTGCGTTCATCAAGCTGTGCGACAGATAATAATTGAGCGTGCACTGTCATACAACTCATACATTGTGAAATAGTTTAAATAATAGGTTCGTGTTACTACTCTTAATGGTATATTGCTAAAATTTTACGTATATGTAATGACATCATATTTATATAGCCCGAGTGATCGGTCCCAGTTTTGAATAGGTATGAATTATTCAACGTGTAACGTTAAATGCGCAAAACCTCAGACACCCCAAATGATTTTTAATTCGATTGACCTAGTTACGTGAGAAAAAAAACATTAAAGGTTTTATGTACAATTTTACTTTATTTAAAATTCATATTTGCATTGAAATAAGAACTTTTATTATCCCGTGTTTGAGAAAATTTTATTGGACTACAACTATTTGTGTTTGTTTGCCTATTTCGGCGGGTTTGCGCACGTGATGGCTCGACCTATTCATAAATAGACAGGGCGAAATTTTTAACGATGATTTTTTTGAAAAATGTAACCTATATTGAAAAGTGGTTTAATTGATTCTGCTCGTTATTCTGATCAAGCAAATTTCATGTTTTGCGCATTTAACGTTACACGTTGTATACGCCTGTCTTCTTCATCATCATCATCATTTCAGCCGATATAGTCCACTGTTGGAAATAGGCCTCCCCCAAGAGTCGCCACAACGAACGACCCTGTGCGTCTCGCATCCACCGTTTTCCCGCAACCTTCACCAGGTCATCGGTCCACCTTGTAGGAGGCCTCCCAACGCTGCCTCTTTCGGTACACGTTCGCCACTCCAGAACCTTTCGGCCCCAACGACCATCTGTTCTGCGAGCAATGTGCCCTGCCCATTGCCACTTAAGTTTGGCAATTCTTCGTGCTATGTCGGCTATTTTAGTTCTGCGGATGTCTTCATTCTTGATTCGATCACGCAAGGAAACCTCGAGCATAGCGCTTTCCATTGCCCTTTGGGTGACTTTAAGCCTTCTGATGAGGCCCATTGTGATGTGAGCGACCACGTTTCGGAGCCATATGTCATCACTGGCAACACTGATCATAGACTTTCGTCTTGAGACACTGTGGCATGTTGGACGAGAAGATACAGCGTAGCGCCTGAGCCTTTGCAAATTTAAATCTATACAATATTCGTTTTAGTATATGCGAACCCCGAAACACGTTCTAGTATTTTTATGTAAAGAATCTATGTACAAAATTTCATAACTGTATCATGAAAAATCACATAGTTATAAGCTTGTTATATTAATCTGGTTGTTCGCTGAAATATATGGTCAGCGGGCCATCCAGGCGACTGAGGAGTTATTTTACTTCCGCACCCTTCTATGTGCTGGTACCTAATGCCCGCTATGACCTGCCGTGACCTCTGGTGTACTTAGTGTCGGTGGTGTCCAATCGTGATCTATTTTAATATTTTTTTTGAAATAATATAACAGAGTGTAAAAACTATTAGAATCCATTCAGTTACTGATTCTGAACAAACTAAATATAATCAGGTTTCGCATGAACTAAAAATAATATTGTATATATTTTTTTTTTCGGTAAGCAAAAATCATCTTATAACAACGTGTGGAGCGGGAGATAATGTCAGACTCTTACTGACTAAAAACCCACCCCGTTCCTTCTAGCCTTCATACCGGGGCTCGAGCTTCCATTCAGATAACCCTGGCCCCAGTAGGCTTCAACCCAGCTGGGCCCCTCCTGCTGCTGACAACTCCTTGAGACGCTTGTATCGCTTAGCTCTGGACATTTGTACAGCAATGCCTTTACATCACTTGGTACACTTTATATGGTGACATAATTCTTGTTGCAACTGCTTTAAGACGTCACCCGTCATTGTCGCATTGGGTTTATATGGAGGTTAAATCTTATGTTTATGTTTAACTAACCATAAGATATAGTAAAATTTAACGAGAAAAGAATCACTTTATATAATGATCACCAATTACCAATTAAATTAAAATTCATCATCTTCCTGCCCTTGTTTCATTTTTATGCGGGGTCGGCGCAACACATTTTTTTTTTCCATTCTGTCCTATCACTCGTCACGCTATCACTAACTCCTTTTACCAATTAAATTAAAATTATTTGATAAAAAGCCTCACCCATACGAACAAAGCGTTTTGGGAATACATTTATTATGCGTACAGGTAAGGAGACACAGACTATGACAAGGAATTCCCCCTGTCATAGTCTGTGTTTCCTGATTGCTACAACCTTCTGTCTAAGTAAGTCTTAAAGCCAAGAATGAATAGGTTGCTTCTAAGCAAGCGTGCTCCATCGTCGTCCACATCATCGCTTACCATCAGGTGAGATAGTGGTCAAACGCGAGCCTATCAATATAATTTCTCATTTTTCTCTATAAGCATATTATGCTTAATGAACCAAAATAATTTTGGATTTTTTTTAAATGTCCTGTGTAATGTCGAATTTAGTTGTTAAGCAACTTTAAATATGGTAAAACAGTCCATGTAAACCTACACTTAAGTAAGAACAACAAAGGTAAGGTTCCGTGGTCAGCGTAGCATGGGAAACTATTGTCTTTAGTTAAATCCTTATTCTTGCAAATTATTGAACCGATTTTAATAAAACTTGGTCTGTAGACATATAGGACACGTAAAACTTAGGTCTAAAAAGTAGGTTTAGAACATTTTTACTTTCGAAAAGAGTATTCGAACGCTTCGAATGTTCAAGGAGCTGTCAGCAACAGCAGGGGCCCAGCTGGGTCGAAGCCTACTGGGGCCAGGGTTAGCTCCGAAAGGTAGCTCGGCTCCGGTATATTATAAGGCAACAAGGAACGGGGTGGTTTTAGTCAGTAAGAGTCTGACACTATCTGCGGCTCTGCCCAAGGTCATCCGGATGATTTTTAACCACAAAAAAAAACGCTTCGAATGTGAGTCTTTGTATTTGACCGGTTTAATGGGTCATTTAAAAATTTGAAATACTATAAATATGAAAACTTTTCACAATCCTTCGTATTATGAAAAAATCATCAGATCTATTCAGCTGGTAGACGTCTACTGTTAGTAGGCCTCCCCCAAGTGTCGCCACAACGACCGCTCCTATGCGTCTCGCATCCACCGTATTCTCGTGACTCTCACCAGGTCATCGGTCCATCTTGACTGTAAGACCTTTCAATGCCGTATCTTTCGGTACGTGGTACGTTTTTCAATAGGCGGTTGCCACTCCAGAACCATTTTGCTCCATTGACCATTTATTTTGCGAACAATATGCCCAGCCCACTGCCACTTAAGTTTAGCAATTCTCATTAATTCATTAAGCCCCGAGCGAACGCCGGCGTTCGCGCACCCATTTCATTCTATTGTATCTCTAATTATCATGATTGAATTATACAAGTTTATAAGAATCCCGGAAACAGCCATCGTCTCTCTAGGATAGATCACAGGAACGAGCAAAGCCGCGGCACAAATATATAGAGAAAAATTAGTTCAGTAGTATTTCATCAGTGTACCTTTCTAAAATTTGGACAAAAGCCGTGAAAGTCCGACTTCCGCAAACGCAAATATAAAAGAGTTAAATAGATTATGTTTAGTGATAACTCTTTTGTTTTTTAAATTTTGAAATAAAAACGCCTGACCAAAAGCATAGTTTTACAATGTATTTAAAACTAGCTTTCCGCCCGCGGCTTCGCCCGCGTGGACTACAGTTTATATCGCGCGGGCAGAGACCCGTGCTCAGCAGTGGAATTATTGGTAGCCTATTTGTTATTCCAGTATCTCTTCTACCTACTTACCAAATTTGATCTAAATCCGTTCAGTAGTTTTTGCGTGAAAGCGTAACAGACAGACAGACCGACAGAGTTACTTTCGCATTTATAATATTAGTAGGGATGTAAAACTATGCCAAAAGTATGCAATATATCCAAAAAATACAATGGCTGTAACAAAGTAATGAAAGTTCCTTTGTTTTTTTAATCTATGTACCTTTGATAGTGACTCGGTTCAAATAATATTAATTAAAAGCCTAGATTGTGCCTAGACTTTGAAACCAGAAATCGGTCAAGAGCAAGGAGGTATCGGATACGAAATCACTCGTAAAGAGTGTCCATGGAGCTTCTTGCACATTCTTTTCCATAGAGATGTACGCTTTGGTACGTGCAATTTAGCTTCATTTTTTTTTTATTTCGATCAACAATAAAAAACTATAAATAAAAAAATACTGGTCAGGAAATATTTAATATTGCGAGTTCATCGAGACGAAAAAACGAAGAAGGAGTGAGGTCCTGCTTCCATAGGCACACCTGCGGGTAGGTAGACGTCAGTGAACACCCTGCTTTTTTTTGGTGGAATCCAATGAAATCTTCCGCTGCTGGACGGAGAGGGAGAGCGTGTCAGATTTTTACTGACTTGAACCCACTCCTGTTTCTTCTTTGCCTTCATTCGCGTGTCCCAGGCAGTGACGGATTAAGACTACTTGATGCCCTAAGCAATCCACACCTGTGAGGCCCCTCTATCCGTATGTCAACTAGAATCAGAGTTTAAATCTTTACCGCCTAAAAACACTAGTTTTTTGTAAAATAAGATGAGATGTAACGTACTTTAGGAGTGGAGTATGTGTGACAACAATAAAAACCAAAGCAAAAATTATTTATTTATTGAAATTATTTTTTTTCCGGGCTTTGAATTCATGCAAGGTAGTATTAACGTCTAATGTTTTTAACATATCGGACTCTATATATAATATCGATTTGCCCTAAGGACGGTTTATTTTTGTGCTTCTTCTGGTGTCCCCCCAGACGTGATGCCCTAGGCAATTGCTTAATTTGATTAAGGGTTAATCCGTCACTGGTCCCAGGGTTCTCTTTCGTGTAACTCATGGCCCCAGTTGGCTTCGACCCAGCTGGGCCCCTGCTATTGCTGATAACTCCTTGGGGCGCGCTTTAAACACGCACTGTAACGACTTGGGCTCAGTCCGGACGATTGCCGGACGGTCGAACGGCTAGCTAGCCCTTTCCTCAACGACGGCAAATCCGCGAAGTGAACACCCTACTTAAGTACTGAGTGACCGACAAGCCCTTTCACCGACCGACATGCATAATTAGTTATGTATGTATTCTTGAAGCTAATTCCCACGTAACGAATAAGGAGTTACTCCCATTCTCCCATGCATCTATGGTTGGGCAACGGTCTCAGGATTATGCAATATTAATGTATGTATCTTTTAATCAAATTGCTAGGAAAAGAAAAGATATAGATTTAAATGTGACGAAGGTTACCCATATCTCAGGATTTTTCCTGAGATTTCTTGATTCTGATAAAGATTCTGGGGCCAAGGAATTGTTTCAGAAAGGAAGATTCGGCCCCGGTACGAAAGTCAACGAAGGAACAGCTAGGTGTAGGTTTTTAGTCATTAAAGATCTGACACTATCTCCTGCTTTGCATAAGAGCGGTAGATGTCATTGGATGTTTTGATTTGACGTTTTCATGAAAAAGTCAGCTATACCCGAACTGAGAGGGTTGTACTATTATTATTTTGAAGATAAGGGGCTATGCATCCCCCAAAGTGTAGGGGATGTAGTCACTGCGACCTAAAAAACCTGTTGTGACTCGCCACCTTGTTAGAGTAACTCTTTTAGCCCGGAGGCTTCCAGGAAGTCTAGAATACTAGCTTTAAGAGTTTTAATCTCCTCCGGGCGAATAATGTGTCAGCCCAGATGGATACTCCGTTTGTGGATAAGGGGCCCGCATTCACACAGAAGGGTTGTACAAAGCAAAACACAGTTCGGCAAGTCATAACGGGTGTAAGGCACCAGCAAACAGCTCGGTGCAAGTGCAAAACAACCCCTTGGTCTAATTAGGCATTTTGCGCCTAAACCACCTCAATGACCCGGTGACTATGAATTTTTGCTGATATGGCAAGCTTATAACTTTGAGATTTTATTATAATACAGTTTTGAAATTTTAATACTATAATTAAAATACTAGACAGTAGACAGGTGTTTTAGATTTCGCATATACTAAAAATAAGGTTGTATTGACTTGAGTTTGACTTTCACAGTTATCTTCTGTCTCCAGGTCTTCATGGTGACTCTCCTGGCAGCAGTAGCAACCAGTGAACCTCCGGTTTCTGGTTACAACTACCAGCAACCAGCCAGCCACAACAGTTACAACTCGCCAACCAACAATTATTTACCGCCTACAGGTTAGTGAGATACGGTTTGATGACATACAGACAGTTAGACGAACGGACTGTAACAGGGTTCCGTTTGCGGTACAGAACTCTAAAAAGTATTTATACTACTACTAATCTAATAGAATAGAATAGAATAGAATAGAATAGAATAGAATAGAATAGAATAGAATAGAATAGAATAGAATAGAATAGAATAGAATAGAATAGAATAGAATTGAATTGAATTGAATTGAATTGAATTGAATTGAATTGAATTGAATGGAATGGAATAAACTTTATTTTACACCAAAACACTAACAAAACTGAAAAAGACCTGTCTTATATATGATTCTATATAAAAATAGAATTTATAGAATATTATTATATAAATTCTATTTCTGCACAAAAAACGCTGACAAGTAAATAAATACATTCGCAGTGTCCTTAACCTTGGGAATGTTTATAAAGCTTAATATTTTCTTCCCTTCAGGCTTCACGTCGCCCAGTAACAATTACCTGCCTCCGACGTTCGGTGCAGGATCCCAGCACCACGACCGCGGGCACGAGCACGGGGGCGCGCACAGTCACGGCCACGATCATGAAGTTGTGAGTACCATCATCATCTTCCTGCCCTTGTCCCGTTTTATTTGGGGTCGGCGTAACACGTTTTCTTCTTCCATTCTGTCCTGTCACTCGTCATGTTATCACTAGCTCCCTTTTCTTTCATATCACTTCTCACACAATCTATCCATCTTTACTTTGGCCTCCCTCTCCCCCTCTAAGTCAAGTTGTGAGTACCATTTAATCTTAATATTGACGACATGGATGGCACACCGTAGACGCGGGCTCGCGGACGGCGAGCCATGGGTAGCTCGCTGTCCGATCTTTGCCTTGGTTTGAAGGCTAGAAGGAACGGGATGGGTTTTTTGTCAGTAAGAGTCTGACACTATCTCCCGCTCCACCCAAGGGCGGGGGTTGTCATAATATGATTTTTGCCAACCGTAAAAAAAAACGACATGGATGGCACAGTAGTTAAACGTTCAGCTGCTGCCCTACATGTAGCGTGGTCGATTCTCGCATGGAACAAATATTTGTAACCTAGAGATAAGTGTTCCGAGTTTGGGTGTCTTGTGTATGTGAATGTGTATGTTTGTGAACGTATTTACGATACAGCACCCCTGGCCAAATTGATAATCTGCAATCGTTCGGTAAGTCCCCTCTTTGAGGCGTGGCTGGAAAGACCTCACGGCGGGCGTCCTTACATTCCGCATGACGCAGGTCCTCACCGGACATGGCAAGTTCGGGAGGTTCCTGCACCGGATTAAAGCGGAAGAGACGCCCGGTGGTCGCCACTGTGCGGAACGCCCGGAGGACACGGTGGAGCACACAGTCGAGGTGTGCCGTGCTTGGGCGGAGCATCGCTGTGCCCTCGTGGGGGCGATCGGCGGCGGAGACCTCTCGCTGCGGGCCTTGGTTGAAGCCATGGACCGGAGCGAGGAGAAGTGGCAGGCGGTCGCCTCCTTCTGCGAAGCAAAGTAGGAGGCCCGACAAATGTTTATGTGATGAGCATGATCATTTGTTCTTTGTCTGGGTGTATTTAGAAATATATAAGTATGTTTATCAGTTGTTTAGTACTTATAACACAAGCTCTGCTTAGCTTGGGATTAGATAGCGTTGTGTGATAGTTGTGGAATATTATATTATTATTATTATCACTCGACCACCATTGCTCTATAGACAGGTTCACATTAGACAACGACAGTGACAAATTATCGGAGATTTTAGCATTCCTTAGTTAATGACGCTAATAAGAAAGTCTCACTCAGCAGCTAGGCTTTCGAAAATAGGACTTGCGAAGTCAGAATCAAAAACGTCGTAGGTCGGGAGTGATAGGATGATTTCCGGCTACCGACAGCGAGCAATGTGTAGCTTACCGTCCAGCTGTCTGGAAAGAACCAAGCTTTGGTGGTTTCAAGCATTTGTCAGCAACAGACACCCATTGGGTCGAAGCTTACTGGGGCCAGGGTAATCCGAAAGGGAGCTCGAGCCCCGGTATGAAGGCTAGAAGGAACGGGGTGGGTTTTTTAGTCAGTAAGAGTCTGACACTATCTCCCGCTCCGCCCAAGAGCCGGGTTTGTCATTGGACGACTTTCCCCACCATAAAAAAAGTCTTTGTTACCATGACGTTTAAACTAAGTTTGTTTTATTCTTATTTCTGTGTGGGTAAGAGATAACGCTAGACAACCTGTATAACTTTGTCTCTTACCCACACTGAAATAAGAATGAAACAGACTTATTTTGAACATCATAGTAATCCTTCTGGTCAACGGCGCGTTGTGTTCCAAACACGCCTCAAAAAGCTGTAAGCTGAATTGATTGGGTTAATAAGGACGACGCCTGTCTTTGATTGACTCGTCCTCGGCCGCTGGTGGAATTCCGTAGAGCATTTCCGACGCCTGGCTCCCAAACTGAACCGGACTGGGGTTGTTCTCAAGCGGCTCCTGCCTAAGCTTAGGGGTCTAAACGCCTCCTACCGGAGGCTCTACGCAGGAATCTTTCGGTCCATGGCCCTTTATGGGGTGCCAGTGTGGGCGCTTGCGCTGTGACAGCAACCGAAGGCCCAGCTGAATGCATGCCAGAGAGTCATGCATGGCAATACGGATGGTATTTGGGGATACAGCATGGATTCCCGTAAAGCGGCGAACCTCCTTGCTGACCTGCCACTATGGGCTCTGGAGGCAATACTCCTTGCACACATACATATTTTGCACGTGGAGATGCAACGTCGCGCGTCGGCGCGAAAGTCTGCTGCCGCAACAAATCGCGGCATGGCGGACAGAGTTCCGGCGGGATCTCATGGTAAAATGGCGTCAGCGACTATTGCAACCCAGTGCTGAGCACTCCGCAATTATGGTGGTTTGTTGCGTTCCGTGACGTTCCGCATAGTCACGGTCCTCACTGGACATGGTAAGTTCAGGAGCTTCTTGCACCGGATTCGTACAAAAGAAATACCCAGGTGTGGACCACTCTGAGATCATGGTGGAGCAAACTAGCACACCAGTATTTATTTCCGATAAACAGGGTGTTGCTCCGTCTACCAAGTTCCTTAGTCATTATCTGGAATCGGGTTAACCTTTTTCAATGACCGCTACAAGATAAATAATTTTAAACAATTGTTTGTAGAAAGATAATGCATTTAATATCATCGAAAATATAAGAAACAACACTGCAAAACTTAAACAAAAAACGTTAATTAGCCTTGGTGCGTATATTGTAGATATGATATGAATAGATTGGCCTTAACCTATAGATGTCATCGTCAATACTATAAAATATATCACCGTAATCGCCAAATATCATGCTATTGGGAAAGAAATCTAAGTTAGCTACCTTTCTAGCAGTCCCATTATAACAATCAATTTCATGAATCCCATCATCAGATAACCCATATGTGTGCTCACCTTCAACAAAAAAATGATACACAATATGCAAATCCTTATTTTTAACAACTTTCTGACTGTTATGAGCACAAAAAACACCACACATAGTCACTATATGCACATTTTTTTCATTATCCACTTCAAATTGCATTACTGTCTTCATGTTTCCAACTTTAACTGCAGTTTGTCCTTCATTGAATATCTTGTATATCATATGATCGTTCGCATCTATTAAGTACATTTCATTATTTCTTATAACTATTTTAAAAACATTCATATTATACAAGCCAATGTTAGTAGCGACGTTACTCAGAGGATCATATTTGTATAACCCATCGTCTGATCCAAAATACACCTCACTCGTTTCGGGGTCGACAGCCGTAGCTTTGTTTCTTTCTATGCCTTCGACTTTCATTGCTTGTTTTGTCACAACATTTATTAGGGCTCTTCTTGAGTTCTGTGCTTCATCGTCCATGTACATGAAAAACAGGTTTCTGCTAGAAGAGTCGTAGGCTAGTTCTTTTGGACTTTGAAAAGCGTTTGTAAGGAGTTCCTTTCTGTACATTCTCGTTCCTATTCTCTGTATAGGCGTATCAGTTAAGTAAATCCTCAATGTCGCCTCCGCACACACGAGCATGGCGATAAATATCACTTTGCTGGTCATTTTTGCGTGCGACACAAACTGAATCAACTTTGCCACTGGTTTTGTTAATGTTTTGATTAGTTGTCTTAGTTTTACCAACTTTGTTTTTGCTATCAACTGCTGTGTACTCATTCAAATTTAGTTCTTATGCATCAGTTATAAAAGCTTTATGTTATTTCAGTGTTGTTTCCTGTATGATTGTTGGTCTGCACGCTCAGCTGACTTCTCTGTAAATGAGTAAATTGTTGTAAACAAGTTTCGAGGTCGTCTGTATTTCATGTGTAGGGATTTACTCGACGCATCGTATATATGTGCTCACTAATTGAGCTTGTTAAGCTGAAGTATGAGTTGCTGGTATTTCTTGACTGATATATAATTCTGGAACTTTTATTTTGTTTAATTTTCAGCTCGGTTTTATTGTGGAGACCTATTATAATATTATAAGTACCTGCATTGTATTCATCTTTTTACCATGAGACATCGTTGCTTTTTTAGTTAGTATATTAATATATTTTAACTTAGCTACCCTCTACCCTGTCCTGAATAAAGGAAAGCGTTTGTATATTCAGATATTTTTAAATTTTGATGATTTTATTTTCATCTGATCATTCTATGTTTGATCGGATTAGAATGTTTTTTTGTGTCCAGACAATCTCTTTCCACACCAGGTTGCCTGGAAGAGATCGCGGAATGCGATAAGGCCTCCAATTGTATGTTTTAAGTATAAGGCTCAAATGTGTAATTTGTTATCTTGGTGTACAATAAAGTATATATAAATAAATAAATGTGCGCAATAGGCTATGAATGTATTAATCAGTCATTAGGTTACTTGTCATCCAATAGTTTTACGTAGAATATAAGCACCGAGGACAGTACTATTTGTACCTAGATTTTCAGATGTATAATAGAGTGGATTACCTAATTCTGTTACTACTACACTAGTGTGATTCACGTTAATGAAGGAGAAAATTGCGGACCAACAGATTGCGGATACAGTAACATTATATTTGTGTAGTCCAAATGGCATAGATTGAGAGAGATTTGATTTTTTTTTTCTTGCTGTACTAAATAAATTATTTTTCTTTCTTCCTTTTCAATTTAACCGGTAGGCATGGGCAGATATTTTTTTATGTTCGTTACCTTTTAGAATTCCGTTATTTATGAACTGATTTGCAATATTATTTCTTCATTTAAAAGGATATGCTGAATGAAACATCTATGATTCCATTTTTTTCAAAATCTATGAGGTATTGATGGGATTCCTCAAATATTATAGGCACACGTAGTGATTTCGGTAATAACACTGTCTTTGAAAATAACAAAAAAACAAAAACGTTTTCAACGGTTTTAGTGTTTTCGTACTGAAGTAAGTGTGTTTTTTTACCCTTGGCCTAAAAAATAGGTGGCTGGATGTTCTTCCCCGTGCCTGGTACCCTAGTACAAGGCAGAAGTGAACTTATAGTTTTTCTTTGCCTTTTCACAAACCTCATCAGCAGCCTTTTTAATGTTCCCTCTGCTGGGACTCAGGCCTCGTCTCTAGGAGAGGGAATGTACGCCCCATTCCCATCCATCACGCGGGCCCAGTGCAATCCGCACTGGGTCCTGGATGTCACACATCGTCGAATAAACCTAATGACTTGTTTTAACATAAATATTTTCTTGTTGCAGCCCAAGTCCTATGAGTTCGGATACTCCGTGAAGGACGCTCAGTCTGGCAATGATTACGATCGCAAGGAGAGTTCGGATGGCAATGTAGTGCGCGGTGAATACAGGGTGCAGCTTCCTGACGGCCGCACACAGATTGGTAAGTACTGACGAACATAAACTGGAGGTATACGGAACAGAGAGTAAAGTACCGCAAACCTCCTTTGAAAAGGGAGGATCCTCCGACCAGACAGGTGTTATAGTCTGGTGGGCGACTGCCCGATAGATAATTTCAGGCTGTTCTATATGTTCTAATCGCGCGATGAACTTTGATTGCGCGATGCAGGATTTCGTATTTTTCTTCGTAGTTCTTATGTGGCGTCATAGATGTCGCTACAAACATTTCAAAGGGGTAGGAAAGTGTGTATTTTGGGTATTTTTATTACTTTTTTAGGGTTTCGTACCTCAAAAAGAAAAAACGGAACCCTTATAGGATTACTTTGTTGTCCATCTGTCTGTATGTCTATCTTCCAAGACTCTTTATCTCGCGAACGCGTGAAGGAAGTTGAAATTAAAACCATATACTCTGGTTGACGAACATCTTTCCAACATAATATGATTAAACTTTTGAAAGGGGTAAAAGTAAGTGTGATTTCGTACCTTAATTCATGAATCCCCAAGTGACTACCGGTGGCCGCGCATCTATTGTCTTACTATTGTGTCTCTAATTGACGGTATCTGAAGGGTTAAAAGGATATAAAGAAATTCTTATAGGATCACTTTGTTGTTCGTTTGTCTGTCTGTCAAGATTTATTGTGTATTTGTATTTTTTTTGCTTTTATTTCGGGAACGCGAAAAGGTATCGAGTTGAAATTAAAACCATATCTATATATATAAAAATTACTCCCGTTTTCCGTTGTCACGACTTGGCATGAAAACGGCTTGACCGATTTGGCTGATTTTTTTTTTGTTGTGATTGTTATTGTGAGGAGAAGGTTCTTATGGAAAAAAAAATTAGGGTAGTGTAGGGTAGAGTAGGGTAGGGTAGGGTAGAGTAGGGTAGAGTAGGGTAGAGTAGAGTAGAGTAGGGTAGATTAGTAGGGTAGAGTAGTAGGGTAGAGTAGGGTAGAGTAGGGTAGAGTAGGGTAGAGTAGGGTAGAGTAGGGTAGAGTAGGGTAGAGTAGGGTAGAGTAGGGTAGAGTAGGGTAGAGTAGGGTAGAGTAGGGTAGAGTAGGGTAGAGTAGGGTAGAGTAGGGTAGAGTAGGGTAGAGTAGGGTAGAGTAGGGTAGAGTAGGGTAGAGTAGGGTAGAGTAGGGTAGAGTAGGGTAGAGTAGGGTAGAGTAGGGTAGAGTAGGGTAGAGTAGGGTAGAGTAGGGTAGAGTAGGGTAGAGTAGGGTAGAGTAGGGTATAGTAGGGTGGAGTAGGGAAGAGCGGGAGCGAAGCCGCGCGGGCAAAGCTAGTACTTAAATATGTAGATCTGTAGTCTAAATCCACACGATATTAGAAGCACCCTAAGTTTCTGCAAAAGCAAATCATTTAGACAGCTAATGATTTAATCGTTGTGTTACAGTGACATACCACGCTGATTGGAGGACCGGCTTCCACGCCGACGTCCGGTACGAGGGTCAGGCCAGGTACCCCGAGCCCACTCACAACAACAGACAAGGTACATACCATTACCGAATATATTCCATTTATTCCTTTAAGGTGAATTGTCTATGTGCACTAGCTTGGTATTTAGATACCAGCACGGATCTTGAGCTCTGGCTTCAAGTTGCGCAGAACTCAAATATCGGGCCTAGTGGTATGAAGTGAGACGCGGGGGCGGGGAGTGTCAGTGATTGGCTCGCCGCGCCATCGTGTAACAGACGCCACTCGTGATTCGTTCCCTGCGCTTGCTGCATGTATCTAACAACGACGACGATTGGCTCTCCAATGTAAGGAATGCGCAAAACGATACCCACTCTGACAGCGATAGCCGTATTTTTTTTTTTAACTTATCTTTCTTTTTCAGGAGGTTACAATTACAACGCACCCACTCCTGACTTCAGCGGTTCCCTAACTGGTTTCCATGGCAACCAGGGTTACAAGCAACCGACCACCGCCTACGGACCTCCCGGTTACCATTGAGATAACTGATATTATCCAAATGGTTACCGACGACTGTTGTGTGTTTGTTACCAATGTACAGTACTGACATAAGTCTAGATACTTAAGTTTATTTTTAATTTTGTATCGGTACCAATAATAAAATGGTCGTTTTGAAATGCTGTTTCTTTGTTTACTTAGAAAGTGAATTCTAGAAACCCTCTCTTAGTGCTCGGGCTTATCACAAAATTATATACCTTAAATGAATTCACCCTTTTTTTTCAGTGGGAAAAATCATCCAATGACAAAACCCACTCTTGGGTGGAGCGGGAGATAGTGTCAGACTCTTACTGACTAAAAACCCACCCCGTTCCTTCTAGCCTTCATACCGGGGCACGAGCTCCCTTTCAGATAACCCTGGCCCCAGTAGGCTTCGACCCAGTTGGGCCCCTCCTGTTGCTGACAACTCCTTGAGGCGCGCAGGAACAGTGCGAGCCGTCGACGTCTTGGGCTCGGTCCGGACAGTTACCGGACGGTCGGACAGCGAGCTACCCATAGCTCGCCGTCCGCGAGCCCGCGTACCTAGGGGAGGTTGTAGTGGTGAATTTTTTTATTAAGATTGAAAATTATCCGATGATTTCTCTCGCTTTTGGGCGCATTTGGAGGACGTGTCAGACTTTTACTGTCTAATACCCACTCCAGTTTCTTCTTTGCCTTTAGTCCAGGGTCCCTTGGTCAATAGTAGGGATAGGTAGTGTGTAAAATAAAAATAATGAATTATTTCGTCACTTCATTTATTGTGTACTAATGTTGAATCACAGTCTAAGAAACAATAAGTATACATTGATAAAATCGATTGCTAGTGTTGGGTGCTTGACATTATATAAAACAGTAATAAATATAACACAACGCCATCTAGTACCAACCTAGCAGAGCTTGTGAACTGATAAACATACTTATATATTTTTAAATACATACATATTATAGATACAACCAGACACAGAACAAATGATCGTGCTCATCGCATAAACATTTATTTGTCCTGGGTGGGATTCAAACCCGACTTCCGGCATAGCAGTCAGGGCCATTGACCACTAGACCAACAGGCCTGTAATTATATTCCTTTTCTCAGATTTTGAAATGTATCTAACGAAATTATAGTTTTTTAATTTAAATATACATATATATATCAAAATTTATAACAAATAAATATTATAATATATTAACAAATATATTCAAAACCCAACGACTTGAAATTCATAAATTTTTTTGAAGAGCTAAACGAGATGGAGTACCCAGTCGCTAACACACGACCCTGGCGAATGGGACGCGAAAACACTCGTCTTACTCCGACTTAGGCGGTTAAATAAAACTTTATATATGTATCTTTTGAAAAAGATTGGAAGCTCTGAGTTAAAAGATTGAAGACTTACATTTTAAAATATAATAAAAAAATTCGTTTCGACTGTATGTAATAAAAATAAATAACAAATAAATTTTGTCATTTAAATGTCCTGTGTTTACTGTATTTTGTACTGACACTGACAGATTAGCAGAAGATAGGTATAGATATCGGCACGGATCTCGAGCGCTGGCTTCTAGTTGCGCAGAAGTCAAATATCGGGCCTATTTAGTGGTATGAAGTGAGACGCGGGGGCGGGGAGCGTCAGTGATAGGCTCGCCGCGCCATCGCGTCATAGTCGCCACTCGTGATTCGTTGCCTGCGCTTGCTGCATGTATCTAACAACGACGACGATGGTCTCGCCAATCTATGGAAGGCGCAAAGCGATCCCCGCTCTGACGCCGAGCGCTCAAGATCCGTGCCGATACCTGCAAACACTGACGTCGTAGACAGAGTATGGGTAATAGACAAGTCAATAAATAATACAAACATTTGATCAAGACGTACCTTTAAACAAATCTAGTAACATTTTGAGGCATACGCTGACAATTGATATATACAATACTCCATCTACATATGTATATGTATAATATATAACATTATTTTTAGTTTAAGCGAAACCTGAATATAGTTTGTTCAGAATCAGTAACTGAATGGATTCCAATAGTTGCTACTAGAGCAGACGCCAAAGAGAGTTGAGTGTGCAAAATATGACCCTCGGACCACTTTCTGTGAATGGTTTTGGACTCAGAAAAGCATGCAGATTATGATTCTGGATATTGCCAGGCGGTATATCCATTTTTAGAATATGCGAAACCTGAATATAATTTGTTCAGAATCAGTAACTGAATGGATTCGAATAGTCTTTACACCATGTTACATTTTTTCCCAAAAATATTTAAAAAAGGTCAATAATTGGACACCACTTCCACTAAGTACAACACAGGCCACGGCAGGTCATAACGATCATCAGGCACCAGCAAACAGCTGGGTGCAAGTACAAAACAACCCCTCAGTCACCTGGATGGCCCGGTGACCATGTATTTTTGCAATCATAGGTAACAAGCTTATAACTTTGTGATTACTCATGATACAGTTTTGAAATTTTGTGCATAGATTTTTTGACCCCAAGTAATATGGGATAAGGGCAGGAAGAAGAAGAAGGAGATTTTTTACATAAAAATGTGTTACATGTATTTCATGTTTTGCAATACCGTAACTAATGTTGTATATTTTATTATGCACAATGATTTAGTGAAAGTAAAAATTTACTTTACCTATTATTTCACCCGAATCCTATATTTAACCGGCACATACAATATTGGTTGACATTTATCATTGAAGATTACTCTAAAATAAAACTGTTTAAGTTTTCGCTTGTTATTATAACTTAAAAGTCTATTTAAAGCCTAACTTTGGAATAAAAACAAATTGATTCGGTTTTTACAACGACTTTACAGCCAATAGACGCCTCATGCTTGTAAAACAATTCTGTCAACTAGCCGAGGTACGGAAGAGGGGTGTACTGCGTTCTGATTGATACAGGGGAGCGGAGTACTGCGTTCTGATCGGTACAGGGGAGTGGGGAACTACGTTCTGATTGCTACAGGGGAGCGCGGTACTGCATTCTAATCAGTACAGGGGAGTGGGGTACTGCGTTCCGATTGATACAGGGGAGCGGAGTACTGCGTTCTGATTGAATCGGGAGAGCGGGGTACTGCATTCTGATCGGTACAGGGGAATAGGGTACTGCTTTCTGATTGATACAGGGAAGCGAAGTACTGCGTTCTGATTGATACAGAGAGCGGGGTACTGCGTTCTGATTGATACAGGGGCGCGGAGTACTGCGCTCTGATTGAATCGAGGGAGCGGGGTACTGCGTTCTGATTAATACGGGGGAGCGGAGTACTGCTTTCTGATTTAATCGGGGGAGCGGGGTACTGCGTTCTGATTGATACGGAGGAGCGGGGTACTACATTCTGATTGGTACAGAAGAGCGGAGTACTGCATTCTGATTGGTCGACACTATCCTACATCAGATCTTTACTTGTCATCATATGTGTTGAAAGACATGCTTCGCCTGTTATTAGACGTCTAGTGGCTGTGAAGTCGTTGGGTTTTTATCATAGGAAACGGGTTTTACATTTTTAGGTTCTTATGTAAGTTAGGGGAAGCGCAAAAAAGTTGGATAACCGCAACGCTCGCAGTGTGGAACAGCCCTAAATAAAAACTTAATTATTATCAGGAACATCCAGTTAAGTATAATCGACGCTTTGTAGGTTCGTTTGTTTGTTTATCCCGCCTGAAACAAGAAATGATTGTAGTTAAAATCGTGGAAAGAGATAAGGGAAAAAAATACTCTCATCTCATAAGCATCTAATCAGCCTTTCAATGTTTCCATTACTGGGACTCAGTCCTCTTCTCCAGGAGGGGGAATGGGTCGTAATCCACTAACGCGGGCCCAGTGCGGGTTGGTGAATGTCACATATACTTGAGTTATGGGTTCTAGGTTTTTCTTTTATTCCACAACTATCACACAACGCCGTCTAGACAACTGATAAACATACTTATAAATAAATAAATTACTCCCAGACACAGAACTAATGATCGTGCTCATCATACAAACATTCGCGTAAATACTGTAACAATGTGTTCCCAAAACTTTTTGTGCGTAAGGGCAACCAGCATGTCAACCATGTCCTCCATTTGTAACAATTTTTTAACCGAATTCTAAAAAAAGAGGAGGTTTTTTCAAGTTTGTTCGCGCATAACTTCGTCGCTTGCCAACCGATTTGAAAAATTCTTGTTTTGTTGGAAAGGGTATAGTCTAATCACCAGTTTGAGATGTGAAGATTTAGGCGAAATCGAGGGAAAACCTCAAATTCAATTTTTTTTTTTAGTGAAGTCAGTTATTTTTTTATAAAAAAGTTTTTTTTGTTAATAATAATAATGATTGTCAGTAAAACTTACTTTGGCTGGATAAACGAATGTTTTGGCGAGTTGTGACCCGAAAACATTGGTCGCTTGGCAAGAGAACTCTCCCATATCACTCCAACGCAGTGACGATATCACCAGCTCACCGGAGCGGAGTACCTGGACACGAAAATGGCTGATTAGACATTACAAAATATTGTCTATATACATTTGTAATAAATGTGTCGACATTTTTAGTTGTGCGTGCATCACACATAAAAAAAAAATTTTGTTTCCTAATTCGGTTTTTTTTGAGGTGGTAAATCATCAAATGAATTCTTCCGTTCTAGGGTGGAGTCAGAGGTAGCTCGCAGTCCGATCGTCCGGTAATGGACCGAGTCCAAGACGTCGACGGCGCGCACTGTTCCCGCGCGCCTCAAAGAGTTGTCAGCAGCAGGAGGGGCCCAGCTGGGTCGAAGCCTACTGGGGACAGGGTTGTCCGAAAGGGAGCTCGTGCCCCGGTATGAAGGCTAGAAGGAACGGTGCGGGGTTTTTAGTCAGTAAGAGTCTGACACTATCTCCCGCTCCACCCAAGAGCGGGTTTTGTCATAAGATGATTTTCCCCGTCGATAAAAAAAAAGGGTGAAGTCAGAAAACTTCTCACTTCATTTGACGATTTACCACTTCCCCAAAAAATAACCATAGTTGAGCAAAGGCGCCTGACAGCAGACTGTTTACTGCGGTACACTGTATTAGGGGAGTTAGTGTCTTTCCCATATTAGGTACTAGGTTATAATTTATGAAAAAAAAAACAAAATCTAAAATAAAAATCCATATACAAAATTCAAATCAAAGTTAAATACAAAATCAAGACTGGTAAAATACAGTTCAGTCTTACCTTCATCCTACTATCCTTCCTGATGACCACGCCTTTATTATCCCTCCACGTGACGTGGGGTTTGGGATGCCCCTTGACCCTGCACGGCAGCACGATGTTGTTGCCTATTGTGTCCACGTACATCTCGTACGTCACCACTATGCGCGGTTCTAGGGGATACAGCTTCGCGCGCTCCGATAGTGACGTGCCGCCATCTGTTGGGGAGTAGCGGAATTAAAAATTGTTGAATGTGTACTGTTACTGAGAATGCATTTTTGATTTCTTCTTTTGCCCATTATGTCCCACTGAGAAAACTTTGAAGAGGCCTTCAGCTGAGAGGGGTTCCAAAATAACAACAATCTTTATGTAATTAGTTGTTTAGGTACAAAAATCACAAGTTAAAGATAATGATACAACATTAATTAGTTTTAGTATCGAAACCCGAAACACGTGTCTAGTATTTTTATGTAAAGAATCTATGTACCTACATAATTTCATAACTGTATCATGAAATATCACAAAGTTAAAAGCTGGTTATGTCAGCAAAAATATAAGGTCACCGGCTCATCCAGGTGACATAGGGGTTGTTTTGCACTTGCAACCAACTTTTTGCTAGCTTCTAATACCCGCTATGACCTGCCGTGACTTGTGAAACTTTTGAAATATTTTTGGGAAAAAAATATAACATGGTGTAAAAACTATTAGAATCCATTCAGTTACTGATTCAGGTTTTGCATAACTAAAAAATATGATGTATATTGTAACGTTAATTTATTATTTTATTGATGTCCCACTGCTGGGCATCACTCTCCCTGTCCCACTTCCTTTTACAAAGAAGTCTGTTTATTTATTTATATTAATCTTCATGCAACAAAAGATACAAGGGCGGACTTAATGCCTGAGGCATTGTCTTCCAGTCAACCTAGAATAGTGCAGAGACAAAATTGGAGGTGCATAAAAAAGAAAATAATTTTTAAAACAAGTAGTTCTTAGTATTCTTTTCTATTATAGGCTAACGGTAAGTCAATAAAAAAAGAAACTCACCAGTACTATAAACTATCGTGGTAGCCCTGGCCGTCTTGGAGCCAGCGGTGACCAGGCACGCGTACACATCTTGGTCGTTCGTCCTCGTAACCAGCAGGGTCGAGATGACCCGCGCGAGAGAACTCGGGTTGCCGTCTATGAGCTCGTTTGATTCTACGTCGTACTGTAAAAAAAATATTTTATTTTTAATTTTTGTTTTGGATTTACTTACAATAGATCACACGAGTACATAGCAGTATTATAGGTGCATGGAGCGACTGTCTATCAGACCTGTACTACCCAGTTACTGGGTTACACGATACTCTCTAAAAAACATTACCTTTCTCTCTAATATTACCTAGTTCTACCTAATTTAATTTCTTCCATCGCTAACCTTCATTCTCTTCTTTTCTTTTTCGTTTCCATTAAATTGTGTAACACATCGAATTGAATTTGATTGCTGTGTTTGTTCGTGTATTATTAAATATTATTATTTTATTTCCCTTAATTCATTTTGTTCGCTAACATTGCTTGCAGTACACCGCAGACTACCCTATTTTTTAGTTTAAGTTCTTATATTCCATCCCAAGGTTGTCTGGAAGATATCGCTGTTAGCGATAAGACCGCCATTGTATGGTTTACTTAAATGTATGGGAGATTTAAGTTTCTGTGAAATTGTTACTATTTTGGTGTACAATAAAGTTTATTCTATTCTATTCTACTCCTTGTATAGACTGGATGGTCAGACTTTCTGGCATCTGATTACATGTAACGACTGTCAAAGATGACAATCGCGACCAATGGCTTAGGTAATATGCATGCAATTCTTTTATTTGCTAATTAAATCACTTCTAACTAAACAAATATGGCAGAATTTTTAAAATCAACAATGTAGTTACAAAGTTTCAAAGCTTTAATAAAAAAAGAAAAGTCCCATTATGGTTCTTTGACATCAGAGTTCATCAAAAGTCCGTACAAGACAAATTTACTTGTTTGAAAATTGTTTTATCTGATTTGATTTTCTACCAATATTGGTATCGTTTTGACAGTTACTGTTTTTTATTTTTGTGTAATTATTAATAAACTGGAAATATAGTAAACATTTTTTTTTCAAACATATTCCCTATTAAATAAATTTTAATTGGGAATAATGACATTTATAACTTTTTCTCACCTCATACACCGGTGCATCGTTTTTAAACCAGTGGACAGATGGCGCTGGCGCGCCGACTGCGTCGCATGTCAGTTCTAATACTTCGCCGCTGTTGTGTGCGTACGTCGCTAGAGGGCGCTGTGTTATCGTGAGGAAGCGACGCGCACCAGGCTGTTGTTTTTGTGGGGCCACTGTAATAATATAAATAAATAGTGGTTTAAGTATCATAATATATCATAGTATTTATGTTTATCAGTTACCAATAACTGAAAATCTTTTAAGGGGTTTGTGTACAACCAACTTTTGATAAGATTACCGCTCAAATAAATAAATAACCTGCAGTAAAAATAATCAAATAGTGATTTTGTTTTAAGTTGTTCCATTGATAAACCTGAAGGTCGATTTTCGCACTAAAAACGTTTAAAAGTCGCAATATCATCTCTGCGTCTGTCAATATTGCAAGTCAATAACTAGTCAGGAAATTCGTTGTTTTCTTAACAGACTACTACATCCGAATGTTGCAGCCTATCAAACTACCATTTATTTTTTTATTCAAGAAGTAACTCCCCCTATATGGAAAAATTCACGGCAATTTTCAAATTAAAAGTTTTGAATTTGTAAACTTTTGAAAGCTTCACGAGTTGCAGCTACTCGACAATAGATGGCGCTACGATGAACTATTTAAGTTTCATGATATTTTTTATTTGTATGAAATTGAAATAAAAAGTAGATATTAATATCCATAATTATCATCTTTCTAAAAAAATATGTTTTGTTATTCAAACTACCTCTTATATATTTACCCATTATAATAGTTCCTATTTATTAATATAATTATTATCATAAATACTTTTTAATTACGAAAAGAAAAACCCTTCCTGCAAAAAAACACAAATTGTCGCTTTTTTTTTAAGTGGGAAATCATCCAATGACTTCTCCCACTCCTAGGGTGGAACGGGAAGTCATGTCAGACTTTTACTGACTAAAATCACACCTGTGACTTTCGGTTGTCCTTTGGTTTTTGGAACCACGGGTGTTCTTTTAAAAAAAAATCCTCGGCCCCTAGCGGACATCGGCCCTGCTAAGACATATCTTTGAGGAGCGCGTGAAACACTACGCGATATCGACGACTTAGGCTCGATCCAGATAAATAGCGGGCCATCGGACGGCAAGCTATCCGTTGCTCGCCGTCCAATCGCTGATATTTTATGTTCTCATCTCATATCGCGATCCAGGATTTCGAATTTTTTAGTTCTTATATTGCATCATAGATGGCGCTACAAGCATCTAATTTATAAATTTATAACAAAAATAATTAAAAAAAAAACAAAATTAAAAGAACTCACCATTGTGTTCAATACTGTTATCTAATTCTGACAGAAGTCTCATGTGTTTGTTCACATTCGCCGAACGGCCCGAGCCGAGCAGAACCGTGGTCGCGAACAGGAGAACCAAATACATTGTTACGTTAATAAATTACTATAATAATACTGCAGAGATTCAACGAAAGGAATTATCTGAAACAAGAGAAAAAATGTTTAAGTAAAAATCTTAATAAAATAAAATTGTTTTTTTTTTTTTGAAAATTTTAAAAAATGTAAAAGATAACAGTGAATAAAACCCTCAGTTTCGCTATGACCATTAACAAAGCTCAAGGACAAACATTAAAGGTGCCTGGGGTGAACTTAGAAAAGCCGTGCTTTTTCCATGAACAATTGCATGTAGCATGTTCACGTGTGTCCAATGCTCCTATGCTATCCCCAGATGGAAAGACATATATTTAATATCGTCTACAGTAGCGTATTATTATAATATTCTGTACCGAGTCCTCTTCCGTGTCGGGATATCAGGAAAAAGGAACCGTGTTACCCGAATTTAACGCGAGCGAAGCCGCGGGCAAAAGCTAGTACATACATATTATAGATGAATTATACCAAGACCCAGAACAAATTACCGTGCTCATCACACAAACATTTTGCCAGGGTGCAACCCACGACCTCCGGCAGAGCAGTCAGGGCCACTAACTACTAGACCAACAGGTCAGTGAGATAAAATCAACTACACGATAACACGGAGACAATCCAGCTTCTCAACCACACGACTGGCTTGTTGGTCTAGTGGTTAGTGACCCTGACTGCTATGCCAGAGGTCGTGGGTTCGATTCCCACCCAGGACAAATGTTTGTGTGATGAGCATAATCGTTTGTTCTGTGTCTGGGTGTAATTTATCTATAATATGTATTTATTTAGAGATATCTGATATATAAGTATGTTTATCAGTTGTCTAGTACCCATAACACAAGCTCTGCTTAGCTTGGGACTAGACGGCGTTGTGTGATAGTTGTGGAATATTATTAATATAGAGAGAAGACAAAAAATTACAATTACAGAAGTTTGAAAGTGGCGCCAGCACCCGACGTACGATGATTATCCACCCTTACGTTGTTGAAACCTCTACGGTTCGGAGTTCGAACTAAGCGTTTCGCTTCGTTATTCTTTCCACATATATAGATAAATTACACGCAGACACCATACAACAATATTGGTTTTTGTTTTTTTGACGCCTTATAAGTTCCTTTTGTTTTTGCCCGTCTCATCATCATCATCATCTTCCTGCCCTTATCCCGTTTTAATTGGGGTCGGCGCAACACGTTTTGTTCTTCCATTCGGTCCTGTCGCTCGTCACGCTATCACTAACTCCCTTTTCATTCATATCACTTCTCACACAATCCATCCATCTTTTCTTTGGCCTCCCTCTCCCTCTCCATCCATCCACATGTAAATTCATAACTCTTTTAGCAACATGCGTTTCATCTCTCCTTTTTACATGACCATTTGTTTTTACCCGTTTGTACATATTATTACTTTAAGTTTGTATATATATCTATTAGTTTATAATATTTAATAAATAAACGTAACACGTTGTATATTAAGCTTAAAATAATAATAATAATAATAATAATAAATCCGCAGGGCAGTTTTGTGGCAAACTGTTGGGTATTAGCGACCCCACGGACCCGATCTCCCGGGAGAATTCTTCTTCATCTCCGGCTTGCCTTCACTGGCCGGCCGTAGTGAACACTGACGAGGAACAGAGCTCCCACCTCTCTCTTGCCTTTATTGGCTGGCTTGAGTGGAGATTCGCAAGAGCTCGTGCTCGGGAGAAGGATGTATAATCCAGTAAGGTGCTGGTAGGGATCTTGACCGTACTTCCGGGATTGTCCTGATAGCCGTGGTATGCCTCTCCACTCCTCAAGCGCCTCAGGATATGTTGCCCTCTTGTTGCTACGTCACTTCGTGCTAGCGGCCGTTTCTGGGGGCCCATTTATTGAGTGTGCAAGTCACCCCCTGCCTTTTATCGATGGATCTTAATGACATTGTTCAGGCAGGGGCCATAGTCTTAACATAGTTCCATGATATCAGTCCACCTAAGACTCCAAAAATCATAGCCTTATTATTATGTTTTCCATATTGTATCGCAATAGTTTTTCAACTCGGGGGTTGTCCTTGGATGCACTAGCATAGCGCATACAGGGATAATCGCCGGTTGGTATCACAATCCATCATTAAAAGCATCTAAAAGGGCCTCTGCGAGTTGGTTTCGGCTCCTCGTACGCCTTCCAAAGGTCCAGAACCTTAGGGTCCTGAGATAAATAAATATATAAAAATAATAATAATAATAATATCATTTATTTGCGTAAAATGTGGTAGGTACATAAGATGTTACATAAAAAAGACAAGTGCAAAGACACATTCCGCCATTTAATGATGGCATGCAAATATTTCGTCGATAGTGTTTTACTGCCGCACTCAGAGACGCCCTTTAACGCTAATCCCTGATTTACTAATTTTGTCATTGAATAATAGTCTATATCTTTATGTTGTTAAGTACCTTAGGTTTTGCTATAATTGACATTAAAGTAAAATGACGTCTCTGAGTGCGGCAGTCAGTAACATAAAGCAACTCACAACTATCTAGAGTTCTATGGTTAATAAAACAGAAATATAAATAAAGAGACAACATTGGTGCAACAGTTTGGAGATATCGACGCTACAAAACGTTAACATTTTTGGAGGTGTGTCACTGATACAAAAAAGGGATTTCACAATTACAGTGATTCATACTTTAAACATTTTTACATGTTAAAAGACTATCAAGTGCCCCTTTAAAATATTTTCATGTTCTTCCGGCTAGCAACCGGTTCAGTCATAAATTGGGGTAGGATGTCCAATTCATGTCCATGCAAAATTCATTTTTGTGTTAAAATTGAAACGTAATTTGTGAAAAGATGTATCTCCACCAATTCTCTCATATAATGTGGTAACTTTACCTTGTATATCTTGCTTGTTGGTAGTATAAGTTTTTGTTTTTTCTTATCATTGTCTGGCCCGTTGGTCTAGTGGTTAGTGGCCCTGACTATAGTAGGCGTGTTCGATTCCCACCGAGAACAAATGTTTATGACATTTGTTGATCATTTGTTCTGTGTCTGAGTGTAATTTTTCTATAATCTATCTTCTATATTATAAAAATGAGCCCCGTTTTCCATTGGTAAGGTAGATTAGGGTAGGGTAGGGTAGAGTAGGGTAGGGTAGGGTAGAGTAGGGTAGGGTAGGGTACCCATAACACAAGTTCTGCTTAGCTTGGCACTAGACGGCGCGGTGTTGTGTGATAGTCGTGGAATATTAATATTATTAAATTGATCAATAAAAAGTTATTATTATTTATTATTATTCTTTATTTGGCTTGAATATGTTTCGGTAATAGAAGTGGGCATTGTTTTAATAATAACGATACAGGGTATAAGAGACAGCCCTTCACAAACTTTAAGGGCTTGCTCAGTAAGCCTCACCATACAAAATTAAAAACTTGATTGGACAGATTGTTAGTGAGGCTGAATTTATTTGAACTTATCCAAGTCAATCCAAGTCACTTCAAAACAACCGTTCTAAAAACAGCCATTTCGTAAGTAAGGACCTATCACTTTCCTTGTAAAGCCTAAAAATTGTACAAACGTCTATACTAATCGCTAAAACGCTCACAAGAATACTAATGATTACTTTGACGTTATATAAAAGATAGATACTACTTTGCATATCACTAAATATTAAATACACTAAAGTAGGTACTAAATATAATAAAGAGGAGTTTGTAGGAGGTAATCTCTAAAAGTACTGGGGGTCTAGTCTACTCGCTTTCTCCGAAACGAAACTTTCGTAAACGAACGATATTCATTTGACGTTAAAATTTCAAATAATCTTCTGTTATACATAGTTATTTTTTTTTTTCGAAACATAACTAATTAGAGTAGGTTTAGAGATTCGATACGTCAAACCATTTTCGTATGTGCGAAATTCCGGGAACAAAAGGAACCGTGGTAGGAAACACGCGAAATTTCAATCGAAACTTCGCTTTTCGGAGAAAGCGAGTAGACCCCTCACCGATAGAAAGCTACTTTATTTGTGAGTGGCATAGGCTATATTTTATGTACGCGAGCGAAGCCGCTGGCAAAAGCTAGCCGAACATAAAAACCTATCCCGTTCCTATAAGTTTTTTTTTACGATGGATAAAAATCATTTAATGACAACCCCCGCTCTTGGGTGGAGCGGAAAATAGTGTCAGACTCTTACTGACTAAAAACCCACCCCGTTTTTTTAGTCTCTTCATACTGGGGCTCAAGTTTCCTTTCGGATAACCCTGGCCCCAGTAGGCTTCGACCCAGCTGGGCCCCTCCTGCTGCTGACAACTCCTTGAGGCGCGCGGGAACAGTGCGCGCCGTCGACGTCTTGGACTCGGTCCGGAAAGTTACCGGATGGACGGATAGCGAGCTACCCATCGCGCATCTGCGTCTACGGTGGCCGTGTCCTTATAGGTTTCAATTTAATTTTCCTTATAAAGCCCAAAAAACTGCACATACGTCATTTATACTAATCGCTAGCTTACAGCGCTCATAAGAATACTAATGATAACTTCGACGTAATATAAAAGATAGATACGAGTAGTATTGTTTGCATATCAGTTTACACAATCTAAGTGCCTACCTGATCAAATTTATCAATGAAACTAATGACGTCAGACGGAGTTCCCCCGTTGATGAACTAGTGGCGCTTGCGACTTTGTGTGCATATAAACTTTATACTTTCGCATTACTATTGTGGTAAGAAGATTTACTTTAAGGTGCATCTGCGTTCACTGTTTTTCATACAACAGCTCATAACTGATTATAACGTTATTACCTACACATTTTTCATAAGATATTTTTGAAACACAGTATCTTGTGGAAGTTATCTAGGCTTCTATAGAAATAAATTTCTAAATTTGTGTATAACTAATCCAGAAAAAACTCTTAAAATCTCCTATTTTGTATGAACTTTGACATTTCATAATTTGTCTAAAAATTAAAGAAGACAAAAAATTTAAACTATAGAAGCCTTGCAAATTTTATTAAGATTCTAAATGACGACAACTTTTTTCAAAAACTTTTAAGGGTTTAAAAAAACAGCTATTTCCTGGAGCAAGTTTTGTGAAATATTCGAGTAAATCTCGGAATTACCGAATACTAACAGAGTTTAAACAAGAGTTTAACAAATAAATATATTTGACTTTGACTTTTCAGGCGTTATTTCTCTTTTTTGCGTTGATTTTTCGTCAAACATCGCGTTGCATTGCGTTAGATGAAGTAAAAAGCTTTTAAACCATTTTCGATGTTTACGATAAGCGAGTGGAAAAGGACCCTCTGAAGTTCTTTTTTTAAGTGAGAAATCATTTAATGATGATGATGATGTCAGGCTTTTAGTGACTTAAAGTACAACTATGATCCTTCAGGAGGTTTTTGCCCTGCTGGGCTATGATTTTGCTGACATTTCTTTGAGGATCGTTGAACGTACCATTGACGACTCGAGCTCGGTCCGGAGCGGCTACGGGGTGGCCGGACGGCGAACTACCCAATGTTTACATCCTCTGTTATTTATTTTTTATTTCATATTTATTGTATTACTAGCTTTTACCCGCGGTTTCTCCCGCGTTTATTAATATACTTTACTTCTTCTCCCCCTTTTCTCACTTTTAAAAAAATTTGCCCATGTCCGTCTCCAGGGTCCCAAGTAGGTATCTCGGTACCAAAATTCATTAAAATCGGTTTTGCCATTTAGGTGTGAAGACGTAACAAACAAACAAACTCACTTTCACTTTTATAATATTAGTAAGGATTGACACCCCGAGCCTCGGAAAGCAGGACACGTAAAGCCGTTGGTCTCGGTTCTTATTGGCAGGTTTTTGACAGTTGTTAGGTTGTTAGACGTCAGAAAGTCCATCCAAAAAGTGTCAAGTGGCTCAGTGACTGGGTTGTAGAGGTTTGATAGGCAGTTGTTTCATATATAACATGGGTATCCAGCTAGATCCAGTTAGATTAGAATCCGACCCCAAGCTAGTTGAGAAAGGCTTTATGCATCCAAACGCTTAGATGACACTTCGCGTGACCTAACTCACGCGAAGTGTCATCTAAGCGTTTGGATCATCATCAGCCGACAGACGTCCACTGCTGGACATAGGCCTCCCCCAAGTGTCGCCACAACGATCGATCCTGCGCGTCCCGCATCCATCGGATTCCCGCAACCTTCACCAGGTCATCGGTCTACCTTGTAGGAAGCTTTTCGACGTAGCGTTTGGATAATTCATTTGAAAATCGCATGATCACTCGACCCCACGGCCCAAGAGTTTGGCTCTAAAATATAACTGCCGATAAAGTTATTATATTTTCGCCGCTTGAAGTTTTCCGCTGCCGCACTATCTGATACACATAGACGCGGGCTTGCGGACGTTGAGCAATGGGTAGCTCGCCGTCCAGCAGTCCAGTAATACACCAGACCAAGCCCAAGTTGTCAACAGAGCGTAGTGATCCACGCACTCCTCAAAAGGTTGTCAGCAAACCACAGGGAGCACGGCTGATGCCCGCTAGGACCCCGGGGATTTTATAAAAAGGAATCCCGTAGTCCTACACCGCAAAACGCAACTAAAGGACACAGGTATAAAGTAAGTGGGTGATTATCCACCTTAATAAAATAGGTAGGTAACTTATACCATTAAAAAAAATGCTTAAAGTAAAACAGGTCGGACGACAACTGGTGAAGGCACCCTCCTAACACATGTACTGCTTCTTTATCGTAATCTGCACGTGTTACAACAGGAAACATAGATTGGGATAAGTACAGATAACTGGTGTTTTACGAGTAACTAACTTTTTAAAATCGGATATTTGACTTCGCTTCTTATTGCGAGTGGCGCGGCGAGCGGGGCGGCTCGTGGCTTGCTTTTTTCCGGTTTGAAAATCATCTAATGACATCCCCCGCTTTTGGGCGGAGCGAGAGATAGTGTCAGACTTTTACTGAATAAAAACTCACTCCTGTTTCTTCGTTGCCTCTCGTACCGGGACTGAGCTATATTTCGAAACTAACCCTGGTCCCAGTAAACTTCGACCCAGCTGGGCCTCTGCTGTTGCTGACAGCTCCTTGAGGCGCGCGGGAATCGTGGCGTGCTTCAAAAATTTTCATACTTTTGCTCTTACTGCTCGCCGCCCCGCGATTAGCTACAGCTCACAGCGGCAAGTTATTTATAAAACTTGCAAACAACAAAATGTAGTACTGATAAGCGGATTCCAAATGCATACGTTAGCTGCTGCACTGCGTGTCTCGGATTCGATTCCCGCACGAAACAAATATTTTAATAGCCTACATATAGTTGTTCCAGGTCTTGTGTTAATGAGTTTACATGTTTATGAACGCACCCACGATACAGGAGTATCGGTCAACGTTCTTTAAGAGAAGAACCATGACTTTTCGTAAATGGTAATTGCTGATAGAATGACACTCAGACTGGCGCGGGCTCGCAGACGGCGAGCCATGGGTAGCTCGCTGTCCGATCGTCCGGTAATGGACCGAGCCTAAGACGTCGACGGCGCGCACTGTTCCCGCGCGCCTCAAGGAGTTGTCAGCATCAGCAGAGGCCCAGCTGGGTCGAAGCCTACCGAGGCCAGGGTTATCCGAAAGGAAACTCGTGCCTTGTTTTGAAGGCTAGAAGGAACAAGGGTGGGTTTTTAGTCAGTAAGAGTCTGACACTATCTCCCACTCCACCCAAGGGCGGGGTTTTCATAAGATGATTTTTGCCCACCGTAAAAAAAAAAACACTCAGATTGGAAACTCAGGATGAGGGATGGAACTAGAAAGACTGGAGGAAGATGTTGATACGTCCTCAGCAGTGGATGATTTCCGGATACAATGATTAAGGTTAAGATCTTACAAAGCCTACTTTGTCACCTATAATACACATAAAATAAAATTAAAATAAAATACGACTAGCATAGCATAAGCCATAGCGGTATGTGCATAGTCAGCCTTATAATGTTCCCATACTGCTGGGACTGGGCACATAATGTGGCAGTGGGCAGGGCACATTGCTCGCAGAACGGATGGCCGTTGGGGCCGAAAGGTTCTGGAATGGCGACCACGTACCTGATGACCTGTTAAGGGTTGTGGGAATCCGATGGATGCGAGACGCACAGGACCGTTCATTGTGGCGGCACTTGGGGGAGGCCTATGTCCAACAGTGGACGTCTTTCGGCTGAAAAGATGATGATGATGACTGCTGGGACTCTGGCCTCCTCTCTAGGAGAGGGAATATGGATCATAAACCACCACGCGGGCCCAGAGCGAGTTGGTGGATGTCACAATATCTTCGAATTTTTGGTTCAAGGACATGCAGCCGGTTTCCTCACGATGTCTTCCTTCACCGTTTTGAGAGCAGTGGTGATGAAATAAATTACACAAAGTAATGCGCCTGGCTGGGTTTGAACCTGCGACCGCTGAGGCCGTTACTTTTCGGCCACCAATGCTCTATTTATTATTATAAAATTAGGGCCGCATTAATGTAACTCTTTGAATCATCTGATGATTAAATACCGTAGCCCCGTCACGTATGTCCGATAAAATAACGATGTGAACAGAATTGTAATGTTTTAACCATTACATAATTGTAATTTTGAGGCCGATTATATGGTGAATCATTGGTGTGTCATTAAAATCGACATTGACTTCGACTACAAAAAGTAGTCTGTTCATCCTAAAAGCTAACTGGAGGATTGTGTTTTGTAGCATTCATTTCAACATCATCTTCCTAACCTTTTTTACGGTGACCAAAAATCATCTTATGACAACCCCCGCTCTTGAGTGAACGGGAGATAGTGTCAGACTATTACTGACTAAAAACCCACCCCGTTCCTTCTAGCCTCTTCATACCGGGGCACAAGCTTCCTTTCGGGTAACCTGTCCCCAGTAGGCTTCGACCCAGCTGGGCCCCTCCTGCTGCTGACAACTCCTTGAGGCGCGCGGGAACAGTGCGCGCCGTCGAATCTTCCTGCCCTTGTCCCGTGTTATTTTAGGTCAGCGCAACACGTTTTTTTCTTCCATTCTGCCCTGTCATTCGTCATGCTATCACGTACTTCTAAAAACATGTATATTATAGATAAATTACAGAACAAATGACCGTGCTTATTACAAAAAACATTTAATTTTGTCTTGGGTGGGAATCGAACCTACGATCTCCGGCATAGCAGTCAGGGACACTAACCTCTAGACCAACAGGCCAGTCTATTTATAGTTTGTTAAAGTTTTTATATTGGTTACGGTACATTGTTAAAAGATAGTGTGTAGAGATGAGAAACGGGTGCCTTCAGATGAGACAGGTCATCTCTTAGCTGCCAGTGGCTTAATTCAGTTTCAATCTTTTAATTTTTATTTTATTATCTACATTGTGCTCACATAATAGAAGCAACAAGAAATATGTAACCAAACATTATATGTAACACATAAGATTTAAAAGAGTGTTCATGGAGTTTTCTTGCACGTTCTTCTCCATAGAGATCTACGCTTTGGAACGTGCAATTTAGCTTCACTTTTCTTGGACTGACCGACATTTGACTATTCAAAAGTGCCTACATTTGGTCTATTTGAAATAAATGCTTTGATTTTGAAAGGGTTACAACCCTTTTTCGGTTTTCTTCAGTTTGGTCACTAGTGTTTTAGCAATGCTGCACACTGATCAACATTTGTTTAAGAGGGTCCTTTTCCACTCGCCTATCGTCAATATCGAGCATGGTTTAAAAGCTTGTTGCTTTATCTAACGCAATCCAACGCGATGTTTGATGAATAGGCAACGCGAAAAAAGTGAGTTAACGCCTGAAAACTCTGTTGGTATTCGGTAATTCCGTGATATACTCGAATATTTCAGGGAATCGTTTGTCTTGGTATAGTCATGTAAAAAGGAGAGATGAAACGCATGTTGCTAAAAGAGTTATGAATTTACATGTGGATGGATGGAGAGGGAGAGGGAGGCCAAAGAAAAGATGGATGGATTGTGTGAGAAGTGATATGAATAAAAAGGGAGTTAGTGATAGCGTGACGAGCGACATGACAGAATGGAAGAAAAAAACGTGTTGCGCCGATCCCAAATAAAACGGGACAAGGGCAGGAAGAGGATGATGTGACTCGAATATTTCATAAATAGGGTAATTTCCAGGGTCAAAATAACTTTATATTTTATTTAGTCCGTATTTTAGATTATAAAAAAATATTGGACGCGTATTTTTTCTTTTTTCGATTAAACCAAAAATGACAAAGATATAGCCCACCCCATTAAAGTGTGACGTTACCTCGTGCGAAAAAATGCAGCATTTTGTGAAGTTACACGTAATTTTAATGGGCTATATCTTTGTCATTTTTGGTTTAATTTACAAATAAAAAAATACGTATCACTTATTTTTGAATAATCTAAAAGACGGACTCCATCATCTTCCTGCCCTTGTCCCGTTTTATTTGGGGTCGGCGCAACACTGTCCTGGTCCTGTCACTCGTCATGCTATCACTAACTTTTTCTTTCATATCACTTCTCACACAATCCATCCATCTAAAAGACGGACTAATCATTTTTTTTTAGTGCAACTAGCATATCGTCGTCATTCAGAATCTCGAATAAATGTGTAAGATTTCTATAGATGTACTTTTTTATATTTTTAAATAGTAAATTATGGAGGGCCTAAGTTTACATAAAATAGCAGATTTTCAAAGATTTTTCTTACTACTTTAGCCACACTGAAATTCAGTATTTTGTTTATTTATAAAGGTTTCTTTTTGTATCGGAAAGACATCGATATCTTTCTTTATATACTAAACCAGGTTTAGGTAAAATTACCTTATATACTAAACCAGACTACGCTGTATCATTTTGCCAAAACTCTAAATGATTTATAGTAGTAAATAACGCTAAGTACATAAGTGTGGTGTGGCGCCGGCGCCTCTTAAAAAGCCGTCGCTGACATATTTTTTTAAGTAAATCTGACCCTACATTAATTCATGAATCCCCAAGCGACCACCGGTGGCCGCGCATCTATTGTCTTACTATTGTGTTTCTAATTGACAGTATCTGAAGGGTTAAGAATGACTCCTATATCATGTCCAAACATGTAAACTCATATACCTACACAACACACCCGAAACAACTATCAGAAGGGTATACTAAAATTTATTACGTGCGGGAATTGAACCTACAACACGCAGTGTAGCAGTCAATCTCTTAACCACTGCACCAATAGTAACGTAAAAAAAATCTCTAAAGTTCTTTACGGGCCTGAAAATCATAGTTACTCATAAAAAGGTATTTGTTTTACCCAGTAACTGCATTGAGCAAATTAAATATGGCTTTGTTTATAAATGAGTGTAAAAACTAACATAGATTATATTTTTGATTATAATATTTTAACACAGAAATATTTTTTAAATAGTTTATTTTACACTTTAACCTTAAATATCAATCTGTAATTCAATTATTATTTGGTAAAGAATTTTATCTAAGTCCTTGTATTTGTATTGATTTTAAATAGTTTGAATAAAACCAGAAAAAAATCTAAAACAGTGTTACGTAGATAAGCAAATCGGCACGTATTTCTAATTTTATCCACAATTTTTTAAAACATTAATAAATATTTCTGAACACACTGTAATTTAAAACGCAAAAACCAATTAAAAAAAAAGAAATACCTGTGAGAATTCCCGCCACGCGTATCCTTCAAAACTCACTCTTTAAAAAAAATATAATTTAAAAATAATATTTAAAAAACCACGATCACAGCCGATTTAAAAAAAGAAAATATCAGTTCTAATTTTGAATTTGAATCACAATCCCGCCTTATTCCTCTGGCTCAAACGTCTTTTCACATGAGACCATCACACGATATGATCGGTGAATGAAAACTGTTATTAGTGAACAGAATCTTATATAGGCGTTTGCGCCAGCGCAATTGAACGGTGCCATGAAAATTTTAAATCGTACTCATATTGACTTTGTAATGAACAAAGAAAGTTCGATACGAAGTTTACTTGCAGGATTTATAGGCCATTTCCTTTCCTCACATTTTTTTTAAAGGCAAAGTTTGACTTTTAAAAAAAGTTTGAAAAATTGAATGAAGATTCCAAAGTTATTTTTAATTTTTTCTGTGACTTTGGCATACAGGTATTTCGTCACAATATAACAAATTAAGGATTTAGCCATAAATATAGTGAGTATTATAAAAGTAGCCTAAAATGTAAGGGTTTATCAATAAAATCAAAAACAACTTTGAAACATCTCATGTAGGTAAGTAAAGTTGTCGTATAAATAAAATATATGTTTAGTTTTATTTTTTAGATGTAAAATCAGTAAATGATTTCTTCCGCACTAGGGTGGACTGAGAGGGCGTGGCAGACTTTTACTGGCTAAAACCCCCTTGTGTCTTTCACTTGCTCTGCTGAACCACTTTTTTAAACGCAGTTTTTAAAAGTTACTTACATTAAGTCGTTAATCTACATTAGTTTTCCATATTTAAAATGCAAAGACAATTATATTAGAGGAAGTATGAAAGTGGCGCTAGTGACTGAAAAGTTGAAAAGGAATTGTTTGTCTTGATATGGTCATGTGAAGAGGAGCGATAGAATAGAATAGAATAGAATATTTTATTTGCTTAGAATGTAGGTACATAAAAATAAGTTGTTTATAATATAATAGGATCCATGTACATTCTGCCTTACATAGCATGCAAATGTGATACAAAGAAAAATAATAGTAATTTATTTTGATAGAGTATAACTAAAGTACCTAATTAACTGGTTTTAAACATTGTCCGTCATTTTCAACCACAGTCAGGCGTGCAAAAATATCACATGATGAAACGCATTTACTAAAAGAGTTACACATGTAGACAGACGGAGAGGGAGAGAGAGGCCAAAGAAAAGATGGATGGATTGTATGAGGAGTGATATGAAAGAAAAGAGAGTTAGTGGTAACTTAACTGGACAGAATGGAAGATAATCAAGGACAGGAATGTGCAGGAAAATGATGATTGAAAATAAAAAGATTTAGACCGAGAGATAGACAAAGATTTTTTTTTAAATATTGATTTAACCTATCGAATACCGTAATTAGAGATAAAATAAAAAGACAATGAGAGAGCGAACGCGGGTTTAATTCATGAATCCCCAAGCGACCACCGGTGGCCGCGCATCTATTGTCTTACTATTGTGTCTCTAATTGACGGTATCTGAAGGGTTAATTAATATATTTAATTTTACTAAAACTGCATCTCATATTTATATGAGCTAGTAACGTGTGGAAAGGCAGTGGATCAGATTTTCTTATAGTATACTAGCTGCTCCCAGCGGCTTCGCCCGCGTGGAACATACTTTCGGGATAATAATATCCTATGTCCTATTCCAAGACGTGGTCTATCCGTGTACCAAGTTTCATCAAAATCAGTTTTGCCATTTAGGCGTGAAGACTTAACAAACAAACAAACTCACTTTCGCATTTATAATATTAGTAAGGAAGTAAGGATTGTGTATCTCGATATAAGATGCAATGTAGGATACGATTGTTTGATTTTTTTTAAATAAAATCATTATTACCAACATTTCAGCCGAAAGACGTCCACTGTTGGACATAGCTCTTCCTCAAGCGTCGCCACAATGACCGATCCTGTGCGTCTCGCATCCACCGCATTCCCGCGACTCTCATCAGGTCGTCGGCCCACCTTATGTGAGGCCTTCCGAAGCTGTGTTTTCCGATGTGCGGTCGCCACTCTAGAACCTTTCGGCCCCATCGACCATCCCTTCTATGAGCAATGTGCCCTGCCCACTGCCACTTTAGTTTGGAGATTCATCGGGCTATGTCGGCGACCCTGGTTCTCCTGCGGATATTTTCATTCCTGATGCGATCAAGTAAGGAAACTCCGAGCATAGCCCTTTCGATTGCCCTTTGGGTGACTGTAAGCCTTCTGATGAGGCCCATTTTAAGCAACTATGTTTCAGTCAAAAAATCAATTTTTTTTTAAATAAATATCTAACAAATCTCTAATGAATCTCTAATGAATCTCTAATAAATCTCTAATAAATCTCTAATAAATCTCTAATAAATCTCTAATAAATCTCTAATAAATCTCTAATAAATCTCTAATAAATATCTAATAAATCTCTAATAAACCTCTAATAAATGTCTCATAAAAGTCTAATAAATTTCTAATAAATCTGAATAAAATAAAATATAATCTAGACTAGGGTAGCTAGCTGAATTTTTTTTATACTTTAACCAACTCGGGAATCATACTGAATAATTGCAGCTGAGCAGTACCACACGCGACTACTATACTGACGAGGTAGACCTTCAAAGGTAGGCTTATTTGTCAGTCTGAACAAAATCTGGTTTCTTAATACAGTTTTTTTTTTGCTAGCAAATTAGGAGGACGCACGTGCATGCGCTAGGGAACGGCCCTCACGTCCTACCCGTCAGGATCCCGATCCCGATTTCCAGCCACCGTAGGCACGGGCTTGTAGCAATGGTTAGCTCGCCGTCCGACCGTCCGGTGACTGTTCGTAACCAAACCCAAATCAACCACGGCGCGTTCTGTTCCAACGCCTCAAGGAGATGCCAGCAAACTGTAAGGGCCCAGCAGGGTCGAAGCCTACTGGTGCCAAGAGTTTGCTTCTGAAAGGAAAACTCGGCCCTGCTATGAAAGGCAACGAAGAAACAGGAGTAGGTTTTTAGTCAGTAAGAGTCTGACACGGCCTGTTGTTCCGCTCATGGGTAAGGATGTCATTGAACGATTTATTTATTAAAACTTCATGCAACACAAAGGTACAAAGGCGGACTTAATGCCTTAGGCATTCTCTACCAGTCAACCTAAGGTGGTGAAGAGAAAACATAGCAGGTGAACTAAAAAACAAAAAAAAAAAAAATAATTGTAAAGAAAAATAAGGGTACACCCACCCACCTAAAAAAAAATATTCCAGTTTTCAAAGAATTCCTAATTTAAAGAATGGAATGCGCAAACAGTGCTATTTAAAATTGATTTTGAGTTCGTAACTAATGAGTAATGTGGAATGTAGCGATAAAATGTGTAAACTAAAAAGGTTTTTATACATGTGTTGCCAAGTGAAATATATAGGCTAATTTTTCGATTGAATAGAGCTAGCACTTAATCACCAACATTGTTTGTCTCGTCGGGAATCGCTTGTCTTGGTATGGTCATGTAAAAAGGAGGGACGAAACGCATGTTACTAAAAAAGTTATGAGTTTCATGTGGATGGGTGGAGGGGGAGAGGGAGGCCAAAGAAAAGATGGATGCATTGTGTGAGAAGTGATATGAAAGAAAAGGGAGTTAGTGAAAGCGTGACGAGTGGCAGGACAAAATGTAAGAAAAAAACGTATTGCGGCGACCCCAAATAAAACGGGACAAGGCCAGGAAGATGATGATCTCGACTCACGGTGTCTAGGTGGACCGACTGACCAGGTAAGAGATTTTTTATTTTCGGTGCGAAAGTCATCAAATAATATCCTCTTCTGGGCGGAGCGGGAGATAGTATCAGACTTTTACTGACTAAAACTCCATTCCATTTGCTTTGTTGCCTTTCGTACCGGGGGCTGAGGTACCTTTTGGAGCTAACCTTGGCCCCAGTAGGCTTCGACCCAGCTGGGCCTCTGCCGTTGCTGACAACTCCTTAAGGCGCGCGGGAACAGTGCGCGCCGTTGACGACTTGGGCTTGGTCCGGACAGTTACCGGAGAGAGCGAGCTGACCAGGTAAGGGTCACAGGGCTCCGATGGTTGCGAGACGCACGAGAGCCGTAGTTATTACGACACTTGGGGGAATTCCTGCTATTCGTTATGGTGGCACAGGAGATACCTATGTCCAATAGTGGACGTCTTTCAGCTCAAATGGTGATGATGTATAGCATTTTTTTTTATAGCAAATTTTATTGCGGTTGTTGAAGGATCATTGTAACGGCACTGGAGGGAGGCCTATGTCCAGCAGGGGAAGTCTTATGGTTGAAATGATGGTGATGATGTATCTCAATTTATTTGGTGTCATCCCAGCATCCATCATCTTCCACATTTCAGTAGTCACTTCTTTTCTGAGCACATCGCCTTTGACCTAGTCTGGCCCAAAATTTTGTTACATTTAAAAAAAGTATCAAATTTTTTTCTTTCCAATTTTGAATTTGGAACGAGGCTAATTCATTCGTTTGTACAGTTTTGAGTTATTTCTGCGTAGATTTTTCCCGCTATTTCTTATAAATAAAAAATGATATAAAATGGTGCTTGACTGTGATCCCATGAAGATGGTAAAGCGCACTAATTTATTAAGAATCTATTCACTCAAGCTTTGAAAGCACCTAAAAAAAACTATATCCTGAACAATAGATGATGAAGGCATGGAAATTTAGAGATGAGGCATGAAGGTAACATGCTTGCTGCGGCTGTACAGTGTGTTTGACGCATAAGAGAGCAACTTTTTAAACAAAAGAAAGAGAGAGATAGCAGGAGAGAGAGATGGAGAGAGAGGGAGACAGAGGAAGGGATAGAGAGATAGAGGGGGGGGGGGAGAGAGAGAGAGACAATTTGCAATTACAACCATTAAAACACTGATATATTATCAAATTTTTTCACAATACTTTTAGGGGTAAAGAATTAGAATCGATGAAGAATTGCCATTTCTGTATTAATTTTAGCATAGCATATCTTTTTAATGTTCCCACTACTGGGACTCAGGCCTCCTCTCTAGGAGAGGGAATGAGCTGTATTCCACCACGCGGACACAGTGCGGGTTGGTGGATGTCACATGTCTTCGAATTTTTGATCCTAGGACATGCCGGTTTCCTCACAATGTTTTTCTTTAGCGTTTTGAGAGCAGTGGTGATGAAATAAATACACAGCCTGGCTGGGTTTGAACCCTCGACCTACAACTCGTAAGTCTTGGCCATTACTACTCGGCTACCACTGCTCTCAATCTCTATTCATTTTAATCTACACATAATTATACTTTTATATATTAAAAAAAGTTTAAATATTAAAAAAAAAGTATCGAGAACAGGGTAGAAGTAACCTATTTACTCTGACATAAACACCCCTAAGTTTTAGATGTAGCTATCAGGAAACACAGACTCCGGCAGGGAATTCCACTCCTTAGCTGTTCGTATAATAAATGTGTTACCAAAACGCTTTGTGCGTATGGGTGGGATGTGCACCATGTATCGGTGGCGGTGACCGTACGTCTTGTGGTCCGATGATGGAACGGACTTGACGGAATTAAATTGCGCAATTCTAATGCACACTCCCTGAAATGTAAACGACAGAAAACCGACAGGCTAGCAACTCGGCGTTGATGCTCAAGACTTTGGAGTTTTGACTTGACAAGTGCATCATTGCCGATGATCTTCTTGGCTCGCTTCTTAATCGACTCTAGTGCATCAAGCTAGTATTTGGCAGACCCATCCCAAGTTGAGAGCAGTACTCCATACACGATTTAAGTTGCGCTTGATAGAGATTGAGCAGCTGTTCCGGTGTGAAATACCGTCTAAACTATGTCAAGATCCCCAATTTTTTGGCAGCCAGTTGAGTTTTTGAATCGATTTAAGAGTCGAAATTGACGGTAGATGACAGCGTTATCCCAAGACAATTTACACAATTCTCTGAAACCGTTTCCTGATAGATATAACTTTCTTAGTCCGGTCTTTAAATTAAGAGCCTAAGGACTGTATTTTACCGGGACACCATGGTGGCGCGACCAGTTGCGTCGCCATGGTGTCCTAGAGAAATATAGTCCTAAGCTACCATACTAGACACCATACACACACCAGAGTCACCGCACGTCCGAGCTGGTCGGGCCACCAAATTGGTTGCGCAATCAAACGGATACCAGGTGAGTAACACTCTATAGAGCCATATCCATTTTGTTGGTCGCGGCGACCAGTTCCGCTGCCATGACGTCCCGGTGAAATATAGCTCTAAGTCTTTAGAATATCAACCCTGCCTACCCACAGTACTAGCAGTCATAAGTATACACAATTGATTGAACGCACACCACCGCCTGTGTTGCCCGATGCAAGCTCAATTGCCCCTGATGCAAATATGATTATGGCAATAATCGTTCATTGGAGCCGTCAGTTGCAATAATGCAGTTGAATTAGCTATGTATAGGCTGATGAAGTAGTGGGTATAGGAGCTGTTGCTAAGGCCTTGGTTGTTAGGCCAATTCAGTCCTGCACATAGACACAAAATATGTAGGTACAGAAGTCAATCTACATACAAAGAGCGCTCGAGCAACGCACACATAGACACCGCTCACGGACACGATATCACGGTAGCGTCTCGGTCCACTCGTCGAACAGTTCCGGCTCAAACGCTCATTAGTGTACGTCCAGCGAGCGTAGGTATAAAAAGTGAAGTACATACATGATTGTTTTCTGTACCTATCTATTTTGTGACATAAAGCTGTATAAGAGGAAGTTTGACAGTGGCGCCAGTGACTGGAAAGTTGATAGGGAGTCGTTTGTCTTTGTATACCATCTAGAGAGGAGGGATGAAACGCATGTTGATAAAAGAGTTGTGACTTACGTGTGGACGGAAAATCCCCGAGGACCTAGCGTTCTTTTTTTTATGTTTGTGAAAATTATCCAATGACAACCCCCGCTCTTGGGCGGAGCAGGAGATAGTGTCAGACTCTTACTGACTAAAAACCCACTTCGTTCCTTCGAGCCTTCATACCGGGGCTCGAGCTATCTTTTGAAACTAACCCTGGCCTCAGTAGGCTTCGACCCAGTTGGGCCCCTGCTGTTGCTGACAACTCCTTGAGGCGCGCGGGAACAGTGCGCGCCGACGACTTGGGTGCGGTCCGGACAGCTACCGGACGGTCAGACAGCAAGCTACCCATGGCTCGCCATCCGCAAGCCCGTGCCTACGGTGGCTCCTAGCGGGCATCGGCCCTTCGGTTTAGCAGACATTCCTTTGAGGAGCTCGCTCAACCCAATAAGTATTTATTAGGCTGAGGGGCTCCTACGGGTTCTTTGTCAATGTCCTTGGAGGCATCCCATCTGTGGAGCTTTGTTCTAGAACGTTCACGTAAAATATGTTTCCATGATAATGCGGAATATCGCGGTCAAAACCCTAAAATGTTGGTCGAGAATTATTGTCACACAAGAGATTTATTTTTTTATTTTTTCAACTCTAACAAGGTGGAACGATGACCTGGTGAGGGTCGCGGGAATCAGATGAATGCAAGACGCAGAGGACCGTTCATTGTGACGACGCTTGGGGGAGGCCTATGTCCAACAGTGGACGACTTTCAGCTGAAATGATGATGAATTATGATGATGACTCTATCTTTGAGAAGGGGAAAAGAGTACATTTTGATGTTTTGATACAAATTGAGATATTTCGAAACTACGACCGAGGCGGTATTTGCCCGAGGTTGTTGTAGAGCTGAGTGCAGTGATTTTCCACGTGTAGCAAAGGAATATTTCAATACACTTATGAAGAAAGAAATAAACAGGGGTTGACGTGTGGGGGTAGCTTAGCGCCCCACCTGATGCGGGGGCGAGCATGCGCATTTTTCCGCTCTAGTGGGAAAACTAACGACTTCTCTCGCTCTAGACCGCAGCGAGAGGGTCGTGTCAGACTTTTACTAACTAAAATCCGCATCCATATTCCTTCAGTGGCCCTCTTTTCCCATGACAACAGATTTTCACTCATCTTCTCAGTCACCGGCGCCTATTTCTAATTAAGCGTGTATGACATATAAGAACATGTAATTATCACCCACTAAAAAGCTACAAGCGCCCTTCTAAATTGGACTCCTATTACTAATTATGCGGTAATGTTTACTACACAACACACTTCCTGTTATTTCTAGATATTTTATTATATAATAACCTACTTGTTACCGAACACGGCCCGCCCACGTGAAATTGCTACTTCCCACATTTATAAATATGTGGCCTCATCAGAAAATTTAAAGGGCAATGTGAAGGGTTATGCTCGTCGTATCTTTGCGAATCGCATCAGAAATGAATATATCTGCAGGAGAACCAAGGTATAGGCATCGGCATGTATTTTTCAAAATTTACCCCCTAAGGCTTTTTTTTTTGTCGACGGCGAAAATCATCTTATGACAAAACCCGCTCTTGGGTGGAGCGGGAGATAGTGTCAGACTCTTACTGACTAAAAACCCCGCGCCGTTCCTTCTAGCCTTCATACCGGGGCACGAGCTCCCTTTCGGACAACCCTGTCCCCAGTAGGCTTCGACCCAGCTGGGCTCCTCCTGCTGCTGACAACTCCTTGAACCCCCTAAGTTTGTATGGAGAAAACAACATACACGCGAGCGAAGCCACTGGCAGAAGCTATACATATACTGTTTAGTATTACTTTAGACTGGCCTGTTGGTGTAGTGGTTAGTGGCCCTGACTGCTATGCCAGAGGTCGTGGGTTCGATTCCCACCCAGGACAAATGTTTATGTGATGAGCATGTTCATTTGACAATATATAAGTAGGTTTATCAGTTGTCAAGTACCCATAACACAAGCTCTGCTTAGCTTGGGACTAGACGGCGTTGTGTGATAGTTGTGGGATATTATTATTATTAGGTATATCCCTATCCCTACTAATATTATAAATGCGAAAGTAACTCAGTCTGTCTGTCTGTCTATCTGTTACGCTTTCACGCAAAAACTACTCAACGGATTTAAATCAAATTTGGTAGGTAGGTAGAAGAGACTGGAATAACACATAGGCTACCTATAATTGCACTGCTGAGCACGGGTCTCTGCCGGCGCGATATAAACTGTAGTCCACGCGGGCGAAGCCGCGGGCGGAAAGCTAGTAGTTTATAATAAGAAACTGACTGACTGACATATCAATGCACAGCCGCATCTACTGGGAAAGGAGCGAGAAGTTTTGCAAAACGTGATATGGTAAATGATGTAGGCGAGCACTAAGAGTGGTTTTTACAAAACTGACCCCCTAAGAGGACTACTGGCGCCAGGGTTGGGCAGAGCGGGAGATAGTGTCAGACTTTTACTAACTAAAAACCCACCCCGTTTCTTCTAGCCTCTTCATACCGGGGCTCGAGCTCCCTTTCGGATAACCCTGGCTCCAGTAGGCTTCGACCCAGCTTGGCCCCTGCTATTGCTGACAGATCCTTGAGGCACGCGGGAACAGTGCGCCGTCGACGACTTGGGCTCGGTCCGGACAGCTACCAAACCTAAAAAAACCCCCTAAGGGGAGAAACAGGGTTCCAAAGTTGTTATGGAGAAACCTACCTTCACGTGAGCCAAGCCCCTGGGAGAAGCTGGTTCTATTTTATTTTCATTTGCAAAAAATCATATTACATTTATGATATTGTTAAAATTAACAAGAATTACTTTAGGATTATTTTTCGCCTCGCAGTTATTTTGGCTAGTTATAACTTTTAATTATTACAAAAAGGTATTTCGCTCTAAAAATATGGAAAGGTACTGGAATTTTCATAGTAACTTGAACTAACAATCTCTGATTATATTCAATTATAGACATGATCTGGCAACTTTTAATTGAGTTGAACAGATTTAGACTTGATCCCTGTTTCTGGAAAATTTACTGTTGCCGTTGTTACTGTTTTGTAATTTATTTTGTAAGGAAAACAAGATATAATATTTATACTAGCTTCTGGCAGTGTCTTCGCCCACCGGAAGGTTGGTTTTTCTATACAAACTATCCACCCCCGTTTCTCCTCTTAGGAGTAAAGTTTTGAAGTACCCTCTCTTAGTGCTCGCCTAGAAAACCCTTGTGCAGAAATTTCAACTTGCTGTGCGTTGATATGTCAGGCAGTCAGTTTCTTATTTTATATATAGATAATCTAAATGCAAAGCTTATCTGCTAGAGCAGTTCTGTTTGCTCAAATTATCTTAGCTAGGAAAACTTTGTTAAAGTTTCTTGGTACTTTATTGTTATTTTTTTTTAATTGTTCATCGATTTTTTTTGGATACTAGATTGTCATGATGGCCCACCTACACCTCTCATGCATGAGGTTGCGAGTTCGAAACCGGGCAAATACCAATGTGAATTTATCAATTCATATGTACTTTTTTAGAAAAGTACATATGAATTACAGCAAACCGTAGGGGTCGAGCAGGGTCAAAGCCTTGGCCCATGGGTTCGCTTCTGAAAGGAAAATCCGGCCCTGGAATAAAACGCAACGAAGGAAGTAGGAGTGGGTTTTAGTCAGTAAAAGTCTGACACGCCCTCCCGCCTCATCCAAGGGCGGCAGATGTCATTAGATAATAATAATATTCCACAGCTAACACACAACATCATCTAGTCCCAAGCTAAGCAGAGCTGGTGTTATGAGCACTAGACAACTGATAAACATACTTATATATTTCTAAGTACATATCTACATAATATAGATAAATTACAACCAGACACAGAAAAAATGACCATGCTCATCACACAGACATTTGTCCTGGGTGGGAATCGACCACGACCTCCGGCATAGCAGTCAGGGTCACTAACCACTATAGCAACAGGCCAGTCAAAATATAGATGATCCCACCTTATTATTATTATTTATCTAGCCCATACTATCCCACTGCTGGGCCTTTCCTTCCAATTTCCCACCTAAACAAAAAAAAAACATATACCATCATTTGTAGGGTTAATTCAAGTCGGCTTCCAAGGCATGTCGGCGCGCCGGCGCCGGGTGGGCCGAGCCGATTTCAAAATATCTATTTGACTTACAAATCGACCACAGATGTTAATCGATAACACATTTAAATCGCCGGCTGTGGGGATCGCATTCGGGAGTGATTATCAATTTTAAAATCGCCATTTTTAGTAGGTATATCAATCTTTGTGTTGCTTCCGGAATTAATATGGCCTGCTGTCTACAGTCGCGTAGATTCATAGACGGGTGTTCGTCATTATACGATTGGTGTACGCCTACTCACAGCTTACACAGCGTTGTGCCATCGTGCGTCATGTCGTTGTTAGCAGGCGTACACCAAGCGTATCACGACTCACCGGAGCCGCGGGTTAGTGGATGGCGACGAAAAAAAAACAAAGGAAAAAAAAAACTTTACCTCTTTTTTTTTGGTGGGAAAATCATCCAATGACATCCCCCGCTCTTGGGTGGAACAGGAGATAGTGTCAGACTTTTACTGACTAAAAGCCCACTCCTGATCCTTTCATACCGGGGCTGAGCTACCTTTCGAACTACCCGAATACCTCTGTCGAGTGGTCGAGGCTTACCTGTCGGACAGGTCCATTATCTACCCCGGTCACCAGGGAGAGTGGAAACGTCGAGAGATGTCGTGCGGTGTTCCGCAGGGGTCGGTTCTAGGCCCACCCTTGTGGAACATCGGTTACGACTACGTGCTGCGCGGCGACCTCCCTGACGGGGTCAGCGTGGTCTGCTACGCAGACGACACGCTAGTTCTAGCGCAGGGAGAGTCGCACCAGGCGGCGGTCGCTCTAGCGACACGCGGGGTTGCGATAGTCGTTGGTAGGATCCAGGAGTTGGGACTCGAGGTGGCGCTGCACAAATCCGAGGCCATGTTTTTCCACGGCCCTCGGAATGCGCCACCATCAGACTCCCAACTTACGGTAGGAGGAGTTCGCATCGGCGTCGGGTCGACGATGAAGTACCTGGGACTCGTTCTCGACAGCCGATGGAATTTCGGAGAACACTTCCGACGTTTGGCTCCCAAACTCAACCGGGCCGGGGCTGCTCTCAAGCGGCTCCTGCCCAACCTTGGGGGTCCAGACGCCTCCTGCCGGAGGCTCTACGCGGGTATCGTTCGGTCCATGGCCCTCTACGGGGCGCCGGTGTGGGCGCCGTCGCTGGCAAAGCGACCGGCGTCCATACTGAACGCCTGCCAGAGGGTCATGGCAATACGGATGGTGCGGGGTTACCGCACGATCTCCCGCGAAGCGGCGAGCCTTCTGGCTAGCCTACCACCGTGGGATCTGGAGGCAACAGTCCTTGCACTCATGCACGATAAGCGCGTGGAGATGCAACGCCGGGGTGAAAGTCCACTACCGCGACAGGTCGAGGTATGGCGGACAGAGCTCCGGGGGGATCTCACGGTGAAATGACGTCAGCGACTATCGCAACCCAGTGCTGGGCACGCCACAATTATGGCGGTAAGTCCCCTCTTTGAGGCGTGGCTGGAAAGACCTCACGGCGTCCTTACCTTCCGCATGACGCAGGTCCTCACCGGACATGGCAAGTTCGGGAGGTTCCTGCATCGGATTCGAGCGGAAGAGACGCCCGGGTGCCGCCACTGTGCGGAACGCCCGGAGGACACGGTGGAGCACACAGTTGAGGTGTGCCCTGCTTGGGCGGAGCAACGCCGTGTCCTCGTGGGGGCGATCGGTGGCGGAGACCTCTCGCGCCGGGCCTTGGTTCAGGCCATGGTTCGGAGCGAGGAGGAGTGGCAGGCGGTCGCCTCCTTCTGCGAAGCAGTAATGCTAGCAAAGGAGGAGGCAGACCGCATCAGGCAACGGCGCCCCCGCCGCCGCCGCCGGGATTCCGATCCCGATTTCCGGCCACCGTAGACGCGGGCTCGCGGACGGCGAGCCATGGGTATCTCGCTGTCCGATCGTCCGGTAACTGTCCGGACCGAGCCAAGGCGTCGACGGCGCGCACTGTTCCCGCGCGCCTCAAGGAGTTGTCAGCAACAGGAGGGGCCCATCGGGGTCGAAGCCTACCGGGGTCGGGGTTATCCGAAAGGAAACTAGAGCCCCGGTATGAAGGCTAGAAGGAACGGCGCGGGGTTTTTAGTCAGTAAGACTCTGACACTGTCTCCCGCTCCACCCAAGAGCGGGTTTCGTCAATGATGATTTTCCCCGTCGAGAGAAAAAAAAAAAGAAAAAAAAAAAAAACCTTTCGAACTAATCCTGGCCCCAGTAGGCAACTTTACCTCTTTATTATATTAGTGTAAGAGAGTAGATTATTATAACACCGTTTCATCTCACCCTAGAGCGGGAGAAATCATTGAAAAATTTTCCGTATAAAAAAAGCGATAATATCAGGATTTTGCCAAGGAGTAGCCATAGATACTAGAGTAATTTTAGATCCATTTATAATTTCGACACCACGGTCAGTATTATTCAAAGTTCGTAATATTATTATAAAAAAAAACGTAGATGAAAATCTGCTTTTTTGAAATTCAATAGATAATATGGTAAATTGTGAATTTACAATACTTTTTTTATGAGAAAAACCATGAATATACAAATAAGCCGGAAACTCTATGGAAATATATATCTGTATTTCAATAAATTGTATGTAGTTGTTGAGATTTGGGAGAATTTTGACGGTCAAAGGTTCTTTTATGAAATTACTACAGACTAGCTTTTGCTTGCGGCTTCAAAGAAAGAAAGAAAAACAGTTTATTTACGCGAAATAAGACGCTAACTTAAAGCTAGATAACAAACATAACATAACATCAGTCGATAGGGAAGATAGAATAGAATAGAATAGAATAAACTTTATCTAAAAGAAAAGAAGTTTAGAAGAAAGAACGCTCAGCATAAAGCTGCGGCCTCACGCTCATATATAGCTTATGTCACTCAGGAATAAATCAGCTTTCTATCGGTGAAATAATTACAGAAGTCGGACTAGAGCAGTGTAGCGACATCTATGACGCCACATAAGAACTACGAAGAAAATACGAAATCCTGCATCGCGCAATCAAAGTTTTCCGCGCGATTTGAACATATACGACAGCCCGACAACAACTATTGGGCAGTCGCCCACCAGACTATAACACCCGGTCTGGTCGGAGGATCCTCCCTTTTCAATGGAGTGTTGCGGGACTTTACTCACTGTTCCGCAAACCCTCCAAAGCAGTTATTAATTTTTGTACTTAGATTCTTTAAATAAATTACTAGACACGTGTTTCGGGTGTTGTAAAAAAACTATTGTTGTATAGTTACAACGTGTAACGTTAAATGCGCAAAACCTCAGACACCCCAAATGATTTTTGATTCAATTGACCTAATTATGTAAGAAAAAAAACATTTAAAAATTAAAGGTTTTATGAGCAGTTATAGTTTGTTTAAAATTAATCATCATCATCATTTCAGCCGACAGACGTCCACTGTTGGACATAGGCCTCCCCTAGGTGTCGCCACAATGAAAGATGGCCGTTGGGGCCGAAAGGTTCTGGAGTGGCGACCTCGTACTGGAAGACGCAGGAAGGCCTCCTACAAGGTGGACCGATGACCTGGTTAGGGTTAAAATTAATATCTGCATTGAAATAGAACTTTTATTATCCCGTGTATAAGAAAATTTGATTGGACTACAACTATTTGTGTTAGTTTACCTATTTTAAAGGGTTTGCGCACGTGATGGCTTGAGCTATTCATAAATAGACAGGTCGAAGATTTTAATGAAGATTTTTATGAAAAATTTAACCTATATTAAAAAGTGGTTTAATTAATTCTGCTCGTTATTCTGATCAAACTAATTTCAGGTTTTGCGCATTAAACGTTACATCTGGTATAAGGTTTGAAACCGGGCGGTGTGTTTGTGAATTTAAGCAGCCTTTAAACATAAAAATAAAACCGTAATAGTACCGAGTATGCGATATTCAAATGTGTCTTTCTTTAAACGTGACTACATGACACGTGACAAGAACTGTTCCTAAAAAACGTGTCAAAAAAGCATTTTCTTAAAAATTATCATAATTTTTACTTTCAACGAAATGTAATGGAAATACTGTTTGATTTGCTTTCAATATCGCTTTTCATTACCACATGTTAACATTGAGTTACAATCAGTTATTGGAATTTGGAATGAATTGGAAATGGGTACTGTCTCGCTAGTCTCGTAAAAATGCTCAGTAGACTTGAATTTTGATGATTTCACTATTGGTACAGGAATTCTGGTGTTTGATAAACATATTTATTTACTAAGTACTATACTGTATTACTAAGTTAACATCATTAACAACTTTCGTTCTATGACTTTACAAAACATAATTCATTTACCAAAAACAAACTTTCAAGATTTCGTTGTTTTAACATTTCAACTCTGTATTGTGCTATATCTACCTACGTCTGTATGACGCGACGCAAATGCATCAAACACCCCCGCCACCAGATCCCCGCTCCCCTCTGCTATTTTACTATTGCTTCGCATAGACTTTGTAATATTTAGAATTTCCAAATTAAATATTTTTATTTTTGTATGAAAATCTGATGAAATAAAATATGATACATGTTTAAAAAGTCGTAGAACAAAAGTAATTAGTTCCATAGTCTTGAGAGGTGTTACAAAATGTGTTTTACAATAACCCTGTATTAAGTTCTCCATCTTCACGACTACATGCACACCGCTAAATTTGAACTAGTGACATTGCGTAGATAATAATCCGGTTTCTGCGACGGGGACCGTCTTAATAGGCCTTATAGGCATGCGTTCCATGTAAAACACGGGTATGCAACGGTATCCGGTTAATCTAGAAACTGTACCTAACTCAGCTAAGGAAAGGCTAGGGAGATGATGAAACAAAAACCTTTTTATAAAAAAAAATTAACCGACTTCACTAAAAAATAGGATTGAATTTGAGGAGTTCCCTCAATTTTACCAAGATTCCATCATCAGATCCTAACTTAGTGACTATTATAGCGACCATTTGGGAAGTATGCACTTTCCAACCAAAACAAAAATTTTTCAAATCGGTTGGCAAGCGACAAAGTTATGCCCAAACAAACATTGAAAAAAAAAATACAAACATCCGAATTGAGAACTTCCTCCTTTTTTAGAGGTCAGTTAAAAATACTAATATTTCTTCTATAGATAGATTGTTAAAAAGCTTTACTGACATCATAAACAACAACTGGTGGTAGCGTGGTGGATTAAGAATAGAATAGAATAGCATTTATTCGGAGCAAGCAACACAAAATACCACAACATAAAAAATAATAAAAACAGTTGCATTAAATGTGCCTGAACCGAAAGGGCCACCAACTCAGCAATTGCTGGGCGTGAAACACCCAGCGCTGATTACAGCCCATTCCCTCTCCTAGAGAGAAGGCCTGAGTCCTAACAGACAGAACATTAAAAGGCTGATCATGCTAATAATAGTCTTATATTTCTATTTGACATTGATTCGATAGAACGTGTACTTTTTTCAGTCTCCTCATGAATTTTTCAGCGCCTAAAAATATCTGTCATGTATATTCTAAACTACTTTTTCATTATGTTGAGGTCATATTATTACATAATCCCGTACACATGGATAGAAAACGTGGCGTTTTCACATGAACTTATTCATAAAAGAGTGTTGCGCAATTGTACAGACACTGAATTACAAAATTCTAAAAAAATATGAACGGTAAAGCTAGGATTACACTCGCCAAATTCTTTATTTATTTTTATTGTATCTAGCCTACACTGTCCCGCTACTTGTCTTCACCAAGTGTAAACACAACGACCGGTTCTGTGCGTCACGCATCCATCGGATTCTCGCGACCCTGACCAGGTCATCGGTCCACCTTGTTGAAGGCCTTCCAACGCTGCGTCTTTCGGTACGTAGTACCACTCCAGAACCTTTTGTCTAATTTAATAATATTTTCGTATAATTATATACTGCTCTATAAGGTTTCTCACCAGCCCCCCAAGCCAAGTTTCCCTTGCGTCGAACGCTTCGAGTTGACCTTGCACCAATTCTTTTGTTCTGACCACGTGACTGAGTGTTGCGATGACGTCGTCCTCGTACATTTGAAGCTTTCTACTAGCGTTAGCTATTATAAGTTAGCAACTTGGCTAGGGGTACTGGTGACTAGCTCGGACTTGTGGTGACTCTGATGTCTGTGTGGTGTCTAGTTTGGTAGCTTTAGGCTATATTTCACTTGGAGACCATGGCGGCGAAATTGGTCGCACCTCCGTGGTGTCTCAGTGAAATATAGCCCTACAAATTAGACCTACTCAACTGGACGGTCTGTCCCAGGTAAATTTACCGTTTAATAGAAATTCTCCATTATAATCAAGGATGTATAACGTTATTGACAGTAAGTACCAATGGTTACCTTGACCGTGTTCCAATTTAAAAGTATTATGGTTGTCTGTGGAAAAAAAAAACCAAATTACGCATCAGTCCAAAGAGGTAAATATCGATTTGAATATCGAATATTGACTGATCGGTTCTCGAAAGCTCTGTTTTTTTTAAAGATGGCCGCGTATTTTTCCCTTTTTTATTTTTAAATTGATATCCACATCAAGTACCTTCTGGTATCTTTAGAGTTATATTTTAAAAAAACATTCGTATTAAAAAAAGCTTCTTAAATAAATAAAATTAAAAAAAGATCTGATGATGGCAATGGAAGGTGTCCACAGGAACTCGGCTCGTATGATTCGTCTTGACGAGTATTAATTATATAGGTATACCGAGCTATAAAAGCTTGCTAAGAAAAAATGATTTCCATTGAAAACTTGTCTTTCATATGGCTTTTATATTTACTAAGGTAAAAGCTCTGCAATGCTAACGCAATAGTTTACAGAATATTATTATTATGGAATCTATATATATAAAAATCAATGCCACTTTTCGTTGTTATTTTATAACTCAAGAACAGGCTCACCTATCCAAACCAAATGTTTAGGCTTTGTTCGGACTATTTAGTAGATGGTTTATGTGAAGTTTGGTAGGGTAGAGTAGTGTAGAGTAGGGTGTAGTAGGTTAGAGTAGGGTATAGTAGGGTATAGTACGGCATAGTAGGGTATAGTAGGGTATAGTACGGTATAGTAGGGTAGAGTAGGGTAGAGTAGGGTAGAGTAGGGTAGAGTAGGGTAGAGTAGGGTAGAGTAGGGTAGAGTAGGGTAGAATAGGGTAGAGTAGGGTAGAGTAGGGTAGAGTAGGGTAGAGTAAGGTAGAGTAGGGTAGAGTAAGGTATATTAGGGTAGAGTAGGCGAGAGTAGGGTGTAGTAGGGGTAGAGTAGGGTAGAGTAGGATATAGTAGGGTAGAGTAGGGAAGAGCGGGAGTGAAGCCGCGCGGGCAAAAGTTAGTATTTTATATTGATTAATTGCTTCATCATAACTGGGCACAAAATAACTACCGCATTTATTCATTGAACTATAGCTATTAATAGGAAGTACGCACAGCAAAAAAACTTTATAACAGAGCTAAAAAGTATTCATCATCATCATAATTTCAGCCGACAGACGGCCACTGTTGGACATAGGCCTCCCCTAAGTGTCGCCACAATGATCGATCCTGTGCGTCTCGCATCCATCGGTTTCCCGCAAGCTTCACCAGGTCATCAGATGGCCGTTGGGGCCGACAGGTTCTGGAGTGGCGACCTCGTACTGGAAGACGCAGCGTCGCAAGGCCTCCTACAAGGTAAAAAGTCTTAAATTTTGCAAATAAAAAAATTACATACATATTTCCTATTCAGGAACAGTACCAAAGAAAAAAACAGCTAAGCAATAGTTTTTATGTAAGTAACTAAGTTTATAAATAAATTTCCCCGCATACGGGCCACAGAAAAAAGCCGCTTCTAGCTTCTTTTTGTGGCAGCCTTTTTTTGTGTGCCGTCACAAAGGAAAAGCTAGAAGCCGCTTCTAGCTTCTCCGGTCACAAGCTGTCGCGCGCTTCAGCTTATTTGTGGCCAATTCTAGCTTTTTTTTTGTGGCTGCTACTAGCTTTTATTTGTGGCGGTTTTTTTTGTGGTTCGTTTGTGGGGACACTTAGACGCATCCGTCAACGCCTTGCTTGCGTGTCTAGGGGCTCTTTATCAGTAAAACTTTCCGTTCTTACGTTACTTAATCGTATAAGTAGGTAAGTAATGGATCAAAGGTCTGTCTTATGTTCACAACTTATTTGTAGACATTAGACAGACCTTTAATATATGTATAAACAAATAGTTTTAACTCTTACGTTATCAATGTACATTGATAATCTAACTTATCGTTAGGCAACTACGACCTATTTAGCTTCATCATGTCTAGTCAAAGTTTATGGAATATTTATAAACATCTTTTTTTTATATATTTTGGTTCACGTACTGAGTAATTTTTTGATTTTTGTGTGCTGTATAATTTTATCATTAATTTTATCATTAATTTTATTCATAATTAAATGTTTATATGCATATATCATTCAAAGCACGTACCGGAAGACGTAGTGTTGGAAGGCCTCCTACAAGGTGGGCCGATGATCTGGTAAGGGTTGCGGGAATCCGATGGATGCGAGACGGGCAGGACCGTTCATTGTGGCGGCACTTGGGGGAGGCCTATGTCCAGCAGTGGACGTCTTTCGGCTGAAATGATGATGATGATGATGATCACTCAATGATACAGTAGTCACATAGTTTTTAAAATCGGTCTGATAAAATTTGAATTTGTCCATAAGAAATAAAAATCTTTCCTTTTTATGATATTAAAAGTATTGCATAGCATAATTAGACTTATGTTATAATGTTACGTGTACTCTGGCCTCCTCTCTAAGAGAGGGAATGGGCCGTAAAACACTACGCATATTATCTTAGAATTTTAGTTTCTAGAACCTTTGGTTTTGAAGTGGTAATGAAATAATATAAAGTAACTAGCTTTTGCCCGCTCGGCTTCGCTCCCGCTCTTCTCTACTCTACCCTACTCTACCCTACTCTACCCTAGTCTACCCTACTCTACCCTACTCTACCCTACTCTACCCTACTCTACCCTACTCTACCCTACTCTACCCTACTCTACCCTACTCTACCCTACTCTACCCTACTCTACCCTACTCTACCCTACTCTACCCTACTCTACCCTACTCTACCCTACTCTACCCTACTCTACACTACTCTACCCTACCAAACTTCACATAAACCATCTACTAAATAGTCCGAACAAAGCCTAAAAATTTGGTTTGGATAGGTGAACCCGTTCTTGAGTTATAAAATAACAACGAAAAGTGGCATTGATTTTTATATATATAGATGCATTTGGCTGGGTTTGAACCCGCGACTTACAAGTCATAAGTTGAGGCTGTTACCACTCGGCCACCACTGCTCATCCTTACTAATATTATAAAAGCGAAAGTGAGTTTGTTTGTTACGTCTTCACGCCTAAATGGCAAAACCGATTTTGATGAATTTTGGTACAGAGATAGTTGGGACCTGGAGACGGACATAGGCTATTTTTTTAAAGTGAGAAAAGGAGGAGAAAGAGGGAAGAAAAGGGGAGAGTAATTAAAGTGTATTAATAAACGCAGGCGAAGCCACGGGTAAAAGCTAGTAATATATGAAGCATAAATAAATATACCTATTTTCTTAGATGTGCATTCAAATCTTACACAGAAATAGGAAAGTTCATCTAGCTACTTATCGGCCGTAACACCTATCTCTCATGTTGACAGTACTATAAATTAACTTGGAAAGCTATCAGGAAAACGATCGGATCTGCCTACGTGACAACAGACGCGTAGGACCATAGACTATGCTCTATGGCAGGGATGGTGAACCTATGGATCGCGGGCCACGGATGACCAGCGTGTGCCGATAGTGACATATAAGGGGACATGTGGAGAATAACTATTACAATTTGTCCTATTATTATGAAAATCGATACAATGTGTAACGTTAAATGCGCAAAACCTCAGACACCCCAAATGATTTTTAATTCAATGGACCTAATACTGTAAGAAAAAATAAACAATAAAAAAAAAATGATGAGCAGTTTCAGTTTGTTTAAAATTCATTTCTGCATTGAAATAAAAACTTTTATTATCCCGTGTATGAGAAAATTTGATTGGACTACAACAATTTGTATTTGTTTACCTATTTCAGCGGGTTTGCGCACGTGATGGCTCGACCTATTCATAAATAGATAGGTCAAAATTTTTAATGAAGATTTTTTTGAAAAATGTAACCTATATTAAAAAGTGGTATAATTAATTCTGCTCGTTATTCTGATCAAACTAATTTCAGGCTTTGCGCATTTAACGTTACACCTTGTATATTATTTATTTTATTATTTTCGGAAAGCTCACAGATAGGATACAGATAGTTGAAAAGTTTGAAAGAAGGCCAATTATAAGTTTTTAGAAATAATAATTATTAGAGCAGGACAAGAGACAGTAGACAGATAAAAAGAGAAAGAAGTAATAAAACTCGGAAAAAGTACATAATTTATTATAATAGTAAGGACTGTTTCAGCGATTTTTCTACTGAAATATCTTCATGTAGATGTCTAGATATCGACGACGCTTCCTTGGATAAGTTAAGATAATTGACTTGATCGAGTTAGGAATGTTCCTTACTTTTTTTTTATAATAATGTATCTTCTTCTGTATACACGTGTGTACAATATGTGCATAAATTATGAGATAAATAAATAAATAAAATTATCTTTTGTCTTTGACACCAAACAAAGGGTAGTCTAAGCGTAGTCAGCTAGGAAACACCGGCCTCATCTAGTAAATAGACGTGTTAAAGTGTTTTTAAAAAACCTATTTGCAAAATAAAGATCATTTAAATGACTAGAAAAAAATAATTTTTTAGTTTGTATTTAGCGCTATTTTTGTAATAAGCTTTTAATGAAAATAGTTTTTACATAGCAAGCTTTTATAGCTCGGTATACTTTTATAATTAATCCTCGTCAAGACGGTTCATACGAGCCCAAACTCGATTCGGTTGTGCCGTTTAACTGCCAAGTTCCTATAGCCACCTTCCAGTTCCATCATCAGATCAGCTCCATGTCATAATAATTTTGCATTGTCATCTGATTTACACATGCATGCAAAATTTCAGCTCAATCGGTAACCGGGAAGTGGGTCAAATTTAATTTACAAGATTTGATGACAGACAAACATCGGGACAGGTGAAACTAAATAAAAGCTTGTAATAACAAGGTTTCTTTAGTTACAGCAACTTACAAAATGTATTAATTTTATGGCGAGAGCAATTTTTAATTTTTTGCACTTTTACTTACTCATTAAACTTTCATAGTACCTACTTAATATTTTTTCTTGGCCACGACTTCGTACTTCCTCGCGGTTTGCCACCCCTGGTTGGTTGTGAGTGGCTGTTAATTTGTAGGCACGACGCGAGCGACACGTATGGCGAGTTACAGAAGCGATGTTAATTGTAGCTCTACACTGGACCGCAAAAATAACGGGTCACTTAGAAAAGCTTCGATTTCTTCCAAAGTTATGAGTAGAGCGAGCCCTCAGGGTGCAACTGAATCAGAATCAGAATTATTTATTTGCAAGCAATGTAGGTATAATTTTAAATATGGTACAGGATTGGGTGTTTCCTCTAAAATATGTCTTAAGAGGCTGTCCAGTCGCCTATCATCAACATTGAGCATGGTATAATAGCTTATTATTCATCTAACGCAATCCAACGCAATGTTTGACGAAAAGGCAACGCGAAAAAAGTGAGATAACGCCTGAAAACTCTGTTAGCCTTCGGTAATTTCGTGATTTACGCGAATATTTTACAAAACTCAAATCAAAATTCCTATAAATATGTCAATTGTCAAATAAATAATCAGTTAGAGGAACACTTTTGACTTTTAGTCAGTATAAGTCGGTTTTCTACCGGTTACATTTGGATTGTGCGTCGGAAATGCATAACCTAATTCTGCCTAGCCCGTTCCATCATTGGACTACCAGACGTACGGCGATGCGCCATCGAAACATGGTGGACATCCCACCTACACGCATAAAACGGTTTGGAAACACATTAATTGTGCGTGTAGCTAAGGACTGGAATTACTTGACGGAGTCTGTGTTTCCTGATAGCTACAACACGGGAATCTTTAAGTTGAGAGTGAATAGGTTTCTTCTAGGTAAGCGCGTTCCATCCTCGACTGCATCGTTGCTTTTATCAGGTGATATGGCGGTCAAGCGCGAACCTATCAACAATAAAACCATCACCAAAGACTATCTCAGACATAATATCTGCATGGTTCTTATGTGATTTGATTATAACATATTGCTGTATGGAATTATTTTTAACATTTTCTTTTTTCTAAAAAAATTTTTACTTTAATTTACGCTCCTGTAGAGTTTCTTTCAAGAGTCGATGTCTTGTCTATGTTTATGAATATAAATTCTAAGATACGATATCAAAAACTATTTATTACATGTAATTACATCTATCTCATTATAAAGATTTCATATCAATTGGATAATATTAGTTTTAAATTGTAGCAAAACAATAATTATAGATATCCTTACCAATATTATGAAAGCGAAAGTGAGTTTGTTTGTTTGTTACGTCTTCACGCCTAAATGGCAAAACCGATTTTGATGAAACTTGGTACACGGATAGACCAAGTCCTGGAATAGGACATAGGATACTTTTTATCCCGGAAGTATGTTCCTTTGGGACAATTTTCTGCTATCACGCGGGTGAAGCCGCTGGGAGCAGCTAGTTTTATTATATAAGACGTGATAAGTCATTATATACTAGTCATTATCAATAAAAAAGTATTATCAATATTACCTTGAGGTTTACCCCAGTTGCGTAAATATGCAAAGACTGACCCAAAGTTTGGTTCCCATTTCAGCCAGTATTTTTTTTATCTGATATAAACTAGTACTCGACTGCGATCCCACCTGATGGTAAGCAGTGATGCAATCGTTGATGGTGAGGCGCACTAGTTTATTAAGAGCCTATTCACTCTAGCCTTGAAGACACCTAAATTATAATCAGACGAGAAGAACGCAGCAGGCAAATTATTCCAGTCCTTCGATGTCATCATCATCATCATTACACATCATCATCATACAGCCGATATACGTCCACTGTTGGAAATATGCCTCCCCCAAGCGTCGCCACAACGAACGTTCCTGTGCGTCTCGCATCCATCGGTTTCCCGCAACCTTCACTAGGCCTTCGATGTACGCGGTATAAATGACGAGGCGAAACGCTTATTTCGGACCGTAGAGTGTGACCTACTTTTTTAGTACTACTAGTCTTTTTATCTGATAAATAAATGTTATGCCGCATCAGGCAACGGCACCCTCACCGCCACCGCCGGGATTCCGATCCCGATTTTCGGCCACCGCAGACGCGGGCTCGCGGACGGCGAGCCATGGGCAGCACGCTATCCGATCGTCGGGTAACTGTCCGGACCGAGCCCAAGTCGACGGTGCGCACTGTTCTCGCGCGCCTCACGGAGTTGTCAGCAACAGGAGGGGCCCAGCTGGGTCGAAGCCTACTGGGGCCAGGGTTATCTGAAAAGAAGCTCGAGCCCCGGTATGAAGAGGCTAGAAGGAACGGGGTGGGTTTTTAGTCAGCAAGAGTTGACACTATCTCCCGCTTCACCCAAGAGCAGGGGTTGTCATAAGATGATTTTTGCCCACAGAAAAAAAAATGGACATGGCGGAGAGTATTCAATTGCTGAGTACAGTGGCGTGAAAATCTGAATAACTGTTTGTTTTAAATTGAAAACTGCTCACTCAGGAAATAAAGATCGGGAACGAAAAAAAATGCATTTACAAACGGCTTGGTGTAGTTTTCTTCGTTGAGGTGAGGCTACTTTTGATTCTGGATAAATACACGGTCTGTGTGGTTTTTTTTTGCTTGTTTACTGTTTCGTATATACTCAACTAGAGTTTTTTTTATTTATCTACACACACAAACACCTAAAAATTGAAAAAAAAAAACGCATACAGATAAAAAAAAAACAAAGGTACTGCTTATTATTTTGTGGTGTGATAAATTATTTTTTTATTCCTTTTTTTTCTCTTTTTGTCGTGGCAGATAGCGAAACGAACTGAAAAGATTTTCTACGAGCTCGCGACAGGTGGGTAGAGAGGATGGTCGTGCTTTCTCTTTCTAGTCCAAAAAAAAAGAGATGTTCAATACTTGACTTTTCTTAGTTCGCTAAAACCACAGAAAAGATAAAAGAGGTTATAATGGCCTTGGTTTTTAGACGCAGCATCGATGACCTGTTTAGGGTCTCGGAAATCCGATGGATGCGTGACGCACAGGACCGTTCATTGTGGTGGCACTTGGGGGAGGCCTTTGTCCAACAGTGGACGTCTTTCGGCTGAAATGATGATGATGATAATGGCCTTGTGGGCGGGGTATGAATGCCTCAAAATATGATCATGCTCATAATTGATACAACCAATAGCAAACTTGTGATCTAAGTGTGCGTGGTCTGTTAGTTGCGTAATCCGCGTTCGTATTGGTTTATTGCTTGTAGTGGAGTTAAAGGGTGGGAGACAAGCGGCGACACTCGTTGTAGTACAAATCGGAAAGTATTTCTTTCCTAAACTCTTTCATCTTTTCTAAGAACTAAAACTAAGACGTAAATTTTATTATTGGTTAGAATGGAAGATAACTTAAAATACCTGAGAAAACCGGAGTATCATGATAATAAAATACAAAAAATACTACATGAAAGTTTTACGGAAAACTTCACATAAAACTTTCGTCTGACAACAGTTTGAGTATGAATAAATTATAGAGCGCGCTTCATCAATGTCATCTCTTATGCAAATCTGATGTTTTTCAGTTTAGCTCAACACGTGTTATGTTTCTATTCTTGATGTGATGATGTGATGACAGGTCTGTTGGTCTAGTGGTTAGTGGCCCTGATTGCTATGCCAATTGTCATAGGTTCGATTACCACCCAGGACAAATGTTTATGTGATGAGCATGATCTCATCTCTCATGTCTGGGTGTAATTTATCTATAATATGTATGAATTTAGAAATATATAAGTATGTTTGTCAGTTGTCTAGTACTCATAACACGAGCTCTACTTAGCTTGAGACTAGACGGCGTTGTTGGATAGTTGTAGAATATTAGTTATATATTTTGAGGGTTCCATACCCAAAGAGTAAGACGGGACTAATTTACTAACACTGCGATGTCCTCATATCCTTCGTATTTCATAAACTGTGATAGTTAGACAGTTGTCACAGTTGATGTATTTCTGTTGGCGCTATAACAACGAATACTAAAAAACAGAATAAGATAAATATTTAAGAAGATGCAATATGCCGTGCTCACTGCCATCGTTGGTACTCTAGCGGATATCTTCATTCTTGTTCGATCACGCAAGAAAACTCAGAGCTTATGAATTCAAAACTACGGTCCACACTTTGTCTAATCGATACTCCAAAGCGCAACTAACAAAAATCAATCACTTCAAATTCAAAACAAAATGGCAGATGTTTACATTGATCTCTCAACGCCGCTTGCGCATTTTACCCGAAATAAAACAAATTAATTCACTAAACATTTATATTAAAAGATTGTTTGTTTTTCTTGGCCTAGATAGGTGTAAGGCGTTGAAAGCTGCCTGTACCTGGATCTTATCTGGCAATATTTATTTGTATGTCTTCAATCTATTAAAGTTGTGGTAGTGCGGTGAACCTGTCGACTAAATGAAGTGTTCCTCATGGTCTAGAACGAGTCGATCAATCCATCAATCAATCAAATTCAAAGACATTGCTGGAATTTGTATAGCGTTTTGCCCTAACAAAAATTACTCATATACACAGACATACAGTACGAGAGCAGTGGTGGCCGAGTGGTAATGGCTCCGACTTACGAGTTGTAGGTCGCGGGTTCAAACCCTGCCAAGCGTATTACTTTGTGTAATTAATTTCATCACCACTGCTCTTAAAACGGTGAAGGGAAACATCGAGAGGAAACCGGCATGCCCTAGAATCAAAAATTCAAAGACATGTGACATTCACTCGCACTGAGCCCGTGTGGTGGATTACGGCACATTCCCTCTCCTAGAGAGGAGGCTTGAGTTCCAACAGTGGGAACATTATAAGGCCGACTAAGCTAAGCTAAGTTATTGGATTTAATGGTTAGCGGAGCTCTTTTCGGGCGCAGCTGACCGAAGTTAAATGTACACATACTTGTACTGACACCCAAGCGGCAGTAAGAGTATGTTCTAGAGACTATACACCTTAACAAAAAGTGGTTGGGACAAATTCGTGCATATATTTTGCTATGTGCTAGTATGCTCCACCGTGTCCTCCGAGAAGTCCACACCTGGGCGTTTCTTTTGGACGAATCCGGTGCAAGAACCTCTCGAACTTACCATGTCCTGTGAGGACCTGCTTCATGCGGAACGTGAGGACGCTGTGACGTTTTTCCAGTGGCTACTCAAAGAGGGGACTTACCGCCATAGAGAGGAGGCCTAAGTCCCAGCAGTGTGAACATTAAAAGGCTGATTAAGCTTATACTATTTCCGTGTATTTCGGATACTGCATAGTCTGGTTCACAGAATTCTCATGTTTAATAAACTGGCCACTAAGGTCATACGCATGTAAAATGAATCTTCTCATGTAACCTTCAGTATTACTCGGTAATTTCTGGGATTTTTCCTTAACTCTGTAGGTAGGTATAAGTTGCGATGTTTTATCATACTGAATAAATTCGGCAGATGCGAACGCACCTACGAAATGCAAGTTCTACCGAATAATGAGTCTTTGAATAGTAGTTAGTGGGCCTGACTGCTATGCTGGATGGCATGATCATTTTTCAAATTTAATTTGCAAGATTTGATGACAGACAAACTTTGGGACAGGTGAAACTAAATAAAAGCTTGTAATAATAAAAAAATAAATGGCAAACGTTGGTAGTAGTAAAACATTTTAGAAGATTTTTTGAGGTGAAAAATCATCCAAAGATTTCTACCGCTATAGGGTGGAGCGAGAGGTCAGGTCCGACTTTTCTAGTGCGATTCACAATCAACAATTGCATCACTGCTTACCATCAGGTGGGACCGTAGTCAAGCACTAGATAATTTCATAAAAAAAAAAAATCTCTTCGAGTCTAATTTCCAAAAATGGTCACTCCTACTCGACAGTTAAATCACTAATTGATCCTATAATAAGAACTTTAGTAACGCACCAACCATTCATAGTAGCTACTAAAAATGGCGTCTAGAATTTAGATTCTCAATTTATGGACGTGTTATGAAAACATTCACTAATTTTACACCAGGAATGCGAGATCAGGTATTCGGTTATTTCAGAATCGATTTGATTCCTCGAATGGTTTATTAAGAGATTTCTGTGGGAGGATGACGACCTGAACCCGTGTACAGTGCGTTTCACTTAAGACGTTCCTTTGCCGTAATGTTGGCAATACGGAAAAACAGTGTTGCAATATTTTTAGTAATTAAATTACTTAATACTAGCTTCTGCCAGCGACTTCGTACGCGGATCCTGTTGCTTATGCCAGCGACAACGGAGTCGTCAAAATCAAAGATCTGAAACGTCTGGTGTCGAATTCTAAGAGCCTGGAAAACAACGTGATGCGCGAGACGATTCGAGACGTTCCAGATCTCTCCCTTCCACTTACGCGCGTGACAGTGTGTACACACCTTAGATATGGTGCCATAGACAAAAATAAACAGAAAGCTCCGAACTGCTAAGCTATCGGGAGTTACATGTGTTATTGTGAGTCAACCATAAAAGATAGACATATGATGTCGTGGGATATTTTTTATATAATTTTAAGGAGAACATTTCCGTTATACATGATTTCTGTGTAGCTTTAACCATTAAGGCTTCAAACGCGACGGAAGCTTAAAAAATGGAGTAATTTCTCTCGTTTCCCCAACATTTCCCTTCACTGCTTTGCTCCCATTGATCGTAGCGTGATGAAAAGTATACTATAACCTGCTCAGGAGTATGAGAAATGATTGTACCAAGTTTCGTTAAAATCCATCGCGTAGTTTTTGTTTCTATAAACAACATACAGACAGACAGACAGACAGACAGACAGACAGACAGACAGACAGACAGACAGACAGACAGACAGACAGACAGACAAAAATTTTACTGTTTGCATTTTTGGCATAAGTATCGATCACTAATCACCCCCTGATAGTTATTTTGGAAATATATTTCATGTACAGAATTGACCTCTCTACAGATTTATTATAAGTATAGATTAGGGAGATTAACTTCTATTTCGTTACTTTTAACAATTGCGTTTTTTTTTGTTTTTCTTTTTACTATTTTTGAATAAAGTATAGGGCGCTGGGCTCCATTCCGATTGTCTTGCAATTCTTTCAAATACCGACGCCACAATATCGTATCTTTCTATAACAACGTCCTTTTAGACCTGCTTTTTTTTAAATCAAGTCCCATTCCCCTCATAATTCTCCAAAAAATGCTGCAACTACCGTTAAAATCGATTTCGTGTCGCATTTCGGGGAACAATTTTGGTAGAGTAGGCAACTCTTTCCTTTTTCCCTTCTTTTTTGTGTAGACAGACAGGGGAGCCAACATTACGCCAAAGGAACCTCTTAAGTGAAACGCACTGTAGATCATAACTTTACGCTATACGTCACTAATTTTTAATTAGTATCTACAAAAACTTATAGGGCTTATTAGAAAAGATCTTGTTATTATTTAAGTGAAGTCTCAATAAATCCTTACTAATATTATAAAAGCGAAAGTGAGTTTGTTTGTTTGTTACGTCTTCACGCCTAAATGGCAAAACCGATTTTGATGAAACTTGGTACACGGATAGACCATGTCCTGGAATAGGACATAGGATACTTTTTATCCCGGAAGTACGTTCCTTTAGAATAATTTTCTACTATCACGCGGGCGAAGCCGCTGGGAGCAGCTAGTAATATATAAACGGCAAAATTACGAACGTTTATGTATATCCCAAAATGTCATTCAATTTATGGAAATATTGTACTGGCTATTGATAAGAGAGCAGTGGTAGCCGAGTTGTATCGGTCCCGACTTACCGAGTTGTAGGTCGCGGGTTCAAACCCAGCCAGGCACATTACTTTGTGTAATTTATTTCTTACCACTAGGGAATGCAATCTCGATCTCGCGAGATCTCGGCCTTTTTTAGTGAGATTGATCTCGGACGAAAAAAGGGCGAGATCTCGCGACATTAACGAGATTGTACTCGAGCATAAAAATGTCTTATTCGAAGCGTGGATTGACACGGACGTTAAAAAAATATAGACAGATACGTCAAACTTTTTTTTTTGATGCAAAAAATGTATTGAAAAAATTCGCGAAAATAAATGTTTATCTTATAATACTTTTTTTTTGTGGGTATAAATCACCCAAATGACATCTTCCGCCCTTGGGCGGAGCGGGAGATAGTGTCAGACTATTACTGCCTTCGTGCCTTTCAGGCCGGGGCTGAGCTACGTTTCGGAACTAACCCTGGCCCCAGTAGGCTTCGACCCAGTGCGCGCCATCGACGACTTGGGCTCGGTGCGGACAGTTACCGGATGGTTCGACAGCAAACTACCCATTACTCGCCGTCCGCGAGCCCGAGCTTATGGTTATCTTATAATACTTATATTTTTTTTCCTAATTTGTTTAAATATTCTCAATATTTGCAAAAAAAACACACAAAACTGACAATCTCGCGAGATCTCGAAATTAGCGAGATCTCGCGATATTGTTATTCAAATCTCGCGAGATCTCGCTCAACCCCCAATCTCGCGATTCCCAATCTCGCGATTCCCAATCTTTGCATTCCCTAATTACCACTGCTCTACAAAACGGTGTAGGAAAACATCGTGAGGAAACCGGCATGTCCTAGAACCAAAAATTCGAAGAAATGTGACATTCACCAACTCGCACTGGGCTCGCGTGGTGGATTACTGCCCATTTCCTCTCTTAGAGAGGAGGCCTGAGTCCCAACCGTGGCTTCGGAGGATGGGAGTCAAAGTCTCGGCGAAAACGGGGTTACAGTGCGTTACTCTATTAAAATGAGTGGACAACTTTTGAAATTCAATCGTGCTGATATTAGTTATTTCTATCCTAAGTTAAAATGTATGGCCATTCAGTTTCATGGATTCAGTCATTTAAAAATATAATGAAACCTTTAAGACGTAAATTATGATAACAATACTGAAGCAGGCTATTTTAATTCTATTTTTATTTCCATTTCATAAAAAGGAGGGTTTTTATAAGTCCCCAACTCGCAAATACGTATTTTGGTTTTTATGTATTGAAATACAAAAGATTTTGTAAATAAAATTTGAAAAAATAATATTCGGACCGGAAAAGGAAAAAAACGGAAAACTATATTATACCAACTCAGTTTTAGAATTCACTTGATTTCATTGTTGTAGGTACCAAAAATCGCCAAACTTAAGTGGCAGTAGACAAAAAAAACTGTGCAAGTGCGATTCGGACTCCCGTGCTGAGGGTTCCGTGCAAACTACAAATCCCAATTGAAGTATCGAAGATTTTTCCGAATTGCAATATTTTTTTTTGTTGTGGGTAAGAACAAAATTACTGTTTTCAGATTTATTCCTATAACTGTGCTATAAGACCTTGCTTTGTGCCAAATTACAGTATTTTGGGACAATGCGAAGTACCCTATGAATGTCGATCTTTGAGGTTTTCAAAAAATACTTTTTTTTTGTGACATAAACGGCCGTATCATTTTTATTCGTTAATTTAGAAGTTTAATTTTTTCACAGGTTGAAGGGACCGCAGACTTGAGTATATGGTTTTAATTTTAACTCGCTACCTCCACGCGTTACGAGTTAAAGGGTCTTGACAGACAGACAGACGGACGGACGAACTAAGTGATTCTATATTATTATATTATAATTAGCCCATGTTGTCCCACTGCTGGGCAAAGGCCTCCCTCCACTCCTTCCAACGATCACGGTTCCTCGCCTTCTCATTCCAATTCTTAAGGAAGCCATCCAGGTCGTCCCGCCATCTCCTTCGTGGTCTGCCTCGGCCCCGCGTTGCTGTGTCCGGGCACCAATCCTGCGTTTTACTACAAGGGTTCCGTTTTTTCCTTTTGAGGTACGGTACCTTTAAAAAAAAGTGACAGTGTACAGGTCACATTCCTCGCAGAACCGATGGTTAAAGGTTCTGGAGTGGCGACCGTATATTGGAGGATGCAGTGCTGTTTGCTCCCACAAGGACCGATGGCCTGGTGAGACTCGCTGGATTGCGATGCATGCAAGATATGCAGAACCGTTCGCTGTGGTGACAATTGGGGGAAAGGCCTATGTCTAGCAGTAGACAAATAAAGATAATGTTTGTCCTGTATTTTTCTTTTTTATGTGGTGTACAATAAAGAATATAATAAATAATAATAATAATAATAACCCCATCGTCGTATCTCCACGTTGACGTCGTGGTGGGGCTTGTGTGCTCCAAAATACCCTAGGTCTGTATCGGTAGAATTTTCTTTGCCGTAACATGCCTAGGGTGAGGGGCCAGACTAAGAGAGATACAATCCGCAGGGCAGTTTTGTGGCGAACTGTTGGGTATTAGCGACCCCACGGACCCGATCTCCCGGGAGAATTCTTCTTCATCTCCGGCTTGCCTTCATTGGCCGGCCGTAGTGAACACTGACGAGGAACAGAGCTCCCACCTCTCTCTTGCCTTTATTGGCTGTCTTGAGTGGAGATTCGCAAGAGCTCGTGCTCGGGAGAAGGATGTATAATCCAGTAAGGTGCTGGTAGGGATCTTGACCGTACTTCCGGGATTGTCCTGATAGCCGTGGTATGCCTCTCCACTCCTCAAGCGCCTCAGGATATGTTGCCCTCTTGTTGCTACGTCACTTCGTGCTAGCGGCCGTTTCTGGGGGCCCATTTATTGAGTGTGCAAGTCACCCCCTGCCTTTTATCGATGGATCTTAATAACATTGTTCAGGCAGGGGCCATAGTCTTAACATAGTTCCATGATATAAGTCCACCTAAGACTCCAAAAATCATAGCCTTATTATTTTGTTTTCCATATTGTATCGCAATAGTTTTTCAAACCGGGGGTTGTCCTTGGATGCACTAGCATAGCGCATACAGGGATAATCGCCGGTTGGTACCACAATCCATCATTAAAAGCATCTAAAAGGGCCTCTGCGAGTTGGTTTCGGCTCCTCGTACGCCTTCCAAAGGTCCAGGACCTCAGGGTCCTGAGATAAATAAATATAATAATAATAACGTTTTTTTTTTGTTTTTTGTTTGTAGGAGTTAATCTCTGAAAGTACTGGTCCGATTGCCAAAATTTTTACATCGATAGAAAGCTGCTTTATTTCTGAGTGACATAGACCTTATTTTATGCACGCAGGCTAAGTTGCGGGCAAAAGCTAGTAAAGAATGTAATAAATAATAGACGTCCTTGGGCTGAAATTTAAATGAAGCGGAACACGACGCCGTCACTTCGTGTGCAATAGTTTATAGTTTAATAATAATTAGTTATAGTATCTTTTTTATGTATTAGTTTATTATTTTGTAAGATTATTTGTGTATTTTATCTATGGGCCTTAGTTGCCTGACAATAAAGGATTATTATTATTATTATTATAAATATTCGCGCACTAATGTACGTATAATATATAATATTCCACAACTATTACACCACGCTGTCTAATCCCATGCTAAGCAGAGCTTGTGTTATGAGTACTAGACAACTGATAACCATACTTCCATATTTCTAAATCAAGAGGGAATAGATTGCTTCTAGGCAAGCGTGTTTCATCGTCGGCCACATCATCGCTTACCATCAGGTGAGATAGTGGTCAAACGTGAGCCTATACATTATAAAAAAAAAGAAACATATATATAGAAATTACACTCAGACAGAAAAAATAATCATGCTCGTAACACAAACATTTGTTCTGTGTGGGAATCGAACCCACGACCTCCGGCATAGCAGTCAGGGTCACTAACCGCTACACCAACAGGACAGTCATTCTACAGACCCACATCACTATCGATGTCTACCATCTCTACTATTACTACGTGATTACCAAGATAACGTCATCAGTATTAACGTTCCGACAAGCTACTTCCTGCCGTGCCCTGAATCATGCCATTTCTTATCTGCGCGGGAGTCGCCTCGGGTAAGACATCGAGTAATTAGAAAATGGATAAACAAGTTCAAGTATGACTAAACTAAGTTCTTAAACCGTCTGAGGATATAAATATGATTGATATTCCGAAATGCTTATAGACAGCGATGATAGACGCTGATATATAACGCTGTTAATAATTTATCCATAAAGATTAGCAACAATTGGGATTTATAAATATTTAGAAAAGTGTCTTTTACATAATATGTTTACACCAATTTTCACAAAATAATAATAAACAAATAAAAACCATTTTTTATTAATAACCATTACTGTCCCACAGCTGACCAAAGGCCTCCCCCGAGTCCTTCCAAACTTTCTTCTTCTGCGCTGTCTCTAACCAGTCACCGACGTACGCGTCAAACCATCCCGCCATAAAAACCATTATATTTTAGAAATATGAAAAGTAAATTGACAATTATGTAATTAACAGCTGGTTATTTATTGACATCAATCGAGGATATTTTCCATTGGCAATTTAAACTGGAATCCATTTATTAATATTTATTTATTTATTACTTTATTGCACACCTTAGGTCATTAAATTACAAACATTCCATTTCAACTTGAAATATATTTAGGCCTAAATTTTTATGAGTGACCACCTGAATAGCATTATGTATTTCAAAGTAAAGCTTCTGCGTGATACATACTCCGTGTTCGTGAAACGTCACAGCATAGTATGCGTTACGTTTACCACGTGTGTCCGGTGTAGTGTGTGTGAGTTTGCACGTTTCCGGACATTCCCGGATAAGGTGATTATGGCGAAATATTTCTGGAATTTGTAATTGAGTGACGCGTTGCTTTAGATTTAGAACGTAGTCTTTGTAGTGGCATTTGTAAAATTTAGCTAGTCCATGATTTATATTTATTTGCAAAATATCTTGGATTTGTATTTTTAGGGTTCCATACTCAAAGGGTAAAACGGAATCCTATTATTAAGACAACGCTGTCTGACCGTCTGTCTGTCTGTCTGTCTGAATATCTATCCGTCTGTCTGTCTGACTACCTGTCCGTCTGTCTGTCTGTTTGTATGTCCATCTGTCACCAGGTTGTATTTCATGATCGTGATAGCTAGACAGTTGTGTGTTGTTGTTATTGTTTTTTGTTTCATTTATTTTTTCGCGAATAAACTCTTTTTCTTTCTTTTCTAGTTGAAATTTTCACAGTTATGTATTTTTGTTTCCGCCGTAACAATAAGTAGGTACTAAAAATAGAATAAAATAAATATTTAAGTGGGACTCCCATACAACAAACGTGGTTCTTTTTTGCAGTGATTTGCTGCAGATGGTACGGAACTCCTCGTGCGCGGGTCCGACTCGCTTTTGGTTTGTTTTTTTTTGGTATTAAAACAGAAAATTAAGAAAATGTGTTATAATTTCGCGTGACGTCAGACAACATAAAAAGTGGTAACAAGCCTCCGTTTGTGAACTTTGATGCGTTCTATCTTGTAATTTTTTATCGATTCGATAAAGAAAAAAATACGTGTTCGATGTTTTTTGATAATTTAATCTTACTGATGGACAGTACTTTCAGAGATTACCTCCTACAAATAAAAATAAAAAAAATCTTTTTTTTTAACAATTCTTTTTTAAAATTTACCTATTCCATCATAAATCATTCTGGTAAAATGTGTATATAATGTATAGTACATACAATAATAATTCCTTTTCAAGGTATTAATGTTGAATACTATACAAAATTCGCTGACAGTAATTTATTCGAACCTATTTTTAGAAAAATATTACATTGACCGATACGATGATCAGTGCAAAAAGACATTCAAGGTTACACTCGGTTTCTTTTTACAATGATTAAAGAATCCTAATTTAATATTAATATCTGTAAATCAATGTTTATCCTTACCTTCAAGAGTTCATTAAACTGTAAAACTACTTATTTATTCTGTGTCTGGGTGTTGGTAATTTATCTATAAGTTATATGTATGTATTTTGAAATATTTATGTATGTTTATTAGCTGTCTAGTACTCATATCAAGCTCTGCTTAGTTTTGGACTAGTCGGCGTTGTGTGATTATATTATATTATATTATATTATATTATATTATATTATATTATATTATATTATATTATATTATATTATATTATATTATATTATATTATATTATATTATATTATATTATATTATATTATATTATATTATATTATATTATATTATATTATATTATATTATATTATATTATATTATATTACATTATATTATATTATATTATATTTGATTTAAAATCAAGAGTGACTAGGTTACTTCTGGGTAAGCGTGCTTCATCGCCCATATCATCGCTTGCTTCATTTTCTTCCCTTCTGTCCTGTCACCCGTCAAACTATCACTAACTCCCTTTTCTTTCATATCACTTCTCACACAATTCATCCATCTTTTCTTCGGCCTTCCTCTCCCTCTCCATCTATCTACATGTATACTCAGAACTCTTTTAGTAATATGCGCTTCATCCCTCCTCTTCACATGACCATACCAAGACCACCGATTACTTTTAAATTTTTCAGTCACTGGCGCCACTTTCAAACTTCCTCTAATATACTCATTTCTCACTTTATCCATTCTCGTCACACCACACCATACCTGCACATTCTCTATATATCATCGCTTACTATCAGGTGATATAGTGGTCAAACATGAGCCTATCCATATTAAAGAAAAACTTCTTCGATTTTTATATTGAGTTCAAGCGGTCTTTGAGATTCAATAGTAGGTATGTATTCTGCGTATTTTTTACCGTTTGTAATTAGTTATGTGTTTAAAGGTACTCAGGTTTTTGTGAAGTGGTCTTATATCATTGAGTGTTTGTTTGTATGTCCTCATTACCAGTACTTTGAACTTTAGACTTAACGTGATTTTAATTATGGTGTTATTATTTCTTCATCATCGTTTCAGCCGGAAGGGGTCCACTGTTGGACATAGGCCTCTCCAAATATATATATATATATATTCCACAATATATTCCACAACTATCACACAACGCCGTCTAGTCCCAAGCTAAGCAGAGCTTGTGTTATGGGTACTAGACAACTGATAAACATACTTATATATTTCTAAATACATAATACATATTATAGATAAATTACACCCAGACACAGAACAAATGATTATGCTCATCACACAAACATTTTGCCTGGGTGGGAATCGAACCCACGACCTCTGGCATAGCAGTCAGGGTCACTAACCACTACACCAACAGGACAGTCGAAAAAATATCACCACAATGAACGGTCCTGTGCGTCTCGCATACATTGGATTTCCGCAACCCTTATGAGGTCATCGGTCCACCTTGTAGGAGGCCTTCCAACTTTTATGGCTCTGTTCTGGAGCTAGGGCCTAATAAGCTCTTGGTAGCAGTGCTCCATACACGATCAAATATAAAATACTCGTAATCTTATGTCCAAGCGTCGCCACAACGACCGGTCCTGTGCGTCACGCATCCATCGGATTCCCGCGACCCTGACCAGGTCGTCGGTCCACCTTGTTGGAGGCCTTCCAACGCTGCGTCTTCCGGTACGTGATCGCCACTCCAGAACCTTTCGTTCCCATCGACCATCTGTTCTGCGTGCAATGTGCCCTGCCCATTGCCACTTAAGTCCCGGTTGTTGTGGCGACGCTTGGGGGTGGCCTATGGCAGTAAAAATGGAGTTCAGACGTATTTAAAAGTGTGTTATTTACATAATGATAATAGAGCACGCGCTTACTTATCTTGTCAGTTCAGGGTTCTTCTTTATCTTAGGTCAATATGAGATTAAATAATTTATGATGACGAAAAAATGTCTTGTGAACAATCTGTAGTTTAGTTAGTTGTCCGGGTAATAATAATACTTTAGCTGTAGTACTTTTTAGGGTTTCGTACCTCATAGGAAAAGCGGAACCTTTATAGATTCGTCATGTCTGTCTGTCTGTCCGTCTGAATGTCACAGTCACTTTTTTCCGAAACTATAAGAACTATACTCTTGAAACTTAGTAAGTGGATGTATTTTGTAAACCGGATTAAGATTTTCATACAAAAATAGAAAAAAAAAACAGTAAATTTTGAGGATTCCCCATACTTAGAACTGAAATCAATTTTTTTTTTTCTTCAAACCCGTACCGTGTGGGGTACCTATCTATGGATAGGTCCTCATAAATAACATTGAGGTTTCTAATATAATTTTTTTCTAAACTGAATAGTTTGCGCGAGAGACACTTCCTGTAACTTTTAAAATAAGAGAATGATAAAAATAAAAAAAAGACGTGTGGCACTCGGAGACTGCCGCGGTAAAGCTATTGCATAGCATTTTTTATAAACTTATGCAATTAAATTATGATTGAAGTTGACAAGTTGCCATGACAACCATTTAGTGGGGGGTGTTAGGTTTTTTTCGTTACGGAATTTCTGGATTCGGTCTCCACGCTCAAGGCCCGCAATAGAAGCTATGCAATAGCTTAAAAATATATTGTACATTACCATCCAAACCGCTAACTTAATGGTTTGAACGAGATCTAGTAAGTGGGTTTTTTTTAATACGTAGTAAATAAAATAAAAAATACACTGTTATTAAAACATCGATCAAAGTTACAACGAACTACAAGAACTTTTATAATATGTTACTTACTGCTACGGAACCCTTCATGGGCGAGTCCGACTCGCACTTGTCCAGTTTTTTTTTAATCGTATCGCGTAATGTACCTAATAAGGGTCAGACTGTCTTCATCATCATCATATCAGCCGAAAGTCGTCCACTGCTGGTCATAGGCCTCCCCCAAGCGTCGCCAGAACGACCGGTCCTGTGTGTCACACATCCATCGGATTCCCGCGACCCTGACCAGATCATCGTTCCGCCTTCTTGGAGGCCTTCCAACGCTGCGTCTTCCGGTACGTACTCGCCACTCCAGAACCTTTCGTCGCTATCGACCGTCTGTTCTGTTGCAGACTGTCTTACTATGTATGAAAAATAAGACGAGTCTGAATATCGTGTGCTGAATAACGCGTAGTGTAATAGTTCCTTTACACATTCATGGCGTTAGATTAATAACCTTAATTACTCCAACAGTTCTAATAATAGGCCATTGTTAATAAGCCTCTGATCTGCCATTACAAACACAAAGCTGATCACTCAAGATATATTCTGTAAGATACTAATATGTCTTAGGCCGCGGTCTGAGTGAGGAGCGTAAGCGGGTGCTAGGGGCAGGCAAGAAGTACCGATCTACCAGTCAATCAATCAAAATATTTTTCACTACTCATACTCTGAAAGTAGATCTGAACTTGCCTGAGGAGCGGGCTGAAAAGTATCACACTTTTCATCCCTAGGGAGTTTTACTATCAACTAACAGCTGTCAAATTATTTAAAAAAAAAACTAGGTCTATCTTCTTGTATTCGTAATGAAAAGCACAGTGCTTACCTCGGGGTTAAAGTTACTTATTTAGTCCCTCGAATTAGCGACCTCGCTACGCTCGGCCGCCAACTCCTTCTCGGGACGAAATAAGTAACTTTCATCCCTAGTGTAACAATGATTGTACTATTTCACTATTCATACTCTGAAAGTAGGTCTGAACTTGCCTGAGGAGCGGGCTGAAAAGTATCACACTTTTCATCCCTAGGGAGTTTTACTTTCAACTAACAGCTGACAAATTATTTAAAAAAAAAGCTAGGTCTATTTTCTTGTATTCGTAATGAAAAGCACAGTGCTTACCTCGGGGTTAAAGTTACTTATTTAGTCCCTCGAATTAGCAACTCCTTCTTGGGACGAAATAAGTAACTTTCACCCCTAGTGTAACAATGTACTATTTCAATACACTTTCTTGAAAACCCGCTCTTATTCCACCGCTTTTAGGCACACAATTGACTATTTTTCGCACTAATCCGGTATGTCGTCGATGTTGACATCTATCGATAGACGTCGATTTTTTTCACATTTATTTCATCGTTCAATATTTTCTAGTAATTGGGTGCCCCAATTCGAAAAATCCCTAAGTCCTAGTTAGGGATTTTTTGCACTACTAATACAGGTAGATTTGCCGTTTTTTCTCTATCGATACGTCCAACAATTTTTTTGAGATGGGATATCATATCCCTAACTAGGACTTAGGGATTTTTCGCATTGGGGCACCCAATTAACCTTTCAAGTGAACACCAGTAGTTCAATTTAGAAAAGGCCTGTTGAAAGGTAAAAAAACAGTTCATTGTTGGGTTTTTGGGTACCTACGCAGATATGAAGATATCCGCAGGAGAACCAAGGTTGCCGACATAGTACGAAGAATCGCCAAACTTAAGTGGCAATGGGCAGGGCACATTGCTCGCAGAACAGATGGCCGTTGGGGCCGAAAGGTTCTAGAGTGGCGACCTCGTACTGGAAGACGCAGAGTCGGAAGGCCTCCTACAAGGTGGACCGATGACCTGGTGAAGGTTGCGAGAATCCAATGGATGCGAGACGCATAGGATCGATCATTGTGGTGACACTTGGGGGAGGCCTATGTCCAACAGTGGACGTCTGTCGGCTGAAATGATGATGATGATGACGCAGATATACCTATTAGGAAAAGGTCAATGTACTTTATTCCAAGTTTTTCTGACGCCTTGTATAGTCGCGCCCGCTACCGCTCCCGCGCCCGCTCTAGTCACCACGCGTTCACTGTATACTTAGCCTTAATGCTATACTATGCGTGGGAGGGATGTGTCGTCTGTAAGTTAGATTAGGCCACCGAAGTAATATGCTAAGAAGAAATGGACTGTCAGTTTTTACAAATTATTTTTGTGTGTGTTCCGTATTGTGTCCGGACGTTAAGAATAACACCATCCCATCTCTTCTCACGGGTTCTCTTTGCGCGGGAATCCGATGGATGCGTGACGCACAGGACCGGTCATTGTGGCGACGCTTGGTGGAGGCCTATGTTTAACAATGGACGTCGTTCGGCTGATATGATGATGATGATAATCTCTTCCCGTGGGTGTCGAAAGAAACGACTAAGAGACACTAACCACAATACCTGCAATAACCACACTCATCGCCAACTCAGATGCCAAGCGTTTCAATTATGGCAAAACCAGCAGATTAGTGATAAGTACAACCAAAAAATGGCGCCTAATAACCAGTGAATCAAGGAGAAACCATGGTTTGCTGACATCTTGAGGCGCGCGTGGAACACAGCAACGGAGAGCTACCCATGCTCATCGTCAGCAAGACTGAACGGGATGGCGGCGAATTGTGGACGCTCTCTGCCAATGCGAACAAAGCAATGGCACGAGCTATAGCTTATTCATAAGTAGATAGGCGTTAGCGACAATTTCATTAAAAGGCAAAGTAATAAAATTGTCAAAGAGTTGTTTCGGCATTTTATTTTAGAAAGGAATTTCATGTGTGGGTGATACGAAATTCGAATTGTAAGATTCTAATTTTGCATTTGTGTTCCTTGATGTTATAGGATTTCTAAAATGGGTATATCTAAGTCCAATCGACTGAGAGAGCTTTACATCATCATCTCCCTACACTTTTCTAACTTGCTTAGGGCTTCCTGTGGGGTTACTATGACGTTCAAAATAAGATTGTTTTAATCTTGTTTCAGTGTGGGTAAGAGATGGCGCTAGACAACCTCTATAGCTCTGTCTCTTATCCACACTGAAACCAGATTAAAACAATCTTACTTTAAACGTCATGGTCTAGGTCCTGATGGTAAATGATGATGTGGTCTTCGATGAAGCACTTTTGTTCAGAATCAACCTATGTGGTTAGTGGCGTTGAGGTCGTGAGTTCGATTTTCACCCAAGACAAACATTTGTGAACATTTGTTCCTTGTCTGGGTGTAATTTATCAATAACTAGCTTTTGCCCGCGCGGCTTCGCTCCCGCTCTTCGCTACTCCACCTTACTATACCCAACTCTACCCTACTCTACACTACTCTACCCTACTCCACCTTACTATACCCAACTCTACCCTACTCTACACTACTCTACCCTACTCTACCCTACTCTACCCTACTCTACCCTACTCTACCCTACTCTACCCTACTCTACCCTACTCTACCCTACTCTACCCTACTCTACCCTACTCTACCCTACTCTATCCTACTCTACCCTACTCTACTCTACCCTACACTACCCTAATTTTTTTTTCTCATAAGAACTTTATCCTCACAATAACAATCACAACAAAAAAAAAATCAGCCAAATCGGTCAAGCGGTTTTCATGCTATGTCGTGACAACGGAAAACGGGTTTCATTTGGGACCGGTCCTGTGTGTCACACATCCATCGGATTCCCGCGACCCTGACCAGATCATCGTTCCGCCTTCTTGGAGGCCTTCCAACGCTGCGTCTTCCGGTACGTACTCGCCACTCCAGAACCTTTCGTCGCTATCGACCGTCTGTTCTGTTGCAGACTGTCTTACTATGTATGAAAAATAAGACGAGTCTGAATATCGTGTGCTGAATAACGCGTAGTGTAATAGTTCCTTTACACATTCATGGCGTTAGATTAATAACCTTAATTACTCCAACAGTTCTAATAATAGGCCATTGTTAATAAGCCTCTGATCTGCCATTACAAACACAAAGCTGATCACTCAAGATATATTCTGTAAGATACTAATATGTCTTAGGCCGCGGTCTGAGTGAGGAGCGTAAGCGGGTGCTAGGGGCAGGCAAGAAGTACCGATCTACCAGTCAATCAATCAAAATATTTTTCACTACTCATACTCTGAAAGTAGATCTGAACTTGCCTGAGGAGCGGGCTGAAAAGTATCACACTTTTCATCCCTAGGGAGTTTTACTATCAACTAACAGCTGTCAAATTATTAAAAAAAAAAACTAGGTCTATCTTCTTGTATTCGTAATGAAAAGCACAGTGCTTACCTCGGGGTTAAAGTTACTTATTTAGTCCCTCGAATTAGCGACCTCGCTACGCTCGGCCGCCAACTCCTTCTCGGGACGAAATAAGTAACTTTCATCCCTAGTGTAACAATGATTGTACTATTTCACTATTCATACTCTGAAAGTAGGTCTGAACTTGCCTGAGGAGCGGGCTGAAAAGTATCACACTTTTCATCCCTAGGGAGTTTTACTTTCAACTAACAGCTGACAAATTATTTAAAAAAAAAGCTAGGTCTATTTTCTTGTATTCGTAATGAAAAGCACAGTGCTTACCTCGGGGTTAAAGTTACTTATTTAGTCCCTCGAATTAGCAACTCCTTCTTGGGACGAAATAAGTAACTTTCACCCCTAGTGTAACAATGTACTATTTCAATACACTTTCTTGAAAACCCGCTCTTATTCCACCGCTTTTAGGCACACAATTGACTATTTTTCGCACTAATCCGGTATGTCGTCGATGTTGACATCTATCGATAGACGTCGATTTTTTTCACATTTATTTCATCGTTCAATATTTTCTAGTAATTGGGTGCCCCAATTCGAAAAATCCCTAAGTCCTAGTTAGGGATTTTTTGCACTACTAATACAGGTAGATTTGCCGTTTTTTCTCTATCGATACGTCCAACAATTTTTTTGAGATGGGATATCATATCCCTAACTAGGACTTAGGGATTTTTCGCATTGGGGCACCCAATTAACCTTTCAAGTGAACACCAGTAGTTCAATTTAGAAAAGGCCTGTTGAAAGGTAAAAAAACAGTTCATTGTTGGGTTTTTGGGTACCTACGCAGATATGAAGATATCCGCAGGAGAACCAAGGTTGCCGACATAGTACGAAGAATCGCCAAACTTAAGTGGCAATGGGCAGGGCACATTGCTCGCAGAACAGATGGCCGTTGGGGCCGAAAGGTTCTAGAGTGGCGACCTCGTACTGGAAGACGCAGAGTCGGAAGGCCTCCTACAAGGTGGACCGATGACCTGGTGAAGGTTGCGAGAATCCAATGGATGCGAGACGCATAGGATCGATCATTGTGGTGACACTTGGGGGAGGCCTATGTCCAACAGTGGACGTCTGTCGGCTGAAATGATGATGATGATGACGCAGATATACCTATTAGGAAAAGGTCAATGTACTTTATTCCAAGTTTTTCTGACGCCTTGTATAGTCGCGCCCGCTACCGCTCCCGCGCCCGCTCTAGTCACCACGCGTTCACTGTATACTTAGCCTTAATGCTATACTATGCGTGGGAGGGATGTGTCGTCTGTAAGTTAGATTAGGCCACCGAAGTAATATGCTAAGAAGAAATGGACTGTCAGTTTTTACAAATTATTTTTGTGTGTGTTCCGTATTGTGTCCGGACGTTAAGAATAACACCATCCCATCTCTTCTCACGGGTTCTCTTTGCGCGGGAATCCGATGGATGCGTGACGCACAGGACCGGTCATTGTGGCGACGCTTGGTGGAGGCCTATGTTTAACAATGGACGTCGTTCGGCTGATATGATGATGATGATAATCTCTTCCCGTGGGTGTCGAAAGAAACGACTAAGAGACACTAACCACAATACCTGCAATAACCACACTCATCGCCAACTCAGATGCCAAGCGTTTCAATTATGGCAAAACCAGCAGATTAGTGATAAGTACAACCAAAAAATGGCGCCTAATAACCAGTGAATCAAGGAGAAACCATGGTTTGCTGACATCTTGAGGCGCGCGTGGAACACAGCAACGGAGAGCTACCCATGCTCATCGTCAGCAAGACTGAACGGGATGGCGGCGAATTGTGGACGCTCTCTGCCAATGCGAACAAAGCAATGGCACGAGCTATAGCTTATTCATAAGTAGATAGGCGTTAGCGACAATTTCATTAAAAGGCAAAGTAATAAAATTGTCAAAGAGTTGTTTCGGCATTTTATTTTAGAAAGGAATTTCATGTGTGGGTGATACGAAATTCGAATTGTAAGATTCTAATTTTGCATTTGTGTTCCTTGATGTTATAGGATTTCTAAAATGGGTATATCTAAGTCCAATCGACTGAGAGAGCTTTACATCATCATCTCCCTACACTTTTCTAACTTGCTTAGGGCTTCCTGTGGGGTTACTATGACGTTCAAAATAAGATTGTTTTAATCTTGTTTCAGTGTGGGTAAGAGATGGCGCTAGACAACCTCTATAGCTCTGTCTCTTATCCACACTGAAACCAGATTAAAACAATCTTACTTTAAACGTCATGGTCTAGGTCCTGATGGTAAATGATGATGTGGTCTTCGATGAAGCACTTTTGTTCAGAATCAACCTATGTGGTTAGTGGCGTTGAGGTCGTGAGTTCGATTTTCACCCAAGACAAACATTTGTGAACATTTGTTCCTTGTCTGGGTGTAATTTATCAATAACTAGCTTTTGCCCGCGCGGCTTCGCTCCCGCTCTTCGCTACTCCACCTTACTATACCCAACTCTACCCTACTCTACACTACTCTACCCTACTCCACCTTACTATACCCAACTCTACCCTACTCTACACTACTCTACCCTACTCTACCCTACTCTACCCTACTCTACCCTACTCTACCCTACTCTACCCTACTCTACCCTACTCTACCCTACTCTACCCTACTCTACCCTACTCTATCCTACTCTACCCTACTCTACTCTACCCTACACTACCCTAATTTTTTTTTCTCATAAGAACTTTATCCTCACAATAACAATCACAACAAAAAAAAAATCAGCCAAATCGGTCAAGCGGTTTTCATGCTATGTCGTGACAACGGAAAACGGGTTTCATTTTTATATATATAGAAGATGTGTCTTTAGAAATATATATGTAGGTATGTTTATCAGTTGTCTAGTATTCATAGCATAAGCTCTGCTTAGTTTGAGACTAGTTAGTTTTGTGGGAAAGTTGTGGATTAAAAAAAAGTTAAACATCAGGTAGTCCTTCAAACAGTCAGTTCAACTTTATTCCCTTAAGCTTTCGTTTAGCCAAAGGTTTAGTTAAAAAATTAAACTCGTTTGTTAAATTACTTTCATTTCTTAAATGTCTTATTTTTCTAACGAAGTGACCTTTTCTAAATGAAGTCATTTGAACAGGAATATACCTACTTAATAAAAAAGGGTCAAGTTCACATCATAGCTCTTACTTTGAGGGTTCTGTACCAACTGTCGTCTATACTAATTTTAATCTCTGTAAGTACTGGTTCGATTGCTGAAATTATTTCACCGATAGAAAGCTGCTTATTCCTGAGTGACATAGGCTATATTATATATACGCGGGTGAAACCGCGGGTAAAAATTAGTAAAAAATAAAAGTTATAAGTAGTATTGTAGCGACATCTATGACGCCACATAAGAACTAGGAAGAATATACGAAATCCTGCATCGCGCAATCAAAGTTCTCCGCGCGATTTGAACATATACGACAGCCCGACAACAACTATTGGGCAGTCGCCCACCAGACTATAACACCCGGTCTGGTCGGAGGATCCTCCCTTTTCAATGGAGGTTTGCGGGACTTTACTCTCTGTTCCGCCTACCTCCAAAGTATAATTCATTTTAAAATTGTCTATTTTCTAGGTTAAATGGAGGTAGATAAAATTGGTTAATATCTTATATTGAAGTACCAAAACAATCATAATAAAAAAACCAAATAAAAAGTGTCCTAAATTGTGACTTTGTTGCACCAGGAATTATTTAGTTTTATGATTTAAGCTGTATTATTTAGGTATAACAAATGCCTTTGTAGCTCCAAAAAAAAAAAAAAATTTCATACAAACAATCGCGAGCGCGGGGGCACTACTGTCCAAAACGTTGTCGCTCCATAATGCATGGAAAAACCGCCAATAACCATAAAGATACCTGCGCCATCTAGTGGAATTTCGAGATATTTTCGCGGATGTTTTTGTTATATAGGCATGGTTCAGAGACAATTTGGCATACTTACCTCGATTTTGCAGTTTTAGCTATTTGCGACTTTGTTGCACCAAAGGTGCGATATATAATTAGTTTAGTAAGAGTAAGTTTAAAATATGATGACTGTAGCTTCAACAGTTTAGCCTCTAGATTAAACCATTTGACTAAGGAATCCTAAAAACTCAATTTTTCACACTATTTTAAGAACAAGAGGGATTACGTAAATTAATTACAGAATAAATTGAACTAAAGTACCTTGAAAATTGTTTAGCTAATTGTTTTAATGAAACGCTGTTCCTTGTGAAGTGGAAAATGGAAATTGAAAGTTATTTTTAGCCCTGTGTAAGTAACCAAAGTTTTAGTATTCTGACGCGATCATTGTTGTTAGGCTTTTGTTTGTCGCTGCTTTTATTTAAGTCTTCATTAAGTTTCTTAAGTTGAAAATAGATTAATATTTTTTTTACCTAAATACTTCTTCGTTTTCGTGTCGGTGTACCCAAAGTATTTTTTTTCTGCACTGTATTTGGCAACCGGCATGTCAATTAGAGTGCAGAAAAAACCCACTCCAGTTCCTTCGTTGCCTTTCGTACCGGGGGCTGAACTATCTTTCGGAGCTAAACCTGGCCCCAGTAGGCTTCGATAAAGCTGCGCCCGGCCTGCCGTTGCTGACAACTTCATGAGGCGCGCGGGAATAGTGCGCGCCGTCGACGCCTTGGGGTCGGTCCGGCCAGTTACCGGACGGTCCGACAGCGAGCCATGGCTCGCCGTCCGCAAGCCCGCAAATAAATGACACATGCCCATACTAATGTTATAAATGTGATATTAACTCTGAGTATCGGTTTGTCTGTCTGTTACGTTTTTAAGGTTAAACTACTGAACCGATTTTGATAAAATTTGGTACGGAGAAAGCTGAAGACAGATAAAAAGCTTATGTGTCTATCCTTGGAATTTATCCAAGGTTGGACATGGGCATTTTATCCGTCTTGGACTTCACAATAGCCAAAATTCACGCAGACAAAACCGCTGCAGGTAAAAGCTACTAGTAAATAAATAACACACAAAACATCTGGCTGTGACACAAAATGCTGATCCACGTACTATTTGTATTGCATCAGCTATGAATGGAGGATGTTACGACAGACAGACAGGAATGTGTCTGCGTGTATGTGGGGAGACAGTCGTACGATGTCATGTGATGGAAAACGCTGATGAAGCGTTGTAAATCATGTTCCAGATATTTTATTTATTTAAACTTCATGTACAGTAGTGGTACATAGGTGGACTTAATGCCACAAGGCATTCTCTCCCAGTCAACCTTTGGGTTAAAAAAGACAACACTGTGTTAGGTGTACACCATTAATAAATAACAGCGTATATAAGCTAATATGATAAACTAATAAATCCTTATCCTTACTAATATTATAAAAGCGAAAGTGAGTTTGTTTGTTACGTCTTCACGCCTAAATGGCAGAACCAATTTTTATGAAACTTGGTACACGGATAGACCATGTCCTGGAATAGTACATAGGATACTTTTTATCCCGGAAGTATGTTCCCTTGGAATAATTTTCTGCTATCACGCAGGCGAAGCCGCTGGGAGCAGCTAGTAGAATGATAAATATGAAATCATTAGTTATTATTAATGGGTAGATCGGTAGAATCACAGCTTTAACCCTAAGTATATTTACTAATGTGTTGTATTTACTCTAGACAACTTTATTTTTAGTATAGGTGAAACCTAAATATGTATACTTTGTTCAGAATCCGTAACTGAATCGATTCCAATCATTAATACACCATGTTACATGAAAAGGTCACAAGTTGGACGCTACCGAAGTACCGACACTAAGTACAGCATAGGGCACGGCAAGTCATAGCGGGCATTAGGCGCCAGTGTACAACTGGGTGGGGAAACAATACCACCCCGCAGTCGTCCGGGTGGCCCGATGACCATGTACGAGTATTTGTGTTGCCAACCAGGTACCATAACTGGATTATAACTTTGTGATTTTTCATGATGCAATTTAGAAATTTTGTACGTAGATTCTCTACATAAAAATACTAGACAGGTGTTTCAGGTTTCATCATCATCATTTCAGCCGATACACGTCCACTGCTGGACATAGGCCTCCCCCAAGCGTCGCCACAACAAACGCTCCTGCGCGTCTCGCATCCATCGGCTTCCCGCAATCTTCACTAGGTCATCAGACCACCTTGTTGGAGGCCTTCCAACGTTGCGTCTTCCGGTACGCGGTCGCCACTCCAGAACCTTTCGGCCCCAACGGCCATCTGTTCTGCGAGCAATATGTCAGGTTTGGTATATACTAAAAATTATGTAAGTACATTGTATTGTGCCTAAATCGTCGGTAACTCAAAAATATTAACCAGCATAAATTTGTTTTGTTTTAAAATTTTATTGTTATGTCATTAATAACTAAGTTTGTATTTAAAACAGCTAAATGCTGACACATCCACCTGGTCTATTGCATCAGCCATCATGAATGGTGACGTTACGACAGACATGTGACGTTGTGTGTGTGTGTGTGTGTGGGGAGATTCTCGTGCGTTCGCATCGTGTGACTTCTTCTAGTTGTGATTGGCGGTGGGTTGACCTCATTTATAAAAATTGTAGCGTGATTATATCGAGTGTTGATAAATAATAAGAGAGGGGAGTGTCTTTGACAAAATGGCGGTTCATTTATATAATTTATGTATACCTATAATTGTGGAAGTTTTAGGTTGTGCACATAGCATAGCATAGCATAGCATAGTCAGCCTTATAAGCCTTTTAAGGCAGTTCCCACTGCTGGGACTCAGGCCTCTTTTCTAGGAGAGAAAATGGGCCGTAATCCACCACGCGGGCCCAGTGTGGGTTGGTGGATATCACATGTCTTCGAATTTTTAGTTCCAGGATATGCCGGTTTCCTCACGATGTTCCTGACTCGTCAGTCAGGGCCGTTGCCACTCGGCCACCACTGCTCATCGAAATAATAATCTATACTTAAGGATAATAAATCTGTAGAAGTTTTTAGTTGTACGCGCATCTCGTAAAATGCACGAAATTAATGTAGATAACTTTTATACAATAAAATTGTGTATAACTTGATCAACCGATTAAGTTGAAACAAACCCTAAGGGTAACAAAACCTAACGAACAGGTCTAACAAAACCTTAGGGTTTGTTTCATCACAATCGGTTGACTATATCGAAATATATACATTTATTGACTGTTCGGCGGTACGAAGTTCGCCGGGTCAGCTATTTTTAGAGTAAATTGTGTAAGAGAAAGTAAATGAATATGAGACATACCGAGATTTTAATAGCTGAGAAGTAAAGCTGGTACATACCTGCAAAGAAATTAAAAATTATTTATTTATTCATGATCAAACAAACATACATAAACGAAAAGAATAATCAACATTTAGATAGTATACTATATACCAAAGGGCGATGGAAAGGGCTATCCTTTCCATCGCCATCGGATCCTTGCGTGATCACATCAGAAATGAAGATATCCGCAGGAGAACCAAGGTTGCCGACGTAGCTCGAAGAGTCGCCAAACTTAAGTGGCAATGGGCAGGGCACATTGCACGCAGAACAGATGGTCGATGGGGACGAAAGGTTCTGGAGTGGCGACCACGTACCGGAAGACGCAGCGTTGGAAGGCCTCCAACAAGGTGGACCGACGACCTGGTCAGGGTCGCGGGAATCCGATGGATGCGTGACGCACAGGACCGGTCGTTGTGGCGACGCTTGAGGGATGGCTATGTCCAACAGTGGACGTCTTTCGGCTGAAATGATGATGATGATGACCAACTCTCCCGTCACCCACAAGGACCGGACCTATGCTTCACGCATCCATCGGATTTCTGCGACCCTCACCAAGTCATCGGTCCACCTAGTGGGAGTTCTACCAACGCTGGGGCTTACGGCATGCGGTCGCAACTCCAGAACCTTTCGGTCCCTTCAACCATCTGTAAAGGCTATATTTCACAGAGACACCATGGCGGCGTAACTGCTCGCGCTGCCATGATATCCTGGTGAAAAATAGCGCTAAGCTACCAAACTAGACACCATACAGACAACAGAGTCGCCACATGACCGAGCTGGTGGTGCCACCAAATTGGTTGCGCAACCAAACGGACACCAGGTGAGTTACTCTCTATAGAACCATACCCATTTTGTTGGTAGCGGCGACTGGTCGCGCTGCCATCGTGTCCCCCTCGTGGGGGCGATCGGCGGCGGAGACTTTTCGAGGAAGAGTGGCAGGCGGTCGCCTCCTTCGAAGCAGTAATGCTAGCAAAGGGGGAGGCCGACCGCATCAGGCAACGGCGCTCTCGCCGCCGCGCGCCGTCGCCGGGATACCGATCCCGTTTTTGGCCCACCGTAGACGCGGGCTTGCGGACGGCGAGCCATGGGTAGCTCGCTGTCCGACCGTCCGGTAACTGTCCGGACCAAGCCCAAGACGTCGACGGCGCGCACTGTTCCCGCGCGCCTCAGGGAGTTGTCAGCAACAGCAGGAGCCCAGCTGGGTCGAAGCCTACTGGGACCAGGGTTATCTGAACAGGAGCTCGAGTCCCGGTATGAAGGCTAGGAGGGACGGGGTGGGTTTTTAGTCAGTAAGAGTCTGACACTATCTCCCACTCCACCCAAGAGCGGGGGTTGTCATTGGATGATTTTTACCAACCAAAAAAAAAAACAAAATGCTGTCCAGGTGAAATATAGGCCTAAGCGTTCTGTTTCGATTTTAGTCGAATTTGAAAAACCCTAAAAATACTGACAGCTGTTATGCAATGAATGACCTACATTTTCGAGCTAAAGATAAATATTTTTGTGTGGGTCATGATATTTTTACTACAATATTTGCTAGTAGGTCGCTGATCCATGCACCTGGTCTATTGCATCAGCCATCAATGAACGACGTTACGATAGACCGGCAAACAATTTTTTTGTATGGTGACTTATGAAAACTTTAAACTAATATAACCTGACCTGTTAGTATACGACGAATCTGCAAAACGCGAGGTCTTCTTATATCAGTTGGAGTAAGTCTCGTGAGACGTAAACATTCTCCAGTATGACATGAGCTCTTGTTTTATGGGAGGTGTGCTATACGGGAGGTTAATTTATAGTAGTCGGTTATTACGAAGTTGGAATATTAATAGAAAACAATGGTTTAGTAAAAAAATGATCCCTGCACCTTGTAGTATTGCATCAGCTTATGAATGGAGGATTTTGTAGCTGTGATAGATGTTACGTGAGCAGTGATGGCCGAGTGGTAATGGCCCCGACTTACGAGTTGTAGGTCGCGGGTTCAAAACTTCAAACCCAGATAGGTGCAATACTTTGAGTAATTTATTTCACCACCACCTGCTCTTAAAACGGTGAATGAAAACATCGTGAGGAAACTGGCTCGTCCTAGAACCAAAAATTCGAAGACATGTGACATCTACCAACCCGCACTGGGCTTGCGTGATGGATTACGAGCCATTGCCTCTCCTAGAGAGGAGGCCTGAGTCCCAGCAGTGGAAATATTAAAAGGCTGATTGATTATGCTATGCTTAAGCTAATCAATTCTAAGATCTAATAAGTATCACCTATGTAGCTATTTCTCTGTTTCTGTCTTGTTTTCTTTTATATGTTTAGTGTGTACATGAATTGTTAAATAATAAATAACGACGTACCTATACAAATTCGGGAAGGATGACAATTGTATCACTTGAGTGATGGAGCATAAATGAAAGCAGGGGTATACCACTGTTTTGTTACAAACTTTTATTTAGTTTCACCTGTCCCGATGTTTGACTGTAATCTGTGTCTAAGTCTGTGATTGAGTTGAAATTTTGCATGCATGTGTAAAACCGACGACAATGCAAAATTATTATAACATGGAGCTGATTTGATGATGGAACCAGAAGGTAGCTGATGGAACTTGGTAGTTAAACGACACAACCCTGTCGATTTTGGGCTCGTATGATTCGTCTTGACGAGTATTAATTATCTAGGTATACCGAGATATGAAAGCTTGCTATGAAAATTTTTTTTTTATTAAAAGCTTGTTTATTTTTTTAGCTAAGAAAACATGCTGCTCAATGACTTATCCTGCTCTAAGGTGAGAACGACATCTGTGTTCTTAAGTTTTCCTTTGCGTTCCAGGTACACAGGTTTCTCTCTCAGAAATACCTCATGGACCTAGTGGGCATCGACCCTCCTGATTGACCTCCCCTACGGTTTTGCTGATATATCTGAGAGGTGCGCGTCAAACACATCGCGCCGTTGACGATTTGGGCTGGGTCAGGAAGGTTACGGGATGCCTGGACGATGAACTACCCATTACTAATCGTCCGGAAACCTACGCCTATGGCAGTGGCGTGTCAGGTGCCTTTAGAGGGGGCAAGCCAAGGAATTTTGACTCTTCTACTACCCACACCTAATATCCCGAAAAAACTCGCGCTATAATCTGCCGTCACTTATCATCACTCTATGGTGACTGTTGTCTGTTTTTATTTGGTCAGTCCATCGCATCGGCGATCTGCCACGCGGCCTTATTCCATCTACCTTTCTTTGTATAACAAGGCGTTCGATGGAGTCACCTCCACGTCGAAAAATATGGTCAAAGTATTTAAAAATACGACTCAGAGATTTAAGCTTGCATTAGTCCGACGCACACGTGGACCACGCCTGATTTGTACGTAGAACGAAGTCGCGTGGCGTGGATCAAGTGTAGCTCTACAAGTCTAGTTTCCATATAAAATGTATGGAGACTGACGCGCCCAGATCGGCGTGTGTGGCACACGTGTGCGCTATATAGCGGTTTGTAACGGTTCTGGTTTTTTTATTACTACCTTACTTGGGATATCCTCGTTGTGGTTGTTCAACTAGCGAAACAATTTATTATCTCAATAAATTAAGTAGCTAATTAACAAGTGGGAAAACCAGTGGCTGGAGATAATTAATTATATGAGCTTTAGATAAGTTGATACCACTTTTTGTTCCGTTATCAGTAGATTTGATTGCCATCAACACGCTAGGCAGGAAGTCTAAATTGCGATAGATTTATCATTTGTACAGGGTGGTCGTTTATAGTGGTCTATTTTTTTTTATAGCTATACTCTGTTTGAAATAACATTAGACATTTATGAAAATCTTTTATTACTGTCCATTCAAGCGATTTTGACTTATATTGCTTTGTAAGCATAACAAATGGCGACTTCAGTAAATAGTAAAAAAAATCCTGAAAAAATATTTGTGGAAGGTTGTTCAGTTTCGTCTACTCAGCAAGCCCTTAAAGTTTGAGGAGGGTTGTCCCCTACACCTTTTTTTACAAAGTACTCTGTGGATCACACAACAGGCAAATTAGTCCTGTAATCCTGTCTTTCGATGTAGGTACGTGGTACAAACGAAGAGGCAAAACGCGTAATAAACGTTTTTTGCGTCATAAACGGCCGTATCTTTTTTTCGTTAGCTTAGATGTTTGATTTCATAGCTTCAAGGGACCGCAGATCTGAGTACTTATATGGTTTTAATTTCAATTCGATATCTCCACGCGTTCCCGGGATAAAGGACCTTGACAGATAGACAGTCAGACAGACGAATTACAAAGAGATGCTATAAAGGCTACGTATTATTCCTTTTGAGGTACGGAACCTTCAAAATATTCTCCTAATCATTTTCCATTGTAGGCTCATTTTGAAGTCAAGATTTTTTTTTACTGGAAGAAAGTTACAAGCGACGACAGTTTGCAGTGTGTTTTTTACAGAAGACAGGGTTCATTTCATAGTGATAATTATGTTAATTGAAGTTTTTATAATACATCAGAAGTTTTATGAGTTACAAGTGATATTTTTTATTATTATTACAAATACTTCTTAATTAATTAAGAAAGAAAAAAGAACATTTACGTCAAAAAAAAAAAACAACACACACACACACACAACACAACAGATTTTCTTTCGCTCAATACAACAAATTTCAAAAATACCTACTATGTTTTTTTTTTCTGTAAGTTTAATGACACTTACCAAAAATCCAATAAGAAAGTAACGTTTCAATTCCACTCAATAATACCTAATTTCTAATGATTATTATTTTATCACCAACTCTAAAACGTATAAAGCGACGACCACACTGCGCCATAAGGCTGCGTGCACACTCATAGCAATCGATCGTGTAAATCGTACTGGAATCGTGATTAGTGTAAATCATTTATATATAACATATATGATTGAGCGGAACGTATGAGTCATTTGACAGTGGTTGTCAAAGATGATGTTTTTTTTTCAATTTTAAAGGAATATTTTTTTTTTTACTTTTTTGAGTCATTTATATTATTTTCAGTTAGTTATATTAGCTATATAGAGTTAGTTATATTATTTTCATTGTTATTGAGTATTTAATAAACAGTTCCTTGGTTTTTTTTTTATATTTAAAAATTTATTTTTACAAATATTTTATTTACAATTTTTTTCCAATTGTTGTGTGTAATGTCTTTAATCTATTTATTAATTATGTGATTCAGATACAAGTTTCTTGTTATTGAATAAATGACAAAAAGAAAAACTATAAGATGTATATAATTATAAAATAAATAAAGAAAAACTAATTTTTTGAAATAATCTCTATAGGTAAATAATAAGGGTATTTTAATGAAAATAGAAAAATCTTTGTAAAACTTTTTGGGTATTTAGCGTTGTGATCGCCAGTTAGCTAGATGACATGCACGGTGACATAAAATAGTTAAATATATTTTTGACGAGCGGATGCCATGCTAAGACACAACATGTAAAAACCAATATCAAGATTGATTTTGCAATTTGGCCCTCACGACGACGGGGCATGCGGTGTGTCTTGATGGTGTCTTTAGACATCGTTAATGCCTTTAATTCCCTGCCCTGGAGTTACATTATCAGGGCACTCCGGTTTCACTGGGTGTTCGACTCCCTCTGTCTTGTGATCGAGGCCTACCGTTGGACAGGTACATCATCTACCCATGTCACCAGGGAACTGTCCCTGGAAACGGAGAGAGATGTCGTGTGGTGTTCCGCAAGGATCGGTACTAGGACCGCCTTTGTGGACGTCGTTCTGCGCGTAGACCTTCCCGAAGGGGTCAGCGTGGTCTGTTACGCAGACGACACGCTGGTCCTGGCGCAGGTAGAGTCGTACCGGACGGCGGTCAAACTAACGACACGCGGAGTTGCGACAGTCGTTGAGAAGAAGACGAAGCCGTTGGGATTCGAGATGGCGCTGCACAAGTCCAAGGCCATGTGATTGCACACCCTCTAAACGAGACGCCACGGCCTTCCCAATTAACGATAGGAGGAGTTCACATCGGCGTCGGGTCGACGACGAAGTACCTGGGAATCGTCCTCTACAACCGGTGGAATTTCGAGGAGCACTTCCGACGTCTGGCTCCCAAACTGAATCGGAATGGGCTGCCCTTAAGCGGCTCCTGCCCAACCTAGGCGTCTCCTACCGAAGGGTCTACGCAAACATAGTTCGGTCTTTTATGGGGCGCCGGATTGAACCTAACTTCAATCTTTACCTTAACAGTTGAGCATCACTTGTGTACAATAAACCCAAAAAAGATGGCGAAAAAAACAATAAGTACCTGGTAATACTGACTCTGATATTCAGCATCACTATATTTTTTTAATATTTATTTTTCGATCGTCTTTCCCAAGACAGTTTTAAGTAGGTATGAAGACCTACTTAAAAAAAAAAAACTAAAGCCCTAACAGTCATATCCCATGAACCCACCAAATCATAAAAGGACCGTTAAAATTAGTACGGTTACGCAACACAGGATATTGCCCATATCCCTTAGCTTTAGCAGCCATCTTGGATTGACCCAATGAGTGATGGCGCGAACTGTCACGTGTAACCTTGACCCTCGTCAGATTCAAGATCATCGGTGATTGCTTGATTGCCTTTGGAATGCAGGACTTGGGGTTAATGAAACTTGGCTTCCTTTTTGTCTTTTGTTAATTAGATAATGAGGATGTGATGTGATGTTTCTTTTCTTTGTGAAATTAAATGAGGAGTTGATTATATGAAGTCGAGAAATGCATTTGAAGAAGCAATCATGTTTGATTCGGTAATTGCTGCGTAGATGTCTGTAGGTATATTGCAGAATTGACGGATAGTTGGAAAACAGAAAATTGCCTAAAAAGCAATAATATGTACCATTATTTTTCTTTTTCAGTTTGTATGTTTTTGTTTGTATTTATATAGTATACCTAATTAGTTAAATATTTGAAAGGATGTAACGCCTATTAAAAAATAAAAATGTTGAAAGTGTTAGGTGTATAATATATGAAAACTACTCCACATTTTGGTCAAGCTATAAAAGATATTGGTGTCATTGACTTGATCAAGTGTGGCTTTTTTTGAGATAGGAATTAAATTCTCTCATTCTAGGATGGAGCACGAGGGCATGTCAGACTTTTGCTGAAAAAAAAAAACCACCGGTGTACTTCCGATGCCCTTGCATTCCGGGGGCAAGGTTAGGCAACTCTCTCGAAAATTCCCGGTGCCCTAGCGGAGGTCTCGCCTACTGGTATCCTACGGCAGGATAGAAGATGGGTTAATGGTAGGATTGGGAAAATCGGTGAGGATCAATGACTATACAACCACGAGGATATACCAGATTCGTGTCTCTCAACGAAAGATACTTATCTCATAGGTATATGCGAAATACAAATTATAAAAAAAATCAATTTAAAATGTTCCATAAACTTTGACAATCCGAGTCCAAAAATTAATTTGAAAAGCACGTGTTCATCCGATCACCTTCGAACAGATTTACTACAAAAACTCATGTCTTAAATCACTCGAATACTTGAGGACCCGTCATTATAGTAATAAAATTATCTTTTATACAAAGATAATAAGATTTACGACCTTCGCTCTTAAAAGATTTCGAACCTTGTGCTTTAGAACTGAAAGTTTAATTCCCAATGTACAGTTTTGAGTCAATAATTCATATCTTAAAAGTAATGGCGATTAGAATTATGAATTAAAATTGAAGTATAATGTTCTTGTAATTTCATTTTAAATTGCGGTTTAGTGATGTCTGTGTAACGGTTTTTTTTATGAAGTAATGTCTAGGTAGCAACAGCCGGTAGAGCGCTGGAAGGTGAAACCTAGTTTGATTTTGATCTAGAATTCTAGATCGTTGGAGCAGATATCTGCTAGTAAAAGTAAGTAACTGACCGGACCGAGCCAAAGACGACGACAGCACGTATTGTGCCACACGCCTCAAGGAGTTATCAGCATACCGTAGGGGCCCAGCAGGGTCGAAGTCGAAGCCTACTGGGGCCAAGGGTCTGCTTCTGAAAGGAAGCTTCTGCCACGGTGCGAAATACAAATAAGGGACAGGAGTGGGTTTTCAGTCAGTAAAAGTCTGACACTATCCACCTAAGGGCGTGGAGATTTCATTGGATGATTTTCCCATCTACAAAACAAATATAGCTTCTAGTTACTCTTTCTTATAGTATTGTCAGGCATCCGGATAAAGCTGGATATGGTCTGGCTTTTTAATTGCGTGCCCGGCTAAATTAGGTGGAGTCAAGCCTGTCCGAGTTTTTGAATTTTACTTTGGTTTTTAGATTTGTCAGCCAGACATGGTCAGGCTTTTTAGTTGCATGTGAGGCCAAATTACGCGGAGTCCAGCCTGTCCGAATTATGTTAGGCTTTGGGAAATCAATGAGATTTTTAAATTTGATATTTTTTTTTTTTTTTTTTATGCGTTCTGCCTTATCTCGTATAGCTAGTGCAAGCGGAGCGGACTAGCAATTATATCAATCAATTATGTTGTTGTTCCATTATTATGATTTTAAATAATATTATCATCTATATTTATAATAAATCTGTAGGGAGGTCAATTCTGTACATGAAATATATTTCCAAAATAACTATCAGGGGGTGATTAGTGATCGATACTGATGCCAAAAATGCAAACAGTAAAATTTTTGTCTGTCTGTCTGTCTGTCTGTCTGTATGTTCTTTATAGAAACAAAAACTACTCGATGGATTTTAACGAAACTTGGTACAATCATTCTTCATACTCCTGGGCAGGCTATAGTATACTTTTCATCACGCTACAATCAATAGGAGCAGAGCAGTGAAGGGAAATGTTGGGGAAACGGGAGAAATTACTCCATTTTTTAAGCTTCCGTTAATCATGTATGACGGAAATGTTCTCCTTAAAATTATATAAAAAATATCCCACGACAGCATCTTTTATGGTTGACTCACAATAACACGTGTAACTCCCGATAGCTTAACAGTTCGGAGCTTTCTGTTTATTTTTGTCTACTCTTACGTTTATAACACTCTCACTCATCCCTAATTTAAAAAAGTTAACATTATTATCTATTCAATAAAAAAAGAATCATAGAAATCGGTATAGAAACACCAAAGTTATACATGAAATACGCTAATAAGCCATCGCGCGTGAATACTGAATCATGCTATAAGGATTATTTTTGTGTAACGGTCGGTTTATTTTTAGATTTCTTTGGTTGTTATTTTATAAAATAGGTATTTTGGTAGTGTTTAAATATTTCTTAGCTTAATTATAAATTAAACTTTCTTTAAAATTATTTAGCTGTAGTTTTAAATAGGTAAGTACCTAGGTATCAAATAGGTTATTTCATTCTATTAGACGTAGTTTAGATACCTACTTATACTTATAATAAATCTGTAGAAGTGAAAATTCTGTACATTAAAAATACAAAAAAATAAACGGCAGGGGGTGTTACTAGACCGACACCGAAGCCAAAAATGTGATTAAAATTTTTTGTCTGTCTGTCTGTTTGTTCAGGCATCACGCAAAAACTACTGGTCCGATTACGATGAAACTTGGTATAATTATTTTTTAATATCCTAGTCACCACACTGGGTACTTTTTATCCCGGAAAAGTATATACAATAAAAACAAACTTAATTTTGCGGTTCGATCCCTAGACCTGATTACTGTACCAACCGCAAATAATAAGTTGGTCGTAGGTTACGTCACCCGCTGTGGAGTTCACTAAGGGGCGCTGCATATGGCTAAGATACTATAATATTTGGGTAAATAATATGTAATTTCCGTTTTCTAAACGTTTCGTAAATGGCGTTGACGTCGAGTTAGATCACGCTATGGGAACACTTTTTGGGAATAAAGAAAGGAGCGCGTTTTCCTATAACCCATTTATTAATTACATCGAACACGAAGACATTGGCACCATGTCTAAGGTGCCACACTGTCACGCGCGTAAGTGGAAGGGAGAGATCTGGAACGTCTCGAATAGTCTCGCGCATCGCGTTGTTTTCCAGTCCCCGGGCTCTTAGAATTTGACATCAGACGTTTCAGATCTTTGATTTTGACGACCCCGTTGTCGCTGGCATAAGCAAAAGGATCCGCGTACGAAGTCGCTGGCAGAAGCTAGTTTTAAAATAATATTATTATTTTAAATCTATCTCAGGACCTTTGGAGGTCTTAGACCTTTGGACGGCGTACGAAGAGCTGACACCAATTCGCAGAGGCCCTTTTGGACATTTTTATTCGAACGTGGAGGTATCAACCAGTGATTATCCCTGTACGCGCTATGCTAGTGCATTCAAGGACAACCCCCGGCCTTTCTCTATCTTAATTAAAAAGCATTTATGATTATAATGTGCTAATTGGGATTATACTAATATATCAGTAATTGTATAGATAATAAGTTATACAAATTTTGAAAAAAGAAATACCAACGTCTAACTTTTTAATTGGTAAGTAAAGAAAATAATACTCTCTGCAAAAGTGAACTGTTGCTTAAGGTAATCTTACTGAAAAGGTTCGATTCGATATGGCAGGGTATGGATTATTATGATTTGTTTGTACATCTTCGAGGAACTTCTGCTGTTAAACAAGCTTGAGCGACTGCAAAATTTATGCATTCGGTTTGTTTTTGGTCTACGAAAGTATGACCATGTCTCTCATCTTCGCAAGGAACTCAAGTGGCTCCCTATCCGTCTTCGCAGGAACACTCGGATTTTATGTCTCCTTTTCAACATCCTACACAACCCCTCTTATCCCTCCTACCTGCGCGACCGTTTTACTTACGCTCGCCCTAGCGACGCACCGTGCAGATCACACTTAAGATTCCTACTTAAATCCCCTCCTCATAAATCCAGCTATTATTCCTACTCCTTCTCTGTCCACGCAGTAAGGTTGTGGAACTCTCTTCCGCCTAGCATTCGTGATTTAAAAACTATTTCACTCTTTAAAACTAAAGTAAAAGAGCACTATCTTTCCTCTCTTGTGTGATTATCATATATATATATATTATGTATTTATTTTTAGTATTAAGTATGGATATTTAGTTATATAAGTATTTATTAGTTTGATTAGGTTTTTCACTAACTCTTCTTTCTTTTCTGCACACTACTGTCTACATGTCTTTTAATTACCAACACAATTTTAGGTTTGACAAACAACGTTAACAACTCAAAAGTAACATGATTGTATCCTTTTCACTTAAAACAAAATGAAAAGCAATGTAAGATATATTAAGTCATCCATTATAAAAACTGCAAAAAAAAAAATTAAAACACTCACCCAATAAAAAAAAAACGCAACAAAAAATCCTCACTTGTCAATTACACTTACAAAACACGAAAAAAAAAATGATTACGTAACATCACTGTCAAGAAAGCTTGGCATTGTACGAATGAGTCAGTGCGGCGACGTTTAAAAAAGGAATAAAAAAACATGGCCGACAAAAAAGAGCGCGAAAAAACTTATAACTGGCAGGTGTGAAGGAAGCGTCGAAGGACGTGAAAGTACGCGTTTAAAGTGTATTAGAGATCATAAATTATGGAGGTTTTTTAATATAATAATATTTTTTGGGTTATACACAGTACTTCCTTGTTGGGAAATATTTTTTGAGGTTACCTCGGCATAATAGACTTAATCATAGATAATAGGTGAAACGCTGTACTTAATGATACATCACGGAATACGTCAAGGTAACAAAGACGGCGATAGAGGGAATATTGCTAAAGTTTAAAATAGATTTAATATGTGCATAAAGAAATATTTACGTGTTTAATTAAATTCTTTAGCTCATGAGCTAGTTAGAAACTATATTCCAGGATCCAATGTCGCCATAATGTTAATTACAATTTTGTCAACTATTTACAATGGAAAATAAAATTGCAAATCATCATCATCTTCCTGCCCTTATCCCATTTTATTTGGGGTCGGCGCAACACGTTTTTTTCTTCCATTCTGTCCAGTCGCTCGTCATGCTATCATTAACTCCCTTTTCATTCATATCACTTCCCACACAATCCATCCATCTTTTCTTTGGCCTCCCTCTCCCTCTCCATCCATCCACATGTAAATTCATAACTCTTTTAGCAACATGCGTTTCATCTCTCCTCCTTACATGACCACACCAAGACAAATGATTCCCTTTCAACTTTTCAGTCACTGGCGCCACTTTCAAACTTTCCCTAATATACAGGCAATGAAAGAAAAAAAAATAAGAAATTGAATTTAAAATAATAGTCAATGATAAATATTGCAATAAAATTACAATTACGAATGTAGTTAAAAGAAGGTTTTAATAAACCCATGCCTGATATATTATTATTATTCCTACTATACGAGATGAGCTTTTAGCAACTTCTTATTAGGCAACACATTTTGGGTAAGAAGCTTTTAAACCTGGGCATTAGCTTAGTGGCAAACAAGCAAATATACCAAGCACCTACCATGTTATGTTTCTGCACCACCCTAAGGTCGACCGGTAGTAAATGCCTTATGCCAGACTAAGAGCTAAGCTAAGTTAGTTTAGCTTAGCTCGCATAGCTAACGCAGTTTTTCAAGCTACGCATCGGCATACACAACTACCTTAGCTTCGCATATTTTATTTAGCTCACATTGCTTAGTTCACATAGCTTGCGGTCTGCACACAAGTATGGAAAACTGCGTCGGCTTTGCGAGCTAAGCTAAACTAACTTAGCTTAGTTATCGGTCTGAAAGCCTAAAGCTTTAAGTCCGCCCTTTGCACAGTGTTTACTAGTGCATAAAGTTTAGTAGGGGCCCAGCTTGGCAGCACCCCTGCTGGGTCGAAGCCTACTGGGGCTAGGATTAGTCCGAAAGGTAGCTCGAGCCCCAGTATGAAGGCATGAAGGAACGGTGTGGGTTTTTAGTCAGTAAGAGTCTGACACTATCTCCCGATCCGTCCAAAAGCGAGGGTTGTCATTGGATGATTTTTTCCACCATAAAAAAAGAGCGTAAAGTTTAATTGTTATTCTATAGATTTTAATTTAGTGACAATTAGTATGGATTTTAAGAATCATGTTATTTTATGGAAAGAATGCAAAAACAGTGTAGGTAATATTATTGAGCGTCTGAACTAACATAGTAATAAGGGATACTAACATATAATGTGGACCAAAAGTTGTCTTTAATTAAATGAATAATAATTTTCATATCTATATCTATATCTATATCTATATCTATATCTATATCTATATCTATATCTATATTCTATATTCTATATAATTATATAAAAATCAGTGCCACTTTTCGTTGTTATTTTATAACTCAAGAACGGGCTCACCTATCCAAACCAAATTTTTAGGCTTTGTTCGGACTATTTAGTAGATGGTTTATGTGAAGTTTGGTAGGGTAGAGTAGGGTAAAGTAGTGTAGAGTAGTGTAGAGTAGTGTAGAGTAGTGTAGAGTAGTGTAGAGTAGTGTACAGTAGTGTAGAGTAGTGTAGAGTAGTGTAGAGTAGTGTAGAGTAGTGTAGAGTAGTGTAGAGTAGTGTAGAGTAGTGTAGAGTAGTGTAGAGTAGTGTAGAGTAGTGTAGAGTAGTGTAGAGTAGTGTAGAGTAGTGTAGAGTAGTGTAGAGTAGTGTAGGATAGTATAGGATAGTGTAGAGTAGTGTAGAGTAGTGTAGAGTAGTGTAGAGTAGTGTAGAGTAGTGTAGAGTAGTGTAGAGTAGTGTAGAGTAGAGTAGTGTATAGTAGGGTATAGTAGGCTAGAGTAGAGTAGAGTAGGGTAGGCTAGGGTAGAGTAGGGTAGAGTAGGGTAGAGTAGGGTAGATTAGGGTAGAGTAGGGAAGAGCGGGAGCGAAGCCGTGCGGGCAAAAGCTAGTTAAATATATAAATAACTATCTGCGGAACCACGACTAGCTATACTCTTAACGTTACTAAACAAAGCATTTCTCCACTGCGCAGTAAAGTTTTTTCTTTCAAAAAAGAGTGAAATAAAAAAGCTTCGGAGGTGTAATATGACGTAAGCTTCGCCAACTGGTTTCTCGCTGACCTTACTATGCACAAGACTTGGATGACTTTGCGTTTGTTCGTCACTTGAAAGATGGTCTTGAAAGTAATTATTATGAAAGAAAGAAACAAACAAATGAAAGAAAGAAAGAAGAAAAGAAAGAAAAGGAGAAAAGGAGAAAAGGAGAAAAGAAAGAAATAAAATATGTTTATTTGAAAAACAATTTAAATTAAACATAAAAAATAAAAACATTAACAATGTGTTTCACGGTTGTGCCAAATCGGTCCAGTTAAGCATAAATCCAGATAATTTATTAATAATGACGTAGGTGATCTAATAATTATGGTTTTAGCAATTTTACAGGAGATGCAATCAAAGGTTTGTTTTAAAAGTCATTTTAAAAAGCCTTTTAACAATCGTCATGATTTTAAAAGTAAGTTCAATATTGTTTAGTTTCTTTTAATTAAAATGACGAAGATTGTAATTGTCGTTTCAAAATTCATATTTTTATCATCATATTTCTAAAAATGTAATCACGTAATTTTGCACAAAATTAGCAATATGTTGGACTGCTGTGTGAATAGACTGGGTAATAGTCCCGACTTAAAAGTTGTAGGTCGCGGGTTCGAACCCAGCCAGGCGTTTACTTTGTGTAATTTATTACATCACCACTGCTCTCAAAACGGTGACGGAAAACATCGTGAGGAAACCGGCATGTCCTAGAACCAAAAATTCGAAGACATGTGACATTCACCAACTCGCATTGGGCCCGCTTGGTGGATTACGGCCCTTTCCCTCTCCTAGAGAGGAGGCCTGAGTCCCAGCAGTGGGAACATTAAAAAGGCTGATGATGATGATTAGTTCTCTACTACTCAAAGCACAAGCTCTGCTTAGTTTGGGACTAGATGGCGTTGTATGATAGTTGTGGAATATTACTGATATTATATTAGTACGTCTTTTAAATATATGACGCATTGCCAAGCAAACCCAGCCACGTAAGCTAGTGCATTACCTTGATCTTGACCTGTTTTATTTTTTGTCAGCAACTTGAAACTCGACAGAGAAAAAAAATAAAGCTCAAGAAAGCCAGACAAGCCTCAAGTTATTATGCAAAAACTTTCTTATAGGTTTTTTGTAGATACACCTATATACGTCATATAGATATGTATTACTTTAAGTAACCTTGATGGATAAGGTTTCAAGAATAAATATGTGGATAATTTGGTATCGATGAGACTAATTTATGAGATCATAATTTATTTTTCAATACACTTGCTCATAAAGTGACTCTTATTGCACTGCACTTAGGTATATAATGGCCCTTGTTACCAAACTGTGACATTTTGATTACCATTACGCACTAGTGCTATAATGTGGTTAAAACCTTATTGTTCAACAACTCTGCCACCATCATTTTGACATTTATCGTATCAAGATGGGCGCAGGTCGACACCCACGAGGAAAAAAAAATGGGCGCCCGTATGAAAACAGATTTTTACCGCCACAAATGTTTACTAGTTTTACAGCTATTTTATTCACAAGTGTATTGAAAAACGTCGTATGATACACGTGAGTAATTAATGATTACTGTTCTCGGCGCTCTTAAGACCATATGCATATTTTGTAGGGGTTTTTAAGTCATGAGTGAATAGCCTACCCAATATTAAAAAAAAAATGTGTAGGCTCAGTCTGTTCTTTTTACAAAAAAAAAAGAAACTGCGCAAGTGCAAGTTGGACTCGCGCACCAAGTGTTCCGTATATACTTACCTAAATTACCCATATTTTTTCTGTAACGATGAACTTTGAGTGTGATACGTAGAGTGAACCTGAAAAAACTCAATAGCTATGCTTATTTATGTCAAAAAAGTTGTAATCTTGTAACCTTGATTGTGCTCCATGGTAATTCACATACACCAAATTTGAACAAAAAGTGCTGTTGGTCTAGTGATTAGTGGCCCTGACTGCTCTGCCGGAGATCGTGGGTTCCATTGCCACCCAGGACAAAATGTTTATGTGATGAGCACAAACATTTGTTCTGTGTCTAGGTGTAATTTATCTATAATATGTATGTATTTAGAAAAATATATATATGTTTGTTTATCAGCTGTCTAGTATTCATAACACAAGCCCTGCTTAGCTTGGGACTAGACAGCGTTGTGTGATAGTTGTGGAATACTGAGGAAATTTACTTAAACTATAGACAGATCTTTTCTTTAAGCTCCCTGTCACTCCATCAACATATATACTCATAAGTACTATCTAATGCATTTATTGCCTTATCAAAATCTACATTTATTTACTATAACAGCCCCCCAAGCCAAATTACAACCGTTTCGCTTGCGTCGAACGCTTCGAGTTGACTTTGCCGCCAATTCTTTTGTTCTGACCACGTAACTGAGCGTTGAGATGACGTCATTCCCGTACATTTAAAGTAGAACACTAGTGTTAACTATTGCAAAATAGCAACTTGGCTAGGGGTATAGAACTGTAAGGAACCATCTTCGATTCCCAAAAGGAAAGCTAGGTAAGATGTAGATTAAATACTGTCGTACCTAGGAACTAGGTCAGATACTTGCAACTGAGATACTCTGCTTTGCATTTACGTCAGCGAAGGAATACGCTAAAGGATTCGTAAGAACTTCCAGAGTGCGAGCTTGTTACTTTCTTATCGGTTTTAAATTTAATTCAAGCAATGTGCGAAAGGTTCTGGAGTGGCGATCACGTACCGGAAGACGCAGCGTTGGAAGGCTTCCAAGAAGGCGGACCGACGACCTGGTCAGGGTCGCGGGAATCCGATGGATGCGTGACGCACAGGATCGGTCATTGTGGCGACGCTTGGAGGAGGCCTATGTCCAGCAGTGGACGTCTTTCGCCTGATATGATGATGATGATGATGAATGTGCTTTTTTACCAGCTTTTATTTAGTTTCACCTGTCCCAATGTTTGTCTGTAATCAAATCTTGCAAATTAAACTTGATCCAGTTCCTGGTTACCAGTTTAGCTAAAATTTTGCATACATGTGTAAAACAGAATTATTATGATATAGAGAAGATCTGATGATGCAATGGAAGGTGTCCATAGGAATTCGATAGTTAAATGATACAACCCCATCGAGTTTGAGCTCGTATGATTCGTCTTGACGAGTATTATTATAAGGTACAGACGGCACTTTAAAAGCTTGCTATGAAAAAATTATTTTAATTGAAAACTTGTTCTTTTGAAGTGGGAAATAGTCTTTTGATTTCTTCCGCTCTAGGGTGCAGTGAAAGGACGTGTCAGACTTTTGTTCCGTATCCTCCGAGCAGTACGCACAATGGTGACACCCCGGCGTTTCTTCCACCTGAATCCGGAATAGGAACCTCCCGAACTTACCATGTCCGGTGAGGACCTTTGCCATGCAGAAGATGAGGACGCCATACCTCTACAACCAGTTCTCAAATGCCGCCACGATTGTGAAGACTTGAAAGAGGGCTGAAGTTCACACACACAGTGCACAAACCCTACAACTATGGTCAATGAATCGATTACCATATCTTTATGATACGGTAACTCTAATAATTCTAAACTTATTCATCAAACAGTTAGCAGATCAACACTACATTATGTTTACTGCTATGTTTACTGTAATATAAATTATGTATCTTTCTACTTACTATCTTATCTTATCTTATTGAGGGGCCGAGAAACGACTCGGACACTTCGACCCATATGGATCTTTTGTGGTCCCCTAGATATATTACTCCTTCCCAAACTCGTTGAAAATCTCCTACATAAGCTTCACAACGGGATGCAGGGATAAGAGCCTGTAATCCTCTGGTCTTGGATATCCTACCCCTAGAAGACTCATTCGCTTATTTGCCAAAGCATCGCACGTGCACAGCAGGTGCTCCATGCGTTCTGTATGTTACTCACACAACCTGCACATGGGAGGCGCGGTTAGATACATTTTCATGAGCATGTAAAGGCACTCATCAGGTAGCGGATTTCCCCTCTGCTCATATTCCAGATACATTCCCGTGCCTTGAACGTAGAGCCCAGGAATTTACTTAATTACGTACTATACTATCAGTAGGTATTGATAAATACGAAGAGCACCGCATTTGCGGCGGTGTCCGAATAGTCTCTGCGGACCTTGAAAATTCAAGTGAGGAATGTACATAGAGATGTCGCCCCGCTTCGTACCCATATCCGCAGCAGGTCTCCAAGGTGAAGAGCCTATATAATTATGTTCTTTTCAAAATTCGCAGTCTCTAAGGCGGCCATCAGAGAGGAGTGGCGGCGTGCTGTGAAGCTTGCCACCAACACCTGAAGTGATGACCACGACCACTATTTCAAGAGTGATACCGACAGAGAAGAAGAATGCGGGTGAAAGAGATGACCTTAACCCTGAGAGAACGGACACGGGCACCCTGATGCCCCAGATGATCCTGATGCAGAAATACGCCCTGCGTCTGGAGTTGCAGGTATGACGAGTAGCTCGCCGTCCGGCTGTCCGGTAGGGATCAGGTCCAAGACGACGGCATGTAGAATTCTACGCGCGCCTCAAAAAGATGTCAGCACACCTGATAGGGCCCAGAAGGGCCGATGCCTGCTAGGGTTGCGAGAACTTTTAAAGGCATGGCCGTGGCTCTTGAATGCAAAGGGTAACTGCAGGACACAAGTTGACGTTTGTCAGTAAAAGTCCGACACGGCCTCACGCTCCGCCCTAGTACAGGAGAAGTCATTAGATGATTTCCCATCTTACAAAAAACCCAAACCTAGATATTTGTTTGCCAAATCTGGCTGAAATCTATAGATATCATTATATCATGTATGATAAATTACGTAATCGGGGTGAGCCTCAAGGTAATAGAGATAATGCTCTTTGGTTGATAAATGAATGGTCTATAATGACTTATCACGGCTTATATAATAAAATTATCTAAAGTATTGGACTGTTTTGCTACAATTTAAAGGTAATATTATCTAATTGATATAAAAACGTTATAATGAGGTACCCCAAAAACCTAAAAACCTATTCACTCTTGACTTAAATACCTCTAAGTTGTAGCTACCAGGAAACACAGACTCCGGCAGAGAATTCCACTCCTTGGCTGTGTTCTCACAAAAAACTCTCTACGTATGGGTTGGATATCTACCATGTACCGGTGGCGCAACGCCGTACGTCTTGTGGTCCGATGATGGAACGAAGTAGATTGTGCAATTCCAGTGCACACTCCCCGAAATGTAAACGATAGGAAACCGACAGACTAGCAACTCGGCGGCAATGCTCAAGGATTTGGAACTTCGACTCTACAAGAGCATCATTGTCGATTATTCCCTTGGCTCACCTCTCAATTGACTCCAGTATATCTGGCTGTATAAGCTGGTATTTGGCAGATCCATCCCAAAGAGATTCATTGAGCCGATGTTCCAAAAGTTCAGTTGGTATCTTTTGAGCCGATGTTCCAAAGGTTCTTAATCGCGGGCTCGCGGACGGCGAGCCTTGGGTAGCTCGTTGTCTGACCGTCCGGTAACTGTCCGGACCGAGCGCAAGACGTCGACGGCGCGTACTGTTGCCGCGCGCCTCATAGAGTTGTCAGCAACAGGAAGGGCCCAGCTGGGTCGAAACCTTCTGGGGCCAGGATTATCCGAAAGGAAACTCGAGCCCCGGTATGAAGAGGTTAGAAGGAACGGGGTGGGTTTTTAGTCAGTAAGAGTCTGACACTATCTCCCGCTCCACCCAAGAGCGGGGGTTGTCATAAGATGATTTTTGCCCACCGTAAAAAAAAATCCAAATGATATATGAATCACATATCACTGTTCCGGAACATTTCAGTGGTCCAGATACAAAAGTTCCAATCGCAAAGATGACTCACACCTATTTTATAAGTATAGATATCCCCTCAGCAACTCCTACATTTCCTATAACGATCTATCTAACCGTGTCATCTCCAACCACTTAGCGTGACCCCCGCTATTCATACACGTGGCCCATCACATCCTATTATAGACCAATTGATAAAACACGAGTGATGTATTAATGAATGACAATTATAAGACACGTAATACTGGTCGAATCGGGGAACCACGCGTGTATCGGGTCGTCACATTTATTTAGCCGACTTATACATCTCTTATTTTTAATTAGTACAAATACTTACAAGACTTATTAGAAAAGGTCTTGTTATTATTTAAGCAAAGTCTCAATAATTAATATTCATAAACAGAAAAGTTATTAGCGTTTGTGTTTGTCCCAAAAGGTACTCATTTTATGGACATATTGTACGGGCTATTGATTATATGAATGAATAAATGACGATCTAAATGGAAAAATACAGTGCGTAGTATTTTCTAGTAGCAAATGTTATGAATGATTGATTTGATTATGAATTTATCAATTACTAGCTGCTCCCAGTTGCTTCGCCCGCGTGATAGCAGAAAATTATCCCAAGGAAACATACTTCCGGGATAAAAAGTATCCTATGTCCTATTCCAGGACATGGTCTATCCGTGTACCAAGTTTCATCAAAATCGGTTTTGCCATTTAGGCGTGAAGACGTAACAAACAAATAAATAAACAAACTCACTTTCGCTTTTATAATATTAGTAAGGAAGGATGACCGATTTCCGTGGACAATTTTGGGATTTCTTTTTTTTTACGATAAGTAACGGCTACGGATAGTCCCATTTTTTTTTGTAAGTATTAATTATAAAATTGGTGTGTATAGAAGACCTTTAAAAATTGTGTTGTCATGTCAGTACTAAGCATTATACACGAGACTATCATCATCATCATCATATCAGCCGAAAGACGTCCACTGGTGGACATAGGGCTCCCCCAAACGTCGCAACAACGACCGGTCCTGTGCGTCACGCATCCATCGGATTCCCGATTCACGAGACTATGTTTCTAGAGAAATTTTGTACACAGATTCATAACATAAAAGTACTGCCCCTGATAGTTAAAAAGAACGAAAACGAAAAAGGATAAAAAAATGTTTTAATGAATGAAACGGGAAATCGGGCCTTTTTTCCTTCTGCTAAAACCGCACTGGAGAAAGTTAACAAAATATAAAAAATACAGGCAGATGCGCCTGTTTTCCTGATTCCGGCAATGTATATAACTCAAATCTGGAAAAAATTTTAGATGCGTCTTTTTTACTAACGGGGACAGAATAGTAGACACGTGTTTCGGGTTTCGCTACTAAAACTAATGTAGTATACAATCGTGCTAAACTAATATATATGGGTACAATTAAATATTTAACGTAACAATAACTATTTAAAAATCATGACGAACTATTGTTCCAATAAAATAAGGAACTGTTTAAATATTAATCTTTAGTGAACGTCATAGCGCCTTAGTAACTAACGCATATATCAATATATTTATGCGTCAGGTTCTAATTGCTACACGAATAAAATATAACAATGCTGGCAATACCGCTCTTAGGCGGAACGAGAGACAGTGTCAGATTATTACTGACTAAAAACCCATCCCGTTCCTTTGTACTTTCATACCGGGGCTGAGCTACCTCTCGAAACCACGGAGTTAGTATACTAACTCCGTGCTCGAAACTAACCCTGGCCCCAGTGGGCTTCGACCCACGCAGCGGTGGGCAAAAATCATCTTATGACAACCCCCGCTCTTGGTTGGGGGATAGTGTCAGACTCTTACTGAATAAAAACCCAACCGTTCCTCGAGCTGCTTTTCAGATAACCTTGACCTCAGTAGGCTTCGACCCGGCTGGGCCCCTCCTGTTGCTGACAATTCTTTGAGGCGCGCGGGAACAGTGCGCGCCGTCGACGTCTTGGGCCTTCGACGACCTGGTACTTGGACTTCGATATTCTGGGCTTTTGGTCCTTCTTAAGTTCTTCTTCAGTTACTATCGTGTATCAGTGTGCTTCTAGCCTTAACCACTGTAGAGGATCACCTCCAGACATGGGCCTCAAAATAAAGCCGTCACAAAAAAAATGCTAGGAGTGGCCACAAAAAAAAGCTCAAGCGCGCGACAGCTTGTGGTCATACATGCAGTATAATAATGGACTTTGACGAAGAAGGATTAAATGCGTGAATGGCGTGGTATTTTAGCCGCCGCAAAAAAGCGCGAAGCGGCTTCAAGCTTTTTTTATGGTGTCACCGCCACACAAGAGCCACAAAAAAAGACCGCCTCAAAAAGAAGCTAGAAGCGGCACTTACAAGCACTTTTGAATTGCCAAGAAGTCAGACGGTCAGAAAAATGTCATTTGCAAATTGAGTAACGCACCTCAACCTTCTGTCTAGGACCTTGGTGTTCACGTTTCTCCCAGCTAACGGTAAGTAGCCAAGTGACACGAGACATGTGACATGTCGCAACTTTCAGGGCCTTTTTCATGAATAGAAAAGTTATGAATTAAAGATGTTTAGTGAAAAACCTTGGGCTTGATTTAAAGACAAATAGCAGGAGCATAATCAGCCTAACAATGATCCCACATTGGCAGGGCACATTGCTCGCAGAACAGATGGCCGTTGGGGTCGAAAGTTTCTGGAGTGGCGACCGCGTACGGGAAGACGCAGCGTTGGAAGGCCTCCAACAAGGTGGTCTGATGACCTGGTGAAGGTTGCGGGAAACCGATGGATGCGAGACGCACAGGAACGTTCGTTGTGGCGACGCTTGGGGGAGGCCCTTTGCCAACAGTGGACGTGTATCGGCTGAAATGATGACGATGATGATGAATGATCCCATAGCCGGAATTTCAATCTCCTCTTTAGGAAAGGAAATGGGCCATAAATCATAATCCACTTGGGCCCAGTGCGGGTTGGTGACGTCGAATTATTTGGTTCTAGGACATTGGTTCCTAACAATTTCCTTCACCGTTTTGAGGGCAGTGGTGAGGAAATCAATTACACAAAGTAATGCGCTTGACTCAAAAGAAAATAGTCCTGCGGTTGCCGGACGGCGAAGTACCCATTACTCGCCATCTGATGTACCCTGCCCACTGCCACTGAAGTTTGGCGATTTTTCGGGCTAGCCTACATAACCTTAGTTTTTGTATATTATGGATAGACTCGTGTTTGACCATTATATCACCTGATGGTAAGCGATGATGTGCCCGACGATGGAACACGCTTGCCTAGAAGCAACCTATTCACTCTTGACTTAAAGATTCTTAGGTTATAGTTATCAGGAAACACAGACTCCGGCAGGGAATTCCAGTCCTTAGCTGTACGCATAAAGAATGTGAGCTGCGAATTTCTTTATTTCCGATGCGATCAAGCAAAGAACCTCCTAGCATAGCTCTTTCTTATCTAAGTCAAATGCAACATACGTGACCAGTTTCGTCAGACTACATCGTCGTCACTCCACTAACGAACTAATCAACTGTGACATGTCAGAAGTCAATTGTGGCTGCATTTGAGACAGCCTGGCGACTGCAAATGTACCGAGTGGTGAGTGCAATCAATTTGTGGACTTTGTCTCCGAGGCTAGGCTCGTTGGTGTTGTGCGATTTTGCGTGCGACTTTTTTTTGTCATTTGCTAAATTTATTTACAAAAAAAATGTTTTTTAGATCATACAAATTTCGTTATTGACGATACTACCGATAGTGTGATTATATCTGTTACTGGCCAAACCCGCGGTATTAGTCTAAGCGACCGCGTACTGGAAGATGAAGCAATGGAAGGCCACAAGGTGGACAGTTGGTGGGGTCAGGGTCGCGGGAATCCGATGGATGCGTGACGCACAGGACCGGTTCCATATCTCAAAAGGAAAAAACTGAACTATAATAAGATCATTTTATTGTCCGTTCGTCCGTCCATCCGTCTGTCTGTCTGTCTGTCAAGACCTTTTATGTCGCGTGGAATTAAAACCATATACTCAGGATACTATCTATTACCGTGACTCAGGTCTACGGACTCTTGAAGGTGTATAAAAAATCAAATTTGTGAGTTAACGAGAAAAAAAGATATTTCTTACGTCTATGTGGCAAAAAACGTGCATTTCGACACTCTCCTCTTCTTGGTCGTTTCACTCTTGCCAGAGTGGTCGTGGTTATCACGAAGGTAGCTCTCCGGAAGCCGTCAGGGTACACCGCACGATTTCCCGCCACTTTTGCCTGCTGGCAGTCATCCGGGCACACTCGTTCAACGGGCCGCCAACAGCCGTTTTTATTTGGTCAGTCCAACGCATCGGCGATTTGCCACGCGGCCTTTTTCCAGTCGTTCGATGCAGTCACCTCCACGTCGACAAATATGGCCAAAGTATTTAAAAATAGACACTCTCCAGGAAATCAAAATTCATAGGGTACTTCCCGTTGACCCAGAATCCTGATATTTGGCAATAAACAAGGTCTTCTTACACAAGTATGGGAATAAATCTGAAAACTGTAAATTTGTTGTTACGTCACTTTTTTTTTGCGATTAGGAAAAATCTTCCTAGACTCCATTCCGGAATTAAACTATTCACATAGGGAAGTTTGAACGGAACCCTCAGGGCGCGAGTCCGACTCGCACTTGCCCAGTTTATTTTATTAATTAAAGGCTCGTGTTTGACCACTATCTCACCTAATGATGAGCAATGATGTGCCGACGATGGACGGCATAAAAAATCTACCCCAATCCTTACTAATATTATAAAAGCGAAAGTGAGTTTGTTTGTTTGTTACGTCTTCATGCCTAAATGGCACAACCGATTTTGATGAAACTTGGTACACGGATAGACCATGTCCTGGAATAGGACATAGGATACTTTTTATCCCGAAAGTATGTTCCCTTGGGATAATTTTCTGATATCACACGGGTGAAGCCGCTGGGAGCAGCTAGTAAAATGATAAAACTCCAATGCAGGCAAGATAGTAGCTATCTATTGTACAATTTGAAACACAACTAAATAGCTTCGTCATTATCCCTTGTACAGTGTATCTACATTCCGGTGGTAGTGATAACGGTCTTGTTATCATTCTGACTGATTATGTTAGTCAATATTTGTTAGGCCTATAATTTAAACAAGGTGATACTTAGATAAATGATTACATTTTACCTTTGTTGCAAGATCTGATTATTTGATCATGATTATCATTTTTACTAATTTCTGTTTTATGCGGAAATCAACCTATTTCTCAGGAACAATGGTGGTTGTTAGTTGTATAGGTCGCGAATTTAAGCCCAGCCAGGCGCATTACTTTGTGTAATTTATTTCATCACTACTGCTCTCAAAACGCTGAAGGAAAACATCGTGAGGAAACCGGCATGTCCTAGAATCAAATATTAGGTGATATCTACCAACTCGCACTGGGCCCACGTGGCGGATTACCGCCCATTTCCTCTCTTAGAGAGGAGTCTCATCAGTGGGAACATTAAAAGGCCAACTATGCAACCTATTTCCCTTTCTAGTGCTCGGGCGTGTCAAAATTTTACTGACTAAAACTATACATGTGTCCTTCCCTTGCCCTTTGCGTTTTAGCCCTGCGAGTTTCCTTTTTAGAAATTTGACGACCGACTCTTATTTTGTTTGATTGACGATTTTGTTGGATACCAATCCCGATTTCCGGCCATCGCAGGCGCGGGTTTGCGGACGGCGAGCAATGAGTAGCTCGCTATCCGACCGTCCCCCCACCTACCGTGTTCCCACGTTGTCGTCGTGGTGGGGCTTGCGTGTCTCAATGACCTTGAGGGCTATGCCGGTAGAGCTACTCATGCCGGAAGGCCTCAAGCGAGAGACCAGACCAAGAGGAACACACGGCGGAGTCCAGTCGGACCGCCCGGAGGGTGCGCTGTCCAGGAGCGCTGGCACCAACAGCTGTCGGCGCCTTCTCGACAGCGAGCTCGGTTCGCCTCGGGTACGTGTCTGTTTATCAGACACGACCACGATGGCGAACGTGTATTGGGGACCCCACCCCATTGCCAAAAAGGCAAAGCTGTGATTCAGCCTATCATGGACGCGCATCTTAAAAAGCAACTACCCCAGGAGGGTACCGCCTGCCCCGCAGGCGGAGAATCCCTCACCAAGCAGAGCTTGGTCTGCCCCTCGTATTCTGGGGGGGGCAAAGAGCGCGCCAGATCCGCAATGGATCTGTTTCCGTCCTTCGTGGACGCAAGGAGCCAGGGTGGCTCACGAACCGGCAGTGCGGAGTCCCTGGGACCAGTTCCCAGCACGTCCGCGATGCCGGTGGAGGGGGGCCGTAGTTTCGGCCTCAGAGAGGTGAGTGAAGATGCGGCGTCGGACTCTGATGCCGCGTCTTCACACATCTCCGATGTTATGGAGGTGGAGGCGTCTACCCCCAATAACAAGAGGAAGTTGGACTTCTTTCGCTCCGTGTCGGACGACGAGGCGGTATTTGCCCGCAAGGTCTCGACCTCGGGGCGGGGTACCGCCCGAAAGACGGGCAAAGGTAGAGGGCTCCCCGCCGAGAGCGCCAGCGAGGGACGCCAGGCCAGCCTCATGCCACCGGAAATTCCTAGCGAGCTGCCAGAAGGAATGGAGGAGGCTATGGCCAAGTTCAGGGAGGTCGTGGCAGCCGCCATCATGAGCGTGGCCAACAAAAGGGAGAGGGTGGCCAAAAAGCGCTCCATCGAGATGGCCAATGCCACGATTGGGGGGGCTCTGGGGTTCGTGTTCGAGCCCTACGAGCGGACCCTCAAGGGAAGGATTGGCCGGCTCGAGGCCCTGGCTGGTCTCCGAGGCGTTGGTGCCGAGGAGGGGCCGGAAGGGCTGGGCACACAGGAGCAGGGTCAATCCCAGCCCTTGCCCCGGACGGAGAGCGAGGTGCTGTCCCTGCTGCGGCAGGAGCTGGCTGCTTCCAGGGAGCAGCAGCTGCAGCAGCAGGAACAGTTCCAAGAACAAATCCGGCGCCAGCTTTCCGTCCTGGAGGGCATCGTCTTGCGCCCCCCTCTCGCGGCCTCCGGCCAGAAGAAGGCAGTGTCTTATGCCGCTGCCGCCGCGGCCACTGCAGCTGTGCCCAAGGCAGGCCCGTCAGGGAAAGTCGGGCGCGGGGCCGCGGCGCCGGAAGCGGCGAGGTCAGCCCCGGCGACAAGACAGCAGCAGCAGCAGCAGCGGCAGGGGAAGCCTGCCGCTCCCCCGAAGGGCAAGGTGGCGGCTGCCAACAAACCGGCGGGGCCTCCTCCTGCCGCGGCGGCAACTAGGTCGCGCCTGCCGCCTCCTCTGCCCGAAGACTCCTCGGCTGGCGCCGAGTGGACGGTCGTCGGCGCCAAAGAGAAGGCGAGCAAGGCGGCTAGGGCGGCCAAAAAGCGCAAGCGGCGACAAGAGCGCAAGAAGCGGGCCATGGCTGCCAGACTCCGCGCCCCGACTTCCGCAGCTGTAGTGATCACACTACAGCCAGCTGCGGAAAAGAGGGGCGTGGACTATGACATAGTCATGGCCAAGGCGAAGCAGGCGGTGGTGGGCCACCTCGACGAGTTCGGAGCCTCCGGGGGCTTCCGAATAAGGCGGACCGCAACCGGGGCTCGCATTTTGGAGGTCCCTGGGGCAGAGAGCGGAGAACTCGCCGACGCTCTGGCCGAGAGGATCAGGGCGTCCCTGGACGTCGAGGAGGCCCGAGTGTCCAGACCCACCAAGAGCATAGACATGCGCATCATGGGTCTGGACGACTCTGTCAGGGTGGAAGAAGTGGTGGCCGCCATCGTCAGGGCGGGAGGGTGCACGACCGATCAGGTCCGGGCGGGCACCATCCGCGCTGACAGCACGGGCATGCGAGCTGTCACAGTGAGCTGCCCCGTGTCGGTGGCCAAGGCCATCACGGCCGAGGGCCGAAGGCTGTTGGTGGGCTGGGTTTCAGCCCAAGTCAAGATGCTGGAACCCAGACCTCTGCGGTGCTACCGATGCCACGTCGGGCACCACGTGGGCGCCCATTGCGCCGCAGAGGTGGACCGCAGTGACCGCTGCCACCATTGCGGACAGCCCGGACACAAGGCCGTCGAATGCCGTGCATTGCCGCACTGCTACGCATGTGCGGCGGCCGGCAAGCCGGCTGACCACCGGGCTGGGGGTAGGTCCTGCGACCCTCCCACCAAGGCCAAGGGCAAGGTCAGGAAGGGCATCCACCCTGACGTCCTCACCGCCGCAGCCACTACCCTGGCTGCTGCCGCCATCGCCGCCGCTCCCGCCGCGGCAGGACCCTCGCAAAGGGCTCAGGAGGAGACGGTAATGGAATACCAATAACCACGCCATTACGTCTCCTCCAGGCGAACATCAACCACTGCGCCGCCGCTCAGGATCTGTTGCTCCAGAGCATGGCGCAGTGGTCGATCAATATCGCCGTCGTCGCCGAGCCGTACTTTGTCCAACCCCGTGGAGACTGGGTTCAGGACTTGGACGGCTCGGTGACGTTAATTTCGTCGGCCGCCGCACAGTGGTCCGGATTTTCAAAAAGGTGGACATAGGATCGAAAATGCATATTTAACTTAACAAAAAATTGTTTCGTGTAGGAAATTTTACGCTGATTAATACTTATTACTACAACTTTTCAAAAAAACTGCTCCTTCATGTCAAAAAAAAATATTGAAAAAAAAAATGTATGGGAGAAAATCTATTTTATTTTTTTTCTCCGTTCAGTATCAAAGTATAGCAAGCAAACCTTATATTCTGATAAGTACCTATTGTCCTTAATACGACGACATATAAATTGCTTGCGTATCCCTGCGGCCTTGGCGCCTACGATGCTTTAAAGTTTAAAATTTCAATTGGGTTTTTTTTTATTATTATCGAGTTTTTCAATTATGCTGAATTTAAAATATCATTTTTTAATTATATAAGAATTAAAACATACGCATTCAAGCATTTGGCAAGTATTTTTTTATTTTATTTTAATAAAAAAATTGTATTAAAAGTCTTCAACTACGTAATTAAAGACACGTGCTGATTCGTTGCTTATTTGTAACTGACTGAAACGACTCCTGTGTTAAAAGAATAATTTACCCCCACCACCGGAGATATCGACGACGCTGATTGGCTGTTGAAGATGTGGTACTAATTTTGTCAGTCACTACTTGCGCGAGTGTGTTTGTTATTAATATCTGTGCATGAAACAATTAAAGGCACTTGTTTCTCAACCCTTGAGGAAGCAACATATCTTATTACCCGTGCTGTGTGAAAGTTTAGTGAGTTTCGTTATGGCTGCATTTGTTACAAACTTGGACATCTTTATGTTCCTCCGTGTTGAAGGAGACATGAAGAATTGGGCACGACTCTATGAAGCTATTATTCTACATATCCCAGTTGGAACATGTTCAGAAGATTTAGAAATAATCAAGACCTTTTTGAAGAACTACATCAGTAATATCAATCGCAGATGGGCAAGTGCTTCTAGAAATCAGAAGACTTTCATGAATAGACATGCTGCGTGGTTACAATCAAATATTAGTTGGCCAAATTGCACTACTGTTAATTTATCCGAGATTTTTCAAGCCCAAGATGAAGTTATCGAAAACATATCGTCAGACAATACCTCAGTTGACATCGATACTACAGCAGCTGTGATTCCGTCGACATCTAGTTCAACAACTGTAGGCACATCTACCGAAGTTCAGATTAGGAAGCCTTTTGTTGACCTCAGCAACAAACAGAAGAAAAGACGTTCAGAGTCTCTTTTGGACTATTTGCCGGAAGAACTTACTTTTGCATTAGTCGAAAGACTTAAGACAGACAAGAAGAATGAGTTAGCTTGTGTTATTGACCATATCACGAAGAACCCTGATAGTGTTGCTATCATTCAAGACACATTGTTTAAGAAAAATAGGAAAAAAACTTTTGATGAAGATCATGTTCTTGGTCTTTATACTATCATTAAACCTGTCAAAATGGAAATACTTGTGTTTAAGGAAAGCGCTGTTAGATAGTGAAGTTCCAGTATTACCATCGTATCACAAACTCCTTGAAGCTAAAAAGAGATGCTATCCACATGATTTAGAAATTACTGAGAGAGGAGCCAGAGTGAAGCTTCAAGCCCTATTAGATCTGACAGTCCAGAAGATTCTTCAAATTACCGGTACCCAGATTGATTCGTCAACTGAAGGATTGAAGTTAATTAGTAAATGGGGTTTCGATGGAGCTTCTTCACAAAGTACCTACAAGCAAAGGAGTGAAGATGTAGACTTCAGTGATTCATCGATTTTCATGTCAAGTCTTGTCCCTCTTAAATTAGTTTCTAATAATAGCACCATATGGGAAAACCCAACACCTTCTTCAACACTTTATTGCAGGCCCATTAAGTTCGAGTTTTGTAAAGAGACAGCAGAATATATCAAGCAAGAAGAAGCTGCATTGAAGGAAGAAATAAAAAACATCAATTCTACAAAATGGGCAGGGCTAGAGATTAGTCACAAGCTTCATATGACAATGATCGACGGAAAAGTGGCCACTATTATAACGGATACTTCATCTGCATCTGCCTGCAATATTTGCCTTGCTAAGCCGACTGAGATGAACAAGCTGTCAGAAGTATTTTCAAGACCTGTTCGAGAAGATGTTTATAAATATGGACTTTCTACTCTTCATATGTGGATTCGTTGTATGGAGTGTATTCTACACATATCTTACAACATGGACTTTGAGATGTGGACTGCACGAGGCGCTAACAAGCAACTAAAAGCTGCGAAGAAACATTTTACGCAAGAAGAATTCAAACAGCAAATGGGAATACTTGTGGATTTTGTGAAGCAAGGCTTTGGAACCACAAACGACGGAAACACAGCCAGAAGGTTTTTTAGAGATTATGAGAAATCTGCCGAAATAACCAAAGTTGACAAAGACCTGCTGAAGCATTTTGCGGTTATTCTTCAAACGATTTCATCAGGATGTGCCATAGATATTGAAAAATTCAGGATTTATTGCAGAGAAACAGCTGAGATCTTTGTTCATCTATACCCATGGTTTTATATGCCCGCAAGTGTGCACAAGCTACTCATACACGGAGCAGACATTTGTCATCATTTTGGCCTCCTACCAATTGGCATTCTTTCCGAAGAAGCGGGAGAAGCAAGAAATAAAGAATTTCGAAGAGTTCGTGAATATCACACAAGAAAATTTAACAGGATAAAGACCAACGAGGACTTGCTCCATAATTTTTTAATTAGTTCAGACCCATATTTATCCCATATACGACCAAAATACAGCAACTCAAAGCAATTCGATTTTTTTTCAGATGTTAAAGAGCTTTTGTTGTTGCCTGAGGTAGTAACAGAAGAAACCGAAAATATGGATCTACAGGAGTTGCAGCCTGAACATGATCCATTAATGTAAACGTGACAGATTTAGTGATGTTGTTATTGTTAGAATTGAGTTTGTTAGTAGTAGTAGATAAGTTGTGGTACTTTTCAGGACTACTTAAAATAGTCATTTTCAGGACTTCAGAAAAAGCACTTTTCAGGGCTAAATCTATTTCTAATTGTTTCTTTTAAGATGCGTCACGCTAGTAGTATAACCAACAATATCAACCATGATTTAGCAATAGGAAATATCAACAAACTGAACCCTTAGGGGAATATAAAACGTGATGATATGATAAAATAAGCATTTTTGCTTAATTTTTTTTATTTAATCTTCTGTTGATTATTCTTTTCGGTTCGGGTTCGGCAAGGGTTTATACCACCTTTGCCGAACCCAGTGTAACAGTGTACTATAATAGTACACTGTCATTTCGTCAGTTATATTTAAGTCCCAAGTAATAGGGGGCGAGCCTAATACACGGATGGGGCGCGCGCGTGGCTTGTTTTATTAAAAATTATATTTTGGATTAATTTCAATAGAAAAACTCGTTAATAATATTAAGAAAATTCAACATTAAAATTTCAAACTTTAAAGCATCGTAGGCGCCAAGGCCGCAGGGATACGCAAGCAATTTATATGTCGTCGTATTAAGGACAATAGGTACTTATCAGAATATAAGGTTTGCTTGCTATACTTTGATACTGAACGGAGAAAAAAAATAAAATAGATTTTCTCCCATACATTTTTTTTTTCAATATTTTTTTTTGACATGAAGGAGCAGTTTTTTTGAAAAGTTGTAGTAATAAGTATTAATCAGCGTAAAATTTCCTATACGAAACAATTTTTTGTTAAGTTAAATATGCATTTTCGATCCTATGTCCACCTTTTTGAAAATCCGGACCACTGTGCGCCGCCGGTACCCCATCCCCCGAGTCCGTCACGAGGGGGCGGGGTTGCGTGGCAGCACGGTTCGGGGACATCGCCGTGGTAGGCGTCTACCTGCCCCCGAACAGATCTCTCGACGTGTTCCAACTCTCCCTGATGGAGCTAAATTCCGTCGTCGCTGGGTTCGGTTCCCTCCCCGTGGTCGTTTGCGGGGACTTCAATGCCTGGAATACGGCTTGGGGTTCTCGGCACACGAACCGACGGGGTAGGATGGTGGAGGACTGGGCCTTGGAGCTGGGCCTGGTCGTCCTGAACCGGGGCTCTGTCCCCACGCTGGTGCGGATGCGGGGTACATCAGTGGTGGACATCTCGTTCGCCAGCCCCGCTCTGTCGCCGCGTGTCGTCGACTGGCGCGTTATGGAGGAGGTGGAGACGTACTCCGACCACCGGTACATTCGGTTGGACGTCTCCGCCGAAACCTCGGCCGCGCCAGTCCGACAGAGCCCTTGTGGTCCGCGGTGGGCGCTTAAGCAGATGGACCGGGAGCTCCTCCTGGAAGCCGCGACGGTACAGGCCTGGGTGCAAGCACCGGACAGGCCTGTCGACATCGACGTCGAGGCGGAGTGGTTCCAGGAGGCCATGTCGCAAATCTGCGACGCGGCAATGCCCCGAGTCCCTCCAGGTCGTGCTAAGCGCCGCGTGTACTGGTGGTCGCCGGAGATCGGCGCACTGCGCAACGCGTGCAACCACGCGCGCCGCCGGTACGACAGACACTGCAGGCGCCGCAACCGCCAGCCGGATGCGGAGGTCAGAGAGGCGGAGCTGTATGAGGGGTACAGAGAGGCAAAGCGCACCCTCCGAACGGAGATAAGGCGGGCCAAACTCGAGGCCCGCAACGTGTGGCTGGGGTCTCTGAACGCGGATCCGTGGGGGCGCCCGTACAAATTGGTACGGGACAAGCTACGCCCCTGGGCTCCGCCGCTGACTCAGAGTCTCCGGCCCCAAATCGTGGAGGGTGTGGTAACCACTCTGTTCCCTGCGCGAGGGGAACACTCCCCCCCGCCCATGGCTCCGCCCCCGCCAGCAGTGTCTGACGCGGACCACAACAGCGACGACGACGACAACGCTCCAGAGGTGACCGAGGTAGAGGTGAGAGTGGCGGTGCGAAGGCTGAGTGCCAAGAACACCGCCCCAGGACCCGACGGCTTGCCAGGGAAAGCCTGGGTCCTGGCCATGGAGGCTCTCGGGCCTCGACTAAGAGGGCTCTTCAGCGCATGTATGGAGAGGGGCCAGTTTCCACTTCGCTGGAAGACGGGGAAACTGGTCCTCATCGCGAAGCCAGGGCGCCCTGCGGACTCTCCGTCCGCGTACCGGCCCATTGTGCTGCTCGACGAGGTGGGCAAGCTCTTTGAAAGAGTCATTGCAAACCGCCTCGTCGCGCGGCTAACACGGGTGGGGCCGGACTTGTCGGACGGACAGTTCGGCTTTCGCAGGGCGCGCTCTACGGTGGACGCCATCATGCGCGTGCGAGCCCTCACGACAGGGGTTGCGGTGTCCCGGGGCAGGAGTGTCGTGGCAGTGTCCTTGGACATTGCCAACGCGTTTAACTCCCTGCCCTGGAGTACGATCCGGAGGGCACTCCGGTACCACCGGGTGCCCGAATACCTCTGTCGAGTGGTCGAGGCTTACCTGTCGGACAGGTCAATTATCTACCCCGGTCACCAAGGAGACTGGAAACGTCGAGAGATGTCGTGCGGTGTTCCGCAGGGGTCGGTTCTAGGCCCACCCTTGTGGAACATCGGCTACGACTACGTGCTGCGCGGCGACCTCCCTGACGGGGTCAGCGTGGTCTGCTACGCAGACGACACGCTGGTTCTAGCGCAGGGAGAGTCGCACCAGGCGGCGGTCGCTCTAGCGACACGCGGGGTTGCGATAGTCGTTGATAGGATCCAGGAGTTGGGACTCGAGGTGGCGCTGCACAAATCCGAGGCCATGTTTTTCCACGGCCCTCGGAATGCGCCACCATCAGACTCCCAACTTACGGTAGGAGGAGTTCGCATCGGCGTCGGGTCGACGATGAAGTACCTGGGACTCGTTCTCGACAGCCGATGGAATTTCGGAGAACACTTCCGACGTTTGGCTCCCAAACTCAACCGGGCCGGGGCTGCTCTCAAGCGGCTCCTGCCCAACCTTGGGGGTCCAGACGCCTCCTGCCGGAGGCTCTACGCGGGGATCGTTCGGTCCATGGCCCTCTACGGGGCGCCGGTGTGGGCGCCGTCGCTGGCAAAGCGACCGGCGTCCATACTGAACGCCTGCCAGAGGGTCATGGCAATACGGATGGTGCGGGGTTACCGCACGATCTCCCGCGAAGCGGCGAGCCTTCTGGCTGGCCTACCACCGTGGGATCTGGAGGCAACAGTCCTTGCACACATGCACGATAAGCGCGTGGAGATGCAACGCCGGGGTGAAAGTCCACTACCGCGACAGGTCGAGGTATGGCGGACAGAGCTCCGGCGGGATCTCACGGTGAAATGGCGTCAGCGACTATCGCAACCCAGTGCTGGGCACGCCACAATTATGGCGGTAAGTCCCCTCTTTGAGGCGTGGCTGGAAAGACCTCACGGCGTCCTTACCTTCCGCATGACGCAGGTCCTCACCGGACATGGCAAGTTCGGGAGGTTCCTGCATCGGATTCGAGCGGAAGAGACGCCCGGGTGCCGCCACTGTGCGGAACGCCCGGAGGACACGGTGGAGCACACAGTTGAAGTGTGCCCTGCTTGGGCGGAGCAACGCCGTGCCCTCGTGGGGGCGATCGGCGGCGGAGACCTCTCGCGCCGGGCCTTGGTTCAGGCCATGGTCCGGAGCGAGGAGGAGTGGCAGGCGGTCGCCTCCTTCTGCGAAGCAGTAATGCTAGCAAAGGAGGAGGCAGACCGCATCAGGCAACGGCGCCCCCGCCGCCGCCGCCGGGATTCCGATCCCGATTTCCGGCCACCGTAGACGCGGGCTCGTGGACGGCGAGCCATGGGTAGCTCGCTGTCCGATCGTCCGGTAACTGTCCGGACCGAGCCAAGGCGTCGACGGCGCGCACTGTTCCCGCGCGCCTCAAGGAGTTGTCAGCAACAGGAGGGGCCCATCTGGGTCGAAGCCTACCGGGGTCGGGGTTATCCGAAAGGAAACTAGAGCCCTGGTATGAAGGCTAGAAGGAACGGCGCGGGGTTTTTAGTCAGTAAGACTCTGACACTGTCTCCCGCTCCACCCAAGAGCGGGTTTCGTCAATGATGATTTTCCCCGTCGACAGAAAAAAAAAAAAAAAAATCCGACCGTCCGATAACTGTCCGGATCGAGCCCAAGTCGTCGACGGCACACTGTTCCCGGCCTCAAGGAATTGTCAGCAACAGCAGGATCCCAGCTGGGTCGAAGCCTCCCCCGGTACGAAGCCTTAAAGGAACAGGGTAGGTTTTTAGTCAGTAAGAGTCTGACACTATCTCCCGCTCCGCCCAAGAGCGGGGGTTGTCATTAGATGATTTTCCCACCATAAAAAAACCATTGCTGCTTCGTTAAATTCACTAAACGCAATTTTAATAAAATAGACATATTTTTTTTAGAATAGCAAGTGTGTAGCCAGCCTAACCAGCCTGCCTAGCAACAGATCGGACGCCAGGCAATATTCTCAAGATAAATGAGAGGACACGGCTTATATAACTCGTTTGTTTTATGTACTACACTATATGTGATGCGTTTGATTTGATATGTGTAGTTACGCAGCGTTGGAAGGCCTCCCACAAGGAGGACCGATGACCTGGTGAGAGTCCGGAATGCAGTAGATGCGAGACGCATAGGATTGGTCGTTGTGGCGACACTTGGGAGACGCCTAAGTCCAGTAGTGGACGTCTTTCGGCTGAAATGGTGATGCTGATGATGAAGTTATGTTGCAAGAAGATCGATGTGCTTTGTCTAATGCAGTTTCTCTCGCATCGGATCGAACTAAAATTAATTCATATGCCAGTTGATTCGTTGATATCGATGCTTGAAAGGCAAAAATTACCGAGCGACATTGAGTAAAATTTACAGGAGAGCGCTTTAAAATTATGTTGTACCCTGCCACTTGAGTTTGCAGATTCTTCGAGTTCCTCCTCCATGCGTCGTTTATCCTCAACGCTGAGGGTCGCGACCTCAACGAATAACGTTCTTGTGGACTATATTCCGCCATGTTATCCTATCTTCGGTGATGTGGATAGCGTTGCAGACTGTGGTCTCGAGTGAAACAAGGATTTGGTCTGACCTATGTATCGGACTCCTGTCCTACTCCTGCTGCCCTCCTGTCTCTACGAATTACGGCAACCTTGGTTCTCCTGGGGATATCTTCATTCCTGTTTCGATCACGCTAGGAAACTCCGAGCATAGCCCTTTCCATTGCCCTTTGAATGATGATTTTCTTACCATTTTAATTATTTTATTTATTTAATATGGTTTAACCTCACATCGGAACACCTTGCAACAATTACACTAGTGAAGGATAATAAATTCAGAATCGGCTACTTTTTTAACATATTGTGCGCAGTGAAGTAGTACGAGTAGTCATCACAGGAGCGACGCGGCGGTGGGTCACGTACGCCCGCTTCCGCAGCATCAGGCCAACGCACTTCAGGATTCCACATGTACCAAATCCCATATCATCATCATCATCTTCCTGCCCTTGTCCCGTTTTATTTGGGGTCGGCGCAACACGTTCTTTTCTTCCATTCTCTCCTCTCACTCGTCACGCCATCACTAACTCCCTTTTCCCTCATATCCCTTCTCACACAATCCATCCATCTTTTTTGACCTTCCTCTCCCTCTCCATCTATTCACATGTAAACTCATAACTATTTTAGCAACATGCGTTTCATCCCTCCTCTTTACATGACCATATCAAGACAAACGGTTTCCTTTCAACTTTCCAGTCACTGGTTTTTTTTTTGTTTACGGTGGACAAATATCATCTTATGACAACCCCCGCTCTTGGGTGGAGCGAGAGATAGCGCGAGAGATAGTGACTCTTACTGAAACCCACCCTGTTCCTTCTAGCCGTCAAACCAAGGCACGAGTTTCCTTTCGGATAACCCTGGCCCCGGTAGGTTTCGACCCAGCTGGGCCTCTGCTTTGCTGACAACTCCTTGAGGCGCGCGTAATATACTTATTTCCTATATCAAACACATTTTTAAAATGTTAAAGTTCTTCCGAGTGTATGTCTCTGTGTATCCCATTTCTAAGTAACAATATGTCATAAAACGTGCCTCGGAACAGGATTTGATCAGACTCACGTTTTTAATGTGTGTCGAGGACGCAACATACGTCACAGTGACGCATTCGCGAGTAATCGTAATCGAATCTATGCGAGAGTCGATCCAATCGGTGCGCCAAAGTTTATCGACTTCTGAAGGATTCATTTATATGTGTAGGTAATTGTTTTATTGTACTGTGCTTTGTGTTTTTGGTCAAAAGGTTAGTGATTTTATTTGATATCGTTTATTTATAAATTGTGAAAGAAAACCTCGTAAGGAAACCGGCGTGTTCTAGAACCAAAAATTGAAAGACATGTGACATTTACCAACTGGGCCCGCGTGGGGGATTACGGCCCATTCTCTCTACTGGAGAGGAGGCCTGAGTCTCAGCAGTGGGAACATTAAAAAAAAAAAGCTGAAGATGATGATGATTATTTATTTATAAACAATTCCCAGTCATAGTGACAGTGATGGTATTAGTTTCTCGTCCAACATACCACAGTGTCTCAAGACGAAAGTCTATAATCAGTGCGTGTTACCAGTGATGACATATGGCTGCGAAACGCTTGCAATGGGCCTCATAAGAAGTCTTAAAGTCATCCAAAGGGCAATGGAAAGGATTATTCTCGGAGTTTCCTTGCGTTATCACATCAGAAATGAAGATATCTGCAGGAGAACCAAGGTCGCCGACATAGTCCAAGCCATCACCAAACTATAGAGGCAGTGGGCAGAGCACATTGCTCGTAGAACGGATGGTCAACGGAATTGGAAAGTTCTACAGTGGTGAGGTGACCGAGCACCGGAAAACGCAGCACTGGAAGGCGTCCCACACGGTGAACCGACCATCCTGGGTGGATGAGAGACGCACAGGATCGGGTGTTGTGGCGACGCAGTCCACTGTTGGACATAAGCCTCCTTGGGGGGGACCTATGTCCAACAGTGGACGTCTTTCAACTGAACTTCCCTGCCGGAGTCTGTGCTTCCTGATAACTACAAGAGTGAATAGGTTACTTCTAGGCAAGCGTGTTCCATCGTCGACCAGGTGGTCAAACGCAAGCCTATCAATAATAATAATAAAAAAATGATGATGATGAACAGACAGTCTTTTAAAAGACGCCATGATTATCCCTATCTAAAAGATATGAAAAGATAAAGTTAAATCCAAGATATTGGTGGTATTAACACAATTGGTCAAAAGATAAGGTTCTTTGTCTGTCATTGTGGTATTTATTATAGATAAGTCGATATTGCTGTGTGATTTTCACGGTGAAGGCACGCCTTCACTGAAAAAGGTGTGTTATATGAATGAAATAGTATGGAGTATACAATGTGTAACATTAAATGCGCAAAACCTCAGACACCCCAAAATGATTTTAATTCAATTGTCATAAATAAAGTATTTGTTATTTGTTTATTGTGCAAACCACAGTGTTGTCTTTTTAACCCAAAAGTTGATGTTGGTAGAGAATGCCTTGTTGCATTAAGTCCGCCTATGTACTACTACTGTTCATGAAGTTTAAATAAATAAATAATTCTGTGAGAAAAAGAAAACATAAAAAAAAATTACAGGTTTTATGTGCAGTTTTAGTTTGTAAAAAATTTGTATCTGCATTGAAATAAGAACCTCTCTTATCCCGCGTATGAGAAATTTTGATTAGACTACAATCATTTGTGTTTGTTTACCTATTTGGGTGGGTATGCGCACGTGATGGTGTAGTGTATAAGCATATACCTATAGATCAACTAATGTAACCCATATAAGCAATGTATAATCCCCAATAAAGTTAGTATCATTTCATACGAGCTTGCGTATTGGAATGTTTTGTTTTATAATCCCGCTATAGGTAACGGCTGAAATCGATGCTCCAGTGTCAATTAACCATGTATATTGTAATCCGTTTAAGGATAGTCTAGCAACTAATGAATTATCATAGGAAAAAATGTATTTACTTTTAGTCTCGAAAAATTGTAAAACAAAAAGAATAAAGGAATTTAAAAGTGTGTCAGAAATTGAAGAAATAGATAACTGTGGAGCTAAAATTTATAATTTGTACTTAGAAATTACTAATTTATGTAAAAGTGAGCCAGTAATTTCGGCCACGATGTCTAAATTCGATTTAAAGATAGCGCTGAGCTTACTACCAGTAATGAATGATACTGAGTTAGTTACAAAACAATTGATAGATGGAATAGAATATTACGATTCAGTTTTAGAGGACACTTCAAAGAATGAGTTAATGCAGTTTGTACTAAAAAGTCGACTATCACAGTTCGCTAAATTAAGACTAGCTAAAAAATATAAGAACGTTTCCGAATTAATACACGATATGAAGATACATTTATTACCTAAAAAATCAATCATGCCAGCTGGGTCGAAGCCTACTAGGACCAGGGTTTTCAAAAAGCTCGAGCCTCGGTATGAAGGCTAGAAGGAACGGGGTGGGTTTTTAGTCAGTAAGAGTCTGACATTATCTCCCGCTCCACCCAAGAACGGGGGTTCTCATCGGATGATTTTTGCCAACCGTAAAAAAAAAATTCTTTAAGGCATTCTCTACCAGTCAACCTTTGCGTGATGCAGAGATAAAATGTGCAATATTATCATTGGGCATTCTATCCAGCTAAGAAATAAAAATCTTCTAGACGTCTCAGACTCGAGATATTTAAAAAAATATATCTGTAGACATGCGTTATCAATTTGACATAATTATCAAACCGACATACCTACTTCCATGTCCAGAATTATAAATAGGTAATCTGTTTACGAGTGCGGATGCCGGAAAGTTTTTGCGCATTATTTTGAAATTTATTATCGTTATGTAATATGCTAGCCAAAACTAAAACAATACTGCGTAGATTATGTGACTAGGGGATAAAGCAGTGTTTGAAACGAAGATTGCTGATTCTAACCCCGAACGTTAGTGAGGGATTTATATAATTAACTCCCGATATTGCGAGGGAGTTAATAAAGAAACCTGAATAAAGAGAGATATTCAAGCCACCCAAGACAAAGACAGCTTTATTCCCGTGTTGCATACTCTACTTTTTACACCATCATCTGTGAGATAATTAAAAGACAATTTGGTCGACCAAATCATATATTAGAAATTATTACGTAGGTATTTTTACAAGTTCATCAAACAACAAAATTCACTACTCCAAGATTCTATAGTTTCAATTTTCTATAACGCTCAAATCAAATCAAATCAAATCAAAATCAAAATTTTTATTTGCTAGAAATACATGGTTTAGAAGGAAAGATCTTATACCCTAAAAGTCACTGTATTCTGCCTGCAAGCAAGCGTGCAAAGTATTTATATTTATGTCATTAAATTAAATTATTAAGTATTACTTCATGCAATTAAATTATTGTCATTATATACATTTTCATAAATTCGATTAATATTTAAATTATTACAGTCAATTTATAGTCAACATTAAAGTACTAACTAATTAAGTTATACACTTTTATTTCCAAATTCCATAAATTCCCTAATACTATAGAAACAGTTTTCTTGTAGCCACTCTGTCAATTTTGTTTTAAATACATTACCCTGTAACAATTTAAATTCATTTGGGATGTTATTATAAATCAATACACACATATTATACACATTTTTCTTATACATATCTTTATGACTGGGTGGTTGATACAATAGGTTATGGAATTTAGCTCTTTTCTGCCTCGGCTGAACCTCACTACGTTGCTTAAAGTAATGCATGTGCTTCTTAGCAAAAATGCAGATATCTTTTATATATATACAGGGCAGTGGAAGAATTTTATATTTTTGGAATAATGGTTTACAACTGTCTAAAAACCACGCTTTACTTATAACTCGGATGCAACGTTTTTGAAGTTTAAAAACTCTGTCAGCGTCGGTCGAGTTGCCCCACATTATTACTCCATAGCTAAGTACAGATGACACATAGCCATGGTAAGCCGAAAGAGCAGCTTCTACTGATACATTCTGTCTTAACTTTTTTAAAGCAAACACAAACCTATCTAGTTTCTGACAAATATGTTCTACGTGACTCTTCCAGTTTAGATGATTATCTACAATAAGTCCTAAAAATTTTACGTCATTTACTTGTTGTACTTTTTCATTTTTATAAATAATGTCTAAAGCTAGTTGTTTGGAATTATAAGAGTTAAATTGAATTAATTTAGTTTTACTTATGTTAATGTTTAAATTATTATTTTCCATCCAGTTTATGATATCTGATAAGGTCCTTTCGATAACTGATTTGTAATCATTTCTATTTTCACATTTTATAATAAGTGTAGTGTCATCTGCAAAAAGGATACATTTCTGTAAAGTAGCCTCCGGAAGATCATTTACATAAAGTAAGAAGAGCAATGGGCCGAGAATGCTACCCTGAGGCACCCCACAATTAGTTGATATTGAACTAGATGTAAATTTTTCTTTGGAATACGATTTATCATTTTTCTTTATGACCTTGAAAATTTCTGTACACTGTTTTCTGTTTCTTAGATAACTTGATATCCATTCATATGCTTTACTCCTAATGCCGTAGAACTCTAATTTGTTTAAAAGCTTTGAATGGTTTACAAAATCAAAGGCTTTGCTCATATCTAAAAATAGAGACACCACTGGAGTGCCATTATTTATGCTTTCTGTCACAAGTTTAATTAAGTTAAAGATTGCAAGAGCAGTTGAACTACCTTTACGAAAACCAAATTGCTCTTTGCATAGTATGTTATATGTACTGAGAAAATGATTCAATCTCGTAAGCATTGCTTTCTCAAAAATTTTTGACATAATGGGTACTATGGTGATCGGCCGATAGTTATTAGGGTCTGACTTATTTCCCTTTTTAAATAATGGTTTCACGATAGACATTTTAAGCTGATCAGGAAACATACCTTCCACAAAAGACAAGTTTATAACATGTGCTAGTGGACGACATATCAAACTAGCACAAGCCTTCAAAACCTGTGTTGCAATACCGTCATATCCACTAGTTTTGCTATTATTTAAAGACATTATGATTTTATATACTTCTAGTGGATCTACAGGATTCAGGAAAATAGTATTTGGATTTTTATTATTTTGATTTATATTAATATTATTAGCATTAGATGTCTGATTAGATGTCAAATTAATAAAATAGTCATTAAATATATTACAAATGTCTGATGGATTATTATATGTCACATTATTTAAGTTTATTTCGTCAATATCATTTTTATACAGGTCATTATTAGTAATTGTTGAGGAGATTGCGTTCCATGTGGCTTTACATTTATTTTTATGCTTTTGTATACGTCTTGTATTTATAAGTTTCTGTGCTGTTTGTGCACATCGTTTGAACAAATGGTTATAGAGTTTGTAGTTTTTCTCATTCTGTTTTTTATTAATTTTACTATGCTTGAATTTTAGATATAGTTGTCGTTTCATTTTGCTAGATTTTTTAATGCCTTTCGTTATCCAGTTTTGTGCGATTGGTTTATTATTAATTTTAACTTTAATGGTCGGAAAGCACAGATCGTAAAACAACGTAAACGCATCATAAAATAAATTAAAGGCTTGACATTAAAGGCTCCCGTCAGTAATCAGGTTTTAATCTATTTTCTTTTTTTTTTGATAGTGGCCAGTTTGAATTTCGAGTCGACTTGTTCGGTGCTACTCTAGTAGGATATATAAAATCTTTGCATTTTAATTCACAATGTGGACGATTTTGGATGTTCCAAATTCAAATTTCATTATTCCCTAGGGATCGGCCATACTGCATTATCTCCCTAGGGAATAATGACTTGCTTTAAGTGAGGTTTGTATGACGTATAAAACGACATTATCGAGCAGGTGGTGTAAAAATGTTATTGTAATAATGACTTTTATGAAAATTATTTAGTTCACACATAATTTTGCTGATTACACGTGGGTGTGACAGTAAAACAAGCTTTTAATGAAAATAATTTTTTCATAGCAAGCTTTTATAGCTCGCCTATATAATTAATACTCGTCAAGACGAATCATACGAGCCCAAACTCGATGGGTTTGTGTCGTTTAACTACCAAGTTCCTATCTACCTTCCGGTTCCATCATCAGATCAGCTCCATGTCATAATAATTTTGCATTGTCATCTGATTTACAAATGCATGCAAAATTTAACCGTCGTAACCGGGAATTGGGTTGGGAAATTTAATTTACAAGATTTTATTGCAGACAAACATCGGGACAGGTGAAACTAAATAAAAGCTTGTAAAAACAGTCATAATCATAGACAAAGTTAACTAATTGCACGGTAAACAGTACAATCTAGTACCAGTGTGACCAGTCAATGAATGAGGGGTGTATCTGTATGTTACATTGTAAATACAAAATATTTACATGCTAATAACACTTTTAGCAAAACAGGTTTGTTACTAGTTGTACCCTTTTATCACCTTGAATATCATGTTTTTAGCAAAAAGTGTCCTTGCACACGGGCCTCGATAAAACGCCGCTTCAAGCTTCTTTTTGATGTGGCCTATTTTTGTGGCTCGTCTGCGGCAGTGCCGTCACAAAAAAACACTTGAAGTCACTTCAAGCTTCTCCGGCCACAAGCTGTCGCGCGTTTCGGCTGTTTTTTGCGGCGGTTCTAGCTTTTTTTTGTGGCCGTATCTAGCGTTTTTTTGAGGCCCGTATGCGAGGACACTAAGTATATTATTAAAGTGACAACATATCACCAGCATACGAGATAGCTACAACTTCGCGTGACTACACTAGTTTTTAAATCCAATGCTTCTTTCTTCATAGAAATTTATTTTAGACTTTATTTATCTATCTTCATTTCTGATGCGATCACGCAGGGAAACTGAGCAATCTCCCATTTATTTTTTTGTAAGTTTAAAAAAAAAAAAATTGATATACCTAAACCAGTGCTTGACTGCGATCCCACCTCATGGTAAGCAGTGATGCAATCGTTGACGGCGGGCCACGGGTAGCTCGCTGTCCGACCGTCCGGTAACTGCCCGGACCGAGCCCAAGTTATCGACGGCGCGCACTGTTCCCGCGCGCCTCAAGGAGTTGTCAGCAACAGCAAGGGCCCAGCTGGGTCGAAGCCTACTGAGGCCAGGGTTGGTTCTAAAGATAGCTCAGCCCCAGTACGAAAGGCAACGAAGGAACAGGAGTGGGTTTTTAGTCAGTAAAAGTCTGACACTATCTCCCACTCCGCCCAAGAGTGAGGAATGTTATTAGATAATTTCCCCACCGGAAAGAAAATTCGTCGGTTTTTCTGAATAGTCTTTGATTTTTTCATCATCTGATAAGACCATTCCTGTTACATTCCTACACATCTATTATATTAAAAGGTAGAATAAAGTTTGTCAAGTCAACTAATAACCAGATAGTATAATGATACTTCTTAATACAGCAGTTAAACTTACTGTTACTGTTGGTAGTAAAAGAAGAAAGAAAGAAAACCGTTTATTCGAACCTCACACATATTAAAAATATAAATTAAGAAATAGGTACAATAAACACAGAAGAATTTGTGCAAGGTCAAAATGGCACCTAACTCAGCATATGCTGCGATATCTATAAAAATAAATAACGCAGCGCTGGTATTCTGTTAGGGCCCGCGGTGATGCCACGGTCATACTTACGGCCCATTCACGACTTCGGTCTTAGCGGCGAGCGGCGCGGCAGGCGGCGCGGCGGCGGCAAGCGGTGCGTTTTACACGCCACGTACCTCAGTAGCGGCGAGCGGCAGCGGCCGAGGTGGACGTATTTAGGTAGTCGGAACGTGCTCAAAATTATGGCGTTATCAAAATTATCCCTACTGTGTACAGACAATATAATTTTGGTAGCTGTTATTATGTTATCAATTTAAATTAAACTTACCATCATATTCTGGAAAACATTGTTTTATTTCTTCCCACAACCTTTTTATAACGTTTTATATTTATGTTGGGGATGTTTTGACATCCATAAGGAGGTCGATTTAAAATTTCAGTAATAAGCGCCTCGGTATCTATTACCGCCACAAAATTGTCAAAATTTTTTTGTATACGAGTTCGCCGCCGAGTCTGTCACACCTACACCGCTATCCGCTCATTCACTTGTACTTTTGATCTCGCCGCTCCAGTTGCAGTTATTCGCTCTGACAAAACCGCGCGCATTTTCGCTATGAGCGGCGACTCGTAGCGTGCTTCAAACATTTTCATACATTTGTTCTTAACGCTCACCGCCCCGCACGCCGCTGCCGCTCGCCGCGCTAAGGTCGTGAATGGGCCGTTACGGAGACTAAATAAACTATATAGTAGGTAGTAACCGATGCGTACTGGTTATTATCATCGCGGGACAGGTCGGCGGTCACAACCAATTGTGAGAAGATTTTGGGTCCGGTTACCAGTGTGTTCAGGATTTGGGAGGCGACTGTTGATCGATGATTGGAAGTTTATCATTGATTGATTAATTTTTACAAAGAGCAATTAACATTGTATGCGAATATAAATTACTTAAAAACTAGGAACAAAACAACAATAACTCGACGGTTGAATGGCAAATTGATCTAAGCGACATTGATTATGCCTTAAAAATGTGAACTCTAAAAATGTTTACTTCAAATCACTCTTTTGTGAGTGTACTCAATGTCGCTTAGATCATTTTGCCTTTCAACCGTCGAACTAATAATTTAGTTGCGTTACCATAAAGAAGTGGGATGAAACGCATTTACTAAAAGAATTATGAGTATACATGTGGATGGGTGGACAGCTCTCCCTGTCCACCCATCCCCATCACCCATCTGGAGGACAAAGAAAAGATGGATGAATTGTGTGAAGTGATATGAAAGAAAAGGAAGTTAGTGATAGCGTGACGAGTGACAGGACAGAATGGACGAAAAAAACGTTTTGGCCGACTCCAAGAAATGCGCCTGGCTGGGTTTGAATCCGCGAACTACAACTCGTAAATCGGGGCTGTTACCACTCGGCCACCACTGTAGACGCGGGCTCGTTGACAGCGAGCCATGGGTAGCTCGCTGTCCGATTGTCCGGTAACTGTCCGGACCGAGCCAAGACGTCGACGGCGCGCACTGTTCTCGCGCGCCTGAAGGAGTTGTCAGCAACAGGAGGGGCCCGGCTGGGTCGAAGCCCACCGGGGTCGGGGTTATCTGAAAGGAAACTAGAGCCCCAGTATGAATGCTAGAAGGAACGGCGCGGGGTTTTTAGTCAGTAAGAGTCTGACACTATCTCCCGCTCCACCCAAGAGCGGGTTTGGCCATAAGATGATTTTCGCCATCGACAAAAAAAAACCACACGGCCACCACTGCTCACCACTCAGCTTGTATGCTCATCATTTAATTTAATAAGTTAAAATGGTGGAAAGTCACCACCAAGTTGCATGGTCATAATGAGGCCAGCTAATCGAAAGATCACCTTGGTCAAACCTTCACTCTGGCGACTTATTCCACTTTCTCTACACCAGCAGTACGAAGGTTACTTCCGCTGGCGTTAGTGCATTCTGGCTGTTACTATGTAAGTATGTTACAATCGAGTACCTACTAGGAAATATAGGTAACGTGGATAATGTTATGGAAAATATATATCTTAGGTTTTATAGTTATTTGTTATACAAGAGTGCAAAGTTGCTTTTTAACCGCGTGCTCAATTTTGATATCGAGCAAGCGAAGGATTCGATTCAAAAATTAGAATCGTGAGCGCTAGCGAGAGAATCAAAAGAGCACGAGGTGAAAAATCTTTGCACTCGAGTGCAACACGTAACTCTTCATCCCACCTCAGCGAGGAAATTACTAAATGCAAAAAAAAAGTACACCAAAGAGGTTCTGAGTCTGAGTGTTTAACAAATTAAAAAAAAGTTGAATGACTAATTTGGTACCTTGGAGGTAGAAGTAAGTAGGTTTAATGATGTTTTGAATTCAAAAACATAGTGCACGCGATATTCTAAATTCAATTTACTTTATCTCACTAGAGAATAAAAACGGCTTTTGCTCTCAGATATCGAAGAGCAAAAACACTCTTTCCGAGATGGTGGGATGAAATAGTACATTGTTACACTAGGGGTGAAAGTTACTTATTTCGTCCCGAGAAGGAGTTGGCGGCCGAGCGTAGCGACTTAGCGAGGTCGCTAATTCGAGGGACTAAATAAGTAACTTTAACCCCGAGGTAAGCATTGTGCTTTTCATTACGAATACAAGAAGATAAACCTATTTTTTTTTTTTTTATAATTTAACAGCTGCTAGTTGAAAGTAAAACTCCCTAGGGATGAAAAGTGAAATACTTATCAGCCCGCTCCTCAGGCAAGTTCAAACCTACTTTCAGAGTATGAGTAATGAAAAATATCTTAACTTTCATTAGGAGACAATTGTCACTTACATGAGATAATTAACAATTTCTTTTATTAAAACGGTGAAAGAAAATATCGTGAGGAAACTGGCAAGTTTTAGAACCAAAAATTCCAAGACTTGTGAAATCCACCAACCAGCACTGGGCCCGCGTGGTGAATTACGGCCCATTCCCTCTCCTAGAGATGAGGCCTGAGTCCCAGCAGTGAGAACATTAAAAAAGGCTGATTATGTTAAAAACTGTTTTATGCAGACATACGGTTTTTTTTTTTTTTTCTAGCCTTCATACCGGGGCTCTAGTTTCCTTTCGGATAACCCCGACCCCGGTAGGCTTCGACCCAGATGGGCCCCTCCTGTTGATGACAACTACTTGAGGCGCGCGGGAACAGTGCGCGCCGTCGACGCCTTGGCTCGGTCCGGACAGTTACCGGACGATCGGACAGCGAGCTACCCATGGCTCGCCGTCCGCGAGCCCGCGTCTACGGTGGCCGGAAATCGGGATCGGAATCCCGGCGGCGGCGGCGGGGGCGTCGTTGCCTGATGCGGTCTGCCTCCTCCTTTGCTAGCATTACTGCTTCGCAGAAGGAGGCGACTGCCTGCCACTCCTCCTCACTCCGGACCATGGCCTGAACTAAGGCCCGGCGCGAGAGGTCTCCGCCGCCGATCACCCCAGACATACGGTGATACCGGTACATGGCAGACATACCACCCACACGCCCAAAACGTTTTGAGAACACATTTATTATGCGTGCAGCTAAGGAGTGGAATTCCCTGACGGATTCTGTAAATGATAAATGATATTTATTTAGCAAAGAAAGACTTCAATAACTGTAGAACTACAACCAGCATAATATACATAATAGCGACAATTGTAAAGGTATGCAGACATTGAAATTTCTTCCCCATCCGGTGACTAGCCGAGGCGAGGGTGCGGCCATGAAGGCAGCGGTTGCTAATGTAACAGCATTGTAGAGGTCTTTTTAGATGAGAAATCATCTGACATCAAATGACATCACGGTGGCTGGAAATCGGGATTGGAATTTGCTAGCATTACTGCTTCGCAGGAAACCGCTAGGGAAACCACCTAAGAGATGGATGGACGATATTGTTTGACACACCGGACGGGATTGGATGTCGATTGCCCAAGACCGTCAGGAGTGGAGAAGATTGGAAGAGGCCTGCGTTCAAAATTGGATATAAAGAGGCTGCTATAAATAGATAGACTGCTTCGCAGAAGGATGCTTAGGCCTGGAGATCGCTGCCACCGCTCGCCTCTACAGGGACACAGCGGTGCTCTGCCCAGGCGGGGCACATCTCTACCGTATGGTCCACCGTGTCCTCTGGGTGGTATTGTAGAGGTGTGGTCAGAAGTAATTCCAAGATGAATAAGGGGCATCTTATCTGCCGAACCTTTGTAGAAAATTTTGGAATACTTTGGAATAATTCAAACAAGATACAAGTTTTCCTAGGTATAGATCTACTTGGTTCAAAGGTCTCTTCACTAGCCATACATTTATGTAAGAGATAAATGTATTCACCATAGAGTAAGTAAAGGTGTATAGAATAGAATAACTAAACTTTATTGTACACCAAAAAGTAACACAGCAGAAGACTGGCAGCATTGCCACGTTGAATGTCAATGCCAATTCTTTGGGTCATGCAAAGCGTCCTCTTGATTTCCATAAAAAGGAAACGCGCACTCGGATACCATGACCCAAGCGTTTCGAACTTTCGACCCAAATGGCTCAAAACTGTAATTACTAATAAGGTTACAGTGTTTGCGCCGTTTCTCCGGGTCTCAGCCGCCGAAGCTTGTATTGTATAACAATTACGACAAAAAAAAAAAATGTGACAAAAAATAAAAACGGCATAAATCATTTCACGAATTCAAGTAACGCGATAACATTTTCACGATATGTGTGTTACTTAAAGTATATTAGCCTATTTATCTCGTTACGATTGGCTGATCGACTGATAGTAACCGCCGTGAACTCGCTCGTTTGATGGCCCCACCAAATAGCAGCGACAAGACGATTTTATTGCAGACTCAATTGTTGTATAGCTACGTATATGTGTCAAGCGTTGCGATATTTTATAATATACCGTGTGCGTTTAAAATTGTTTCCATGTAGTATTGTTGGTTAGTAGTAGGTATCTTGTGACCTTAAATGGTGGAAAGTCTAGATTGAGAACTACTACGGATATATCGTCGCCCTCCCCGCTAACTGTCGTATCTCACAAACTGGCGTATCTGCACTGATATTACCAACGTGTTCATAACATTATTTCGAATAAGTTCTCTCTAATCGTCGTATCTGTGTCGTTTACCGTTTAGAAGATAATCACGTATTTTGATTTGCGTAAGTGCAAAAAAAAGGGAAAAAATATCCTTACTATTTTCGTACCTTAGGGCTTTAGGGCCACTAATAACTTAAAGAATAAGCCAAGAGCAATATTAAACACTTATTGATTGATTAATAAAGCTACAGCTAACGCAACTACAGGAACATGATTGTTGCCCTGGAAAAATATCAATTGCTAGTTACGACAGTTAGCCGAGAGGGTGACGATATCTGTATATGTTTTCTATTATTTTCTATGCAGGACGGCTATGGGTATATATGTAAGACTTCTATACGAGACGAGGAAGTGTACGCGGGGGAGGGGTAAGTACGTACCAAGGATTCTAAATCAACGTAAAAAAAAACGATTAGGAACGTACGTACAATCGCATCGTGAGGAAACTGGCATGTGAAAGAATCAAAATTTCGAAGACATGTGACATCCACCAACCCGCACAGGCCCGCGTGGTGGATTACGGCCTATTTTTTGAGAAAACTCTAGGAGACCCAGCAGAAGCCGGCAGTAGAAACATAAGAATGCTAATTATGCTTTGTTATGCTACGACGAGGCTGCTCACCAAGAGGGAGACGGTGGGAAGACTTAGATGTGTTCCTTATTAATTAGCAAGAAGTGGTTCAAAGTCGGGAAGAATGGAAGGAACAGAGGGATGCATTAGCCCAGCAGTAGGGCAGTATAGGTTAAATCATAATAAATGGCATAATAAATGGCACTTTGAGAGAACTTTTGAAAGATTGGTCTTGGCCTAAAACTCAAAGCAATTGATGAGTTTTAATCAGTAAAAGTCTAACACGACGTCTCGCTTCACCCTAGAGTTTTTTTTTTTAATTCATATAAACTACTACTTGCCTGCGCACCCACCTGATGGTAAGCAGTGATACAGTCGTTGATGGTGAGGCGCACATGCTTATTAAGAGCCTATTCACTCTAGCCTTGAAGACACCTAAATTATAATCGGATGGGAAGACTGCAGCAGGCAAATTGTTCCAGTCCTTCGACGTACTTACGCGCAGAGTGACAGACGTTCTAGGATGCAAAGGGCCTAGAGTTTCTTTTGCATTATAGGATTGGGGGTTTTCTTTTCAGGAATTTCCCGTGGCCCTAGCGGGTATGATACTTGTACAATTTTTTGACATATCAGAGCACTGTAAGTCGTCATTTCTTCATCTCATGTGTTAACCTACAACGTAAGGTAAATGCGCATCATCCCAAATACTCCTGCTGTTCCCACGGTGATTCTGACCCAAACGGTCCATTGTCCAGCTTCCGTATGACGCATCAGTGCCCAGCGGAATGCTAGCACGTAGTAGTCTGAATTAAATTATTTAACCCGTTTGGTGCTTCGAGCCGGATACGGCGCTGTAGGTGAAATACTTTTTTTCTGAGGTGGAAAATCTTCAAGACTTCCCCCGTTCTAGGGTAAAGCAAGAAAGCGTGTCAGACTTTTACTGACTAAGCGAAAACGCGTGTCAGAATTTAATGACTAGCACTAAGCTGTGTAATTCAGTTACACTTTACCTATGCACAAAAAATGCTACAGATCCCACCCTGGCTTCATCCGGCACTGGTTATATCTACTGGAAGCAGACTCCAAAGGGAAAAAGCAAGGATGTCTATGACGTGGGCAGATCTTAGAATTGATCACTTCATGTTATGGCCAACTAAAACTGGCCAGATCGTCTAAACGCCAACATTTGATGATATGCAATCCTCATTTGACCATATCTGTCGGCGACGGAGGTCCCTTGCAAGCAGCAGGGGGCAAGTAGTGGGCGATGCCTACTAACGCGCAGGTAGATTTTATGTTCTTTACGATTAGAATAGGATGTTTTTATTTGATAAGTGTTTACCTTTTAGGTTTAGGAACTTAGGTCTTGATAGAATAGTGTTCATAGACTGAGTTTACTATTGGAATAACCTGTAAATAAGATTCTAATAAGAATATGTAAGTTTTAATGAGAATACTTGGTAATTTGTTTGTTGACTATTTTTAAATAGAGTTTATTTAAATAGTCTGTTCCTAATGAAGATTCTATGTGTTCAATTAGTGTTTTTATGTGTAATATGTGATATTATTATTAGAAACGTTAGAATCGAGATAGAGTAATTTGAAAATTAATTTCAGTTACGTAATTTAAATCGTTTGTTTACCTTTTTTGTGTTAGGTCCGATACCCACCTACATTGTGTTTCTAGATAGAATCTAATTAGAAAATGATTATGTAACAGTTAGATTTCAAATTAACGAAATTTGAGAAAGATATCGAATTGTTGGTGTCTCGCAATATTGTAAACAATGTGTTTTGATAAGTTAATGTTCTAGAAACTTTTTTGTATGCAATGATATGTGCAATATTGTTATTTTATAAGATAGTACATATTATTACGAGTATTTTGATGTGCATATTGTCATGTTTTCTTAAAGAAATAAATAAATACGGCGTCAGAAAGGGCTCGGCTGAAGTGAAAGTTAAAGTAAATTTAGAGTCAAAATACGCGGTCCCCGAGAACGTACAGTTTCGCGGTATAAAAGACGGGGCGATTTTGAGTCCGATGTCAGTCGAACACGAGCCACCGAAGAGGCAACATCTCAAGGGAAATACTTCAAGCCGAACCCCGAAGACCCCACTTGTCGAAAAACGTATTCTTATTTCTACTCCTTCCCCCCCCTCAATCTGTGGTACACTCCACCGTTGCCCCTAGGCTCCAAAATCTACGCATTCAGGGGTGCGTGGTGGCGTACGTGACCAGCGCAACAAGCAACGTGCGCCAAATATCGGGTTTGAACTGTCCCGAGGGCTCGGTAGCCACAAGGGTTCCGCCCGCTACCGTCACCGCCTCTTAGCAGGGGCTAGTCCGCCACAATATCATTGATGTAAGATTTCTTATAGTCTAGTTCTGGTAATGGCTCCGACTAACGAGTTTTAGGTCGCGGGTTCAAACCCTGCCAGGCGCATTACTTTGTGTAATTTATTTCATTACCACTGCTCTCAAAACGGTGAAGGAAAACATCGTGAGGAAACCGGCATGTACTAGAACCAAAAATTCGAAGACATGTGACATTCACCAACCCGCACTAACCCGCGTGGTAAGTTACGGCCCAGTTCCTCTCCTAGAGAGGAGGCCTGAGTCCTAGCAGTGGGAACATTAAAAAGGCTGATGATGATGATGTAGAATTTCTATGATAATAAAAGGTCTAAAGAAAGTAGGCAAAACGAAGATTGAAATATCATCAAACTTTAACGTTTTAAACGATCTGGTCTTACTTGGCCATATCATGAAGTGATCAATTTCTCCTCCTCCTCGAGTCGTATTTCTCATTACTGAGGGTCGTGAAGTTCCCGCTGGATTAGCTTCTTGTTAATGGTATCTCGCCATCTGTGACGGTTCTTAGCGTCATGAAGTGCGACGTGCAATTGGGTGGCCAGTGTGGAGCGGACCTGATCTGCCCATCTTATTGGGCTGCGGCCCCTTGGTCGTTTGCCATCAACCATGCCAGTTACGATGAGCAGTTCAAGGTTGTGGCCATTTTTCCTGGCAATGTGGCCAAAGAACTCTAGTACTTTGCGCATGCAGGTAGTCGACCGTCTGATCTTGATATTCAGTTCGCGTAAGATAGAGCGATTTGTACGGAAGATCAATTTCTAACTGCTCTCAAAAAAGCTGGCTTGGTTTAAACCTTTTGCTACACTTTTATAGTGTTAAAAACTTGAACTGATGTTTCCTTCCGCGAACTGCGCAATACATATCGGTTATTTCACGACAATAACAACATGTTGTTGATCAGTATTAGGTATTATATTGGTATATATACTGTTGTGTCGCAGTTGTATATATTTTTACATATATTTTGTGTACAGAGACATTTTCAAACCAGTTTGTACCTCTGTTGTTAGTTTTTCGTCTCGTCTCAATGTTTACGGTTAAACATTAACTTGTTATTAATTAATCGAAAAATTATACTGTTGTCGAATTTATTTGTAACAAGCTTTTGCCCGCGGCTTCACCCGTGCCTATGTTACTCAGGAATAAAGCAGCTTTCTATCGGTGAAAAAACCACAAAATAGATAGGTAAGTACAGAATCTCATGTACCTATGTACTTCACTTTTTATACCTACGTCCGGTGGACGCACACTAATGAGCGTTTGAGCCGAAACTGTTCGACGAGCGGGCCGAGACGCTACCGAGTTATCGTGTCCGTGAGCGGTGTCTATGAGTGCGTTTTTTTTTTCGGTGGGCAAAAATCATCTTATGACAACCCCCGATCGGACAGCAAGCTACCCATGGCTCGCCGTCCGTGAGCCCGCGTCTGCGGTGGCCGGAAATGGGGATCGGAATCCCGGCGGCGGCGGCGAGGGCACCGTTGCCTGATGCGGTTGGCTTCCTCCTTTGCTAGCATTACTGCTTTGCAAAAGGAGGTGACCGCCTGCCATTCCTCCTCGCTCCGGACCATGGCCTCGACCAAGGTCCGGCGCGAGAGGTCTCCGCCGCCGATCGCCCCCACGAGGGCACGGCGGTGCTCCGCCCAGGCAGGGCACACCTCGACTGTGAACTCCACCGTGTCCTCCGGGGGGCTATGTGTGCGTTGTGAGAGCCCGCTTTGTATGTAGATTGACTTCAGTCTGTACCTATATATTTTGTGCCAGTCATCATTATCATTTCAGCCGATACACGTCCACTGCTGGACATAGGCCTCCCCCAAGCGTCGCCACAACGAACATTCCTGTGCGTCTCGCATCCATCGGTTGGGTCTTTTGTTTATGAGAAGAGGAGGGATGAAACGCATGTTAAGTACTAAAAGAGTTTTGAGTATACATGTAGATGGATGGAGAGGGAGGCCAAAGAAAAGATGGATGGATTGTGTGAAGAGTGATATGAAAGAAAAGGGAGTTAGTAATAGTGTGATTGAGGATTCATCATCATCATCATTTCAGCCGATACACGTCCACTGCTGGACATAGGCCTCCCCTAAGCGTCGCCACAACGAACGTTCCTGTGCGTCTCGCATCCATCGGCTTCCCGCAACCTTCACCAGGTCATCAGGCCACCTTGTTGGAGGCCTTCCAACGTTGTGTGGTGCCAGTACTTTCAGAGATTACCTCCTACTACACTAGACCAACCGGCCAGTCAGTCAGTTCCTCAAGTTACAGCCATTTTGGACACGCAAAAGGCAATTTTTAGAATAATAGCCGAAAAAATATTTACTCGCAAAACAAGTAAGTCCTGTTTTTAATCGATAAAAGTTATATAACATTAACATTAGTATATGCGAAACACGATACACGTGTCAAGTACCTTTATGTAAAGAATCAGTGTATAAAATTTGCTTGTTATGTCAGCAAAAATTCATAGTCACCGGGGCAACCAGGCGACTGGGGGGTGGTTTTGCACTTGCACCTAGCTATTTGGTGGCAACTAATGCCCGTTATGACCTGCCAACTGGTGACCTATAAATGGTGTAAAAACTATTGAGATCCATTCAGTTACTGATTCTAAACAAACTATATTCAGGTTTCGCATAAACTAAAAATAATGTTGTATATTTTAGAGGTATCTTTATATTTTTTAGGGTCCCGTACGCAAAGGGTAAAATGGAACCCTATTATTTTTATTTCGTCTGTAACCGTGATAGTTATATAGTTATATAGTTAGTAATATAGATAGTAATATAGTTCAAATTCAAAGATGATGTATTTCTATTGCCACTATATCAACAGATAGGTATTTAAAAAACAAAATAAATTTTTTGCTACGGACCGTCCGTATGAAAGCCTTCTCCAACTCTCACTTGCCACTCCTTCTTGCTATGGACCAAGGCCTGGACCAAGGCCCGGCGTGAGAGGTCTCCACCGCTGATCGCCCCCACGAGAGCACGGCGATGCTCCGCCCCACCAGGGTACACCTCGACTGTGTGCTCCACTGTGTCCTCCGGGCGTTCCGCACAGTGGCGACACCCGGGCATCACTTCCACACAAATCCGGTACAGGAACCTCCCGAACTTGCCATGTCCGGTGAGGACTGCGTCATGCGGAAAGTAAGGACGCCGTGAGGTCTTTCCAGCCACGCCTCAAAGAGGGGACTTACCGCCATAATTGTGGCGTGCCCAGACCGATGATGACCTGGTGAAGATTACGGGAAACCGATGAATGCGAGACGCACAGGATCGTTAATTTTGGTGGCAGTTGGGGGAGCCCTATGTCCAACAGTGGACGTATATCGGCTGAAATGATGATGTTGATAACAAGAAAAGGTCGGTCATTATGGCTCATTTATTTTCTATCGGGTGGCAACATAGACCAAACCAAATACGTCCACTGCCAACTTTCACGCTAAATCAACTGCCATCTGTCCGCATTCCGATTTTACATAAATCGATTTAACACCGATTACGATTCTCGGTATAACTATATAATTGCCGTTCACGATTCAAAATAATCGTTTCATCATCTTTACACAGAACTTGAAAACGGATACAGCTAGAGAAGGCATTCTCGAAGCTTTTTTTTTTATTTACAAGCTTCTGCCAGCGGCTTCCGCTGTGTAAAAGAAGGTTCCTCCATACAAAACTCACTTAATCTCTACGTTAGGGGATTTTTTTTTCTTTTTTTTTCTGTCGACGGGGAAAATCATCATTGACGAAACCCGCTCTTGGGTGGAGCGGGAAACAGTGTCAGAGTCTTACTGACTAAAAACCCCGCGCCGTTCCTTCTTGCCTTCATATAACCGGGGCTCTAGTTTCCTTTCGAATAACCCCGACCCCGGTAGGCTTCGACTCAGATGGGCCCCTCCTGCTGCTGACAACTCCTTGAGGCGCGCGGGAACAGTGCGCGCCGTCGACGCCTTGGCTCGGTCCGGACAGTTACCGGACGATCGGACAGCGAGCCACCCATAGCTCGCTGTCCACGAGCCCGCGTCTACGTTGGCTGGAAATCGGGGCTGGAACCCCGGCGGCGGCGGCGGTGAGGGCGCCTTTGCCTGATGCGGTCGGCCTCCTCCTTTGCTAGCATTACTACTTCGCAGAAGGAGGCGACCGCCTGCCACTCCTCCTCGCTCCGGACTATGGCCTGAACCAAGGCCCGGCGCGAGAGGTCTCCGCCGCCGATCGCCCCCACGAGGGCACGGCGTTGCTCCGCCCAAGCAGGGCAGACCTCAACTGTGTGCTCCACCGTGTCCTCCGGGCGTTCCGCACAGTGGCGGCACCCGGGCGTCTCTTCCACTCGAATCCGATGCAGGAACCTCCCGAACTTGCCATGTCCGGTGAGGACCTGCGTCATGCGGAAGGTAAGGACGCCGTGAGGTCTTTCCAGCCACGCCTCAAAGAGGGGACTTACCGCCATAATTGTGGCGTGCCCAGCACTGGGTTGCGATAGTCGCTGACGCCATTTCACCATGAGATCCCGCCGGAGCTCTGTCCGCCATACCTCGACCTGTCGCGGTAGTGGACTTTCAACGTTAGGGGATGAATTTTGGAAAGTCCTCTCTTTAATAAGCGCCTGAAAAGAATCATAAAACAGTGACTTAAGCGACTCGGGTGTCTAGTTTGGTAGCTTAGGTCTATATTTCACCGGGACACCTTAAAAACTCCTAAATCTTATTCATTTTTATTTATTTTTTTATTTATTCATTTATGTACACACAAACACTTAAAAAATGAAACTAACAAATACAGAAAGAAGAGTACAAAGGTACTGCTTATTTCAATGCAATCTTGTGACAATTTCGACAACGGTTATGACAGGTGGAACATTTTAATCGAAATCCGTTCAGCTGTTCGGGCGTGATGAAGCAACAAACATACAAACATAACATACATCACGTGCATAATGATGTAAAGTAGAGACAAAGACACCAATCAAATCGACCACCAACTAGACAGTCGGCAATTCCGATTCCAAGCTCTATGGCTCTAACACTAACGGTTTTAACTTTTTTCTATTTTCAAACAACGATTATAAAATTCCACAGCTTGGTTTGTGGAAAAAAACAGTGTAAAGATTTTTTTAATGTACATCCGTAAGCTTGATGATTATTTAATTATTAGGTACATTATGGCTGTTGAATGTGTTTTTAGAGTTCCGTAACTCAAAAGGAAAAAACGAAACCCTTATAGGATCATTTTCTTGTCCGTCTGTCTGTAAAGTACGTTGGGGTAAGATCGGCATTGGGGTAAGAACGTATAAATATAAATTATACCACTTATTTATCTTGATTTTTACCCGCGGCTTCGCCCGAGTTTGTTAATATACTTTACTCTTTCTCCCCCTTTTCTTGCTTTGTTTTAAACTAGCCTATGTCCATCTCCAGGGTCCCAACTATCTCTGTACCAAAATTCATCAAAATCGGTTTTGCCATTTAGGCGTGAAGGCGTAACAAATAAACAAACAAAGTCACTTTCGCTTTTATAATATTAGTAAGGATTCTAGTCATATTGCGTGCTGCGTTATTATGTTCCACCTTGCCCAGCAATGTGACTGGCCTTAAAAATAAAGCTATATAAGTGGTATAATTTATTTATACGTTCTTACCCCAATGCTGATCTTACCCCAACTCAACTTATATCCAGACCCTTTATCTCAGGAACACGTGGAGGTATCGAATTGAAATTAAAATCATACACTCAAGTCTACGACTCCTTAAAGCTGTGAAAAAATCTAATTTCTCAGTTAACGGAAGAAAAAGATACGGCCTTTTATATCGCAAAACATGTGAAAGCTTGTAATTAACAATTTAATTAGGTACCTATTATTGTCATTATGTAGTTATTAGTATGTAAGCTTTCAATAAATGTGAAAAAAAAAAATGTATTTCGACAATCTCATTGGAATCAAATTATGAATGAATCTCTGAATCAATCAGAGTACTTCTCGTTGACTTAGAATCCCTAAATTTGGCATGAAACAAGGTCTTCTAACACAAGTATTGGAAAAATTCTGAAAACTGTAAATTTGTAGTTACGTCATTATAATTCTTTGTAACTAATTTTGACTGGCCAGTTGGTATAGTGGTTAGTAATCTTGACTGCTAAGCCGGAGGTCGTGGGTTCGATTCCCACCCAGAACAAATGTTTGTGTAATAAGCATTATCATTTGTTCTGTGTCTGGGTGTAATTTATCTATATATGTATGTATTTTGAAATATTTATGTATGTTTATCAGTTGTCTAGTACTCATAACACAAGCTCTGCTTAGCTTAAGATTAAACGGCGTTGTGTAATAGTTGTGGAATATTATATTATATAATTCGGTCATTGAACTGTATAGGTAAGTTTGTGCGGAACCCTAAGTGTGCAAGTTCGACTCGCACTTACCCGTTTTTTTTTATATAAAGATTTTGGTACTTTGTGTGTATACTTTGTACCCTTTAGATGAGTTGGTTCATATAGCATTTAGTAGTAATGGTGATCATTAATTTTGTTTAAGTCCTAATTTGATTTTCTTTTGGTGATACAAACGCACTCATCGTATATCTAAAGTGTGAAATTCGCTCAAGGAGTCTGTTTCTTGATAGCTACACCTGGGGATCTTGGGTGATGCGCCACCGGTACATGGCGGATATCCCACCCATACGTAGAAAGCGTTTTGGAAACACATTCATTATGCGCACAGCAAGAGTGGAATTCGCTCTAGCAGTCTGCATTTCTTGATAGCTACAACCTAAGCATTTTTAAGTCAAGATTGAATAAGTTACTTCTAGGCAAGCGTGCTCCATCGTCGACCACATCCTCGCTTTCCATTAGATGAGAGAGTGGTCAAGCGCAGGTCTATCAACAGTACAAAAAAATACTAGGTCTAGCTTAACTAACTGTGAAAAATATAAAACAGGAAAGATGAAAGTAAAAGTAGAGTCCTTTATTTATTTATTTATTTATTTATTAAAACTTCATGCAACATAAAAGTACAAAGGCGGACTTAATGCCTTAGGCATTCTCTACCAGTCTACCTAGGGTGGTAAAGAGAAAAACGTGGTAGGTGCATAAAAAAAATAAAATTAAAATAAAAGTTGACTAAGAAAAAAAGGGACTCAAAAAACAAATACAAAATAAACATACATATATAATTTAATATAAAATATATATATATATATATATATATATATATATATATATATATATATACATATATATATATATATATATATACATATATATATATATATATAAAGTACAAGAAAGAGGTTTTGAGACGACTTCACTATCTATTTAGGAAATAATTCCGCAACATCCGCTTAAATGCGTACAGACTGGTGGCCGTCCTGATGTCAAGAGGAAGCGCATTCCACAGAAGTATAGACTGTACATGAAAGGAAGAATGAACAAAATCAGAAGTATGAGAAGACAAAGCAGTAAAAGTTCTTTTATTGCAAAAACAACAAACTGGGGCCTTAAATCCTAGAGCAGCGGTGGCCAAGTGGTAACGGCCCCGACTTACGAGTTGTAGGTCGCGGGTTCGAACCCAGCCAGGCGCATTACTTTGTGTAATTTATTTCATCACCACTGCTCTCAATACGGTGAAGGAAAACATCGTGAGGAAACCGGCATGTTCTAGAAAAAATATGTGACATCCACCCACCCGCACTCGGCCCGCTTGGTAGATTACGACCCATTCCATTTCCTAGAGAGAAAGCCTGAGTCCCTACAGTGGAAACATTATAAGGCCAACTATGCTATGCTATGCTATACTATGCTAGGCTATGCTATTCTATGCTAGGCTATGCTATACTATGCTAGGCTATGCTATACTATGCTAGGCTATGCTATATATACTATGATAGGCTATGCTATGCTAACTGGGGCCCAGCAGGTTCGAAGCCTATTGGAGCCATGGGTTATGCGAAAGAGAACCCCGAAGCTCTGGATTGATGGCAAAAAAGGAACATAGAAGTGAGTTTTAGTCAGTAAAGTTCTAACACGAAAGAGCGGACGAAGTCAATGAATGGTTTACCAACTTTCTTTTTAGATGGGAAATTATCCCATGACTTCTCCTACCCGAAGCCTACTGAGGCGACCCATTGCCCCAGTTGGCTTCGACTCTGCTGAACTAGGAGCTTCAGGGTCGAAGCTTAGCTCGGTTTTGCTGACATCTCCTAGAGGCGCGTGTGGAACACTACGCGATGTCGACAACTTAGGCTCAGTCCGGACGGTTACAATAAGTAGGTCGCCGTCCGCACATGACGTAATATACGAAAAGAAACTCCGTTCTATTAACCCAGCTTTTTCAGATGACAACCGGAATAACAGAACCAGGATTTAATTCAGAATCTTTTTTACTACATACACAGTAAAAAAAGGTGTGAAAATACAAATTAAAATATCTTCGCGCTCCACCCGAGTTCAGCCTTGAACTAATCAAATACCAAAAGGTTTCTTAGAAGACGTTTTTGTAATTAAGCAAACTAAACCATACTAATTACTCGGTTAAATGTTTAATTTTTTAACTAATCTAGCGTTTGGAGCGTTGGAAATCGACGACGATAAAAACGTGATAAAAAGTAGGGTTTGTGTGACAAGTCAATGGAAATCTATGTAATATAAGCGCTTAATAATCCAGTGTCTTTAGCTCTTGCCGGAACACTCATACCGGTCTGATCCAACTTTCGGTACCTCGAGTCGCTCATCCAAGGGGATGGTGAGGTAGACCGGGACGTAACAAATCGGTAACGCAGGATGGATCAAATGGCGACAGGTTACTGGAACCACTTATGACCCACGGATGCCCCTCAAGTTTAAGGGCAAGGCCGTGATAAGGCCTAATGTATGGATCAGAATGTTGGGCTGTGAAAAAGACGGATGAAAAAAGATTGCACGTAGCGGAGATGAGAATGTTAAGATGGATGCGTGGTGTAATGAGAATAGATAAAGTGAGAAATGAGTATATTAGGGGAAGTTTGAAAATGGCGCCAGTGACTGAAAAGTTGAAAGGGAATCGTTTGTCTTGGTATGGACATGTGAAAAGGAGAGATGAAACGCATATTGCTAAAAAAATTATGAGTTTAAATGTGGATGGATGGAGGGAGAGAGGGAGGCCAAAGGAAAATGGAGGAATTGTGTGAGAAGTGATATGAAAGAAAAGGGAATTGATGATAGCGTGACGAGTGACAGGACAGAATGGAAGTAAAAACGTGTTGCGCCGACCCCAAATAAAACGGTATAAGGGTAGGAAGAAGAAGTAGAAGACAAGCGAAATACCAATCACTGATTAATCACGAAATCTCGAAATCGAGGAACGGGTGGGTTTTTAGTCAGTAAGGGTCACCCAAGAGTGGGAGTTGTCATTGGATGATTTTTGCCCACCAGAAAAAAAATGCCAAAGGCTGTAAGTTCGCATCTGTATATTCGTGCATAAAGTATTAAATAAATAAACATCTACAAATTTAAAATTTAGCAGGTCAAATTTAGTTTGTCCTTAAACATAAAAACAAACACAAAACAACACATCCGCTAAGAATGGATTTTCCGAAATTCGCCCCCAAAAGGAATAGAAACAGGGTCCTAAGTTTGTATGGAGAAACCGACTTCGATGCGGGCGAAGCCGCTGGCTGAAGCTAGTCTATACATATAATAAAACTGTACAAGTTTTTAGTTGTACGCGCATCACGTAAAATGTACGAAGTCGACGTAGATAACTTTTTTGTTTTGTTTGTTTATGTCTATCAGTTGTCTAGTACTCATAACACAAGCTCTGCTTAGCTTGGGACTAGATGGCGTTGTGTGTTAGTTGTGGAATATTATACCGCTCAACAGTGGCAACTTGACCACATTATTTCTGAAATTTATCAAATATTCATGATACTAATAGAGTTTTCATAATGAACTGTTAATTCATCAGCAGGAGGGGCCCAGCTGGGTTGATGCCTACTGGGGACAGGGTTGTCCGAAAGGGAGCTCGTGCCCTGGTATGAAGGCTAGAAGGAACGGGGTGGGGTTTTTAGTCAGTAAGAGTCTGACACTATCTCCCGCTCCACCTAAGAGCGGGTTTTGTCATACGATGATTTTCCCCATCGCAAAAAAAAAAAAAACTGTTAATTCATAGTAAACATAGATTTCTTTAAAATACCTTGAAATTGCAACCTAATTGATGAAATAGATGTGTCAAACGTCTCTACCTAAGTCTTCAGGCAGACTGGCGTGATATTATGTAACCCAAGAGACCAAACTACATAATAGCCTTGATGTAGTTACTTATCGAGTGGTCAGTGACCCGGCCACCGACTGCAACTGACCTTGTTGTCCAATCTCAACGGAACACTTAACTGATTGCCTCGTGTGAATGGCCGAAAATGCTAACCTACATTTATTGGTAGTGCAATTTTTGATTGAGCTGTGAGAAAGTGTGAGACGAGTGAGCGATTTGAGGAGTTTAGTTATGCTGTTGCCTAGCAACTGGGTTATGGAAGGGATATATTTCTCCGGGACGCTTGCGGACGGCGAGCCATGGGTAGCTCGCTGTCCGACCATCCGGTAACGGCACTGTTCACGTGCGCTTCAAGGAGTTGTCAGCAACAGCAGAGGCCCAGCTGGGTCGAAGCCTACTGGGGCCAGGGTAATGCGAAAGGGAGCTCGAGCCCCAGTATGAAGGCTAGAAGGAACGGGGTGGGCTTTTAGTTAGTAAGAGTCTGACACTATCTCCCGCTCCGCCTAAGAGCGGGGGTTGTCATTGAATGATTTTCCCCACCATACAAAAAAAACCCTTCAGGTTCGGGTGGTGCGATACCCCAAAATACTACCCAAAATTGTAAATTATGTGATTAGGGCATAAAGCAGTGTCTTTTAGTCGCGGGTGGCATGTTGAATTCTAAACGAAACGAAGGTTGCTAATATTAATCCCGAACGCAAGTGAGGGATATATATAATTAACTCCCAATCGTGAGAGGTAATAAAGAAACCTGAGTGAAATGAGGAATTCAAGCCGCCTAAGCCAAAGACAGATTTATCCCTGAGTTGGTTAATATGGACAGAATGCTTTAAGTGATGGTTGTATGACATATAAGAGGCCATTATCCTTTTAAAAAAACCTTTTTTAAAAGGTGCAAGTTGGGGCAGCGATCCCGGTCTTAAAAGCCCCACCGACCCTCAGTTTTCCGTAACTGTATCGTTCTTAACTAACTGTAATTTGTACGAAGCCTTTCAAACATGATGTCATCGTCGACAAAATTAACTCAAAACAGAATCACTGAATACAAATGGTTAAATTAACTTAAAAATAAACTGGTTAATCTTAAAAATATTACGTAGAAACATAACCATTATCTTTGAATGTTATTACCAAGTTTCTTTAATTGGACTGAGACCGGCCGTGCGTCTTGATAACAATATTGTACATAATTTATTTATTTAAACAATTTTAAAAAGTTGAAACTTTCTTTTTCTGTGATATGGACTAAAGAGATCTATTTTAAAAGCTTTTATTTAGTTTCACCTGTCCTTTTTTTTCGGTGGGCAAAAATCGTCTTATGACAACCCCCGCTCTTGGGTGGACCGAGAGATAGTGTCAGACTCTAACTGCCTAAAAACCCACCCCGTTCCTACTACCCTTCATAACGGGGCATGAGCTCCCTTTTCGATAACCCTGGCCCCAGTAGGCTTCGACCCAGCTGGGCCCCTCCTGCTGCTGACAACTCCTTGAGGCTCGCGGGAAGTTTCACCTGTCCTGATGTTTATCTGTCATCAAATCTTGCAAATTAAATTTGCCCACTTCCCGATTACCGATTGAGCTGAAATTTTCATGCATGTGTAAATCAGGTGACAATGCAAAATTTTTATGTCATGGAGCTGATTTGATGATGGAGCTGGAAGGTGGTTATAGGAACTTAGTAGTTAAACAACACGACCCCATCGAGTTTGGGCTCGTATGATTTGTCTTGACAAGTATTAATTATATAGGTATACCGAGCTATAAAAGCTTCCTATGAAAAAAATATTTTCATTAAAAGCTTTTTTATTTTGTAGATATTTTGTTTATAATTATCTTATAACTTAATCCATTAAACCCCAAGTGGACGCCGCGCGACGTTCACTCTATCATTGTCTATCTGTTCTGTCCCTAATTACGATATTCGTAGTTCATACAGTAAACATGTTATAATCAAATCATATGAGAATCATGCTGATAAGTATCTCATATGGTCTTTTGAAGAAAGAACCAGACAGATTTGAGGTGACCTGTCCAGTCAGTGCAAGCATTATGTCAGTATTCGTATAGCTCAACTTCGACGATCGATTCAGAAAGGTTCAGGAATGGCAACCGTGTACCGGAAGACGCAGCGAATTTTACTACAATTGGTCCTAATTATCATTGAATGAATAACCTAAACTTAGTTTTTATTAAGATTACTCAATTCAAAGTATGAAGCTAAGGTCATTTGTGACGTAATAGACTGACTAGGAACTTGCAAGGAACAAAAACCTACATTGTTAGTTTTGATGAACGTAATATCAAGTCTGACTAGTGCGGTAAATATCCGGACTTACCGAATAAGTCGCTTATTTTAAATATTTTTCGAGATCAAGATGTCTAGAAGGTGCGGGCTCGCGGACGGCGAGCCATGGGTAAGCCTCGCTGTCCGATCGTCCGGTAATGGACCGAGTTCAAGACGGCGACGACGCGCACTGTTCCCGCGCGCCTCAAGGAGTTGTCAGCAGCAGGAGGGGCCCAGCTGGGTCGAAGCCTACTGGGTACAGGGTTGTCCGAAAGGGAGCTCGTGCCCCGGTATGAAGGCTAGAAGGAACAGCGCGGGGTTTTAGTCAGTAAGAGTCTGACACTATCTCCCGCTCCCCCCAAGAGCGGGTCTTGTCATAAGATGATTTTCCCCGTCGACAAAAAAAAAAAAATGTCTAGAAGGTTTTTATTCTTTATTCCTTATATGGGCTACAGAAATATGAACAAAGAATGCACGTAGCCGAGATAAAGAAGCTTAGGTCATCACCATCATCATCATCAGCCTTTTAATGTTCCCACTGCTGGGACTCAGGCCTCCTCTCTAGGAGAGGGAATGGGCCATAATCCACCACGCAGGCCCAGTGCGGGTTGGTGAATGTCACATGTCGTCGAATTTTTGGTTCTAAGACATGCCGGTTTCCTCACGATGTTTTCCTTCACCGTTTTGAGAGCAGTGGTGATGAAATAAATTACACAAAGTAATGCGCCTGGCTGGGTTCGAACCCGCGACCTACAACTCGTAAGTCGGGGCCATTACCACTCGGCCACCACTGCTCAAGCTCACTGCTCAAGCACAAGCTTAGGTGGTCAGCGGGAGTTACAAGACTCGATAAAGTGCGAAATGAGGAGCTCGTTCAAGGTAGCACCCATAACAGAATAGATGACGGAGAGTCGTATGAGGTGCTTTGGACATGTGATGAGGCGAGACAAAGATTATTGCGTTCAAAGGGCTTTAGCCATCGCTATCCCTACTAATATTATAAATGCGAAAGTAACTCTGTCTGTCTGTCTGTCTGTTACGCTTTCACGCAAAAACGGATTTAGATCAAATTTGGTAGGTAGGTAGAAGAGAAATTGGAATAACACATAGGCTACCTATAATTCCACTGCTGTGCACGGGTCTCTGCCCGCGCGATATAAACTGTAGTCCACGCGGGCGAAGCCGCGGGCGGAAAGCTAGTTCCTAATAAAAATAGAGGCAAAGGGAGACCACTTTCCACGTGGTGGACAACCGTAAATAGGGATACCAAGCGGGCACAACTGGATATACAGACAACCCGGGACCGAGCGTCCTGGCGCCGTGGTACGAGGAGAGCCGACCCCAAATAAAGGGACAAGCCTAGGCAAAAGAGAGATTCCTTAAACAGGCTAGGGTATATCTGACTGGTTTGCCTGTACAGTTTACACCTGGGTATGTTTTCATACAAGCTCACCTGACAGGTATAGCTGTGCAGGCAAACCGTTCAGGTATACCCTTGCGTGTATAGCCTTAAGCAGGATAGAATGCCTGAAAGTAATATCCTCATCATCATTTCAGCCGACAGACGTCCACTGTTGGACATAGGCTTCCCCAAGTGCCACCTGACTCCTGAAAGTAACATGACATCTTGAAGCTGTGGTGGTCCATTGGTATCTTCACTGACTTACAAGTTATAAGTCACGGGTTCAAACCCAGCTAGGTGTATTACTTTGTGCAATTTATTTCAGTACCACTGCTCTCAAAATGGTGAAGAAAAACAATGTGAGGAAACCAGCACGTCCTTGTACCGAAAATTCGAAGAAATGTGACATATACCTACCAGAATAACGACCCATTCCCTCTCCTAGACAGGAAGCTGGGAAGTAGGACCCAGCAGTGGGAAAAATTATGAGGCACTGTAGCATGATCACCATGCTACAGTGCAAAGTAAAATTATCTAGCGACACTTTATCAATATCGAATGACGATAAAAAAAAACACCATACTAAAGCTGAGGCTATAGGCTAAATATTTCAATCGAACGTTCTAAATATTACGAAGTCTATGCGAAGCAAGCGACAGTACAATATTAGCAGGGAGTGGGGATCGGGTGGCAGGGGTGCTTGATGCGCTTACGTCGCGTCATACAAAAATACAGACATGAGATGTGTGAGATAGAACAACGAAATCTTGAAGATTTTTTTTTGGTAAATTAATTATGTTTTGTAAAAAGTCATAAAACAAAAGTTGTTGTTTATGATGTTAGTAATACAGGCCTACAAGGCTGTTAGTGTACATACGACTCAAACCAACCAAAACTGGATTTATGAAGAAGTAAACATATTTATTTAAATGTTTGGTTACAAAGTTGTTGAACATAGGATTAGCAAAGTAAAAACAAATGAACAAAATCGCAAGCAAAAGCCACTTTTCGTATTTGCGTGTAAACTGAGGGACCACATTGGTATTTCGTAAAATAAAAACCGTAGGATTTAGTAGTAGACATAAAATAAGTGCCCTTGCCGGCAATATTGCCGAGAAATGTGAATATTGGTGGCAATATTGCCCGAAGTATGAATCATCATCATATAGCCGAAAGACGTCCACTGTTGGACATAAGGGGAGGCTTATGTGTCGCCACAGCGACCGGTGCTGTGCGTCACGCCTCCATCGAAGTATGAATATTGGTAATATGAAATCTGCACGATATTAAAACACACAAAGTGGAAAGCACTGATAGTGGGCAGGGCAAATTACTTTTTTTTACGGTGGGCAAAAATAATCTTAAGACAACCCCCGCTCTTGGGTGGAGCGGGAGATAGTTTCAGACTCTTACTGACTAAAAAGCCACCCCGTTCCTTCTAGCCTCTTCATATCGGGGCTCGAGTTTACTACGGCAAGACTTCCACATAAGGTTTGCCCTGTGAAAAAGATATCAGATCTCATGTAGAGCCAAGCTTCTGAATCTACACGGCATAACTCTACCGCCCCTTACTTCACAAATTCTACATATAAGTAAAAATGTATGGTTTGGCTGTACCTATTTAATTACAAATTCACAGATTAATTCTAAAATTATTGCAAGTCTATTACTAAATCCTACGGTTTTTATTTTAGGAAATACCAATGTGGTCCCTCAGTTCACACGCACATCATTTCGCAAGGTAATAAAAAAAACGGCATCGCTCAATCACGCTCATTTAAATCCTCCGTCAACAATCAGCATCAAGTAATAAAAGTTATTTAATTAAAAGTTATATTTTTGGAACAGGTAACATACACGTATTTTAGAGCCCATAACGTCTTGGCGTGCGTTTCCACTGAACCAAAGTGGAACAGAGAAGAGCAGTAAGAGTGTTTCCTTTGAAGGCTAGAATGAATAGGCCTTATAAACTAGTACAAATTCACCATCAACTATTGCATCACTGCTTACCATCAGGTGGGATGGCAGTCTATTTATAGCCTCTTCTCTTCTTACTGTCCCATTGCTGGTCAAAGGCCTCCCCCAAGTCACTCTAGATTTTCTTCTCACGCGCCGTCTCAAACCTGTCCTCGAATCTATTTTATATCATTAAAAAAACAGAGCGGGATGGAGTGGAGTTGAGCTACTCACAGCGTCAAAGTCTGTCACACCCTGCTGCTTCGCTCAAGGGCGGGAGATTTCGTACCTAAACAAAAAAGCCTGCTCGACTCCGTTCTGTCCGGCTGGGGGTATGTTTTATTCAAAAGTCCACTTAGCTCCACTCCGATCCGATCCACTTAGACGTTTCTCCTGATATGGACTGGAGATTTTCGAACACTCAACATAATCATCATCATTTCAGCCGAACGACGTTCACTGTTGTATATAGACCTCCCCTAGGGTTGCCATAATTACCAGCTCTGTGCGGCTCGCATCCATTGGATTCCAAGAACCCTCACCAGGGCATCAGTCTACCTTGTGAGGGCTTACCCTGCGTTAACCGGTCTGTCGTCACCTTTCATCCCTATCGACCATCTGTTCTTCGAACAATGTGCCCTGCCTCCACTTAGACTGTTTCTTCTGATGTGGAGTGGAGTTTTTCAAACACTGATTGGCTAATTTACGGCTCGCTTCTTTCCGCACAGCTCAGAACTCCAGTGTCATTGGAAACGCGCTCTTAAACCGGGTTTTTTTTAATCTGAGCTTTAGCAAAGTGAAAGTCACCAATAAAGTGGAGCAAGAAGTAAAAATTAATGAGAAGTGATTAAGGGTATGCGTATAAAGAAACTACGCTCTGATCATTAATTCCGAAGAAATGAAGATTGACGAAACAACTTTTTTTTTATATATGTCGTGGCCAGATCTTGGAAATTGATCACTTCATGATGATGAGTCATATCATGAAGTTTGAGTTTGAATCTCTAGCACAGTGCCAGTGTGGAGCCTCTCTACAGGACATGCGCCGCCTGCTATGCTGCCCACTAAAGAGCCGTACAGGTTGCCAAACATTGGTCAGAAAAAGTGAAGTTTGAGAGTATCGACACGAAAAGAAGAAGATCATGAAGTGATCAATTCCTGACAAACTGACTGACATATCAACGCACAGCCGAAATCTACAAAGTCTTGAGCACAAGCGAAGGGTAGCCAGCCTTTTGGTGTTTTACACGATGCATTTTGGAGAGTGTGCGCAGGAATTACATCACTTAATTCCACCCTCTCACTTCTACCATCGGACAAGCCGACAAACGGCGAGTATCCACACTTATGTTGTTGAAACCTCTACTGTACAGACCAAGCGTTTCGCCTCGTCGTTTATACCACGTACACCGAGGGACTGCAACAATTTGCCTGCTGCGGTCTTCCCGTCCGATTATAATTTAGGTAGGTGTGAATAGGTTCTTAATAAACTAGTGCACCTCACCATCAACGATTGCATCACTGCTTACCATCAGGTGATAAAAGAAAATATGGTCAATAAAAAGAAAATATGGGCAGAGCATCGCCGTGTCCTTGTGGAAGCGATCGACGGCGGCGACCTCTTGCGGGCGCCTTGGTACAGAGCGAGGAGGAGTGGCAGGCCTCCTTTTGCGATACGCACAGCGGAAACTACAAGAACTAGGAAAGCGAAATTTTGCACAAGGTTTCCTGTTACGACGTAGGTGAACACTAAGGGAATATTTTTCAAAATTTAACCCCAAATTTTTATTTTTGTTGTACAATTATCTATCTACGTTCTCGTGGGCGTACAGCCCTCGGCTCCAAAACACTCGCCTACGGCTCCTGTGAATTCCACCTCGGTCGCAATGAGAATCTTTCTGCACTTGTGTCAAAATGTAGATACTGTTAAGTCAAGTCCGACTATTGACCCCGGAAGTCATAAGTCACATGATGTAATTAAAGAAGTCACATTGCTAACCGCGTCTTCCTGATTAGTTACCTATCAACTACCAAGGTCGGGCGTAATCGACACATTCATACCATACCATACATTTGACTGGCCTGTTGGTCTAGTGGTTAGTGATCCTGACTACTATGCCGGAGTTCATGGGTTCGATTCCCACCCAGGACAAATGTTTGTGTGATGAGCATTATCATTTGTTCTGTGTCTGGGTGTAATTTATCTATAATATGTATTATGTATGTAATTATGTATTTAGAAATATGTAAGTACGTTTATCAGTGGTCTAGTACCCATAACACAAGCTCTGCTTAGCTAGGGACTAGACGGCGTTGTGTGATAGTTGTGGAATATATTACTATATTACTATTACATTTTTAAAGCAGAATCGAAATTTTAGAGGCCTTATCATGACGAAGACATGTGACATTCACCAACCTGCACTGGGCCCGCGTGGTGGATTACGGCCCATTCCCTCTCCTAGAGCGGAGGCCTGAGTCCCAGCAGTGGGAACATTAAAAAAGGCTGGCTTTGCTGTTGCTATGCTATCATAAAATGTTGAGGCATATAGACAACATAAGTTATAAGCTTGTTATGTCTGCAAAAATACATAGTCACCGGACCATCCAGGCGACTGAGGGGTTGTTTTGCACTTGCACCCAGCTGTTTGCTGGCACCTAATACCCACTATGACCTACCGTGACCTGTTTTGTACTTAGTATCGGTGGTGTCCAACTTGTGACCTTTTTAAATATTTTTGGGAAAAAATATAACATGGTGTAAAAACTATTGGACTCCATTCTGATACTGTTTCTGAACAAACTATATTCAGGTTTCGCATATACTAAAAATTAAGTTGTATAGATATATGAATGATATTTCATCTGAGTATACTTTCCCTGTTAAGTAATTATTTGTACTGTATCTTAAGATTATAAAATTATTGCTAGTTTTATCATTATGTCAATATTTTAACTGAACGCACCACAATCTCAAAGTTATATATAAGTGTTTTATCTACATTATATTGGCACTAAAGAGCTGAATTGATAATGCATAAGATTTTTATGATGCTGACAGATTTACGTCTAGTCTTATTCATTCCAACAAGTCCATTCCATCATCGGACCAGTACGGCGGTGCGCCACCGGTACATGGTGGACATCCCACCCATACGTACAAAGCGTTTTGGGAACACATTCATTATGCATACAGCTAAAGAGTGGAATTCCCTGCTGGAGTCTATGTTTCGCGATAGACTTATGGGTCTTTCACCATTACACCACTCAATATACATACAGTCTTAGTCAATGTCGCGTCGTGTCAGATTGTCTTACTATGAATGAAAAATAAAACGAGTCTGAATGTCGTGTGCTGAATAACGCGTAGTGTATTAGGCACTTTAGGCCGGACGCACACATTCGGTTTCCGGATTAGGTTTCCCGATCAGGAATTCAGATTCGGAAACCTAAATGCTCTTATCACACGTTCTAACTTTTTCCGAACGGAAAAAACCTGACATCGGTTTCCAAATTTTCTCCGTGCCTCTCTCACGGAATCCCGAATCTGAATTCCTGATCGGAAAACCTAATCCGGAAACCGAATGTGTGCGTCCGGCCTAAGTCAAGAGTGAATAGGTTATTTCTAGGTAAGCGTGCTTCAGTATAGGCAAAAAAAAAAACATAACAATAATTGCAATTACTCCCCTTTTGAGACAGTCGGGTTAAAACTATAGAAACATTCTCTTCTCAGTGTGGTTCTAAAATGTAAAATGACGTTTTCTGCATATATACAGTTCATAAAATAAAACTCATGAAAAATTTAAGTTAAATATTAAGAAAACCACACAAAATGCAGTAAAAGAATTAAAACTAATTTCACTGATACATAGGTTATTCACACATTCGCAAAGACAAAGTTATAAAAATTAAAAAAAAATGGAGGTACTCACCCAAATCCACGAATGATGAAACAACACGAAACACAGAACAATTAATTATTATTATTATAACAATAACCAAAAACTACTTTATAGCAAAATATAAGAAATATTGTATTCTATAACCATTTAACATCTTTGTCAAATTTTAATTTATAAAGAAAATCACAAATGTCCAAATCAAGAACACAATCACAACTCAAAAGAAAAAAAAAATAAAAAAAAAACACTCCAAAATTGTGCACAGATTAAAAAAAATCACACGTGACGTTCCAATCACAAAATAGTGCGGTCCAACACCGAAAACGTTTTATCGAATATCGATACGTGTTTTTCGTTCGACTGCGAAGTACTGAGTGAGGAACTAGTGTTGCGCCCGCGACTTATCAGTGACTTAGGCTGTAATATCAACATTGTCAGTAAAAGATTGCGCAGTTGTTAAGTTATATCGATTTTCGATGATTACGCATTGCAGGAAATCGAGTAGGGACGTGGGAATCAGTTGACAAGACAAGCCATGTTTGTTTAAGCTAAATAATTTTAATGTAATTATTTTCGATCATTATTTAGATGTCATTGTGTCATTATTCAGGTTGAGAGCAGTGGTGGCCGAGTGGTAACGGCCCTGATTTGCGGCTACGAGATGTAGGTCACGGGTTCAAACCCAGCTAGGCGCGTTACTTTGTGTAATTTATTTCATCACCACTACTCTCAAAACGGTGAAGGAAAACATTGTAAGGTTCTAGGACATGCCGGTTTGACATTTCCTAGAACCAAAAATTCGAAGACATGTGACATCCACCAACCCGCACTGGGCCCGCGTGGTGGATTACGGCCCATTCCCTCTCCTAGAGAGGAGGCCTGAATCCCAACAGTGGGAACATTATAAGGCCGACTATGCTATGCTCCTATTTAGGTGTCTTCAAGGCCAGAGTGAATATAGGCTCTTAATAAACTAGTACATTTCAAAATTATCAATTTATTGCTTCACTGCTTACCATCAGGTGGGATCGCAGTCAAGCACTAGTTTAATGTAATTTAATAAAATGATTTTTATTTTTATCTTAGCTAATATTATAGAACGGTAAAATGGTATTTGACCATGCTTGTTTTTTAGGGTTCGTTACCTCAACTGGAAAAACGTAACTCTTTTAAGATCACTTTATTGTCCGTCTGTCTGTCAAAACCTTTTATTTCAGGAACGCGTAGAGGTATCGAATTGAAATTAAAACCATACTTAAGTCTACGGTTCCTTGAAGCTGAAAAAATCAGATTTCTGAATTAAAGATAAAAAAAGATACGGCCGTTTATGTCAACAAAGAAACGTATATTTCGACACTCTCAAGGGAATCATTCACAGAGGAAGTAGTAAGTACTTCCCACTGACCTAGAATCCTGAATTTTGGCATGAAGCTAGGTCTCATAGTACAAGTATAGGAAAAAATCTGACAACTCTAATAATGTAAAAAAAAATCACTTGTTTTGCGATTCGGAAAAATCTTCGTAATTCAATTTGGGAATTGAACTGTTTTCATAGGTAACTTTGTATGGAACCCGCAGTGCGTGGGTCAGACTCGAACTTGGGCACTTTTTTATCGGCTTGACTTCGTACGGTCTGACCATTTAGCTGCATTTAGTTAGTGTTAAGTTTAGAAAGTATACCTAAGTATTTAGTTTTTACAGTCACTGTGAATTCATACGGAATGCGTATGTAAGCCTACCCGCACACGGGCACGCCACAATTATGGCGGTAAGTCCCCTCTTTGAGGCGTGGCTGGAAAGACCTCACGGCGCCCTTACCTTTCGCATGACGCAGGTCCTCACTGGACATGGCAAGTTCGGGAGGTTTCTGCACCGGATTCAAGCGGAAGAGACGCCCGGGTGTCACCACTGTGCGGAACGCCCGGAGGACACGGTGGAGCACACAGTCGAGGTGTGCCCTGCTTGGCCTTGGTTCAGGCCATGGTCCGGAGCGAGGAGGAGTGGCAGACGGTCGCCTCCTTCTGCGAAACAATAATGCTAGCAAAGGAGGAGGCCGACCGCATCAGGTAACGGCGCCTGATTTCCAGCCACCGTAGACGCGGGCTCGCGGACGGCGAGCCATGGGTAGCTTGCTGTCCGATAGTCCCGTAACTGTCCGGACCGAGCCCAAGACGTCGAAGGTGCGCCCTGTTCCCGCGCGCCTCAAGGAGTTGTCAGAGACAGGAGGGGCCCAGATGGGTCGAAGCCTACTGGGGCCAGGGTTATCCGAAAGGAACTCGAGCCCCGGTATGAAGGCTAGAAGGAGCGGGGTGGGTTTTTAATCAGTAAGAGTCTGACACTATCTCCCTCTTGGGTGGAGCGGGGGTTGTCATAAACTTAAACGTAAACTCCGAGCATAGCCTTTGCCATGGATTTCTGTAGCTATATCAAATGACACGGATAAAGTACAGGAAGGTGACATTACTATAATATATTCAGGTCATTCACCTGCTTTATAATCTTATCTAAGTAAAAGGACACTCTATCTTTCAAGGTTTAATCGGAAATTATTTAGATACTTATCGTTTTAGATGCAATCAAGGAACACAAAAATGTGTAAAATTCGATCAAGACAGATAATAGTGTGTACATGCCTTATCCTTATACAGGGTTATTTGTAAAACACTGGCAACCTCTCAGGTAATACGGGCTCGCGGACGGCGAGCCATGGGTAGCTCGCTCTCCGATCGTCCGGTAATGGACCGAGTCCAAGACGTCGACGGCGCGCACTGTTCCCGCGCGCCTCAAGGAGTTGTCAGCAGCAGGAGGGGCCCAGTTGGGTCGAAGCCTACTGGGGACAGGGTTGTCCAAAAGAGAGCTCGTGCCCTCGGTATGAAGGCTAGAAGGAACGGCGCGGGGTTTTTAGTCAGTAAGAGTCTGACACTATCTCCCGCTCCACCCAAGAGCGGGTCTTGTCATAAGATGATTTACCCCGTCGACAAAAAAAAAAACCTCTCAGGATTACCTGAGAGGTTGTTTGTTAGTGTTTTGCTTCTGCAAATTGCTGCTTCTGGAGAGAGGTAGAACAAAATCTATCTCTCTCCAGAAGCAGATTTACGTCCTTTACATTAACCAAAAACAAACCTGTGTGTCGATGTTCTGTCACATTTCAACTCTGTATTTTGCTGTATTTACTTACGGCTCCCGCGCACTGTTCTCGCTATAATAGTAAGCAGGCTTCCGAAACATTGTAATTACACCTAGCAAGCATTCACACCATTTCCATGTACTCGACATTAGAATATTGATACACCATCATGTAAAGATCCGCACTGCCGAATTTCGCCACAAGAACACTTATGACGCGACGCAAGTGCATCAATGCGACTGACCGACTAGTAAGGTTCGCCCGTAAATAGGTCAAGTTCATGTTCGACTACCCTTCATTATTGTACTATCGCTTGCTTCGCATAGACTTCCTAATATTTAGAACGTTCAATTTAAATATTTTGATTTGTGTATGAAAATCAGATAAACCAAAATATGATATATATTTAAAAGTCATAGAACATAAGTTGTGGTTTATTATGTTCTTAACTAGCACCTAAGAGGTTGCTAGTGTTTTACAAATAATCTATTATATAAAAATCAATGCCACTTTTCGTTGTTATTTTATAACTCAGAACGGGCTCACCTATACAAACCAAATTTTTAGGCTTTGTTCGGACTATTTAGTAGATGGTTTATGTGAAGTTTGGTAGGGTAGAGTAGTGTAGAGTAGGGTAGAGTGGGGTAGAGTAGGGTAGAGTAGGGTAGAGTAGTGTAGAGTAGGGTAGAGTAGGGTAGAGTAGGGTAGGGTAGAGTAGGGTAGAGTAGTGTAGGGTAGAGTAGGGTAGAGTAGTGTAGGGTAGAGTAGGGAAGAGCGGGAGCGAAGCCGTGCGGGCAAAAGCTAGTCCTGTATATACTCGTATGTACATACAATTCATACTCAGCTATACACCTGAGAATGACACAGGAATTTGCTTGTAAGGACTTACAACCTGATTCCCGACCTATCCCAACCTCATTTACATTGTCGTAGTTACTTTCATAATCAACAATATAACATGAATTAAGTTACACACGATTTCTTAGTAAAATTATGCATTTGTTGCTGCTAAGGCGGTCATTGATTGAATCAAAGAGACTTATGTAGGTGAGTATGTAACGTATCGATCATATGTCGTGGTGGCCTCATTTATGTTCTACGAATTTGCAAGACTTTGAATAAGCAAATTGTTCGCTTTTGAGGTCTTCGTTGATTTTAAGTTACCTAGTACCTAAATACAAACCAATTTTCGATCGTACCCTCGAAAAAACCTTTTAAAAAAAAAATTCCGACTTTACTAAAAAAATTAATTGTATTTGAGGAGTTCCCTCGATTTCGCCAAGATTCCATCATCAGATCCCAACTTGGTGACTATGAGATCATTTCATACCCTTTCCAACAAAAAAATAATTTTTCAAATCGGTTGGCAAGCGACGAAGTTATGCGCGAACAAACATTAAAAAAAAATACAAACATCCGAATTGAGAACCTCTTCCTTTTTTGGAAGTCGATTAATAAGGTTCAGTTGAAAACCAGCGTTAGGCAACTACCATGTAGTTGTCTGGCATTTTTGCTGAACTGGACCTGTTTGGCGCCACTGTGAGGCACAAATTGTTAGTTGTGTCTTTTTTTGTAATCAATAGTGTCTACATGTTGTTACTACGTTGTGTGTATCTACGAGTGTGTATGCCAAATAAAATAGTTTTCTTTCTTCTATTTAATATACTATATTTTAAGGTTATGATTTTAATACCAGTGTGGATAGTCAAAATATTCACGCCTAGCTTGTGCCCATAAAATATAGCCTATGTCACTCAAGAATAAAGCAGTTTTCAACCGATAGAAATCGGTCGGACCAGTGCTTCCAGAGATTACCTCCTACAAATATAAAAAACAAACTTTCCCTCTTTATAATATTACAAGCTTTTTTTTAGTTTCACCTGCCTGATATTAATTGTCTGTCATCAAATCTTGTAAATTAAATTTGACCCACTTCCCGGTTACGCATGACAAATAGCTGATCTTATGATGGCGCCCCCGCCGCCGCCGCCGGGATTCCGATCCCGATTTCCAGACACCGTAGACGCGGGCTCGCGGACGGCGAGCCATGGGTAGCTCGCTGTACGATCGTCCGGTAACTGTCCGGACCGAGCCAAAGCGTCGACGGCGCGCACTGTTCCCGCGCGCCTCAAGGAGTTGTCAGCAACAGGAGGGGCCCATCTGGGTCGAAGCCTACCGGGGTCGGGGTTATCCGAAAGGAAACTAGAGCCCCGGTATGAAGGCTAGAAGGAATGGCGCGGGGTTTTTAGTCAGTAAGACTCTTACACTGTCTCCCGCTCCACCCAAGAGCGGGTTTCGTCAATGATGATTTTCCCCGTCGACAGAAAAAAAAAGGGTGGCTATAGGAACTTGGAAGACACAACCCCATCGAGTTTGGGCTCGTATGATTCGTCTTGACGAGTATTAATTAGATAGGTATACTGAGCTACAAAGCTTGCTATGAAAAATGATTTTCATTAAAAACTTGTTTATTTTATTATTTATTTTCCGTTCACACAAACTCGATGTGTGGTGTCGTTTAACTACCAAGTTCCTATAGCCACCTTCCGGTTCCATAATCAGGTCAGCTCCATGTCATAATAATTTTGCATTGTCATTGGTTTTACACATGGATCAAATTTAATTTACAAGGTTTGATGACAGACAAACATAGGGACAGGTGAAACTAAATAAAAGCTTGTAAAAATAAACCTTGAATGTATTCCCAAAACAGAATACGAACGAAACGGAACGGTTTTATTTCAGAATATCTACATCTGAAAATAATTTTGGTGAGGGATCAAATTATAGCATTGTTTTTAGTAAACAGGAAGACATCCCGTTAAATTCCATTTCGTGGAAAACTGTGCGACTTGTGTGACACCCACGACGACACTTTTGGAGGGTGACGTTTGCAAGTGAAAATGGTTTTTATTAGTTCTTGCCAGAGGGCACAGCGAGGGTAGGTTTACAAAGGTGTTACCAAGTGGAGGCCGCTCACAAGATTCTCAAATCCTGTGTCTCAAAAATTGCAGAACGTTCTAGTGGTTGTGGACATGTAGCGATTGTTTCACACTAGATTAGCGCGGGTGTCCGTTTCTTAGCTGATCCTTTATCTCAGACAGTGTCAAGAGCTAACTCGCCACTCGTTCGTGCGCTGTCTGTGTTTAATTCTCTTCTGACTCTAACACCAGAGTGTGACCTGTTTGCTGGGAGAGGAGTCTTCACAGCTAGAGTGAATAGGCTTCTAATAAACTGGTGCGCTTCACAATCAACGATTGCATCACTGCATACTATCAGCTGGAATTTAAGTCAAGCACTAATAGAAGTTGAGTACAAAGTCGTATATTCAAATTCTTTGGACATGACTTCAGACGCGAAAGCTGCTCTATGGAGCGCTTTATAATGCATGGAAACTGAGGGCTCTAGAAGACCAAGAAGCTCACCTTTACGTTGAACCGAAGATATGTCTACTGTAGCTGGTCACTTGCTCCCTACACCAGGATATCCACCAGAAGGAAGGAGTGACGAGGGAAGGGTAGGTACTGCACCAGTCACTATGTGAGGACCACAACCACTGTCACTAAGATACCACGATATCTACTAAATAATACAACAAATTGTTCAGCACTATTAGCTTATCTAGGTCTTGTTAACAGGTTCTGACTGGATACGACGCGATATGACTTAATTATAACAATTGTTTTACAAAAAGCATGAGTATTTAAAAATTATGGATAGCCGTGACCCGGGGTTTAACCGCGTCTAATGACCTAAAACTGTGAAAAAAAAAACGAGTTGTATGGAGCCTATATCTACTAATGAACGTAAGTTTAAGTGCTGACTTCAATGAAGGTGGAAGTTCTCAATTGATATACATATGTCAGATCTTAGGCGACCATTAATAAGCAGTGCAGACAATTGCACAACTGCACAGGTGTTACAGAAATACACACACGAACTTTAGGTTCCCCGAATTCCCTCATCGATGCCCTGAAAAACCTGAGAGGCCTTATCTGTTTTTGGAGAGAGGTGGGCTGGTGGGAATAAGCCTACCTGAGGTTATGGCCGCTTTGGGATTCGTACAATAGTCACCGGGCGTTGGTTAAGGCCATGGTTCGGAGCGAGCAGGAGTGGCAGGCGGTCGCCTCCTGCGAAGCAGTAATGCTAGCAAAGAAGGAGGCCGACCGCATCAGGCAATGGTGCTCTCGCCGCCTCCGAGATTCCGATCCCAATTTCCGGCCACCGTAAATGCGGGCTTGCGGACGGCGATTTATGGGCAGCTCGCTGTCTGACCGTCCAGTTACTGTCCGGACCGAGCCCAAGACGTCGACGGCGCGCACTTTTCCCACGCGCCTCAAGGAGTTGTCAGCAACAGCAGGGGCCCAGCTGGGTCGAAACCTACTGGGGCCAGGGTTAGTCCGAAAGGTAGCTCAAACCCCGGTATGAAGGCACGAAGGAACGGGATGGACAGTCTGACACTATCTCCCACTGCACTCAAGAGCGGGGGTTGTCGTTGGATGATTTTACTCACCATAAAAAAGTACAATGGTCCGTGGACTAAGTGCGGAAACCATACTCAGACATAGATATAGACATAGGCGATTATTACACGGTCATGCAAGCGTCAATCAATTCCAATGATGGTTTTCGTCAATCAGTACTAAAAACTGTCAGTCATCGCATTAGACGGTAGGTTTTTCGTCAATCAAAACTTTGACCGTGGCAAAACTGACAGGATAACCTATTGTGTAATGTTCGTCATAGAAATTGATCACTTCATGATATGGTCAAGTAAAACTGACCAGTATCCCTAGCCAAGTTACGGGAATGACGTCTCCTTAACGCTCAGTCACGTGGTCAGAACGAAAAAATTTGTCGGCAAGGTCAACTCGAAGCGTTCGACGCAAGCGAAACGGTTGTAACTTGGCTAGGGGGGCAAATCGCTAAAACGTCAACATTTGATGATAGTCAATCCTCGATCCGGCGACAGCGTACCGGAAGACGCAGCATTAGAAGGCCTCCAACAAGGTGGACTGATGACCTTGTAAAGGTTGAGGGAAACCTATGGACGCGAGACGCACAGTAACGTTCGTTGTGGCAACGCTTGTGGGAGGTCTATATCTAACAGTGGACGTGTATCGGCTGAAATAATGATGATGATGAATCCTCAATCACACTATTACTAACTCCCTTTTCTTTCATATCACTCTTCACACAATCCATCCATCTTTTCTTTGGCCTCCCTCTCCATCCATCTACATGTATACTCAAAACTCTTTTAGTACTTAACATGCGTTTCATCCCTCCTCTTCTCATAAACAAAAGACCCATACATCTGTGGGCTGATAATCGTAAATTGTCATATAGTGAAGGCGTGATTTGTAACTTTAATTGCATAGTAAATTCTACAAGTGTGCATTATTTTAAAGTAATTAGTATCAGCAATTAATCGATTCATTATTCCTTGCATATTAGTTTAGAATTTCGATTTAAATCGAGCGTGTTATTGGAAAGTAAAATTGATGAATCTAAAATAGGAATAACCTAGATTTTTTGAATATTCTTTAAATTGCTAGATCTAGAAGTCCGTAAATCTTTTGGCAGTGTCGTATCTTTAAAATTAAATATCTTGGTTTTTAAATTGCTTTTGGTATTAAAGTTAGTAATATTAGTTTTATTTTTACTTTGTGTGTGTGTGTATCCTGTTTGTCTTCAAGATAGTAAAGGTAAGTGTCTGGACACATTCCATGTAATAAGTTTGCTTTCATGATGAAGAAAACGAATTCGCCCAACTGTGTACAGTGTGGAGTTGTTGAAGACCTGCACCACTTATTGATGGAATGTGTTCGATATGAGCCTGAGAGAAATGACCTGTTAAGGGTCTTGAAGTAGAACAGACTTGAAGTAGGAACATTTCACAACATTTTATCTAGACCGAATAGCGATGATGCGAAGAGTCTGTTTAGGTTCATGGCCCTGATATGAGTAGAATGTATATATTTAGGATACGATGGGACTGACATACGCATAGCGATTATAAATGTCCCTAAATAAATAAAGAATAAAAAAAAAAAAAAAAGGTAAGTGAAAATGTATTCATTATCATCATTTCAGCCGAAAGATGTCCACTGCTGGACATAAGCCTCCCCCAAGTGAACCAATGAACGGTAAAAAAAAAAGTAAATTGATTATTACAATTTTGTTACTTGTTATTCTTAGATATGTTATGTGGCAGTGTCTTTTATTTATACTAGTATTGATATTTTACTGATAAATGATATTTATTTTGCAAAAAGGTTTTAAAAACACTTTTCTCCTCAATTTTTCCGTCAATTTAAACTAGATGAAGCCGGTGTTTCCTAGCTAAGTACCCTGAGAAGAAACACCGAAACAAACTCAGGGGCTAGCTTCTGCCAGCGGCTTCACTCGCGGAAATATTCTCTATTCAAACTTTTGAACCCCGTTCTACCTTCTTAGAGAGTGAATGTTGATAAATCCTCTTTCAGTGCTCGCCTACGCCATAAGAGGAAACCTTGTACAAAACTTCATACTCCTAGTGCCCGTAGGCTGTGCCTTGATATGTCAGTCAGTTTCTCCTTTTATATTCAGGGTTTGGATTTGTAAAATACTAGCAACCTCTCAAGACTATGTTACAAACATCATAAAAAAATACTTTTGTTCTATGACTGTGTACAAAACTACATTTACCAAAAACAAACCTTCTAGATTTCGTTGTTCTGTCTAGCCATACCTACCCACGTCAGTATGACGCGACGCAAGCGCTTCAAGCACCCCTGCTGCCCGATCCCGCTCCCCTTTGCTTTTGTACTATCGCTTTATTAGCATAGAATTCGTAATATTTAGAACGTCCAATTTAAATATTTATATTTTTTAATGAAAATCTCGTCATATTCCTGCCCTTGTCTCATTTTCATTTCTGAATACATACATACATATTATAGATAAAATACACTAGGTCATAGAACAAATGATCGTGCTCATCAAATTCAAACAAACGTTTGTCATGGGTGGGTCGGTACAGCAGTCAGAGCCACTAACCACTAGACCAACAGGCCAGTCATCTGTATTAAGCTCCATCTCCCAGAAATCGCTACCTAATTACTCGAATCAGTTTTCATACAATCTATACACTGCTTGATTAGTTTTCCTAAGAAACAATTAGTAGATAAGAGACTACTGGATATACAATGAGGATTGCTAAAAGAAATGTTTTGTTATCTGGGACTTTCCCAAATACCGATGTGTGATTAGAAACGGAATTAGGATTGTTCGGTCATTCGATTTTAGAGATAAAATCAACAGCACATGGCAACAATATTGGTAGCTCGCTGTCCGGCCGTTCGGTAACCGTTCGAAACGAGCCCAAGACGTCGACGACGCATAGCACCTCAGGGTGCTCCGCATGCGGGGCTGCTGCCCGATATCTCGCCCCGCATCCCGCGTTCAGATTCCACCGCATTACAATAAATACTTATATATGAAAACGACATTAGCGGAGGTTACGCATCCGGTTCAATCCCGCATGTAAGTCAAGTTTGGTATATATTTTTCCCAAAAAATGGGCAGGCCAGCAGATTTACCCAAGTTACGACCATTTCATTTTGATTTTGTTACGAAGTCGAATGCCTCGATTTTTTTTTCTAACCACATGACTTAGCGTCGAAATGATGTTATTCCAACACATTTGAAGGTTTCTACTAGCGTTAACGATTGTAGATAAACAACTTGGCTAAGCCTTCAGGACCGCTCTGCACTGGACGCCCAATTGCACATTGCCTCAACATCAACGGTTACTTAGCTGCTTACCATCAGATGGGATCGCAGTCAAGCACTAATTTATACCATTTAAAAATAGAACTGGCGGTTTGTACAGTTACTTTCTATGAAATGTACACTTTCTTTTAAAGTATTTATAGCACAATTACTGCACACGAAATGAAGCCCTTGATTGAGAGAAAGTTCCATTAAAATCTATTCAGTTATTTTGGAGAAATGTATAAGTAGGTAGTACGAACAGTCATTAAAGGTACATGGACTAGTTGTGGCCGCGGCTCCGTCTGCGAGTAATGTTAATTTTTTTTGAAAGTTGAAAAGACTAACGAAAAGTATAGAAGCATCTTCTTAGTGTGGCACTCTTTTCAGAGAGGTCGTGGCTGTTGATGAACAGCACTGCGGCGTGCCGCCGTCGTTTGCGGCATGTCGAGCGATGGCTCTCCATTTCTGGAGGTGGTTGGCATTATGCGCACACTGTACTAGAGGCATAGCGTGGACTAATTCAGCGGTAGGCAACAGTCTATCAGCGAGGCTGAACTAGGGGACAAGAGGATCTCATGGTGCTATGGAGACAGCGGGAAAAGAAGGATTTTCAACCTCCAGCTGCCGGAGACATCAGTAAAACTAAAGGAAGCATCAGCCCTACTAGGCAATTATAATAGGCACTGTCAGTTGGGACAAAGCATGTCTTAGCAGCCAGTGACTTAATTCAATTGCTATATTTTTATTGAATAGAATAGAATAGAATAGAAATACTTTTATTCGGTACAGAACAGACACAGCACAGCACAACGGATAATAGACAAAGTAAACATACACACACACACACACACAGTATTGTTTTTACTTATCTTCATTGTGCCTCACGTAATATAATTTAGGAGTGTCCATGGAGTTTTTTGCACGTTCTTCTCCATAGAGAACTACGCTTTGGAACGTGCAATTTAGCTTCACTTTATTTATTTTATTACAAAAGAAAACTTATAATTAAAAACACACAATTGGCGGTTTTATTGCACTACGCGAATTCTTTCAGGCAACCTTGAATGGACAGAGATTGCCTGGACACAAAATGTGGTTGCACTTGGTGCAAATCTAAAAGTAAACAAAACTTTTTGACTGATCGACAGTTTGACAATTCAAATAGGTCTATTTATTATTACAAGCTTTTATTTAGTTTCACCTGTCCCGATGTGTGTCTGTCATCAAATCTTGTAAATTAAATTTGACCCAGTCCCCGGTAACCGATTGAGCTGAAATTTTGCATGCATGTGTAAAACAGATGACAATGCAAAATTATTATAATAGACAAGGAGCTGATCTGATGATTTTTTTTTGTCGACGGGGAAAATCTAGAGACGACTAAAAACCCCGTGCCGTTCCTTCTAGCCTTCATACCGGGGCTCTAGTTTCCTTTCGGAGAAACCCGACCCCGGTAGGTTTCGACCCAGCTGGGCCCGTCCTGTTGCTGACAACTCCTTGAGACGCGCAGAAACAGAGCGCGCCGTCGACGTCTTGGCTCGGTCCGGACAGTTACCGCACGATCGGACAGCGAGCTACCCATGGCTCGCTGTCTACGAGCCCGCGTCTACGGTGGCTGGAAATCGGGAGGCGGCGGTGAGGGCGCCGTTGCCTGAAGCGGTCGGCCTCCTCCTTTGCTAGCATTACTGCTTCGCAGAAGGAGGCGACCGCCTGCCACTCCTCCTCGCTCCGGACCATGGCCTGAACCAAGGCCCTGATCTGATGATGGAACTGGAAGGTGGATATAGGCACTTGGTAGTTAAACGACACAACCCCATCAAGTTTGGCCTCGTATGATTCGTTTTGACGAGTATTAATTATATAGGTATACCAAGCTATAAAAGCTTGCTATGAAAAAATGATTTTCAGTAAATAAAAGCTTGTTTTTTTTTTTCAGTGGGTAAAAATGAAATAAACGTTTCAGATTAGGGCCGATACTCTAACCAGTCTGTTTTGAGAATCCTTTCACAATGAAAGGATTCTGAAAACGTATACATTTTTAAATATGAAATATTGGTTAATCAAAACGACTTTCTTAGTATAAGAAACCTATTAAAGTTCCTACTATTTGGTATTTTCCATAAAAACCCTTTCATGGAACAATAAATTGAACTTTTATTTTCAGTTAGTAACGCGATCCATTTTATATAACATTGACGTTCGGTTAAATCTAATATGATATTTCACTTCAATGAGCACTCTTTATAGTCTGGCGCGTCCATTTTATATTAGAAATACTTTTAAGATATTACTCATACGGTTCAAGTGACTGGTGTTAAAGGCAATAACAAAATTGTTTAGTTTGTGAACGTAATTTAAATTAGGTGTCGTCGGCTTTTGTTTTTGTTTTATTGTTTTTTAAAACCAAACTGACGTTGACGTTTCTAGAGAATGATAATATGTGTCTACATCTCTTTTTTCTCCAATATTTTCCTTTTGCAGGTATGCTGGAAGAGATATCTTTAGAAATAAAAATCACCTTTGTACTATTCTTCTGTTTCTTTCATCTGTTGTTTTGTTATTGTGTGTACTTAAATTGTTAAATAAATCTTTACTAATATTATAAAAGCGAAAGTGAGTTTGTTTGTTTGTTATGTCCTCACGCCTAAATGGCAAAACCGATTTTAATGAATTTTGGTACAGAGATAGTTGGGAATAGAGATGTGCCGTTGCCGGCAATCTGGGAATGTTACTGGCAATATTGCCACCAGTATTCATACATCGGGCAATATTCCCGGCAATATTCCCACCAATTTTCCCACTTTATGGCAATATTGCCGGCAACGGCACATCTCTAATTGGAACCCTGGAGACGGACTTAGGCTATTTTTTTTTTAAAGTGAGAAAGGGGGAGAAAAGTAAAGTATATCAATAAACGTGGGCAAAGCCGCGGGTAAAAGCTAGTAAATAATAAATAAATGATTTTTCTCGTACAATTAGAAATTATAGCTCAAGCACATAAACACGTTACTACGACGCAACGTGACGTGGCACGTTGCGTCGTTGTAACGTAAATAATCACGTTACGACAACGCAACGTGTCACGTTATGAAAAGATACGGATAGATCCAGTATTTTCTTTATATCTGTTTCTTCTTTATCCGTCTTCTTAATATTAGCAGGAGGAGAACACATCTAGCTAGTGTGATCTAATTCTCGAAATTAACTGCGGAAATTCTACAAATGCGCCACCGTCAATACGACGTTTTCAACGTGGCACGTTGCGTTGTCGTGTCGTGATTATTTACGTTGCTCGTTGCCGTGCTGTGGCACGCTGCGTCGTTGTAACGTGTTTATGTGTTTGAGCCCTGTCTTTTCCATTTTGATTTAAGTGGTTTTACTTAATTAAATTTGCATTTATTTTAACTAGCTGCTCCCAGCGGTTTCGCCCGCGTGATAGCAGAAAATTATCCCAAGGGAACATACTTCCGGAATAAAAAGTATCCTATGTCCTATTCCAGGACATGGTTTATCCGTGTATTAAGTTTCATCAAAATTGGTTTTGCCATTTAGGCGTGAAGAAGTAACAAACAAACAAACTTACTTTCGCTTTTATAATATTAAGTAAGGATTTTTCTCTGTTTTATTTTATCTTTATACTCCAACTCCACTTCTATCTATGCTATTCTGACATGAAATCTTAAAGTACGTGACCTGATTTTGTCCTCCTCTGAAAGGGATTTCTTCTCATTTTACAGTGTTAGAACTTTGGTCCGTCGTACCAAGTTTGAGTGTGTGTTAATCGACGATTCTTCAGGCCATTTCGGTACTGGGCACGCCACAATTATAGCGGTAAGTCCCCTCTTTGAGGCGTGGCTCCTTACCTTCCGCATGACGCAGGTCCTCACCAGACATGGCACGTTCGGGAGCTTGAGGAGGAGGCCGACCGCATCAGGCAACGGCGCTCTCACCGCCGCCGCCGGGATTCCGATCCCGATTTCCGGCCACCGTAGACGCGGGCTTGCGGGCGGGTAGCTCACTGTCCGACCGTCCGGTAACTGTCCGGACCGAGCCCAAAACGTCGACGGCGCGCACTGTTCCCACGCGCCTCAAGGAGTTGTCAGCATCAGCAGAGGCCCAGCTGGGTCGAAACCTACACTGGAATGGCGTCAACGGCTATCGCAACCCAGTGCTGGGCACGCCACGATTATGGCGGTAAGGCCCCTCTTTGAGGCGTGGCTGGAAAGACCTCACGGCGTCCTTACCTTCCGCATGACGCAGGTCCTCACCGGACATGGCAAGTTCGGGAGGTTCCTGCATCGGATTCAAGCGGAAGAGACGCCCGGGTGTCGCCACTGTGCGCAACGCCTGGAGGACACGGTGGAGCACACCGTCGAGGTGTGCCCTGCCTGGGCGGAGCATCACCGTGCCCTCGTGGGGGCGATCGGTGGCGGAGACCTCTCGCGCCGGGCCCTGGTCGAGGCCATGGTCCGGAGCAAGGAGGAGCGGCAAGTGAGAGTTGGACTCGCGCACGAAGGCTTCCGTACCGTCCGTAGCAAAAGTTGCCCCATAATAATAGGTCTATACCTATGAAATTGCCGTTCTGCAGTACTGGCCATTTCAAATCAAAATAATTTTTGTTTGGCTAAGAATTCTAATTGCAAATTAATTTTATTTTAAAACATGGTTTTTTTTTGTCAAGGATGATTTACCCCGTCGACAAAAAAAAAAGCCTACACTGGGGCCAGGGTAATCCGAAAGGGAGCTCGAGCCTCGGTATGAAGGCTAGAAGGAACGGGGTGGGTTTTTAGTCAGTAAGAGTCTGACACTATCTCCCGCTCTGCAAAAATCATCCAATGACAACTTCCGTCCTTGGGACGGAAGTTGTCATTGGATGATTTTGGACACCATAAAAAAGACTATGTCGGTAACCTTAGTTCTCCTGCGAATATCCTAATTCCTGACATTGACACACAACAAGATACCTGTAGAAAGTTTAAATAAAGATTGCATGTAAAATTATGTTCCGGTACTTGAAAAAAAAACTTTTTTCTAAATAATGACGGTTCTGATCAACACTTAGACTCTAAATGATATTTTTTCTATCTCTTTGCTAATGATCGCAGGAAGTAGACAATTTTATATGTATTATTTCAAGAGTAGTGTATCATTTGACTTTGCTCAACTTTAAATGTAAATAATAGCGAATGTTTCAATGTACGTATGTGTATGTTTATTACTCTTTCTCGTTTATTCAGTTAAAAGGATCTAGTTGAAATTAGCGCCGCGTGGCAAATTAAGGTGGTGCATCATGACTCACATTTTCACTGTTTTTCATACAACCGCTCATAACTGATTATGACGTTATTACACATTTTTCATTAGATATTTTGGAAACACAGTATCTTGTGGATATTATCTAGGTTTCTAAAGAAACCAATTTCTAAATTTGTGTAAAACTAATCCAGTAAAAACCTCTGAAAATGTCCTATTTGGTATAAAATTTGAAACTTCATAATTTGCCTAAAAATTAAATAAGTCAAAAAGTAATCCTCTAGAGACCTTGCAAATTTTATTAAAATTCTAAATGACGACGACTTTTTCCAAAAACTTTAAAGGGTTTAAAAAAAACAGCTATTTCCTGGAGCAAGTTTTGTGAAATTTTCGAGTAAATCTCGGAATTACCGAATACTAACAGAGTTTTCAGGCGTTATCTCTTTTTTTTTGCGTTGCCTTTTGGTCAAACATTGCGTTGGATTGCATTAACTGAAGTAACAAGCTTTTAAACCATTTTTGATGTTTACGATAGGCGAGTGGAAAAGGACCCTCTTAAAGCTATGTACTAGAATGTGAGAGCAGTGGTGGCCAAGTGGTAATGGCTCCGATTTACGAGTTGTAGGTCGCGGGTTCAAAGCCAGCCAGGCGCATTACTTTGTGTAATTTATTTCATTACCAATGCTCTCAAAACGGTGAAGAAAAACATCGTGAGGAAACCGGTATGTCCTAGAACCAAAAATTCGAAGACATGTGACATTCACCAACCCGCACTGGGCCCGCGTGGTGGATTACGGCCCATTTCCTCTCCTAGAGAGGCCTGAGTACCAGCAGTGGGAACATTAAAAAGGCTGATGATGATGATGATGATGACTAGGATGTGTGGAGAAATATCATAAAAACGAAAGAAAAGAAGAACTTAATCAAAAGAAATTTCATTTTAAATAAGCAGTACCTTTGTACTCTTCTTTCTGTATTTGTTAATTTAATTTTTAAGTGTTTCTGTGTGTACATAAATGAATAAAAATTTAAGTGATGGAGCAGGGAGGTCACGATACTCAGCATTGAGGAATACGACGCTAGGAGGGTGACTAGAATAACATACATACTCGTACATAGATATAGACATAGGATCATTTTTTATCCCAGAAGTACCCCTTAAATTTCCAAGACTCAGGCAGAAGCTAATTCGCGCCGGCTACGGAGCAAGAAGGAATTGCAGGCGCCCACCTCCTTCTGCAAAGCAGTAATGCTAACGAAATTGACGACCGCACAGCCTGAGAGAACTGGCATCCTCACGCCCAACAGCCGAAACCCCGACCCAACTACAAGCCACGGGCTTTCGGACGACGAGCGATGGGTAGTTCACCGTCCGGCCGTCTAGTAATCACCACCGTCTGGCTAAGCCCGAGTCGTCGACGGCGCATTGTGTTTCACGTGCGCCTCAAAGTCAGCAAAACCGTAGGGACCCAGCAGGGTCGAAGCCTACTGGAGCCAAGGGTCTGCTTCTGAAAAGTAGGCTTGGCCGGGGCCAAGCCTACTTGCCGTTACGTTACTACGTGTCGTTGAGGCAACGACGGAATGGGATGGGTTTTTTAGTCAGTAAAAGTCTGACACCATCTCCCGCTCCGCCTAAGAGCGGGGGATGACATGCTGATGATTTTTACCCACCGAAAAAAAAAAACTTCATCAAGAGAATTCATTAGATCATCATCATATCAGCCGAAAGCCGTCCACTGCTGGACGTAGGCCTTCCTCAAGCGTCGCCACAACGACCGGCCCTGTGCGTCACGCATCCATCGGATTCCCGCAATCCTGACCAGGTCATCGTAATTTATTAGATGATGTAACATTAATTTCTACTTTCAGATATTTTTAACTTTCGATTTAACTTTTAAAATTATGAAACATTAAAAAAGAAATTGACACACAGACAAACCTACTATATTAGTGAAACGTTTAAACATAAGATACATATGATTGCTACATCCACGTTGTTTTTTACAAGACTAATTGTGGCTATTATCAAGAGGTTTCCGTCAGAGATAATGACTAAGTAGGCTATGCTGTATGTACTTATGTAATCTAGACTAAAAATAGAGTTGACTTTATGACCTAGTTTTTTGGGGTTGTAACTCTCGGATCTTGGAGTCCGAGTGAATTGTATGAAGACCTTTCCAAATGCCTTGTTAAAATAATAATAATATTCTACAACTATTACACAACGCCGTCTAGTCCCAAGCTAAGCAGAGCTTGTGGTATGGGTACTAGACAACTGATAAACATACATATTATAGATAAATTTTATTATACCCAGACACAGAAGAAATGATCGTGCTTAGAACACAAACATTTGCCCTGGGTGGAAATCGAACCCACGACCGCCGGCATAGCAGTCAGGGCCACTAACCACTAGACCAAGGCGCCAGTCAACGTTGAATATAATAAGCGCCACTCCATATATATGTACATATTGAACGGGGTGGGGTTTTTAGTCAGTAAGAGTCTGACACTATCTCCCGCTCCACCCAAGAGCGGGTTTTGTTATAAGATGATTTTCCCCAACGAAAAAAAAACCCCGTTCCTTCTAGACTCTTCATGCCGGGGCTTGAGTTCCTTTTGGATAACCCTGGCTCCATCAGAAATGAAGATATCCGCAGGAGAACCAAGGTTGCCGACGTAGCTCGAAGAGTCGCCAAACTTAAGTGGCAATGGGCAGGGCACATTGCACGCAGAACAGATGGTCGATGGGGACGAAAGGTTCTGGAGTGGCGGCCACGTACCGGAAGACGCAGCGTTGGAAGGCCTCCAACAAGGTGGACCGACGACCTGGTCAGGGTCGCGGGAATCCGATGGATGCGTGACGCACAGGACCGGTCGTTGTGGCGACGCTTGGGGGAGGCCTATGTCCAGCAGTGGACGTCTCTCGGCTGATATGATGATGATGATGAACCCTGGCTCCAGGCTCCGCTGTAGAGCTGAAGAAGTCATTAGATGATATCGCACTTTAAAAAAAAAGAAACTTATTCATAGCAACAACAAACTGACCTCAACCATATGTAGATGTAGATACGTGTAAAGCTGGGCGCTGACTTGAGTCACTACAGTTTTAAGACAGGCTTTACAAAAAGTAAGAACACGCGCAAACTTCAAACAAAGCGTCTCATACAGAAATTGCACAGCGACAAATCTGACTAAATACCTGTGCACGTGCACATAGAGATGGGTTCTACCCGGTAAACACGGGATAGAATAAATAATTTCCCGCGCGCTTCAAGGAGTTGTCAGCAACAGGAGGGGCCCAGCTGGGTCGAAGCCTACTGGGGCCAGGGTATGAAGGCAAGAAGGCACGGAGTGGGTTTTTAGTCAGTAAGAGTCTGATACTATCTCCCGCTCCACCTAAGAGCGGGAGTTGTCATTGGATGATTTTTCCCACCGAAAAAAAAAATCTTATCGGGTGGCAAGTGGATAACAGTTTCGTTTTAGTTTTAGATAGACTTGTCTATATCTCTATATAATCTCAAGTCTGCGCTCAGCCTAAGAATATTTCAAAGACCTATATGTCATCAGCTTACACGTGGACACCCAACAAGGATAAGTCTAAAGATATCTATCTACCGAGCGATACGGATATTTGTTCTGAATAGACACATGTTTATTTAATGCTCACAAAGATATAATTTAGGCATAGTGTTAAAAAATGTTAACGGATATATGTGAATAGTGTTACTATGTCTATTTCATTCGTTTTTAGTTTGTTCCATACTTATAACGCCTGTCGTATTGTATGGATCAGAATGTTGGGCTGTGAAAAAGACGGATGAAAAAATATTGCCTGCAGCGGAGATGAGAATGTTGAGATAGATGTGTGGTGTGACGAGATTGGATAAAGTGAGAAATGAGTATATTAGAGGAAATTTGAAAGTGGCGCCAGTGACTGAAAAGTTAAAAGGGAATCGTTTGTCTTGGTATGGTCATGTGAAAAGGAGGGACGAAACGCATGCAAAAGTTATGAGTTTACATGTGGATGGATGGAGGGGGAGAGGGAGGCCAAAGAAAAATGGATGGATTGTGTGAGAAGTGATATGAAAGAAAAAGGAGTTAGTGATAGCGTGGTGAGTGACAGGACAGAATGGAAGAAAAAAACATGTTGCGCCTACCCCAAATAAAACGGGACAAGGGCAGGAAGACGATGATGATGATATCATCAGTCTGTACGTCATGAACGGTGATCGTTAGACAGTTGAAATTTTCACAGATGATGTATTTTTTTGCTACTATAACAACAAATAATTAATAAAAACAGAATGAAATAATTTTTAAGTAACAAGTGATTTTTTGTTTTTTTTTTTGCTCGGTAGATATTAACCCTTCAGGTACCGTCAATTAGAGACACAATAGTAAGACAATAGATGCGCGGCCACCGGGTGTCGCTTGGGGATTCATGAATAACGAGCAACAGGTAGACACTTGAAATAATCACAGAATATTTCGTTGTACTTTAAAATAAAATGAATATAACAAAGGGTAAATAGCACACTCTAGAACAACAAACGTGATTTTTATGCTGTTTTTTTTGCTTAGTATTGATATTGCAGGTACGAAACCCTTCATGTCCGGACCCGACTCAACTTACACTTGACCGGTTAGGTTGTAGCAGCATATGGACGAATTCCGTAAGAGATTTTTTGTTGGGTAGACAAATAGACTGATTGAAAAGAAGGCGAATGTAGCCCAAACATTTATTTTTTTATTTTTTTACATTACCTATAACGACTGTGTCACCATTGTGCATGCCCCACTTGGGCGAAGAACCTCTGTGTCCTCGTGGGGCGACCGATGGCGGTGACCTTGGCGCCTACCCTTTCTTTATGGAGGGATAAAATCATCCAATGACAACCCCCGTTCTTGGATGGAGCGGGAGATAGTGTCAGACTCTTACTGACTAAAAACCCACCCCATTCCTTCTAGCCTTCATACCGGGGCTCGATCTCCCTTTCGGATAATCCTGGCCCAGTAAGCTTCGACCACTCCTTGAGGCGCGCGGGAACAGTGCGTCGTGCCTACCCTGGTACAGGCCATGGTCCGGAGCGAGGAAAAATGGCAGACGGTCGCCACCTTTATCGAAGCAGGGTTGCTAGCAATTAGCAATAGAGGCGGCCACACGCGTGAGGGAACCGACGCCTTCACGCAACCGAAAGGTCTCCGACCCTGGTTATAACACTGAATATTGCTATACCTACCTACGTCTGTATGACTATGAGGTCCCCGCTCTCGGATAACCCTGGCCCCAGTGGCTTCGACCCAGTTGGGCCCCCTTCTTTTGCTGACCACTCCTTGAGGCGCGCAGGAATAGTGATCCCAGCTCCCTTCCACTATTGTACTATCGCTTTCTTCGCATAGACATTCAATTTAAATATTTTATTTTTGTATGATAATCTGATGAACTAAAATTTGATAAATTTTTAAAAGTCATAGAACAAAAGTTGTTGTTTATGATGTTAGTTACATAGTCCTGAGAGGTTGCCAGTGTTTTACAAATAACCCTTTATAGGGTGTATAGCTCCGTCCCTTTTTCTCACTCGCACTCTTGACATTTTAACTCGTCATGGTAAGGCGCCTGATCCATTTGACATTCTCCAGAGATCAGAGCCCCGATCTATGTTCTTACTAAATATAGCTGTAATTAAGTAGATCTATTATGTGTTCAACATTATGTAGTCTTTGCGCAGAAGGACCAATTTTGGTTATGTTAGAAGTATGGTCTGAGTATTCTATTTTTACACTACTACTACACTATTCTATTCATACACTTTATTTATTCCAATTTTGTGAATATGAAGTACCATAGAGAATTAATATTAGGTTACAACTTGTTTGACATTACGAGCAATTGAGAGTTTGTCATGCTCACTCAAATGTCTCGCTGACGGTGGCACGTTTTTTTTTTCTCGACGAGGAAAATCATCATTGACAAAACCCGCTCTTGGGTAGAGTAGGAGATAGTGTCAGACTCTTACTGACTAAAAACCCCGCGCCGTTCCTTCTAGCCTTCATACCGGGGCTCTAGTTTCCTTTCGAATAACCCCGACCCCGGTAGGCTTCGACCCAGATGGGCCCCTCCTGTTGCTGACAACTCCTTGAGGCGCGCGGGAACAGTACGCGCCGTCGACGCCTTGGCTCGGTCCGGACAGTTACCGGACAATCGGCCATGGGTAGCTCGCTGTCCACGAGCTCGCGTCTACGGTGGCTGGAAATCGGGGCTGAAACCCCGGCGGCGGCGGCGGCGAGGGCGCCTGAAGCGGTCGGCCTTCTCTTTTGCTAGCATTACTGCTTTGCAGAAGGAGGCGACCGCCTGCCACTCCTCCTCGCTCCGGATCATGGCCTGAACCAAGGCCCGGCGCGAGAAGTCTCCGCCGCCGATCGCCCCCACGAGGGCACGGCGGTGCTCCGCCCAAGCAGGGCACACCTCGACTGTGTGCTCTACCGTGTCCTCCGGGCGTTCCGCACAGTGACGGTAACACGTGTTATTGGGTCATTCAGTTCCCTTCAAATTGGTTGAGCTGAGTATGGCTGATGCACGCGTCATGTTCGTGAACGGGCGCTGATAGTTGAGACTGGTCATCTCTTAGCTGCCAGTGACTTAATTCATTTTTTTTTCATTGTTATTACATATCTTTATTGTGCTCGTACATAATAGAAGCAACAAGAAATATGTAACAAAGATTCATGAACTCAATATGATTTAAAAGAGCGTCCATCAAGTTTCTTGCACGTTCTTCTCCATAGAGATCTACGCTTTGGAACATGCAATTTAGCTTCACTTGTTTGACTGACCGACATTTTGACAATTCAAAAGTGCCCGTATTAGGTCTATTTGAAATAAAAGTTCCTGAATTTTTATTTCATTATAAGCATAGCCTTATAATGTTCCCACTGCTGGGATTCAGGCCTCCTCCCTAGAGAAGGAATGAGCCGGAATCCACTATACAGACCAGTGCGAATGATGAATGGATGTTACATACATCTTCGATGTTTTTGGTTTTGGGACATGATAATTTACTCACAATGTTTTCCATCGATGTTTTGAGAGCAGTGAAGATGAAATAAGTTATTATTACCAGCCAGGCACATTACTTTGAGTAATCAAAAACGAATGTGCCTGGCTGGGTTTGAGCCCGTGACCTACAACTCGTAGGTAAGTCGGGGCTGTTACCACTTGGCCACCTGCACTGCTCTCTCATCATTGCTTTCATGAGTTACTATTTTCTTAATACAGACACATAGTTAGGTTGCTATTGATACCGCTTTAAGTAAACCTTCTGTATTTTTTCTGTTGTGTGACCCGATAATCTATTTTCGCTAATCAAACCTCAGGCGCCACTACGAAAATAGTTATATAGTATACAATATTAATTGAAAATACCACTTAGCGATGTGGTTAACTATATTTTCATTTTGTATTTCAATGTATACTGTTTACAATAAACTTAAATAATTAAAAATAATATATACACTAAAGGCCTAGCTAAATATGAAACACTCGGACCCCACGGCCCAAGAGTTTCAACCCCAAACGGCTCAAAAATATAACTGCCAACGAGGCTGTTATATTTCCGCCGCTTGAGGTTCTCCGCAGCCGCCGCAGCAGCACCAGCACAGCACGATGAGCTAGGAAGATGGGATGGCGCAAGAGTATCGACACAGGTAGCGTCCCACACTAAAGGCCTACCCATCTTCCAAGGAAATAAAGACATACCGTCTGGTCTCTTACCATCGTCGCGTGCCAGGCCATGAGGTTCCAAAACAGCCGGAACGCCGACGGTGACAAGGGCTCGTCGGATGATGTCGTTAAGGTTCGCGTGCCGCGCTATGCGTCCCGCACTTCGACTGCATGACAGGCCATGGTGACCGAGGCTGTTGACAACTTCGCCATAGTGGCAGCGATGAGGAGAACAGCAAGGCGCACCTAGACGTAGGGCAACAGCTAAGCGGAAAGTGGTATCGTCGAAAAATACCACTTGTTTAATAACAGCATAGTTCTTGTTAGTATCATTGTCAGCCTTTTTAATGTTCCCACTGCTGGGACACAGGCTTCCTCTCTAAGAGAGGGAAATGGGCCGTAATCCACCACATGGGCTCAGTGCTGGTTGGTGGATGTCACATGTCTTCGAATTTTTGGTTCTAGGACATACCGGTTTCCTCACGATGTTTTCCTTCACTTCTTGTTAATATATCAAAGTAATATTGTAATAGTGGAAGTTTGTATGTGTATTGGTACAATGATTGAGCGATTGACTGATGCGCTGCGTGTCGCTGGTTCGATTCCCGTACGTAACAAATCAGAAGGCTTACGTCACCCAAAAGGCAATGAAAAGTGCTATGTTCGGAGTTTCCTTGCGTGATCGAATCAGAAATGAAGATATCCGTAGGAGAACCAAGGTCGCCGACACAGCCCGAAGAATTGCCAAACTAAAGTGGCAATGGGCTGGTCACACTGCTCGTAGAACGAATGGTCGATGGGGCCAAAAGGTTCTAGAGTGGGGACCGCGCACCATAAAACGTAGAGTCGCAGAAATGTGGTGGCTGAGAGACACAAAGGATTGGTCGTTGTGGCGATGCTTGAGAGAGGCCTGTGTCCAACAGTGGATGTCTTTCAGCTGACATGATGATGATGATGATGATGACGTAACAAATATTAATATGGTCTACAGATAGTTGATTCTGTTCTGTGTATATTGTATGTAAGTTTATATAATATAATATAATAATAATAATATTCCACAACTGTCACACAACGCCGTCTAGTCCCAAGCTAAGCAGAGCTTGTGTTATGGGTACTAGACAACTGATAAACATACTTATATATTCCTAAATACATACATATTATAGATAAATTACACCCAGACACAGAACAAATGATTATGCTCATCACACAAACATTTGTCCTGGGTGGGAATCGAACCCACGACCTCCGGCATAGCAGTCAGGGTCACTAACCACTAGACCAACAGGCCAGTCAATGCCAATATATGCTTGTGAACGCATCCGTGATAGAGTATCTAGTAATTCCTAGTGGGCGATGTTTTTTTTAGGGTTCCGTGCTTCAAAAGGAAAAACAGAACCTTTATAGGATCACTTTGTTGTCCATCTGTCTGTCTGTCAAGACCCTTTATCTCGGGAACGCGTGGAAGTATCCAGTTGATATAAAAATTATATACTCAGATCTGTTCTGATGTCTCAGGTCCCTTAAAGCTTTAAAGAAATAAAAATTTTGAGTTAATAAATGTCACAAAAAACGTATATTTTAACGCTCTTAAGGGGATTATATTTATTTATTAAATCTTAATGCAACACAAAGTACATAGGCGGACTTAATGCCTTAGGCATTCTCGGCCAGTCAACCTCGGGAGGTGAAGAGACAATATGACACTTTTCTACGCTTTTTCGAGATAAAGGATCTTGACAGACAGATAGACAGACAGCCATACATACAGACGGACAACAAAGAGATCCTATAAGAGTTCAGTCTTTTTCCATATAGGTGCCGAACCCTTAAAATCAAGAAAAACTGTGATTACAAAATTAAAAGCTCATCAGTTACTGTTGGTAATGTTACCATGGTTAAAATAGCTAACTGTTTCCCGGTAGTGTCGTTATATCTGAAATATCTTCCTTTTTACGCTAATTACTCACACGAGTGGAAATCAAAAAGTACCTTGTGCGTAAAAACCGATATATCGTATATATCTACCCTTGGGATATAATCAGTTTTGTTCACGCCTCGGGCCTTTTCGTCACCAAGTGGTAACTCGCTAAGGATAATTTTAGGTATTTGCCAAAGATATTGAGGAAATAGAATAGTCATAGTTAGAGATGTGCCGTTGCTGGCAATATTGCCGTGAAGTGGGAATATTGGTGCGAATATTGCCGGGAATATTGCCCGATGTATGACTATTGGTGGCAACATTGCCAGCAATATTCCCAGATTGCCGGCAACGGCACATCTCTAATCATAGTATCAACAGGTGTACTTACTTAGGAGTTTTTTTTTATTCATATAAACTAGTGCTTGAATGCGATCCCACCTGATGGTAAGCATTGATGCAATCTCTGATGGTGAGGCGCACTAGTTTATTAAGAGCCTATTCACTCACTATATGTACACTATTGATACAGCTAGCGATTTATTTTAATTCATGAATCCCCAAGCGACCACCGGTGGCCGCGCATCTATTGTCTTACTATTGTGTCTCTAATTGACGGTATCTGAAGGGTTAATTCCATATAAAAAAAATCGGCAAGTGCGAGTGGGATTCGTGCACTGAGGGTTCCGTGCAAACTTACCAGTAAAAACAGTTAAATTCCCGAAGTAAGTGATGAAGATTTGTCCGATTTGCATAAAAAGTTTTTTTTTTGGACGCAAAACAACTGTTTTCAGATGTTTTCCTATACTTTTGCTATGAGACCTTGCTTCATGCGAAATTTCAGGATTCCAAGTCAACGGGAAGTACTCTATGAATTTCGATTCGCTTAAGAGTGGCGAAATATACTTTTTTTGCGACATAAACGGCCGTATCTTTTTTTCCGTTTAGTCAGAAGTTTGATTTATTCACAGGTTCACACACCTGTATATGGTTTTTTTTTCAACTCGATACCTCCACGCGTTCCCGAGATTAAAACTCTTGACAAACAGACAGACGGACAACAAAGTCATCCAATAAGGGTTCCATTTTATCCTTTTGAGGAAAGTAGCCTTAAAAATCAATCAAATACGCCACAATTACACCATCCAGTATTCCTAAGTCAACGTGTTACCACCCTAAATATAGGCTGTTGTTGCTAAGTCAACGATCACACTGTTATCACTTATACTCTGTGTAATCACAGCCTTTCCGAGAAAACCGACGACTCCGTTATAATTACTTTATTCAGTGTTTCAATGGGGATTAATTTAACGAGAAGTGTTATTAAAAATAGCTTCTAATCTAAATTAAGGAAAATTTTCAAGTAGCTGTCTATTCTCTACATTATTTTTGCAGAATAACTTGAAAGTCAGTAGGACTTTCAAGCTATTTGGGTTCGAAACGATTGGGTCATGGGGTTCGAGTACAGAAGTAAAGAAGTTCAGTTTCAATTTTTTTTTTATTATTATTATCACCAACATTGCAATGTTTTTCCGCCTGAATCCAGTGCAAGAACCGCCCGAAGTTACGATATTCAGTGAGGACTTGCGCCAGCCGGAAGTTGATGACGCCATGACGCCAGCCAATCATCAAAGAGGTTTACCACCACGATAATGGGCGTCACCTGTCATGTCAAGATCCCGCCAGAACTCTATACTCATGGTACAATTTGTCGCGGTAGCGTTGCATCTCCATGCATAAATCATGCATGCGTGCAAAGACTTGCTTCCAGATCCCAATTAAGTAGTAGGTTTGGATTAGTTTTGATCCTATTAGACTTTTTTTTATGGTGAGGATAATCATTCAATGACAACCCCCGCTCTTTGGCGGAGCGGGAGATAGTGTCAGACTCTAACTGACTAGAAACCCACCCCGTTCCTCCGTGCCTTCATACCGGGCCTGGAGTTCCCTTTCGAATAACCCTGGCCTTAGTAGGCTTCGATCCGGCTGGGCCCCTTCTGTTGCTGACAACTCCTTGAGGCGCGCGGGAACAGTGCGCGCCGTCGACGTCTTGGGCTCGGTCCGGACTGTTACCGGACGGTCGGACAGCGCACTACCCATAGCTCGCTGTCCGCAAGCGCGCGGTGGCTGGAAATCTGATGCGGTCGGCCTCTTCCTTTGCTAGCATTACGGCTTCGCAGAAGGAGGCGACCGCACCATACAGATCCCGCCGGAACTCTGTACCTATGTCATGCCAAAATTTGTGGCGGTAGCGTCGCAAGTTTCATGCACAAATCATGCATGCGTGCATAGACCGTTGCCTCCAGATCACAATGAAGGAAATTAATGGAGGAATGGAGGTTCGGATTACTTTTGATCCTGTTAGACGTTAAAATACTGGTTCTTTTCCACCCTTATACCTATAAATAAAACAAGCCTCCATCCCAAGGCTTCGCGTCAAAAGCTCAGTAACTAATCGAGATGTTTGGCCAAGTTTCCATTATCTCATACTGGGAAACAATTGAGTGTCAATATAATTAATCTGCGGGGAGGAGATTATTATTGATAGGTTTTTATTTTCGGGTCAGGCGTCCATGCTGGTGTGGAGTTAGGAATGATAGATGATAAACAAGTTGTTAAGGTTTAATTGCCCCCTGTGTCTTAGTTAGGCTCTTATTTTTATTGTATTACTGAATTTTGTTAGCGGCTTCGATAGTAATAAAGTCGTATCTTTTTCTAAAGTAGTAGTAGTATCTTTATTCTTAACTAGCTTTTGCCCGCAGCTTCGCCCGCGTACATAAAATATAGCTTATATCACTCAGGAATAAAGCAGCTTTCTATTGGTGAAAAAATTTTAGCAAACGGACCAGTGCTTTTACCTCTTTATATAGAAGTATAGATTACAGAATTTTGTTAGCGGCTTCAATAGCGTGAAAGTTGCATGTTTTTCTGTAGAAATGTCTTGTCTGGTGTGGGACGCAACCTGTGTCGACACCCTTGCACCGTCCCATATTCAAAGTACGGCTGTACCGCTCAATCGGTAACCGGGAAGTGAGTCAAATTTAATTTAAAAGATTTGGACAAACATCGGAACAGGTGAAACTAAATAAAAGCTTGTAAAAAAGTATCAAATTAAGAATCATCATTTCGTCATCATATTTGCCAAAAAACGTCCACTATTAGACATAGGTGTCCCCCAAGTGTCGCCATAACGACCGGCCCTATGCGTCTCGGATCTATCGGATTTCCCCCATCTTTCTTTTCCTCATAGAAGTGAATATGTTATTATTTTTGAGTGAATAAAGTTTCTTTAATTCATGAATCCCCAAGCGACCACCGGTGGCCGCGCATCTATTGTCTTACTATTGTGTCTCTAATTGACGGTATCTGAAGGGTTAACCACAGATTGAACCGATATCCACGGATTCCTATGTATTTTGGTATACATAAGACTCCGTACTACGTTTTGGGAATAGATTCATTATGCGTACAAATAAGGAGTAGAATTCCCTGCTGGAGTCTGTTTTTCCTGATAGCTATAACAAAGTCAAAGTCAAAATATTTTATTTCACATAGGCCTACATGGGCACTTATAAAACGTCAGAAGCTAGTGCACGGTTCCAAATTGGTCGTTTCCTATGGAGAAGAACCGGCAAGAAACTCCATGGTTACTCTTTTAAAAAATGTGTTTATTACAATATTGATTGATTTATGTAAGAACAGTGTAGATCAGTCAACACTGTACACAAAAGCACAAAATTAATCATAATAAAATAAAAAAAGTAAGTCGTAATAGAAAGTTATCTAAGTGTTTGTGGATTATACAGTGTTCTCACATTCACATTCCAAAAAGAGGCTACATAAAAAAGCAGGAAAATTTTAAATAATTACAACTGTTAACATAATAAATTACTAACAAATTTAATGCAGTTGAAGTCTAAATAATATAAATAAAAAAATAAAATATTGCAAAAGCAATGCGTTAAAAAAAGGAAAAATAAATATATATAAATTAAAACAAAGGTGGAGCAGTAACCTAGGGGTCTTTAAGTCAAGAGTGAATTGATTGCTTCTAGGCAAGCGTGTTCCATCGTCGGCCACATCATCGCTTACCATCAGGTGAGATAGTGGTCAAACGTGAGCCTATAAATAATAAAAATAAAAATAAACCTAAGGGCCAATGTGTAACTTGATCACTTTTTAATAGAGGCTCTAAAAGTTTCAATTTGATATATTTTTTACAAGCTTGTAACACTTTCTTCTCTCTCTATGTTTTTTACAGGCTTGTAAAACATATATATCAAATTGAAACTTTGAGAGCCTCTATTGACGGCGGCGGAGACCTAACGCGGCTTTGGTCGAAGCCATGGTCCGGAGCGAGGAGGAATGGCAGGCAGTCGCCTCCTTCTGCGAAGCAGTAATGCTAGCAAAGGAGGCGGCAGACCGCATCAGGCAACGGCGCCCTCACCGCCGCCGTCAGGATTCCGGTCCCGATTTCCGGCCACCATAGACGCGGGCTCGCGGACAGCGAGCCATAGGTTGCTCGCTGTCCGATCGTCCAGTAACTGTCCGGACCGAGCCCAAGACGTCGAAGGCGCGCACTATTCTCGCGCACCTCAAGGAGTTGTCAGCAACAGGAGGGACCCAGCTGGGTCGAAGCCTACAGGGGCCAGGGTTGTCCGAAAGGAAGCTCGTGCCCAAAAAAAAAAAGCCTCTATTGAAAAATTTACAATTTGCACATAAGGCCTTATACACAGGCCCATCGATATAGATAAAGAAGCCCTACTGATCAAAGATATGAAGGTCTGCACATCTTTGATTAGTGGGGCTTCTTTCATTAACTCAGTTGTAGAGAGATACCTGCCAAGTGCTCGGGCTTGTAAGGATAGCGCGCACGTCGAAGGACTGGAACAATCTGCCTGAAAGAAAGAAAGAACGAAAGGAGAATACGTTTATTTGGCACACAGGTACACACAATGAGATAACAATTATTATAATACTAGCTTTTGCCCGCGGCTTCACCCGCGTACATAATCCCAGGATAAAAAGTAGGTATCCTATGTGTTATTCTGAGATATGGTCTACTCGTGTACTAAGTTTCATCGAGATCCGTTCAGTAGTTTTTGCGTGAAAGAGTAACAAACATCCATACATCCATCCATACATCCATCCATACATCCATCCATACATCCATCCATACATCCATCCATACATCCATCCATACATCCATCCATACATCCATCCATACATCCATCCATACATCCATCCATACGTCCATCCATACATCGATCCATACATCCATCCATACATCCATCCATACATCCATCCATACATCCATACATACATCCATCCATACATACAAACTTTCGCATTTATAATATTAGTAGGATTATAATATTAGTAGGATAGTAGGATAAAAACTTAAAATACATCATTATTGTGTGTCTCACAGCTGCGAAAATAGGCCAGCTGAGGTCTTCCCGTCCGATTATAATTTGACTGTCTTCAAGGCCAGAGTGAATAGGCTCATAAACTAGTGGGATCGCAGTCAATCACTAGTTTATATCAATTTAAAAAAAAAACTAGCATCGACCACTGATGGAAAACATTAGTGATCAATGTTAACTAATGAACATCATGGTACCTAGGCACGTTTTTAATAATAAAAAAAGTTGGCAAGTGCGAGACGGGCTCCCGCACTGAGGGTTTCATACAAACTTACCTCTGAAAACACTACCTCTCGCGCCGGGCCTTGGTTCAGGCCATGGTCCGGAGCCAGGAGGAGTGGCAGGCGGTCGCCTCCTTCTGCGAAGCAGTAATGCTAGCAAAGGAGGAGGCCGACCGCTCCAGGCGGCCTTACCGCCGCCGCCGCCGGGGTTCCAGCCCCGATTTCCAGCCACCGTAGACGCGGGCTCGTGGACAGCGAGCCATGGGTAGCTCGCTGTCCGATCGTCCGGTAACTGTCCGGACCGAGCCAAGGCGTCGACGGCGCGCACTGTTCCCGCGCGCCTCAAGGAGTTGTCAGCAACAGGAGGGGCCCATCTGGGTCGAAGCCTACCGGGGTCGGGGTTATCCGAAAGGAAACTAGAGCCCCGGTATGAAGGCTAGAAGGAATGGCGCGGGGTTTTTAGTCAGTAAGACTCTGACACAGTCTCCCGCTCCACCCAAGAGCGGGTTTCGTCAATGATGATTTTCATTTTCCCGTCGACAGAAAAAAAAAAACCTCTGAAAACAGTTCAATTCTCGAATAGAGCTATGAAGATTTTTCCAACCCTAGCGCGATAAAGTTGCCGTAAAAAAAGTGTAATTTATTGCTTCATTTTAATACTGAATAATGTAAAAATTTACATATGTACAAAAAAAAAACTTAAACTACTTACTTATACTACACCCTAAATAAATACATAACGTACATAAATAAAATACAAAAACACAAAGTAAACTCAGGCGTCGAAGTACTCCTCCACATCGCTGTCATCCGGGAATGTGCCCAGAAGACTGGCAGCATTATGGGAGTCGGGCTTATGGCTTCAGGCACTCCCGTCATCCACCATAGGCACCATGATGGATGACGCCTCGTTTCGGCTAGCAACTTGTCTACGCTTAGGCGCACCTTGTGTTGCTCCACATCGGTGCCACTGCGGCGAAGCCGTCGGCAGTCTCGGACACCATGGCCTGTCCTGCTGCAGGAGCGCAGGCCGCATAGCTCGACACGCTTGCATCAACGATATTATTCGTCGAGCTCTTGTCACCGCCGGCGTACCAGCTGTATTAGAACCAAATGGCTTGGTACGTGACGATGGAAAGAGACCAGATGGTATGACGTTGGTACCGTGGAAGGTGGGTAGGCCTCTGGTGTGGGACGCAACCTGTGTCGACACCCTTGCGCCATCCCATATTCCATGTACGGCGGGCTGTGCTGGCGCTGCCGCTGCGGCTGCTGAGACCCTTAAACGGCGCAAATACTGTAACCTTATTGGTAATTACAGTTTTGAGCCGTTTGGGGTTGAAACGCTTGGGTCATGGGGTCCGAATGCACGTCTCCTTTTTAAGGAAATTTCTCGCCGACTGATCGACACCTTGCGTGACCAGAGGGCTGGCTCGTACTTCGCTCAAAGAATTAGCATTGCCATCCAACGTGGTAATGCTGCCGTAAAAAATGTAATTAGTACGTCTTTTAGGTTATTCAAAAGTAAGGGACACGTATTTTTTTTTTTGTAAATTAAACCAAAAATTTCAAAGATATAGCCCATTAAAGTTACGTGTGTAACGCCACGCCGTGCTGCATTTTTTCGCACGGAGTGACGTCCCACGTAATTTTAATGGGCTATATTGTGAATGTGGGAACTATGTGGATTACTTTTTTCTTTTCTCTATTTTTACATGATATCTCGCAGTTTTGAGTATTTGATGCGGCCTACCCAAATGTCCTATTTTTGGTATTGTTCGTCAAGTCGTTGAGCTCCTTGGTAGTCCTAAGTTTGAGCTACACGAATACTGACAAATGCTTGCACTGACGAACAGGTCCACTCAAATCTGTGTGGTTCTTTCCTCAAAAGACCATCTGAGACACTGGTCTGCATGGATCTCATATGATTTGACCATTACATGTTCTTTACTGTATGGACTTTAAAAGAGACTTTGACCCCTGAGTTTGTTTCGGTGTTTCTTCTCAGGGTAGTCAGCTAGGAAACACCGGCCTGATCTCGTTAAAACTGACTGAAAACAAAATTGACGTGTAAAAGTGTTTTTTGAAAACCTATTTACAAAATAAAGATCATTTATCATTCTATTTTTGTTTAATCGAAAAAAGAAAACAATACGTGTCCAATATTTTTTTTATAATCTAAAATACGGACTAAATAAAATGTAATTATTTTGACCCTGGAAACTACCTTATTGCTGAGCGTAGATATGTAAGTGAAGTACATACATGAAATTGACTTCTATCTATTTTGTGCCAAATAAATTTGAAATTCTACGTAATGTGGCTTCAAATTTAGGTCTGTGATGAATAGACATTGATATCTAAAATTAAGTTTGTATTTTCCAGAAAGCAGGGTGTATCTGTATGACACCCACGTTTCGACAATTAAATTAAAGTTCCAAGAAATAGGAGCGAGTTTATTGCTATCAGCTGGGCCCCTCCTGCTGCTGACAACTCCTTGAGGCGCGCGGGAACAGTGCGCGCCGTCGACGTCTTGGGCTCGGTCCATTACCGGACTATCGGACAGCGAGCTACCCATGGCCCGCCGTCCGCGAACCCGCGTCTACGGTGGCTGGAAATCGGGATCGGAATTCCGGCGGCGGCGAGGGCGCCGTAGCCTGATGCGGTCGGCCTCCTCCTTTACTAGCATTACTGCTTCGCAGAAGGAGGCGACCGCCTGCCATTCCTCTTCGCTCCGGACAATGGCCTCGACCAGGGCCCGGCGCGTGAGGTCTCCGCCGCCGATCGCCCCCACGAGGGCACGGCGATGCTCCGCCCAGGCAGGGCACACCTCGACTGTGTGCTCCACCGTGTCCTCCGGGCGTTGCGCACAGTGGCGACACCCGGGCGTCTCTTCCGACTTGATCTGAAACAGGTACCTCCCGAACGTGCCGTGTCCGGTGAGGACCTGCGTCATGCGGTAGGTAAGGACGCCGGGAGGTCTTTCCAGCCACGCCTCAAAGAGGGAACTTACCGCCATAATCGTGGCGTGTTTATATGTTGAGGCTGATATTTTTTTCGTTTCAATTCCAGTGCACACTCCCCGAAATGTAAACGATAGAAAACTGACAAACCAGCAACTCGGTGGCGATGCTCAAGGCTTTGGAGCTTCGACTCTACAAGTGCACCATTGCCGATGATTCTTTTGGCTCGCCTCTCAATCGACTCCAGTGCATGGAGCTGGTATTGACTGGGCTTCTGGATGCGGTAGCTCGCCGTCAGGCCGTCCAGTAACCGTCCAGACCGGATCTCGACGGCGCGTAGTGTCCCTTGCGTGCCTCAAAGAGATATCAGCGAAAATCCCAATACCAAGCTTTTAAAAGAGATTCATGGTTGAAAAACTCATCCGCATGTTGACAGGGCTTGCAGACGAAGAGCTATGGGTAGCTCGCCATCCAGCCGTCCAGTAGATAACTGTCCAGCCCGAGCTCAAATCGGAAGTGACACCCGGAGGACATGGTGGAGCATAAGGTAGAGGTGTGCCCCGCTCAGGTAGAGTATCGCCGTGTCCTTGTGGGGGCGATCAGTGGCGGTGATCTCTCGCGCCGGGCCTAGGTACATGGTGGCTATGGTCTGGAGCGAGGAGGAGTGGCAGGCGGTTGCCTCCTTCTGCGTAGCAGAAATGCTAGTAAAGGAGGAGACCGACCGCATTAAGCAACGGCGCTCACGCCCCAGCCGTTGCCGGGATTCCGTTCCCGATTTCTGGCCACTGTTGGAGCGGGCTTGCGGACCGTGAGCAATGGGTAGCTCACTGTCTGACCGTCCGAGCTCGAGTCGTAACGGCGCCTAGTGTTCCTCATGCAGCTCAAAGAGATGTCAGCAAAAGCTTAGTTTCCTAGTAAGGCCGAAGCCTACTGGGGCCATGGGTTGACATCCGAAAGAAAAACCCGCAGCCCTGGAACGCTAAGGGGCATAAGTATGGTTTTAGGCTGTAAAAGTCTAACACGCCCTCCTGCTCCGCCCTAGAGTGAGAGAAGTCATGAGACGAGTTTCTCACCTTATAAAAACTGCACATTGGCAAGCTCACGATCAACTCTAGAACCTATTGTTATTGCAAATTTAAGTTTTTATTAAACTACTCATCTACACTAATGGCAGGGCAAAAATGTATTAAAAAAAGTAATGTTTTCTTATTTCTAGGAGGTAATCTCTGAAAGTACTGTAGACGTAGCCAAGTTACGACCGAAATCTCAAATTGGCCACTCTTCCGATTCCCTTGTTCTGAGGTAATTTCAACGTTTAGTCACTTGGTCAGAACAAAGGAATAGGAGACGTGTGGTCGACACAAGGCGTTCGACGCAAGAAAAAGAAACAAAACAGTCGTAACTTGGGTAGGCTCATCAGATTGCTAAACTTTTTTCACCGATAGAAAATTGCTATATTACTGAGTGACGTAGGCTATATTTTATGTACGCGGGCGAAACTGCAGGCAAAAACTAGTATCTTATAAGGAAAAATGAAAAATCACAGCAAAAAATCTGTCGCGACGGTACCAGAGACATAGATTTGAAAGGTAAATCAGTTCTCATAAATACGAAACATCTGATAAACGGAGCCACATTTCACATTACGAGTATCATCCTCTGCCATATTATAATTTTAAATTGACACATCTTTTGGCGATCCTTTTGTTACGAAATTTTTCATCAAAGATAAATAATCTCCATTATAATAAAAAAGAAATTGACTGACATATCAAGGCACAGCCGAAACTACTTTATTTTTAAATCACAATTAAACTAGTGCTTGACTGCAATCCCACCTGATGGTAAGCAGCGATGCAATCGTTGATGGTGAAGCGCTAGTTTATTAAGAGCCTATTCACTCTAGACTTGAACAAATTATAATCGGAAGGGAAGACCGCAGCAGACAAACTATTCCATTCCCTCGATGTACGCGGTATAAATGACGAGGCGAAACGCTTAGTCTGAACCGTAGCGGTTTCAACAACGTAAGGCGTCACTCCGCAGACGATGTCTCACCTTCCGTCCTGCACCACGTGCCCGGTTACCTGCTTACATCATCATCATCATCAGCCTTTTTAATATTCCCACTACTGGGACTCAGGCCTCCTCTCTAAGAGAGGGAATGGGCCGTAATCCACCACGCGGGCCCAGTGCGTGTTGGTGGATGTCACATGTCTTCGAATTTTTGATTCTAGGATATGCCGGTTTCCTCACGATGTTTTCCTTCACCGTTTTGAGAGCAGTGGTGATGAAATAAATTACACAAAGTAATGCGCCTGGCTGGGTTCGAACCTGCGACCTACAACTCGTAAGTCGGGGCCATTACCACTCGGCCACCACTGCTCCACCAGGGACCTAATGACAGCATCAGCGGACGGCATTGCCGTGGCCGATTACTGGGCTGTGCAAGGAATTTGACTGGTTTTGCCATCGATACGCTAAGAAGAAGAACGTAAGGGTGGATACTAGTCCTACGTCGGGTTGTCCGATGCAGATGGTAGAAATGAGATGGCGGTAACAAGTCATGCAATTCCCGCGCACACTCTCCAAAATGCAACCTGTAAAACACCGAAAGGCTGGCTACCCTACGCCTATGCTCAAGGCTTTGAAGATTGGACTTAACCAAATTAAGAATTAAGTTGTCTTTGCATTTTGCTCACTTTGATTCTCTCACTGCACTTAGGATTCTAGTGTAAGCTCCCTCGCTACGCTCGTGCGTTAAACTCTGAACTCCATAGCTTCGCTCGGGAGTTAACTCTAAGTTTTGTCATTCAGCCGGGTGCAGAACAAGAGCTTCGGCATACACAACTAACTTAGCTTCGCATATTTTAGTTAGTTCACATAGCTTAGTTCGCATAGCTTGCGGTCTGTACACAAGTACGGAAAACTGCGCCGGCTATGCGAGTTAAGCTAAACTAACTTAGCTTAGTTTTTGGTCCTTGCGGTTGTTGTATTATATACTAGCCACCCGGCCCGGCTTCGCACGGGTTCTTTTCTAGAAATAAATACAAAAACTTAACAAATTATATACTAAAACTTTTCTCGAGAATCACGCTATCGAGTGGTGAAAACCGCTTGAAAATAGGTGCAGTAGTTTTTGAGTTTATCTCAAACAGACGGACAGACGCGGCGAGGGACTTTGTTATGTATTGATATGACGCTCCTAATACAAGATAATGGTTATTTCCCCGCTGCAAAATCTACTAACGTATCCTTACTAATATTATAAGAGCGAAAGTGAGTTTGTTTGTTTGTTACGTCTTCACACCTAAATGGCAAAACCGATTTTGATAAATTTTGGTACAGAGATAGTTGGGACCCTGGAGACGGATATAGGCAATTTTTTTTTAAGTGAGAAAAGGCAGAGAAAGAGTAAAGTATAATAATAAATTCCGAAAGAGTGGGTCTTAAAATGAACATGGATATAAAATAAGGATAGGAATATAGAATAGGGATAAAACCAAAATCATGATTAACAACCATGTAGCGCCTACTCCTATCAAGATCGGAGACTCTACACTCGAAGTTGTGGAAGATTACGTCTACCTCGGACAGACAGTCCAGTTAGGTAGGTCGAACTTCGAGAAAGAGGTCAACCGTCGAATCCAACTCGGCTGGGCGGCGTTCGGGAAGCTACGCGGTGTCTTCTCGTCCAATATACCACAGTGTCTCAAGACGAAAGTCTATGATCAGTGCGTGTTGCCAGTGATGACATATGGCTCCGAAACGTGGTCGCTCACAATGGGCCTCATCAGAAGGCTTAAAGTCACCCAAAGGGCAATGGAAAGGGCTATGCTCGGGGTTACCTTGCGTGATCGAATCAAAAATGAAGACATCCGCAGGAGAACTAAGGTTGCCGACATAGCGCAAAGAATTGCCAAACTTAAGTGGCAATGGGCAGGGCACATTGCTCGCAGAACAGATGGCCGTTGGGGCCGAAAGGTTCTGGAGTGGCGACCGCGTACCGGAAGACGCAACGTTGGAAGGCCTCCAACAAGGTGGTCTGATGGCCTGGTGAAGGTTGCGGGAAGCCGATGGATGCGAGACGCGCAGGAGCGTTCGTTGTGGCGACGCTTGGGGGAGGCCTATGTCCAGCAGTGGACGTGTATCGGCTGAAATGATGATGATGATAATAATAAACGCGGGCGAAGCCGCGCGTAAAAGATAGTAGGTAAATAAAAAACTGGTAGGCAATGTACAGCCTGGAGCTACAAATTTACAAACATAAAATTTTGCGAGCGTTATTATAATAAAAGAGTCTAGTTTTCTGTAAGATAACATATATGATAGTGTCCATAATTATTTTTTTTTTCTTTTAAAATTATTTATATTTGACCAATTAATATTGTTTTTCTCGACTGTCATTTACTTTATTAATTAATATTTAAATATAAATATACACATTTTTTTTTTTGTCGACGGGGAAAATCATCTTTGACGAAACCCGCTCTTGGGTGCAGCGGGAGACAGTGTCAGACTCTTACTGACTAAAAACCCCGCGCCGTTCCTTCTAGCCTTCATACCGGGGCACGAGCTCCCTTTCGGACAACCCTGTCCCCAGTAGGCTTCGACCCAGCTGGGCCCCTCCTGCTGCTGACAACTCCTTGAGGCGCGCGGGAACAGTGCGCGCCGTCGACGTCTTGGACTCGGTCCATTACCGGACGATCGGACAGCGAGCTACCCATGGCTCGCCGTCCGCGAGCCCGCGTCTACGGTGGCCGGAAATCGGGATCGGAATCCCGGCGACGGCGGCGAGGGCGCCGTTGCCTGATGCGGTCGGCCTCCTCCTTTGCTAGCATTACGGCTTCGCAGAAGGAGGCGACCGCCTGCCATTCCTCCTCGCTTCGGACCATGGCCTCGACCAGGGCCCGGCGCGAGAGGTCTCCGCCACCGATCGCCCCCACGAGGGCACGGCGATGCTCCGCCCAGGCAGGGCACACCTCGACGGTGTGCTCCACTGTGTCCTCCGGGCGTTACGCACAGTGGCGACACCCGGGCGTCTCTTCCGCTTGAATCCGATGCAGGAACCTCCCGAACTTGCCATGTCCGGTGAGGACCTGCGTCATGCGGAAGGTAAGGACGCCGTGAGGCCTTTCCAGCCACGCCTCAAAGAGGGGACTTACCGCCATAATCGTGGCGTGCCCATATATATAAATATACACATCATGAACCAAGTGATTATTAAGACATTATAAGAAATGCCCGCGTAGTTTAAAAAATAGCAGGTTCGAGCCCAGCCAGGCGCATTACTTTGTGTGGTTTATATCATCACCACTGCTCTCAAAACGGTGAAGGAAAACATCGTGAGGAAACCGGCATGTCCTAGAACCAAAAATTTCGAAGACATGTGACATCCACCAACACGCACTGGGCCCGCGTGATGGATTACGGCCCATTCCCTCTCCTAGAGAGGAGGCCTGAGTCCCAGCAGTGGGAATATTAAAACATGATGATGATGATGATGATCACCTATGGGGCATTATTTTTATTTTGCATTATTATTATCCTTGCTTATTTATAGGCATCTTTTATTTATAATGATTATCACCTATAGGGCAATATTTTTATCTTACAATTTTATTATAGCGACATTATTTATTTATGGGAATAATTTTTATTTAAAACTATTAATAGAGGCATTATTTATTTACGGACATAATTTATTTATAATGCTCATAATCTATGGGGCTGAGACATTAAAACAAATTATCACTCACTAAAATATAGTTTATGCAAATTAATGTATTAGTTTTATTTGGCACACAATGTACAAATAAGTTTAACCTATAAAGTAAAGCAAATATATAAATCTTAACTATTAAATATTATAAATTTATAGGTATATACAAACTTAAACTAATAATATGTAAAAAAAGGCCGAAAAACCGGGAAAACTCATATAGCATCAAAAAAAGTTTTAAGTTGTAACTTTTTTCTGATGAAAAATCTAATTTGACAAACAGCTTATCTTCTTACTTATAAAAATAGCAATCGAACCAAGCACTCAATATTTTTAAACAAAACAAAATAAACGTATAGTTCAACTATCTCCTGACCTGAATATATCGAGCTGACAGTAAACCCCAGTTCAAAGCTCTCCTAGTTCCCTGAACCTAGGTCGGTTCGCTGTCCTGAAGTCCTTGTGTATGTAAATTAAGATAAAATGAGGACAGAAAAAGCTCTACTTTAAATTCAGGACAAAATTCTTTTGTATTTTTAGCGAATGATACGAATATTGGGTCCTTGAATTTTTTGAAATCTGAATTTCATAAACTCTTTCTCTGTCCTCACTTTTGATGTACAGGATCTTCAAGTATTGTTTTAGGTATAATAATATTCCACAACTATCACACAACACCGTCTAGTCCCAAGCTAAGCAGAGCTTGTGTTATGGGTACTAGACAACTGATAAACATACTTATATATTCCTAAAAACATACATATAATAGATAAATTGCACCCAGACACAGAACAAATGATCATGCTCATCACATAAACATTTGTCCTGGGTGGGAATTGAAATAACGACCTCCGGCATAGCAGTCAGGGCCACTAACCACTGGACCTACAGGCCAGTCAGTGGTAAATGTATTATGTTTAGTAAAAAGTCATAGAACAAAAGTTGTCGTATATGGTGTTAGTAATACACTCCTGCAAGGTTGTTCCTCATTCAGCCGACAGACGTCCACTCTTGGACATAGGCCTCCCCCAAGTGTCGTCACAATGAACGGTCCTATGCGTCTCGCATCCATCGGATTCCCGCAGCCCTTGCCAGGTCATCGGCCCACTTTGTAGGAGGCCTTCCATCGCTACGTCTTCCGGTACGTGGTCACCATTCCAGAACCTTTCAGCCCCAACGGCCATCTGTTTTGCGAACAATGTACCCTGTCCATTGCCACTTAAGTTTATGCTATGTAACCTTGGTTCTTCTGCGGATATCCTCATTCCTGATTCGATCACGCAAAAAAACTATTAAAAACTAAATACAGAACCCAATACAACAGCCAGATCCTTTACTGTTCATAGTAAATCGTTCTAACAAAATAAATGTCCTGACATTACCGAGGATGATCAAAACGATTGTAAAATGTACCACGACTTTTGGAGTTGGGTGAAAAATCGATGTGGATTTTAAATTTCTCAGTTGATAGACGAAAATGAAATATACATTTGAACATCTGCTTGGTATATGAATTTACCTGAATAGTACGTTACTTTGTCAACAGTCTTCGGAACATCTGCTATCATTTATTTTTCAGTTTTTCAATGCTGTCATCATCTTCCTGCCCTTGTCCCGTTTTATTTGGGGTCGGCGCAACTCGTTTTTTTCTTCCATTCTATCCTGTCACCCGTCGTGCTATCCCTAACTTCCTCTTCTTTCATTTCACTCTTCACACAATCTATCCATCTTTTTTTCGGCCTCCCTCTCCCTGTCCACCCATCGACGTGTACATGTAGTTTTTCAATGCTGTCTAGTGTTAATTTAAATACATTATCCCTATCTCTTTTAGCCACGCATTTCACTGTTTTCTGCACTAGTGCAGAAAAGTGTGCGAGCTCGCTTCCGCCACAATTATCGTATCAGACTGGATGCTTAGCGACCCCCACGAGTCCCAAAGTCCCAAGTCGACACCCGTTTATTTATTTCTTTGTAAGATTGAATGTTAAGCTAGGATTTTTTTATGGTGGGTAAAATCATCCAATGACAAACCTAGCTCTTGGGCGGAGCGGGAGATAGTGTCAGACACTTACTGACTAAAAACCCACCCCGTTCCTTCTAGCCTTTATACCGGGGCTTGAGTCCCCTTTCGGATTAACCCGGCCCCAGTAGGTTTCGACCCAGTTTGAGGCCCTGAAGTCGATTGAGAAGCGAGCATCGAGCGGGCATCGGCGCCGATGCATCGGTGTTGAGTTGCAGGCCTGTCAGTTTTCTATCGATTACATTTCGTGTGCGTTGGAATTGCACAATTTAATTCTGCCAAATTCATTCCATCATCCGACCACTAGATGCACGGCGTTGCGCCATCGGTACATGGAGGATAGTCCACCCATACATACAAAGCATTTTGGGAAGACATTCATTATGCGTACCGCTATGGAGTGGAAATACCTGCCCGAGTCTGTGTTTCCTAATAGCTACAACCTAAGGGTCAAGAGTGAATAGGTTACTTCTAGACAAGCGTGCTCCATCGTCGATTACCTCTTCGCTTGCCACCAGGTGAGATAGTGGTCAAACGCGAGCCTATCAATAATAACTCAATGAATATAGACAGTCATTTTGGCTGTATTTGATTGTCATTTCTGTTGTAACTGTTTGTCAAAAATCCTCGACATGAATCTATCAGTCACTGCGATTTTTATACGTATAAAGATATTATAAAGTTTATTTTTGTATCGGGGTCGATACTGTATCACTCAACGGACTCAACCGTCGTCAAGTCAATGTAGTTCTTTGTAGTATATTACGTTTGCTGGTAGACTCTGCGTGACCAGAGGGCGCAGGGGGTCACAGCAGGGGCCCAGCTGGCTCGAAACCTACTGGGGCCAGGGTTATCCGAAAGGGGAGCTCTAGCCCCGGTATGAAGGCTAGAAGGAACAGGGTGGGTTTTTAGTCAGTAAGAGTCTGACACTATCTCCCGCTCCGTCCAAGAACGGGGGTTGTCATTGGATTGTTTTTTGCCAACAATAAAAAAAAAATGGGGGCAAAGCGACCAGCGTTCTAAGAACTTACCATGACCAGTAAAAATGTCAGTCGTGCGACTAAGAAAGAGGCCCTCATCATCATCACCATCATTTCAGCCCAAAGACGTTAACTGTTGGACATAAACCATCCCAAGCGTCGCCACAACGACCGATCCTATGCAACTTGCATCCGCCGCATTCACGCGATTTTCAGCAGGTTGTCGGTCTACCTTGTAGAAGGCCTTTTAAAGCTGCGTTTTCTGGTGCGCGATCACCATTCAAGAACCTTTCAGCCTCATCGAACATCTGTTCAATGAGCAATGTGTCCTGCCCATTGCCACTTCAGTTTGGCGATTCTTCAGGCTATGTCGACGACCTTGGTTCACCGCATCTAGCTCGAAATCACAGGATAGGTTATCAAATATCTCGCGGTGACACTATTGGCACATCTACATCTTTTGGCTTCGGCCGTTCTATTTTAATTAAATAAATAAATCATATTCCATATATCTATTTAGATTTTTCATTTTTTTTGTGTAATTTAGAAATTTCGAAAACTGTAAGGGCTCATATGCGTTTATTGATGGCCTGCTGCGGTGCGGATGTGGTGCGTTAATCGTACTGCGTACGGATGATCGTATTTTTATACAAAGCGGGCGGTGCGGTAATCGTGCGGTATACGGTTGATAACAGGACGGCAACGTCGTAACCACCACGATTTCAATTCAGTGCTGAATAGCGCATTACTGGCATACAAACACACGACAGCTAGACACGTTTTCAATTTAGGCGCTTGTTGTCGGACTGCTAACGTACTGCAACCGGCCGGCTGCGGCAGCACGGTATACGTTCGGCAGCGGTCCCACATGAAACGTCTTAATTGAAAGCGCTCTAAGTACCTTTTAGGTGTTTCTTAAGGCTTATAGTCCTTTGAACATCTGGCCAAAATACGTCACAACTCTCGTACCCGCTTAGGCGACAGAACGATTACGAGTATCTGTGCATTTATTTGCGGCCAGCTGCGCCCGGACAGAGCCCCGCTGACTTTCAAATTCGTTTTCTTTGCGAAATATTGATTGATTTACATATTATTATGCTATGTTTACTTTGAAGAATATTTAACCACCAATTTGTATGTGTAAAAAGGTTTCTAAAGATCCAAGCCGTTTCGAAGGAGTATGAAAAAGTTGCGAATGTGAATTGTTGAATGTTCTTTTTAGACAAAAGTATTAATCGCACGAAAAAATCAAATGTTGATAATTTTATTTTTATTTTATTAAAACTTTATGCACTAACACAGTACAAAGGCGGACTTAACGCCTTAGGCATTTTCTACCATTCGACCTTAGGGTGGTGCAGAAATAAAACACAAACAGATAATGTTGGTCATGAATCTATCATAAACATTTTTTTTTTTCAAACTTATTAATTGGCCGTTACCGAGGAGTAGGCTTCAAAAAGTTACTGTTTAATGGCACTTCTTGGGTGCTTGGGCCTTAAGGATTGTCCTCTTAAAGAAAGTTGAGACCACTGGAGCCAACCTACCACGATCGCTGTCGCACACGTCAGCTACTATTGCAGCCGCTTCAAGCTAGCTGTCATGTGGCCGTGTACGGCCAGCATAAGGGCCAACGCTGCATTACGCGGGCGCACGCGCGGGTACCCGGCGCGTGTTGACTGACCTGTTGGTCTAGCCCTGACTGCTATACCGGAGGTCGTGAGTTCGATTCCCACCCAGGACAAATGTTTGTGTGATGAGCATGATCCTTTGTTCTGTTATCATCATCATCATCATATCAGTCGAAAGACGTCCACTGCTGGACATAGGCCTCCTCCAAGCGTCGCCACAACGACCGGTCCTGTGCGTCACGTATCCATCGGATTCCCGTGACCCTGACCAGGTCATCGGTTCACCTTGTTGGAGGCCTTCCAACGCTGCGTCTTCCGGTACGTGGTCGCCACCCCAGAACCTTTCCTCCCCATCCCTTTGTTCTGTGCATGGGTGTAATTTGCCCGCTCTAGCCACTACGGTACATTTTCGTACGGGACCGTGCGGGCGACCGCGTAACGCAACGATTGCCCTAAAACCCGCTCACAATGCGATAAGAAAGTATGAGGTAGTTTTAAATAAGTCTTCTACGTCAGACAGTCGCTATATTTCTCAGAATGACGTTCTTGCATTATCATCTTTATCATATTTACGCGAATTGAGGAAAATAGTGAAAAAAAAAACCAGAAGTGATTCTGTGATCTGACAGCTCAACATTCCTTTGACTGTTATCAGTTATATTTATATTAAAACAAATAATGACATGATAGAAACTTGTAACACCTGCATAAATAATAATTGTGAAATGATAATAATTTGCTGGATGTAGTGATAGAAGGATTAGATAGCCGATGTCACCATTCCACATGACGAGAACCCCGTGAAAGCTGAAGAAAAGAGTCATCTTGATGTCTTTGAAAATCGCTAATGCCTTTAAATCCAAATGGCAATGCTACTCATTAAGAGGGCCGGGTGCCCGACTATCTCTACAATGTGAAGTTTACCTGACGGACAGGTACATCATCTATAAAGGTCACTAGGAAAAATGGAAACGGCGTGAGATGTAGTGCGGTGTTCCACAGGGATCGCTACTACGACCGCCCTTGTGGAATATCGGGTACGATTAAGTGCTGCGCGACGACCAGTTGAATTAGCCACACGCGGGATTACGACAGTCGTAGAGAGAATCTAGCAGTTCGGACTCGAGGCGGCATTGCGCAAGACAGCAGCCGCCCTGGGCATCGGGAAATATGTCCCGGTGAAATATAGCCCTAAGCTACCAAAGTAGACACCAGAGTCGCCACATGTCCGAGTTGGTTGCGCCACCAAATTGGTTGCGCAACCAAACGGACACCAGTACTCCTAGCCAAGTTGCTAATTTGCAATAGTTAACGCTAGTAGAAAACTTCAAACGTACGGGAACGACGTCGCCTCTTCGCTCAGTCACGTGGTCAGAACAAAAGAATTGGCGGCAAGGTCAACTCGAAGCGTTCGACGCAAGCGAAACGATTGTAATTTGGCTAGGGGGGCAGATGAGTAACTCTCCATAGAGCTCTATACATTTTGTTGGTAGCGGCAACTGGTCGCGCTGCTATGGCGTCTTAGTTGAAATAGCCCTAAAAAAAAACTTAAAAATAATTAAATTACTTGCTGCAATGTAGCAAGCATCAAGTTATTTCTCTTCTTACTCGCCAATGTGAAAGAATATTGAAATGTGTTACAGTTTTCTCATGGATCATTCCTGTAGGTATTAGAATTGCAAGTGATGGATGTAAATAGACTCGGATAAGTGGTCAGTTTGCGTCATCAACGGCCTAGCCTCTTCTTGCATTATTGTGGTTAACATTCAGTACCTACACCCAGGTACACATAAATCATTTATTTCGCCACAGATGTCGTCACCCTGCTATATGTCCTAACTAGCAATTGATATTTTTCCAGGGCAACCGTTTTTCGTTCGGGCGTTACAATCACGTTGCGTTAGCTGTAGCTTTATTAATGAACTAGCTTTTGCCCGCGCGGCTTCGCTCCCGCTCTTCCCTACTCCACCCTACTATACCCAACTCTACCCTACCCTACTCTACACTACTCTACCCTACTCTACCCTACTCTACCCTACTCTACCCTACTCTACCCTACTCTACCCTACCCTACCCTACTCTACCCTACTCTACCCTACTCTACCCTACTCTACCCTACTCTACCCTACTCTACCCTACTCTACCCTACTCTACCCTACTCTACCCTACTCTACCCTACTCTACCCTACTCTACCCTACTCTACCCTACTCTACCCTACCCTACTCTACTCTACTCTACTCTACCCTACTCTAAGAACCTTATCCTCACAATAACAATCACAGCAAAAAAAAAAATCAGCCAAATCGGTCAAGCCGTTTTCATGCCATGTCGTGACAACGGAAAACGGGGCTCATTTTTATAATATAGATTAATAAGTTTTTTATATTGTTCTTGGCTTATTCTTTAAGTTAGTAGTGGCTTAGGGCCAATTCGTCGGTATATATTACCGACCATATAATGTTATGGATACGTCGGTAATATCAATGTAGATACGCCAGTTTGTGAGATTGGACAGTTAGCGGGAAGAGCGACGATATACGAGTAGAGATGGGTTTCTACCCGGTAAATACCGGGTAAATACCCAAAATACCCAAATGCAGGGTTTTTACCCGGGTAAATACCCAAAGGTGGGTATTTACTTTTTGGTCATTTTTTTTTTTTATACATTTTTAGCAATAAAAAAATGTTTATCAAATATGTTTTATGCATGAAATGTACATGGTGTCGGCTATTAATAGTTTTCTACTCTACAACTCATGGAAAAAGTGCACGTCCGTATTTTTTTAATATTTTACGTCTGTATTTTATTTGAAAAACTAACACAGATATACAAAATTGAGAAACAACATGTAGAACACTAAAAATAAAATAAAAATTAAAAACAAAAAAATAATACAAAAATTAAAAAAAACCATTGTGTGAGTTATTTATTGTTACAAACTTGAAAATCAGTTGAAATTTTACATTTATGCAAAAGTTACAGTTAAACTTCATTTAACAAAAATAATAACCAGGCGTTAAAACTTAAAAATATACAAAAGGACCCGATTTTGTAACATGGAGATGTTCAAAACATGTAAACGATCTAAAATTCAACGAAACTTTATTTAATAAATCATCCAAAAAAGTTTTAAAGGTTTATACCCATGGTTTTGGGTATTTACCGGGTAAAAACCCTGTTTATACCCAAATTGGGTATTTACCCGGTAAATACCCGATGGGTTTTTACCCACCGCCCATCTCTATATACGAGTAGTACCTACAATGGGTGTCAAAAGAAAGTAGTGTTTTACACATCTCTCCTGTAGGAAGCAGCCAAAAATTTATTCAATTCAATTCAAAACTTCACATATTTTTTATTTTACATACGTCAACCTAACAACAAACAAACAACAACATGGTTGATCTTAAAATATTTCCATATTACTATTGATATATTTCTGTTGCCGCAATAACAACCAATTCTAAATACAGAATAAAATAAATAATAATTTAAGTAATAATAAATAATAATAATAACGGACGCTTTTCCCGGGCCCTTCATGGGCCCGATGTAGACCAACTAGCGCCCGTGGTCTGGCTGCGCATCGGTGACCTCTTTGGGGAAACCGAAGGTTTTTTACATAGAAGTAGAAGTTATCATGACGAATAACTACCGGAGATTTATTGTGAAAGACGGCACGGTTGATATCTGTCGGGCATGTCACCGGCCGGGTGAATCAATCCGCCATTATCTCTGGTTGTTTTCGTCTAGCGAACTCGATACGGCTCGTATTGTTAGGAGGTCCCTTTCTCTGGAGCCCTGACCGCCGGCAGCTTGGACCCTGTTCCCGATACCGATGGGCTACTATTTTTATATTTTGTTTTTATATTATCCGGTTAAAATATCCTGTTTTAATTTTTACACTTAATAAGGTATTAAAAGTTTTCAAATTATTTCTAAAAGTCAAGACAAGCCAACGTGCAGACAAGAAAAATGCAACATACACAAAAAGAACTATATTTCTCACTAGTTTTCATTAGAGTAAGTGCAGATCTCAGAGGCATGTCAGCTCGAGTGTCGAAAGAGCCACCTGGCATCTAGCCAGGGGAATATTCCTCTGGAAGTTCGTATTCTACAGTATATATAATATCTTCTGTATCTATGGTCAAGTAATTTCTGGTGGATTAAGTCCCCACTCTAAATCTGATTTACACATGCATGCAAAATTTCAGCTTAATCGGTGACCGGGAAGTGGGTCAAATTTAATTTGCATGATTTGATTACATCGGGACAGGTGAAACTAAATAAAAGCTTGTAATAATATTCGATTTTTAGGTATCAATTATAATTTTCCTGTATTATCGGTTTATTTTTATTTTTATGATGCAATATTACATTAATTTTACACACAGGTATTAGGTATTGGAACTTAGGCACAAATGACGTAGAACGGTATTGTTACTATGTTTCCTGGTTGATTATATCATACGATATTCCAACTATACTATCTATTTGAGGAAGGAAATGATCACGCTCTCAGCTTCAGGTTGGAGCGAGAGGGCAAATCAAAAAGTCAAATATTTACTGAATAAAACCCACCTGTGTCCTTTACTTGTCTTTTGCATTACAGGACCATGGGTTTCCTTTTCAGATATTCCCCGCGGTCCTAGCCAGTGGGCATCGGCCCTGCTGGACCTCTACGGTTAGCTGACATCTCTTTGAGGAGCGCGTGGCGCGCGCTGTTGACGTCTGGGCTCGATGGCCGGACGGCGGGCTACCCATTGCTCGACGTTCACAAGCCTGCGGCTAGTAGTCGGGGTCGGAATTTCGGTGCCTGAGGCATGAGGACTTCGCTCCCTCACATGTGCCGCCTTCTCCCTTGCTAGCACTACTGCTTCACAGAAGCTGGCGCCCGCCTGCCATACTTCCTTGCTCCGGATCATAGCCTGAACCAGGGCCCGACGTGAAAGGTTTGCTGAATATCTCTTTGGGGCTACGCACTTTCGATAACTAGGGCTCGGTCTTTATGGACAGTCGCCAGAAAGTACCTACTCTTTTCGAAAATCCCGTGTCTCTTGTGTTAGGTCAAAAGATTTTTTATTTATTCCGGTAGACCCTAGGTACAGAAGTCAATCTGCATACAAAGCGCGCTCGAGCAACGCACACATAGACACCGCTCACGGACACGATATCTCGGTAGTGTCTCGGCCCACTCGTCGAACAGTTCCGGCTCAAACGCTCAGTGTGCGTCCGCCAATGTAGTAATAAAAAGTGTAGTACATACATGAGATTGTTTTCTGTACCTATCTATTTTCTGACCCTAGCTAGACCGTCCCTCTAGAAGTCTAGACTAGACTAATCTTATATTTGACGGTTATGCGAGAGAAGCCACTGGTGAAACTAGTTACAAATATCTTTATTATGGTAGTAGGTACTGACTCACTCTTTTATAATTAACGAAACAATGTGCAGGAAGTGGTTTTGTCAGATGTCAGTAACTGACAAAATACTTCTACAAAAATAAATGTCATTTTAAACAAGAGACAAAAATATCTAGCTGTCAATCAGTTTAAACGTCAAAGTTTACTCTTGCCACCGTCTCTGCTCGGTCGCTTCCCTACCCAAGCGCTATGATACGCTTCCCAAGTCACGTAGGCAACTAACTTCAAAGTTCAATTTTTAGGGTTCCGTAACCAAATGGTAAAAAACGGGACCCTATTACTAAGATTTCACTGTCTCTCCGTCTGTCTGTCACCAGGGTCTGTCTGTCACCAGGGTGTATCTCAAGAACCACGATAGCGACAGTTAAATTTATCACAAATTATTTATTTTTTTTTATGGTGGGAAAAATCATCCAATGAGAAACCCCACTCTTAGGCGGAGCGGGAGATAGTGTCGGACTCTTGCTAAATAAAAACCCACTCCGTTTCTTCCAGCCTTCATACCAGGCCTCGAGCTCCCTTTCGAATAACCCTGGCCCCAGTAGGCTTTAGGAAGGTAAAGACGGCGTGAGTTCTTTCCAGCCACGCCTCAAAGAGGGTATGAATTTCTTCTGTTACCGCTATAACAACAAATACTTAAAACAAAATAAAATAAATATTTAAGGGAGGCTCCCATAGAACAAACGTGATTTTTTTTGCCGATTTTTCCTAAGGACGGTACGGAACACATCGTGCGCGAGTCGAACTCGCACTTGGCCAGTTTTTTTTTTATCAACACCTTTTTGTGGCCATCTTTTGAGAAAGGTTTATGATGTAATAAGACTGGCTGGTTGTGACGTTTACCGGCTATCAATTTAAAAAAAAGTAATGTCACTTTTGACAGATAGTTTAAATTGGCGGGAAGTATTTTTTATTTGAATAGTTTGATTAAAATTAAGGATTGAATTAATGAGATTAGTAGACTCGGTTTTGTTACTATATTATCGGAGTTTAAATAATATTAAACAAATTGTGGAGAAATTAATAAGGTATAATTGGCGTAAAATAGGTGTTTATTTTATTTATTAGGTATACCTAACAGTTTCTTTAAAAACGTAGTAGGTAAATATATGTAAATCTTTTTTAGTAAAAACGTGGTCAAAGCAACCTCGCTCAAAAATACGCGACAGTGCATTTCAAAAAAATAACATATTCCTATATTACGATAGCAAAAATTTCTTCGTAAAACTACGATTATTTCCTGATACTACAAACACAGGTATTTTTATTACGCGGTAGCACAAGTATGCCATTCATTCCGACCGTAATCAAATTTTTTCCTCACGACGTGATAACTGACACGAGTCGAAAGATCAGCATATTTAAAAAAAGAACATGCCATGCGATTTACAACCTTATTACTTTACAAATACACTAAATCTTGACACGCGGCGAAAAAAGGAACTAAAATAAAATGTATGGATTTTGACAGCTGGCTGTCACTTGGCATAGACAAGTGGCGCCACTACGCGCGGCTATCTTAGAATGGACGTCAAAAAAGCTATAACTGTCATGATGGCTTTGTGTTTATTCTTAAAACTGTCGCGACTCGTAAAAAAAAGTTGACAGTTTTTTTTACGCGTTTTTATGAATTACAGAGAAACATGAATGAGTCATTTACGACTTATTTATATTAATAGGTGTCATGGAATTCCTCTTTGATTAATTAATATGACGCAATAGTAACGAAAAGTTGTAGATTGTAATTTGTTAGAACTTCCTTGGTCAATTCGCTGCTAATTAAATTTTATATGTAAAAGGAAATACGTCTGCTTGATGAGATTTTACTGCTTAACTGCTGATCCGTTTATTTTTTATTGGGCAAAAATCATCCAATGACAACCCTCGCTCTTGGGCGTAGCGGGAGATAGTGTCAGACTAAAAACCCACCCCGTTTCTTCTAGCTTTCATACCGGGGCAACTGATGATTTACGATCATGAGTTACGATCATTGCTGGCCAAGCCTGCTGCCAGAACCAACCTGCTGTCAAAAGCACCCCTCACCCGCACAATACGCGTGCTAAATGAAGTGCATGAGAGGATTGACCTATTTTCAAGCCACGAGACCGAATTCGCAAGAGTTTTATTAATTCATGAATCCCCAAGCGACCACCGGTGGCCGCGCATCTGTTGTCTTACTATTGTGTCTCTAATTGACGGTATCTGAAGGGTTAAAGTTTATTTGTAGTAGTATTAACTGTTGATTTTATTTAATTACATACATGTAGGTTAAGGTTATATTATTATTATTATTTTTGTATTTATAGTTGTTTAAGATTTTTATAGTTTAAGATGAGTGTTAGAGATAAGTTAATTTATGTTGTTCCTTTTTAAAACCACTATTGCATTGGGTCCAGCCTGTTAAGATAGTGTGTGTTTTTAATAAATAAATAAATAAATAAATGTTTGGTTGGGAAATAGCTTGAAACTTGAAGAAATAAATAATATCAGCGTACCTACCTATCTGTCAGCCGCCGGAATCCCGGTCTTGATCTCCAACCACCATAGGCGTGGGCTTGCGGATGGCGAGCAATGGGTAGCTCGCCGTTCGACCATCCGATAACCGTTTGGCCCGTTCCCAAGTCGTCGAAAGCGCATACTGTTTCACGCGCGCCTCAAAGAGATGTCAGAAAACCGTAAGAACCCAGCAGGGTCGAAGTCTACTGGGGCCAAGAGTCTGCTTCTGAAAGGAACACGTGGTCCTGGTATAAAAGGCAAGGAAAGAAGAGGAACCGCTCGCTCTGCCCAAGAGTGGGGGATGTCATTAGATAATATTCCCACCTAAAAAATAAAAAAACCAAATTTTCTGTAAAAACAAAGTCAAATGGAATGGGATGCTACCACAACATAATGATGAATTATGACTCATCATCTCATGATCATCGTCATTACGATTTTAGTTCCTATAGTAAAAAAAATCACTCGGACAAAGCCAGACTACTTCCGCTCCACCACTTCAGAGAATACTGGGCTGGTGATGTGTTGTGAATACATTTAGCTAAGATATGTTATGCATTCAAAACTCGTTCCTCTGAAACCTTGAATGGGGAATGCTTGAAAGAGTGACTGTGGCGCAAGGGTAACCTGAAAAACACGGATAGGTTTTAGTAAGTCTAACATGCAGTCTCGTTCATCTTAACCCTTCAGATACCGTCAATTAGAAACACAATAGTAAGACAATAGATGCGCGGCCACCGGTGGTCGCTTGGGGATTCATGAATTAAAACGGAACGAGCCATTGAATAATTTCATATTTAAAATAGCAGTGGTGGCCGAGTGGGAACCGCCCTGACTTACCAGTTGTACGTCGCGGGTTCAAATCCAACCAGGCGCATTACTTAGTGTCATTTATTTCAACACCACTGCTCTCAAAAAGATGAAGAAAAACATCGTGAAGAAACCGGCATGTCCTAGAACCAAAAAATTCGTAGACTAGTGACATCCACCAATACGCACCGGGCCCGCGCGGTGGTTTACGACCCATTCTCTCTCCTAGAGTAGGCCTGAGTCCCAACAGTGGGAACATAATAAAATGATACAGTTATGAAATGTACATAGATTCTTTACATAAAAATACTAGACACGGGTTTCGGGTATCGCATAAACAACGTGTAACGTTAAATGCGCAAAACCTGAAAATAGTTTGATCAGAATAAGGAGCAGAATAAATTAAACCACTTTTTAATATCATCATCATCATTTCAGTCGATACACGTCCACTGCTGGACATAGGCCTCCCCCAAGCGTCGCCACAACGAACGCTCCTGCGCGTCTCGCATCTATCGGCTTCCCGCAACCTTCACCAGGTCATCAGACCACCTTGTTGGAAGCCTTCCAACGTTGTGTCTTCCGGTACGCGGTCGCCACTCCAGAACCTTTCGGCCCCAACGGCCATCTGTTCTGCGAGCAATGTGCCCTGCCCATTGCCACTTAAGTTTGGCAATTCTTTGCGCTATGTCGGCAACCTTAGTTCTCCTGCGGATGTCTTCATTTTGATTCTATTTTAATATAGGTTACAAAAAAATCTACATAAAAAATGTCGCCTTGTCTATTTATGAATAGATCAAGCCATCTTGTGCGCAGCCCGCCGAAATAGGTAAACAAACACAAATAGTTGTAGTCTAATCAAATTTTCTCACACACGGGATAGGTAATAGGTAAAACGGGCTGTTATCCGCAACTCCACGACTAAGGCGCGTATTTTGCGTATGGATACACGGGATAATAAAAGTTCTTATTTCAAAGCAGATATTAATTTTAACCCTTCAGATACCGTCAATTAGAGACACAATAGTAAGACAATAGATGCGCGGCCACCGGTGGTCGCTTGGGGATTTATGAATTAAACAAAGTAAAACTGCACATAAAACCTTTAATTTTTATATAAATGTTTTTTTTTTTTCACAGAATTTGGTCTTTTGAATTAATAATCATTTGGGGTGTCTGAGGTTTTGCGCATTTAACGTTACATGTTGAATACTCTAACTAATGTCTTTTTTCTTGCGATCTCTTTCGATACCACAATACTATTACATGCAGCACCTTGAAACAATGAATCAGAATCATCAGCAATGAGGAATAGGATACAACTGGCTAGATAATGATACATGTGGTAAGTAATCACTCAGTTTAGATCTAAGATAATAAATATAATCAGACATCATTGTGGGGCTCGAACAGGTAGTATTGTTTGCGGGCTCGCGGACGGCGAGCCATGGAGCTACCCATGCTGTCCGATCGTCCGGTAACTGTCCGGACCGAGCCAAGGCGTCGACGGCGCGCACTGTTCCCGCGCGCCTCAAGGAGTTGTCAGCAACAGGAGGGGTCCATCTGGGTCGAAGCCTACCGGGGTCGGGGTTATCCGAAAGGAAACTAGAGCCCTGGTATGAAGGCTAGAAGGAACGGCGCGGGGTTTTTAGTCAGTAAGACTCTGACACTGTCTCCCGCTCCACCCAAGAGCGGGTTTCGTCAATGATGATTTTCCCCGTCGAAAGAACAAAAAAAAAAAAAGGTAGTATTGTTTAGTAGATATTAATCAATATAAGCATAAGTATAATCAGCCTTTTAATGTTCCCTCTGCTGGGACTCGTGCTCCTCTCTAGGCAAGGGAATAGACCGTAATCCACCACGCGGGCCCAGTGCGGATTGGCACATGTCTTCGAATTTTTAGCTATGTCCAAGAGTTAAAAATTCGAAGACATGTGCCAACCCGCACTGGGCCCGCGTGGTGGATTACGGCCCATTGCCGGTTTCCTCAGGATGTTTTCCTTTACCGTTTTGACCACTTGTGATAAAATAAATTACAGAAAGTTAGGCGCCTAGCTGGTTTTGAACCCACGACCAACAACTCATAACTGGGCCTTCTTTGCTCTCATTCTCTGCATATTTTAATTTGTTGAAAGTTCCTAATTGAAAGATCTATCTATCTAATTGGTCTCCTAGAAACATTGTTTTCATAATAATTTTGTTTCTTCATTATTTAATTCATGAATCCCCAAGCGACACCCGGTGGCCGCGCATGTATTGTCTTACTATTGTGTCTCTAATTGACGGTATCTGAAGGGTTAATTTTAACACCAACTTCCGAAATTAAGGATTAGTTGTATTTTTTTAAGTACAAAGTTTTTTTTTCAGCCAATCTAGGTAACAGAAAGTTAGCAATAATATTGATTAGCGCACCAAGACTTTGTATAATGGATTTTTTTTTTTCAAAACTCATCCTATAGTAAGCTAGGACTACATTAGATCGACGCACATGTGTAACACGCCTGATTTGTACGTAGAACAACATCGCGTGACGTGGATCAAGTGTAGCTTTACAAGTCTAGTTTCCATATAAAGTGTATGGAGACCGACGCGCCTAGATCGGCGTGTGTGGCTTACGTGTGTGCAGTGTAGTTCTAGCTTCAAAATCACAAAGATGACGATAGTTAGCGCCAAAGCTCATCATATTTGACGATGGGAATCCCCATCGCACACAGCTTGCATTTAAAAAATATCAAAAAGTGTGAACACGTCATAAGCCATACAATTACTTTACAATAGGATGAAAAGAATATAACGACTGTGAATTCGCAACCGGACCTATCTCAATTTTTTTAAGTTTTAAGTTTTTAAAGATTTTTAGTTTTTAGGTAATACCGTTAAACTATTTCATGCGTTGCAAGAAATCCCACCTCAAATACATATTAAAATAAAGGCAAGTTATTAGTTCAGGTTACCCATAAGCTGGCTTTTACCCCGGCCAGAGATTAAGTATTGCCATACAACGTGGCAATTAACGCGAGAAGGACTTTTATGACGTCATATATTGGTTAGTAATTATTGCTTTTAGTGTACAAATAGTTTGTAAATAATTGAGTAAGTACTTAAAACTTTAATAAATAATAATCAATTGAGTTTATCTACATTTAAAGGTTCCAAAATCGACTTCATTAAACTTGAACTGTCTTCAACTTTTTTGTTGATTTACTTTGTCCTATCTCGTTTTGTTTATTAGAAAGAAGTAATATTACGAAACTTTTTTTAATAAGATGCGTAATAAAAATATTTAAAAAACACATATTTTTATTCAATATACCTATAATAATAATAAAATTTTATTTTAGTAAAATTATGATTTAGCACAATCGAGAAACAAATAAGTCAAACTATAAAGTAGACTTGCATTAATTTTCATTAATCACAAAAAAAATGCAAACAACAATAAGATTAGAAACTAAATAAAAAAAAAAGACTTAAAAAGTAACTATTTACCCGATTATAGCATTAGGTGTATTGAATACTAGTTTTTGCCCACAGCATCGCCCGCGTACCTATATAAAATATAGACTATCACTCAGGAATAAAGCAACTTTCTATTGGTGAAAAAAATATTTACAATCGAACCATTACTTTTAGAAATTACGTCCTACAAACAATAAAACAAACTTTACTTTATAATATACTGTAAAAAAATAAGTGTTGTTTGAACATTAATAACGCAAAAAAGTCTTTTCTTCAACCTATAAATTTAAAAAAATTGAGATACTACCGGTTGCCAGTACACAGTCAAACCGAACAATTGGTCAGCCCATTATCTCTGGGGGCTCGTCACCGCGTGCGCATGCGACGCATCCGCCATCTTGTGACGTAGGAGTATTGCGCAATAGTCGCCGCCGATGACTACATACTAGAGCGCTGTATCTTGATAAACTGATATACTTAGGCGCCGTGATCTTTCAATGATTATATGAAGTAGCTGATTCTTTGTCAGCAACAGGAGCGACCCAGCTGGGTCGAAGCCTACTGGGGCCAGGGTTATCCGAAAGGAAGCTCGTGCCCCGGTATGAAGAGGCTAGAAGGAACGGGGTGGGTTTTTAGTCAGTAAGAGTCTCTGACACTATCTCCCGCTCCACCCAAGAGCGGAGGTTGTCATAAGATGATTTTTGCCTACCGGAAAAAAAAGTAGCTGATTCTTTTTTTAAGTGTAATTGTTCCTGCTGATTTTTTTAAATTTTGAGCGCTCCTAGAACATGTCTTTGAATTTTTTTCTTGGAAAATTGGTACATGGTGGAGATCCCACTCATACGTACAAAGCGTTTTGGGAACACATTAATTATGCGGACTGCTAAGAAGTGGAATTCCCTGCCGGAGTCTGTGTTTCCTGATAGCTATAACCTAGGGGTCTTTAAGTCAAGAGTGAATAGATTGCTTCTAGGCAAGCGTGTTCAAACGCGAGTCTATCCATTCTAATTTTTTTTTTTAATTTTTCTACATTTTAGATAATCTTGGTGACCAATTTTGTAATTAATAATAATAATATTCATAATATTCCACAACTATCACACAGCGCCGTCTAGTCCCAAGCTAAGCAGAGCTTGTGGGTACTAGACAACTGATAAACATACTTATATATTTCTAAATACATACTATTATAGATAAATTACACCCAGACACAGAACAAATGATCGTGTTCATCACATACACATTTGTCCTGGATGGAAATCGAACCCACGACCTCCGGCATAGCAGTCAGGGCCACTAACCACTAGACCAACAGGCCAGTCAATTATATTTAAGTAGATATTAATTATTCAATAATTCAGCGATAGAAAGAGACACACGCACATATCTAATTATATAAATGGCAGTTTCTATGACACTACAAAGTATACAGTAGTCTTAACAAAATCTTGGTAGACTATAAAATGATTACCATTTTAACTATTCCTACAAATTATACACGGCTGCCTAGCGGTAAGACACGTAGACCTCTCGGTGGACGTGACTCGAGAGGTGTTGTCTCGGAATACTTACCGGTTAAGATCAGGTGAACCTTTTTTTACAAGCTTTTATTTAGTTTTACCTGTCCCGATGTTTGTCTGTAATCAAATCTTGCAAATTAAATTTGACCCACTTTCCGATTACCGATTGAGCTGAAATTTTACATGCATGTGTAAATCAGATGAGGATGCAAAATTATTATGACATGGAGCTGATCTGATGGAACCGGAAGGTTTAGCTATAGGAACTTCTTAGTTAAACGACACTATCCCATCGAGTTTGGGCTCGTATGGTTCGCCTTGACGAGTATTAATTATAAAGGGGAACCCAGCTATAAAAACTTGCTATGAAAAAAATATTTTTCATTAAAAGCTTGTTACAAACTTTTATTTAGTTTCACCTGTCCCGATGTTTGTATGTCTGTAGGTAATCAAATATTGCCAAAGAACCACTTTCCGATTACCGATTGAGCTGAAATTTTGTATGCATGTGTAAATCAGATGACAAAGTGAAACTATTATAATACGGTGCGTTGATCAACGCACGTGATGATGTGACGCACAGGACCGGTCGTTGTGGCGACGCTTGGGGGAGGCATATATCCAACAGTGGACGTCTTTCGGCTGATACGATGATGGAACAGGACGGTGGCCATAGGGTTATCTAGTTCCTATGAACTAGATAACCCTATCTTATTTGAGCTTTTTGGAAGGTCTTGATGAGTATTAATTATATAGGTATAGGTAGGTACACCGCGCTATAAAAGCTTGCTATGAAAAAATGATTTTGCCACGCTTGATGGCAATGTTGATTCGTTGACCGACGAAAAGCCCAGCTCTCTGGTCACGCTAAGAGTCGACCGACTATTTGCTGATATATTATTATTTTTAGTTTGTATATTAATCTATTAATTCATAATCCATACTAATATTATAAAAAGGGAAAGTGTGTGTGTCTATTTGTCCGTCTTTCACGGCAAAACGGAGTGATGAATTGACGTGATTTTTTAAGTGGAGATAGTAGAAGAGATGGAGAGTGACATAGGCTACTTTTTGGCTCTTTCTAACCGCCCACTTCCGAAGGAAGCCGTGTCACCCTGAATTTAACGCGAGCGAAGCCGCGGGCAAAAGCTAGTATTTAATAGTTAAGATATATACTTATCATATAAAATAATAATACCTTTCATATAAAGTCTATTTGAACTTATAATTCCTAGTCAACCCAAGAAATACCCAAGAAATAAATAAATGCAAGAATAAGGCAATTTCATAGGTAAACCTTATATTTATATGTAACTAGCTGCTCCCAGCGGCTTCGCTCGCGTGATAGCAGAAAATTATCCCAATGGAACATACTTCTGGGATAAAAAGTATCCTATGTCCTATTGTCCTCCTATACCAAGTTTCATCAAAATCGGTTTCGCCATTGAGGCGTGAAGACGTAACAAACAAACAAACAAACTCACTTTCGCTTTTATAATAGCTTTGGATTCACCAGGTTCATTTATAGGGATACCATAAGGACAAGCATAATCAGCCTTTTACTGTTCCCACTGCTGGGACTCCTCCAGGCCTCCTCTCTAGGAGAGGGAATGGGCCGTAATCCACCACGCGGGCCCAGTGCGGGTTGCTGAATGTAACATGTCATAGCATTTTTAGTTCTAGGACATGCCGGTTTCCTCACGATGTTTTCCTTCACCGTTTCGAGAGCAGTGGTGATCAAATAATTAACACAAAGTAATGCGCGTGGTAGGGCCTGGACCCGCAACCTCGAAAATCGGGCCTGTTACCACACGGCCACCCTTGTTCTAAATATCAATATATTATTATCATTCTATTATTATTATTCTAATAATAATTCGGGCAGTTAATATACCGTTTTCCAATATTTTATTAGATGCAAAGCTTTATTACAGCTTAGCGTCCCTCACACAGGCCTCAAAAAAACGCCGCCATAAAAAAACGTTAGAAGTGGCCACAAAAAACAGCTGAAGCGCGCGACACCGGAGAAGCTTGAAGCCGCTTCAATCGTTTCTTTTGTGGCGGCACCACCGCACAAAAGGCCGCCTCAAAAAGAAGCTTGAAGCGGCGTTTTTTTGAGGCCCGTGTGCCCGCGACACTTAAGTTTATTTGAACTTACAATTCCTAGTCAATCCAAAGAATATAACACTTCAAAGTAACCTGTTTTAAAAACGGCAATTTCAGAAGTAAAGACCTATTCGAGGAGCAATGGGTAGTTCGCCGTCCGAGCCCAAGACGTCGACGCGCGTATTATTCCACGCGTGCCTCAAGGAGTTGTCAGCAAACCGTAAAGCCCAGTAGAGTCGAAGTCTACTGGGGCCAAGGGTCTGCTCCTGAAAGGAAGATTTGGCCCTGGTACGAAAGGCAACAAAAAAACAGGAGTGGGTTTTTAGTCAGTAAAAGTCTGACACTATCTTCCGCTCCGCAAAGGCGCGAAGATTTTTTTCTCATCTACAAAAAAAGACCTATTATTATTAAAGTTACCAGTTTTCTACAACTATCACACAACGCCGTCTAGCCCCAAGCTAAGCAGAGCTTGTGTTATGGGTACTAGACAACTGATAAACATACTTATATATTTCTAAATACATACATATTACAGATATATTACACCCAGATTCAGAACAAATGATTACGCTCATCACACAAACATTTGTCCTGGGTGGGAATCGAAACCACGACCTCCGGCGTAGCAGTCAGGGCCACTAACCACTAGACAAACAGGCCAGTCAAAGTAGGTTATAGTAGGTTTACCATCTCTTCATATGACAGTAGCAAAAACAAAATGGCTGATATTGACACTGACGTTCTGTACTTCTAATGTTAAACCAATATAGCTGTATCATGCTTCCATTACAGAAGTTTGTAATAAACAGCCCATTGTCTCAACACCTACTTAAATACGTCATCCCAAATCATAAGGTAAAGTAACCACAGAGATAATGAACCTTTAGATATATTAATAGAGGCACAGATGTGTGGGATTCCCGTCACACAGCCACTGTATCATTATTCTTAGTAGCTGTAATTAAATCAATTTGAAAAGATCTTTGTCTTAAATTTTTCAGAAGAAATGTTGTAACCATAAGGAAAATAACTGAAAAAAAGGATAAAAATAAAAAAGGAAATGTCGGTAATTGCGTAATTAGATTTCAGGAAAACTGTTCGGTTTAACCGAATTCCTGAAACTATTATTATCAGTGTTTACGTCATATAAAAAAAATATGGATAGGCTCGCGACCACCATCTCACCTGATGGTAAGCGATGACGTGGTCGATGATAGAGCTCCGCTCGCCTAGAAGTAACCTATTCACTCTTGACCTCTTGTAAATTTCAGTAATAAGAAAGTAATAGAGGTAAAAAAAACTATTTAGTTTTTTTTTTTAATTTAGCCTAATTATACTTTCCCACTGCTGGGCAAAGAACTATCCCAATTTCTTCAAGTATCGTTTTCTCGAAGAACCTCAAACCAGCTCATCCGGTAGGAGTCTAAGTCATCTCACCACCTCATAAAAACAATAATAATAATTGAAATTTAATTCACCCAAAATATACATAAATACTGACACAAATACAAATATAAGAAACATAAACAAAGCAAAAACAAAAACATTCCAATGTCATATGTCATTTAATGCCATACATTACAATTTCTACCTATAAAATGATCATAAAAAAAAAATTAACCAAAACCATATCGGTCTTCCCGCCCGATTATAATTTGAATAGGCTCTTAATAAACTAGTGCGCCTCACCATCAACGATTACATCACTGCTTACCATCAGGTGGGATCGCAGTCAAGCCCTACTTTATATCATTTAAAAAAAATTCTTTACGTAACAATACAACTACATTCTAAATTAGAAAACTTTTCCATCCTAAATTAACAATCTAAATATATTAAGTACGTATTTTATAAAAATCATTGCATCACTGCTTACCATCAGGTGGGATCGCAGTCCAGCACTAGTTTTTATCATTATAAAATCCTCTAAGTAATAATTCAATTAAATTCTAAATTACAACCAGTTTCCGTCGTAAAAACAATTAAAATATAAATTTAAAAAAGAATCATTTAAATACAATCCAAGTTTTCCAATTACTCTCGAAAGTATAATCCAACTATTAAGAAAATTGTCGAGCAAAAGCGCGCCAAGCCACAGAGCAACCAATTCAGTTAGTCGAACGAGCCATATATAAGGGGGTGGCAAAAAGGAACTGTCCATACTCCTATTACTACTCCCAAACGGATCAGAGCTCAAGGAATTTTGTATTTTTATATTTTATCGTGTGTTTTGTGCGATCGAGATTGATAAGGTTAGTGTTTTTATCATTAATAAGTTTTTTTTTATATTGGGTTTTATTGTGATAATTTATTTTTTTGAAGATTATTTTTTTTGTGTTTTCTTATTTTTTTTGTGGCTCAAATGTGTGTTTTAACAGTGTTTCCTATCTAAACAAATTAATTGTGGCATAAAACATTTTTGCAATAAAAAAACATCAATTAAAAAAAATATAAATAATTTAAATTAATCTCAACCGTGGTTAAAACTACCATTACTAAAATTCCCAACACCAAAAATTTCAAATTAAACAAAAAGAAAAAATACAAAAAAAATATTACGTGAAAATTTTTTCTATCTAATAAAAAAACCATTAGATAAATCATACCACGCGTCGCCGGTGAGCGGTGAGGTATGTATGGTACGATATTGGTACGCGAGCGCTTACAACCGGCAGGGACTTGTGACTTTTCAATTATGAATTTATGAGTCACTAGTCAGCGTGTAGTCAGCGTGTGGAGGTCGACTTATCAGCCTAGCCAACTAGACCAACTAATTTATGCTATGTGTCCAAAGAGATTAAATAGATACAATAGAGCGGCCATCAGAAGAAATGTCTTAGAAAAACTGTCATCCTATGCTTCAGTGAAAACGAAAAATATTTACGAAAATAAACTGGAGTTAGGTCCAGTCGCTTCGCCATAATACGATTTACAATAGTGCAATACGCAACTCGGCATATTTCTCCAATTTTTTTTTTCTTTTGGTGCGTATAGCCGACACAAACGCGACTTGACAGGTACAGGTGACGGCGACTTGTAACTACTTTAGTAACAAGTCTCGGATTAGAATTTTGTTCGCTATGTCCTGTCTATTGGTATATGTTTAATGTCTTTGTATGTGTCAATTCTAGTTGATTTCGAAACGATAATGACATAACAAAATAGTCAGTGTGTCATTTTTTTTTAAATGAAAATCATTGTTTACTTTTGTAACTAATTATCATCTTCCTGCCCTTGTCCCGTGTTATTTGGGGTCGGCGAAACACGTTTTTTTCTTCCATTCTATTCTGTCACCCTGCTATCACTAACTTTCTTTTCTTTCATATCACTCTTCACACAATCCATCCAATCTATTAATAAAATAAATCTATTGAAGTTTTTAGTTGTGCGCGCATCACGTAAAATATACGAAATCGATGTCGATAACTTTAATAAATTAAAATTGTGTGTAACTTGTTATAATAATTTAAGCTTGAAGCCGGCCTCATCAAGTTTAAACTAACGATAAAAAATTGACATGTAAAAGTGTTTTTTTTAAACGTATTTGCAAAATAAATATAATTTATGATTTACTTGGTTTCATCGCAATCGGTTGACTATATCGAAAGATATACTACATTCATTATCTATAAGGCGGTACGAAGTTCAGCTTCAGCTAGTTCAATAATAAAACAAGAATGAAAAATTGAAAACACTTAACTTTAAAAAAATGTATAGTGTAATATAACTAAATAAACTATACAATATAGTGTTTTAGCATTGTAATATTGTATTACAAAAATTCGAAGATATGTGACATCCACCAATCCGCACAGGGCCCGCGTAGTTGATTACGGCCCATTCACTCTCCTGGAGAGGCGTTTTTGTATGGTGGGGAAAAATCGTCCAATGACAACCCTCGCTCTTGGGCGGAGCGGGAGATAGTGTCAGACTCTTACTGACTAAAAACCCACCCCGTTCCTTCTGACTTTCATACTGGGGCTCGAGCTCCCTTTCGGATAACCCTGGCCCCAGTAGGCTTCAACCTAGGCCCCTGCTTTCCTGGAGAGGCCTGAGTCCCAGGAGTGGGAACATTATGATACTGATTATGTATATACCTATGTACTTTATCGTAAACCTGGGTAACACAAACTCAATAGTTTTGATCAAGCCTTATTAGCTTCAAATAAATTGACTTATTTAATTGCTGATTGCTACTTATACTTTTACAATCTTGCAATATTAAAACTTATTGATTAGCATCTAATTGTATCAAATAGAAAATCTACTTATTCGATATTCTAGCCTATTTTTATTGATATATTAGAAGAGGATTCTAGTTTCACTAATCTTGACGACTCTGTTGGAATTTTCGAATCGGAAATACTTATATAAGCAATTTATAAAACGATAATAAGTACATATTAACGATTTGTGAAATCAATCTAGATCTTCACTAATATTATAATGAAGGAAAATTTGTATTTTTGTGTGTATGTTAGTAATGAATAAACTCAAAAACTACTGCGCCGATTTCAAAAATTCTTTCACCATTGGAAAGCTACATTCACCCTGAGTAATATACACTCTATTTATTGCCCGTGCAAAGCCGGGACGGGTCGCTAGTCATTTATAAACTGTAATAATGTAACAAGTTTAAGCATTTATTCGCCAAAGTGTTGGGTAATAGAGTTTTTAAAGTATTCTACGAATGGGTAATGGATGGACAATCCACCACGTGGGTCCAGTGCGTGTTGGTGGATGTCAGATGTCTTCGAATTTTTGGTTCTAGGACATGCCGGTTTGATGAAATAAATTACACAAAGTAATGCGTCTGGCTGGGTTCGAACCCGCGACCCACTCTTGTGATTCGAGATCGTTACTCCTGCTCATAATAAAGTATATAATAAAATATAAATAGTAAGCATTTTAAAGTCTGGTCTTGAATCAGAAAGCAATCCTCTCAAAAGTTTAAACAAGCTATATTCTATTAGATTATCCACAAAAATAAACTGGATAAGATTGATGTACGCTAGGTATTAAATTGCCACGTGGTGAAACTCAAAGTTTTAGGGTTACTATAATTATTTTTTACTAGCTTTTACCCGCGGGTTCGCCCGCGTTTATTAATATACTTTCGATTCTGATTATTTACAAGCTTCTGTCAATGGCTTCACCCGCGTGAAAGTCTGTTTTTACATAAAAACATTAAACCCCCTTTCATCCCCTTAGGGGTTGGATTTCGGAAAAAAAACACGAAATCCCAGAAACTATAACGCCTACAAACTAATATGGCAGGTATGTTTCTTATAGGGTGTAGACACCTGCTAAAAACGGATTTTACGAATCTCCACCCCTATAGAGAAAAAACGGGGGATGGAAGTTTGGGTGGAGAAACTTTTTATTTTCATGCAGGCGAAACCGCTGGCAGATGCTATATACAACGTGTAACGTTAAATGCGCAAAATTTGAAAATAGTTTGATCAGAATAACGAGCAGAATCAATTGAACCACTTTTTAATATAGGTTACATTTTTCAAAAAAATCTTCATTAAAAATGTTGCTTTGTCTATTTATTAATAGGCCGAGCCATCACGTGCGCAAATCCGCCCAAATAGGTAACCAAACACAAATGGTTGTAGTCCAATAAAATTTTCTCATAAGAGGGATAATAATAGTTCTTATTTCAATGCAAATACGAATTTTAACCAAATTAAAACTGCCCATAAACTTTAAAAAAATTTTTCTAACAGAATAAGGTCAATTGAAAAAAAAAAATCAAATTGAATTGATCAAAATTGAATTGTTTTTTTTTTTATTGAATTGATCAAAATTGGATTGTTTTTTTTTTATTGAATTGAATTTGATTGATTGATTTGTTTTTGATTGATTCAATAATTGATTGAATTGAAATCATTTGGGGTGTCTGAGGTTTTGCGCATTTAATGTTAAACGTTGTATATATTATCATCAGTATTTTCGTTTTGATACGGTCACTGAACTGTCTAATTCAGTGATCGTAATATTATAAACACAAAGAAATCTAAACTCTAGCCCTTGAAATAAATATCAGTTAGTCATCTTTCACGACAACTGTGGTATGAGACAAAAACTATTTTTACTCGAATACCTATGATTTTCCGAGAAAAGTTGAGTCAATCGAGGAAAACTGATAACTGTTGGTTTAAAAAAAGAAATGGCTATTCGACAATATTTTCTTTTGAAAAAGAAAAAGCTTTAGAATTACGGTAAGGTCTAAAGTATCGGAGCTCCTAAGAGTCATGTGAAAGGACTACTTAATGAATCAAGCCTTAGGGTACCTAGATATATTTTTTTAAACTGATATAAAATTGTGCTTGACTGCGAACTTGATGGTAAGCATTGATGCAATCGTTGATGGTGAGGCGCACTAGTTTATTAAGAGCCTATTTCACTCTAGCCTTGAAAATACACAAATTATAATCAGACGGAAAGACCGCAGCAGGCAAATTGTTCCAGTCTTTCGATGTACGCGGTATAAACGATGAGGTGAAAAGCTTAGTCCGGACCGTAGAGGTTTCAACAACGTAAGGGTGGATGCCCGGCCGTACGTCGGGTTGTTCGATGGTAGAAAAGAGATGGTGGAATCAAGTCGTAATGTAGCGCATCTTCCGGTCGTCCAGTAATGACCAAGCCCAGATCGACAGCACGTTGTAATCCACGCGCTGCAAAATTTTCAAAGTACTGGTCTGATTGTTAAAATTTTTTTCACCGATCGAAAGCTGCTTTATTCCTGAGTGAGACATTGGCTAGCAGAACAGATGGCCGTTGTGGCCGAAAGGTTCTGGAGTGGCGACCGCGTACTGGAAGACGCAGCGCGGAAGGCCTCCTATAAGGTAGACCGATGACCTGGTGAAGGTTGCGGGAATCCGATGGTTGCGGGATGCACAGGATCGATCATTGTGGCGAGGCTTGGGGGAGGCCTATGTCCAACAGTGGACGTCTGTCGGCTGAAATGATGATGATGATGAGGTTTTATTTCATGTATGGCGATTTCACGGGCAGAAGCTAGTCAGTAGATAATTTTGTCACAAAGACGTGCCTCCTAGCTTCTAGATGTCAGTTTAAGGTGGTGCATCATGACTCACATTTTCACTGTTTTTCATACAACCGCTCATAACTGATTATGTTGTTATTACACATTTTTCATTAGATATTTTGGAAACACAGTATCTTGTGAATATTATTTAGGTTTCTAAAGAAACCAATTTCTAAATTTGTGTAAAACTAATCCAGTAAAAACCTCTGAAAATGTCCTATTTTGTGTGAACTTTGACACTTCATAATTGCCTAAAAATTAAAAAAGTAAAAAAAGTAATCCTCTAGAGACCTTGCAAGTTTTATTGAGATTCTAAATGACGACAATTTTTTCCAAAAACTTTTAAGGGTTTAAAAAAAAACAGCTATTTCCTGAAGCAAGTTTTGTGAAATTTTCGAGTAAATCTCGGAATTACCGAATACTAACAGAGTTTCCAGGCGTTATCTCTCTTTTTTTGCGTTGCCGTTTCGTCAAACATCGCGTTGGATTGCATTAAATGAAGTAAGAAGCTTTTAAACCATTTTCGAGGTTTACGATAAGCGAGTGGAGAAGCACCCTCTTAAGACGTCATCACAATTTCGTCATTGTCAATATTTAGAAGATGGACCAAATTATTCCACACTTACTGTGTCGCAATAACGATCATCATTCTGTGACGTGTAACTAGTTTAAATTGCGTCAATTTAGTCTTGATTCAGTCAAATTGACGCTCGATGACGTTCATACTTCTCTACTAATATTATAAAGAGGTAAAGTTTGTTATTTTGTTTGTGGGAAGTTAAAAAATGGTTGAGCTGAGTGGGGCTGATGCACGCGTCATGCTCGTGAACGGGTGTCGTCAGTTGAGACTGGTCATCTCTTAGCTGCCAGTGGCTTAATTCAGTTGTCAGTGTTATCTTTTAATTTTTTTATTTCATTATCTACATTGTGCTCACATAATAGAAGCAACAAGAAATAATGTAACCAAACATTATATGTAACACATAATATGAATAAGAAACTCAGATCCGGAACACCTATCTGTAGGCCATAGTCCGGCTCGCGGACGGCGAGCCATGGGTAGCTCGCTGTCCGATCGTCCGGTAACTGTCCGGACCGAGCCCAAGACATTGCGGCTCGCACTGTTTCCGCGCGCCTCAAGGAGTTGTCAGCAACAGGAGGGGCCCAGCTGGGTCAAAACCTACTGGGGCCAGGGTTATCCGATTGATTTTTAATCAGTAAGAGTCTGATACTATCTCCCGCTCCACCCAAGGGCGGGTTTTGTCATTGGATGATTTTTCCCACCGAAAAAAATAAAATACAAATGTCGCGTGCGGGACTTGAACCCACGACACGCGGTGCAGTACAGTAGCCAATCACTGTACTACTGCGACAACCGTGCAGTCAATTCCAGCAAGAGTAATCCTAATTTCAAGCTCTTACATGATGACAAGAGCAGTAGCAGTTAGAGCATTGATGGCCCGACTTACGAGTACGGTCGCAGGTTCGAACACAGCGAGGCTTTACTATGCTATATGCTTTGTGTAATTACTTTGAGTAATTTATTTCATTACCACTGCTCTCAAAACGGTGAAGGAAAACATCGTGAGGAAACCGGCATGTCCTAGAACCAAAAAAAATCGAAGACATGTGACATCCACCAACACGCACTGGGCCCGCGTGGTGGATTACGGCCCATTCCCTCTCCTAGAGAGGATGCTTGAGTCTCAGCAGTGGGAACATTAAAAAGGCTGATGACGACGATGATGACATGATGACAATACCAGTTCTTCTATCTTTGGAGCTTGAATACTTTCATTTTCCTCCAGCACCACATTTCGAAGCCATCAATGCGGTCGTGGTCCGCCTTTTTTAAAGTTCGAAGTCTCAACCCTATTGCTGAATATGGGCTTGTGAATACATCTCAGAAAAAAAAAGCCATCAAATACCCTCTGGAACTAGTTAGAGCAGTGGTTCCCAAACTTATTTTGTCTACTGCCCACTTTGAGAATAAATATTTTTTAGCGCCCCCATTTTTTCACCTATTTAAAAACCACTATAACTTCAAATTAAATTAATTAATTATTGTGACCTAGATATGTATATTATGTATATTAACGGGTCTTTCTGGGTCTCTTCCCGCCCCCCTTGAGACCTGCAGCGCCCACAAGGGGGCGTTATCGCCCACTTTGGGAAAGACTGAGTTAGAGTTACGCCACTGTTTTCACATATAACAGTAGTATACGAATAACATATCTACACGTAAATGAAGTAGTGTTTGATGTCCAAAGTTTACGTTTATTTTATCATAATTAATCACTGTCAGATTTATCGATTTCGAGTCGTTGGAATTATGATAGTAAATATTTAATTTTGTGTATATTGGCATCCGCGTTCGTCATTTTTTTCGTCAATGCTTTAGGCAAGCACCTCTTCTGTATAGGTAAAGCTATTTCGTAAGTTTTTGTTATTGAAATTTGTAGAAATCGAATTTGCTAATTCTTCCGAAGTGAATTTTTTATCACTGAGCTAGGTTGTCTTTAAAAATTCGAAATTAATCCAAGGAGCTTCGTTCATAGAAAATTTATTGTTTCTGAATTATTGTTTATTGACGCCATACTTCAAATTACTTTTAGCTTGTTCTTGAGTGTTCTTTTTTATTTAGTATATTTTATAATGATAATTAAGTATTTTTTTATGGATAGGATCGCGTTTATCCTCTATCTCACCTGATGATAAACTATGATGTGGCCGACTAGAACACGCTTGTCTTTATGCAATATTTTCACTCTTGATTTAAAGACCCCTAGGTTATCTTCTTCTTCTTAGTCGGGCACTCTTGTCAGAGTGGTCGTGGCTGTTGATGAACAGGCCTGCGGCGTGCCGCCGTCGTTTGCCTCCAAGGCTGCGGTTATAGCTTAAGTATTTTACTTATAATATTTAAAAAAACTGAAAAAATTATACTATCAGGTGAAATAGGTCAAACGGTAGTCTATATAATAACGATTAATAATAATAAAAACCATCACTTGCTTCTGGAAGTTTGGCGATAGTTACAGACAGGAACAGAAATTCCCATATCGACAATCGTTTTGCTAGTACAGAAATCAATGAAGCTAAACCTAAACTCAAACAATATTGTACCATTAGATGAGATAGTAGTCAAACGCTAGTCTATCCATTAAAATAAAAATAAAAACCATCACTTATTTCTGAAAAGTTTGGCAAGTTACAGACAAAAACATAAATTTCCATGTCGACCAAAGTTTTGCTTAGTAAAGAAATCAATGAAGCTAAACCTAATTTCAAACACGCGTATACAATCTAATCTTCATGAGAAATCAATGAATCACTTCATCCATGATCCTTCCACAAATGGTTCACATAAGGAAGATCAAGCGCTGATTGTAGACTCGTGTAATCTAAATAGGTATCCAGTTGTTACTAGTTAGTTGGAATGATATCAACCACGAGTATCTGTGCAAAAGATATTCTATTCTATTCTATTTTTTGTTCATGACATGTAGAGCCGATGTCGACTTTTCTACCAATGTCTACAGTAAATTCGAAAAGCAGGTGTGTATATTATTAACACAGAAAATGAAAAGGACTGAAAACCTAAAATTCTTTTGATACAGTTGAACTTGATAGGTTAGTAGGACTGAAACAAACGAAAAATAAAAATACATAAATAATATAATTTTTAAATACAGAAGAAGATTTTGATTTGTAAAATTCTCGTCAATCAATCAAAATATATGTTTCAAATAAATCATTTACAGGCAGTTTTGAATTGTCAAAATGTCGGTCAGCCAAAAAAAAGGAAGCTAAATTACACGTTCTAAACCGTAGATCTCTATGGAGAAGAATGTGCAAGAAACTCATTGGACACTCTTTTAACCTTTCAATCATGATAAGTAGAAAGACAATGGGCGCGCGAACGCGCGTTCGCTTGGGATTTAATGAATTAAATCAAATTATGAGTTACAAAAATCTTGGTTACATATTTCTGGTCGCTTTTAATTTGAGCACTATGATTATTTTTTTTTGATATCCTTCGATCTGTATATCCACGTATATCCTTGTAACTTTTATAGTAACATGACTTCCGTCCTTCCTCTTCTCATGACCATAACAAAATATACAATTAACAATTAACTTTTCAGTCATTGACTCTACTCTCAAACTTTCTTTAATCGATAAGATAGTATCTATTAATTATATTATTTGATCTATTCAAGTTCGCGCAGAAAGGGGAGGCCCTTGTCCAACCGTGGAACACAAAATAGGGTATTAAAAAAATATGAAAGCTGGTTGATTTTCGATATACTTATTTACCATTCATCATTTAGCATCTTATTAAAATACAATTCATTGTAAAACAATAGATTAAACTTCTCTCAATTTTCCTTTTCAGGCTGCAACTCAATACTCAACTAGCGACATCTATTATCGAATAGCAACAATGATGAATTCACTTTCACTACTCGCCGCGCTGTTCGTGTCACTACTGTGCACCTTCGCGAGTGCACATGTTGCCGACAGCAGAAAAGGATTAGACAACGATATTCAACCTAATGGTAAGTTGTAATTGATTTTATTTATATTTACCGTTTTCGTAACTTAACCGACAGACGTACCGGAAGTTTTTTTTTTTGCGCCATTTCTTACTAGCTAACAACTAGGCAGTATTTATTTTTAATTCTCAATACCATGGATTTCTTTGCTCAAATACATTAATTCTCTAAAATAATTGCTCGATAAATATGGACTCTGAGGCATAGCAAAATTATGAGAGAGGAAGTAGCAATTCACGGAATCCAATATTGTAGATTATAGTATATGTGTATATATATAGTAGTGTCAGGATGGCGATTTAGAGGCATTATCTTTTGTATTTTTGACGCTCAAACAATTTTGATTCTCAGCCTAATATTAAAATTTTAATTTTAATAAATCAAAGCTGTATTATCACTATCAAAATACCTTATTTATTTAATTGCTATACTGATACAAATAGATGGGGCATTATTAGTTTAAAACTGCAAATTTAGATTAGCTAAAACTTTTGAAAGGATAGGTAAGTGTAATGATAATGATAAAAGCCAAGCACGAGAAATAAACGGGTCAAAATTAAATCGCATCCAAAAGGCGCCTATATGAAATCATCGCCATTTGCAGGAATAATTCATATTGATTTATTCTGAATGATATGAATTTCATGATTTCCCTGTCGCCATGGATGGCAGTTGGGCTCTTTTGGAATGAGAACAACGATTGTGATTTAAAGGGGTTGGATAAGAAAAGATTTTTTTAAATAATAAAATCTTATGTTTGACTGGGATAACCTGATGGTAAGCAGAGAAGCAATCGTTGATAGTGAAACACACTTCGTTTTGCCCCTTTTTCAAACACTAACTTTAGCCCGTGGCTTCATCCGCGTACATAAAATATAGCTTATGTCACTCAGGAATAAAGCAACTTTCTGTTGGTGAAAAAATTTTAGCATTCGGACCCAGTACTTTCAGAGATTACCTCCTACAGACAAAAAAACAAACTTTACCTCTTTATTATATTTGTGTAAATTGCGTTGGATGAAAGAAAGCTTTTAAACCAAGCTTAAGTTGACGATTCACGGATTGAAAAGATTCCCCTGAAAAGTACTGAGACTGATTTAAATTTTACTTTGATGTTCCAGAAATTTAAATTAAAAATGAAAGTTGTAAAAATCGTCTCAAACATTACCATTTTTGCCTGCTTCCTTTGATTTATCATTCTTACTAAAAATCGCCAGAGAATATCAAGGTTCTAATTCAGATAGTAATAAAATATCACGTCCTAGAATCATGCTGTAGTTCACTCAAAAAATATTATCATATTGTATAAAAAACCATGTTGCTAACCCATTTTCCAACTCAATATGATAATATTGAAAATATTATGTATCTTTATCCTCAAAAATGGCCTCACATTTAAGTGACATTTCTAAGCTAAAATCAAAATTCTGAAATGCTGATATATCACGAATTTGAAATAAAAATGCTAAAATAAGAAAAAGAAACTGTTTTATTCAGTAGTGGAATGGAATCGTATGAAAAAATATTCACTGAAATGATGGATTATACTTTGTAATGGTTTGGTTAGTCTGGAGGAGTTTGCAAGTCAATTGAATTCTCGGCTTGGAGCCGTACGATATAGTTATGTGTATAATATCTACATCTGGGCATTATTCTTTAAATTATTTTGTCTGCCTCAAAATGTGACACGGAAATTTTTGGGATTAAATATGTTGCTACTGTCCTTTGTGAGATTTTTATTAGGTACAGTTATTGATTTAATTTCATAGTGACGGGTTCTGTAAGCTTATTTTTTTTTTAATATACTTATAATTCAATGACTTTTAGGTCAAAATCAATACTATTATACTATTTTTGAAAATATATTACATACCTACTAGTCTCTCAATATGTATTTACATACTACGTTTTACTATTCTTAGGAATTTTTCTAGAATATTATACTTATCCTGTACTATTGATAAAGTGGATTTACTTTCTGCAACAAATGTGCATTGTAACGAAAATATATTTTCAATCATAATGACAGCTACTACAACTCAATCCTTATAATTATTTCTGAGTTTAAACCACCAGCCACGTCACCTTCCTTACCTTTAACTTTTTATTCTTTAACCTTATTTTTCTACTTTCCAGTAACTCCCAAAAGGCGTCACCTCCGAGACATGGTCCGCATCAGGAACGCACCTCCGGAGACGGTCCAGTTCGAGCTCGGCACGCGACTGGTGTTGGAGTGTGAGGTGCTGGGGAAACCGGCGCCTACTGTGCAGTGGATGAAAAATGGAGAGCCTATTGTTGATGTGAGTAAAGAATTAATAATAATAAGTTTATTGTCACAAAGAAATATATATACGTTAGTATACACTGGTTAATAAAATGCTAACTACGTTGCTGAAGTTTGTGAGCCTCATGCCTCTCAAACTAAAGCAGTGTTCAGCTGTGAGGTTTTTAAGAAAAATTATTACAACTGCAGACTGTGCAACCCTTAATGGGTTACACAGTCTGCAGTTGTACATCATCAGATTTACTAAATAAAATAGAATATAATATTTTAAGGAAAAAAAATCAGTGAAAACATGAGTGGTGAATAATAAGCGGTGAGTATATGAGCATGAGTAGTGAGTATTCAATATCCAGACCGAAATGTTTAAGGAGTTACTAGGTCTACAGAACTCTCAGGACGACTAACGGTCACAGTAGGCGAGGGTTAGTTTTTTAATGGTATAAACTAGTGAGAAGCAATCGTTGATGGTGAATCGCATTTATTAAGAGCCTTACACTCTATCCTTGAAGGCTTTGCGGATGGCGTGCTATCTATAGTCGTCCGGTAAGGCGTTTGTTTCATGCTTATCTCTTTAGAGATGTTAGCAAAATTATAAGGGCCAGTTAGGTTAGGTTAGGTTAGACGCCAGCAGATAGTTCGATGAAGGTACGGCAGCCCTCGCAATACAGAACAACTGTAATAACGCTCTTGATTGAAGAAATGATTGGACATCAAAAAAATCGTTTATGGCAAAAATGCTTAAAATTTGTGGCAATGGTAAAAAAGCCATGATGTATAATTGTATATTTTAACTTTTAACAGTACGAAGTGGAAAGCAACGACATCCTGCCCGCCGATCCTTCAAGCTTTGCTCAGCTGGTCAGTAAACTGATCGTGACATCATCGAACAACGGCGACGTGTACACGTGTGTGGCCACTTCTGCACTCAACCAGAAATCTGCTTCTACGACTGTTTTCACTGTTGAAGGTAACCATTATTTTTTCTGAGTCAACAATATCCTGAAAATATATATTTTTAGCTTGAAGTGTCCAAGTTACAAGTTGAAATCAGTGACATCTAGTGATAGCAATTGTAATTAAAAGTACTTGTGGTTCGCCTACTCGACAACAGATGGCGCTGCCTGTATGTTTTAAAACTTAAACTTTAAATTACTTTTGTTTTTATTCGGTTTTTGTTTATTATCGTGGTGTTTAAACGTTCTTTAAATAATATTAAATATTTATTTCCAGGAAGCGAAGAAGAAAACCTGTTAACCCTACAGAAACTGTTCCGTATGCCAGCGAAACCAGTAATCACTTCTTACTACACGAATATCTTCCAAAACATTGGAACAGATGTCATCCTTCCATGCCGAGTGGACAGCGTGAGCAAGTCGCAGGTCTTCTGGCAAGATAACAACGATGAACTTGTATTCGGCAACTCAAGGATGCGGGTAAGAGCAACTTAATTTATTTTATTTTTTTTTTATGGATAGGTTCGCGTTTGACCACTATCTCGTCTGATGGTAAGCGATGATGTGGCCGACGATGGAACACGCTCGCCTAGAAGCAATCTATTCACTCTTGACGTAAAGGTATAGCTATCAGGAAACTCATACGCCGGCAGGGAATTCCACTACTTAGCTTTACGCATATTGAATGTGCTCCCAAAGACTTTGTACGAATGGGCGGGATTTCCACCATGTTCCAGACCATTTTTCTAATCCAAACTAATTATTTTTTACGGTTGTGACGAGTTTACAACGAAGTATGTAACTTATAAAAGTGTGGCTAATCAAGAATGTGGCGGATTTACAATAACTCGCTATAAATTTTTTTTTTCTTACTCAACCCATGGGTTGTGGGAAAGTGAACCCCGAGACCGTAGAATGAAGACAAAGAAGGAACCGGAGTGGGTTTTAATCAGTAAAAGTCTGACATGTACTTCTGCTTCGCTCGAACAAAATCTAATATTGCAACAATACGCGCGTCGACATCAAATATTTTCTAACAATTATAATTTCTCAACAGGTGCTGCCCTCTGGCGACCTCCTGATCAACCCCCTCCTGTGGACGGACATGGGCAACTTCACCTGCATAGCTAAGAACATGTTCGGCAAGGACATCCAGACGACCTTCGTGTATCCTCTCAGACCATCCAAAGTATAAGAGTAAGTTGAGCAGTTTTTTTTAGTAATAGAGGATTTTTTAAGTCTAGTTTGATTTATTTTTCTGTTTTGCCTGCAATCAGTCTATTGACTTTAACCAAGTGGGTAGATGGTCATGGGTAGCTCGCTGTCTGACCGTCCGGTAACAGTCCGGACCGAGCCCAAGACGTCGATGGTACGCACTGTTCCCGGGCGCCTCAAGGAATTGTCAGCAACAGCAGGGGCTCAGTCGGGTCGAAGCCTACTAGGGCCAGGGTTATCCGAAAGGAACTCGAGCCCCGGTATGAAGGCTAGAAGGAACGGGGTGGGGTTTTTAGTCAGTAAGAGTCTGACACTATCACCTGCTCCACCTAAGAGCGGGGGTTGTCATTGGAAAAAGGGCACATTGCACGTAGAACAGATGGTCGATGGGGACGAAAGGTTCTGGAGTGGCGACCACTTACCGGAACACGCAGCGTTAGAAGGCCTCCAACAAGGTGGACCGATGACCTGGTCAGGGTCGCGGGAATCCGATAGTTGCGTGACACACAGGACCGGTCGTTGTGGCGATGCTTGGCTTGGAAGGCCTATGTCCAACAGTGGACGCCTTTCGGCTGATATGATGATGATGATGATCATGATAGACGTTTCGCCGACCGGCTTTACCAGCTACCGAATGTTTTTAATTATAAAGTAAATTAGCATTATTAATTTTATTTATTTTCCTTGTTACAGCGCAAAAATAATACACCATTTTCACGAGAAACGTTACCCGCCGATTTAATCTCGATGTTCCTATTATTAATTGACGTTTAAGTATAACTTAACTTATTATTAGCCCCCTAAGTTATAATGAATACAACAAAGTAATATAAGTACTTAATATATTTAAATAAAAAAAAAAATTATTTGTATGCCATTAAAATATTCAGCCGTCTCTTAAAGACGATTTTAAAAAAAAAACAGAATCAGAAAATCTGAACTTTACAATAGCGATAGTTTTTTTACACTTGAATGATTGATTTAAGAGGACTGCAGGACCTAATCGCGGGTTCTATTATGCGCAAAGTATGTCATCCATTGCAATAAATAGAAGCAGAAAATACATGTTCATGCTTGCATGCATGTTGCATGTTCATTGCTTCATGATAAATGGTAGATACATGTGTTTAAAAAAATAATACAGCTAATTTAGTACGATACAAAAAAAAACACGAAAATGCCTTTAAAAGTTACTTTTGTGGATTAAAAACCGGGTGAATTTACATGCAATCATTCTGATGGTTTGTCAGCAACGTTTAACCGTTTTATAGTTTTAATTTTATATTCAAATCTACAGATTTTTAGTAAATTGCTAAAAAGCTTCGTATTTGCAAGCATTGTGTATTTCTTTCTTTTGTGTAGTCCGAGAATGACCGTGTTTTGGGTCATGTAGTCCTCTTAAATCTTAAATGAGAAACAAACTGGTATTTCATTACCTACTTTTTGTTCAATATTTTCCATAATCAGTTGATTTATTTATTTACATAAATGGTTCAGAGACTTATTAAACTTTAAAGAATGAAAAATCCAACTTATTTTTGTAATTAGTATTTTGTCTGATTTTGCGACTGGATTTTAATTTGTTAAGTTATTATTTTGTGATTTTATTTTTAAGGTTATTTTGTACATACATAGATACTTGATATTACCTATTATTATGTAGTTATATATGTATTTATGTACAGTTGGCAGCATTTCCAGAACCCAGTATTCATCAGACATTAAAAGTTTACTAAATTCTTATTATTCATACAGATTGTAATATACAGAATTTGCAAGAATTTTTCCTTTTCCTGTCCTTATAATTTTGCTTTTCATTAAATGCATTAACTCTTCAGATACCGTCAATTAGAGACACAATAGTAAGACAATAGATGCGCGGCCACCGGTGGTCGCTTGGGGATTCATGAATTAAATACTTCAAGTAAATACATTTCCATTTCTATTTTGCTAACTGTACTCAGATTATAAACTTGATGTGAATACATACGATCTCTGTGATTTTTGAAATAAATGTTTTATTATTACACCACTCTGAGTTTTTTATAATAAACCCCTTGTAAGGATTAATCAACCATGTATGAATCGGCTAAATTTTAGATGGATAATCTCAATAATACAATTACTTATAAGTTTATAATGGCCATTCAGTGTCTTGTAAAAATAAAAGGTTCTTTATGTCTTTTTCTTACGAAATTCTATCTTATTCCCTCCCAGGACCTCAGGGTCAGGGAAGACCTGAGATTAATAAAAAGATAAAAATAATAATAATAGACATTTATTTCAGGTAAGATACCCATAGCTTGACACAATAAAATTATACAGAAACACAAAACAAACACATACATTAATTAATTACAATGATATAAATCTTATGTAGTTAACTTCACATTAAATTAATTATTTAACAACACAATAAATCAACATTCCATTAAAAATAATAAAAATTTACCTAGTCAAATACGTTAAATCAAAACAGTCAATAAATTAAAATCAATATAAATTTAAATCAGGATATACAGCTTCTATAAAGCTTAGAGACACATTGCTTGCATTGCTTGGTTCACACAAGCGCCAACGGTGAGGGGGCTGGGGTGTGAGGCTGTACGATCCCTTAGTCTTGAAGTCATCTTAGCTAGCATTACGACTTCGTAGAAGGAGGCGACTGCATCTCGACTCTTCCGATCGATCCCCCCCCCCTGGCTACTAGTACAACACTCTATTTTAGAGTACAATATGCTAGTTATCTAAAAAAAAATAATTAGTCCGTCTTTTAGATTATTCAAAAATAAGGGACATGTATTTTTTTATTTCTAAATTAAACCAAAAATGACAAAGATATAGCCCATTAAAGTTAAGTGTAACGTCACGCCATGCTGCATTTTTTCGCACGGGGTGACGTCACACGTAACTTTAATGGGCTATATCCTTGTTATTTCTTGTTTAACCGAAAAAAGAAAAAATACGTGTCCATTATTTTTTTATAATTTAAAATACAGACTGAATAAAATGTATTTATTTTGTCCCTGGAAACTACCTTAATGGCAACTCTATACTTTAGCCTCATTTTAATAGTGTACCAGTTCAACCAAGTCACAAATCGATCGATCCAGATCATTATAATTTAGCCACGGATTCTATTATAATGATCAAGATTATTATGTCGCAACACTGCATTCGTTCATCCGAAGGTTGCCAGGTGACTGCACCAGTTCTCGTCCATCCTTTCTAAAGTGATGGTCCTTAGTGCTGGGCCAGATTGCACACGAGGGCGCGGCGAATTTAAAGCCGTGTACGGACGTATGAACTTTGTTGCGTTGCATGATACGCGAAAACGTGGTTCGCACATCTGTAGCTGTAGCACAAACAAACATCGAACACTCTGTCCAACAATTATACTTGCGGCGATCTACGACGCAGCGCGAAGATACAAGTGACTCAAAATATAACTTATTTATTTATATTTACTACACGAAAAGACACACCTTTCATTGTGAGAATTCAGAATACATTGCACCACGCAAAGCTGCGCCCCGAGGCATCTCGATTCAAAATGTGTATCTTTAGGTGTAGTATAAAATACAGGGTGTAAGAGACAGCCCTCCACAAACTTACTGGGCTTGCTCAGTAAACGAAACTGAACAACCTTCCACAAGATTCAAGTTTTTAATTTTGTATGGTGAGGCTTTTTTTGGTGGGCAGAAATCATCTAATGACAACCCTCGCTCTTAAGCGGAGCGGGAGATAGTGTCCGACTCTTAGTTACTAAAAGCTCACTCCTTTCCTTCTAGCTTTCATACCGGGGCTCGAGTTCCTTTTCAGATAACCCTGGCCCCAGTAGGCTTCGACCCAGCTGGGCCCATTCTGTTGCTGACAACTCCTTGAGGCGCGCGGGAACAGTGCGCGCCGTCGACGTCTTGGGCTCTGTATTTTAAGAAGTTTTTTACGCAACATCGCGTCTCATCAAGCTTGGGTGTGAACTAACTGTTACGAGTTTAGTGAGCGCCTGAGATTGTGTGGTTACTAAGAGCTACCTTAGTTCATTATCTTATGTGGAGTGTAAGATTGTTTGAGAAGTGTGCTGCGGTTTGTGGTTTATGAAAATTGGAATATCAAAAACCCGCACACGTTCCTGAGTAATCGTAATTATAGTTTCTGTTAAGAAATATGGCTGTGAAGTCTGAAGGTGTAGAGATAATCGTATGTAGCTTCTACTACCTGCGGCCAGAGGTGTCATCAATTGTCCAGGGGGAACACCCAGAGAGTCTGCGCAGGAATTACATGACTTGATTCCACCTTCTCACTTCCACCATCGGACAAGCCGATGAACGGCGAGTTTCCACCCTTGTGTTGTTGAAACCTCTACGGCCCGGACCAGGCGTTTCTTTTCGTCGTTTATATCACATACATCGAAAGCCTGGAACAATTTATCTGCTGCGGTCTTCTCGTCCTATTATAATTTAGTTGTCTTCAAGGCAAGAGTGAATAGGCTCTTAATAAACTAGTGCGCCTCACCATCAAAGATTGCATCACCGCTTACCATCAGGTGGGAACGCAGTTAAGCACTAACTTATATCAATTTAAACAAAAAAAAAACACAATGCAGGAATTATCAGCCTTATGATATTCCCACTGCTGGGAATTAGGCCTCTCTAGGAGAAATAATGAGCTATAATCCTTCACACGGGTCCAGTGCGGGTTAGTGAATGTCACATGTCATCGACATTTTTATTCAAGGACATGCCGGTTTCCGCAGTCAGCGATGGTTGGTGATGAAATAAATTACACAAAGTAAAGCGCTCGCCTGGGTTTGAACTCACGACCTACAACTTATTAGTCGAGGCCGTTTCTATTGGGCCAAAGGAATATGATTTCTGGATAAAAACTCAATATCATTATGCTATTTCCAGTGTATCCGTGTGCCAGATTTCGTCTATAGAAAGATCCAGATGGAATAAAGTACATTGACCTTTTCCTAATAACTTACCCGAAAAACAAACAAAAATTGCTTTTCGATACTAGCTCATATATCTAAAGGATCACGATACATGCCAATTCAAGACAGCTTTATGAAGTTACTGGCTCCTCCCAGCGGCTTCGCCCGCGTGATAGCAGAAAATTATCCCAAGGGAACATACTTCCGGGATAAACAAGTATCCTATGTCATATTCCAGGACATGGTCTATCCGTGTACCAAGTTTCATCAAAATCGGCTTTGCCATTAAGGCGTGAAGACCTAACAAACAAGCAAACAAACTCACTTTCGCTTTTATAATATTAGTAAGGATAAGGAATTCCGTTTTTTTTAATTAAGAATGTCAACTTTAGGAGGGTCAATGACCGTTATCCCAGGCTTATCTGGCGCCAACCTATTAACCGTTAAGCTCAGGTTATGGCATAAGTTCCTATCACAAAAGCCAACAGCCTTGCCAACTCCTCAGGTGATGAAGTGTGAGGTAACCGTGCCCACAGTGTGAATAGCTGGAAGTTCGTGCGCCGGAAGAAAGCCGCGCCTGCGCGATAGCAAGCCAAGGTAACGCCGGCGAACTCATAGCAACGAACACTGGAAGGCGTGGAGATGACCATTGCTTGTCAATAAAATGGAGACTGCACCCTTAGCACAAAATAGATAGGTACAGATACCGGCACGGATCTTGAGCGCTGGCTTCAAGTTGCAAAAAAGTAAAATATCGGGTCGCTTTAGTGGTATGAAGTGAGACGCGGGGGGGGGAGTAGTTGACTCGCCGCGCCATAATGTCATAGATTTTACCCGTGATTCGTTCTTGCGCTTGCTGCGTGTATCTAACAACAACGACAATTGGCTCGCCAATGTATGCAAGGCGCAAAGCGATCCCCACTCGGACGCCGAGCGCTCAAGATTCGTGCCGGTCAATTTTATGTACTTTACTTTTTATACCTACGCTAGGCGATCACGCTAGGGTCAGCTCTAGGGCAACTATCTATTTTGTGCCCTTGCGTTGTTGAAACTTCTACAGTCTGGACTAAGTGTTTCGCTATGAAGGACTGGAACAATTTGCCTACTGCGGTCTTCCATAATCATAATAATAATCATAATCATAATCATAATCGTTTATTTGCTAATATGGGTAATTACATAAATTCCCGTCCGATTATAATTTAGGTATCTTCAAGGCTAGACTGAATAGGTTCTTAATAAACTAGTGCGCCTACACTTACACCCTGTTCCACATATCGCTAAAACAGTTACATAAATGTGAATTTTTGTTTTCTCCGTAGGTACCGAACCTATTATTTTATCATCAGTTCACCTATCTGACCTTTTCAACTATATATACCTTATTATTATCTAAGTTACTAACGAGATAATTATTTAATTATCTGAACTTTCTTTTCCAAACATGCAAAACTAAAATTATATGAGGAACTACATAGCGATGATTTACAAATGATCATATTGTCATAATTTCAGCCGATAGCGTCCATCGTTGGAAATAGGCCTTCCCCATGTGTCGCCACTGCGACCGATCCTGTGCGTCTCGCATTCATTGGATTCTCGCGATCCTCACCAGATCATTGGAGGGGTCCAACAACACAATAAATAGCATAAAACTAAACAACACAACAGATAGCATAAAATTAAACAACTCATTATATTGCATCCAATTACATAAACAATGTCGGATTATAAGGAGTTGCGGGAATGTTTGTACACTCCCTCCCCAGAGAGGAAGAAGCTTATTTTTTGTTTTCAAATCCCAAAAAGAAGTAGTAAAACTAACTTCTCTACACAACCTTATTTTTTGTATAATTATGCGAAACCTGAAACATTTGCCTAGTATTTTATGTAAAGAATCTATAATATGTACAAAATTTCAAAACTGTATTTTAAAAAAATTACAAAGTTATAAGTACGATATGGTACCTGGTTGGCGACATAAATACATGGTCACCGGGCCATCCGGGCGGCTGAAGGATTGCTTTACTCCCGCACCGCAGCTGTGCGCAGGCGCGGGGCGCCTAACGCCCGCTATGACCTGTTTTATACTTAGTTTCGGTGGTATTTAACTTGTCACCTTACAACAGACCTACAGTATTGCAAAACCTGAAACACGTGTCTAGCATTTTTATGTAAAAAATCTCCTTCTTCTTCCTGCCCTTATCCCATATTACTTGGGGTCAAAAAATCTATGTATAAAATTTCAAAACTGTATCATGAGTAATCACAAAGTTATAAGCTTGTTACCGATGTTTGCAAAAATACATGGTCACCGGGCCATCCAGGTGACTGAGGGGTTGTGTTTGTACTTGCACCCAGCTGTTTGCTGGGTGCAAGTACTATGCCGTGACCTGTGTTGTACTTAGCGTCGGTGGTGTCCAACTTGTGACTTTCTAAAATTATTTTTGAAAAAAAAATATAACATGGTGTAAAAATTATTGGAATCGATTCAGTTCCTGATTCTGAACAAATTATATTCAGGTTTCGCATATCGCACGCTGAGAACGAAAGTGACCGATTTCAAAATTTTGGTTAAATGAGTTAAGTATACAGAATGACTTAAAAAAGTATATTCTATCATAATTATTATCATATTATATTATCTAAAAACTTCTAATACTAAAGTAACCTATTTTTTCGATTTTTTTTAAAACTTTATTTTATACGAGAATATCATAATTTTTTGCAAAAACTATATAATGTTTCTAAAGCTATTTAGTGAAACAATAAATTTCAACAGAAATTCATAACTTTTGTTACCATGTTTTAGTGTTATTGTAAAATGAACAGAAAATGCTTAATACGACGGACACATTTTCGCTCTTTCCCAAAAATTAGCAATTTTGAGTTGAGTCACTTTCGTTCTCAGCGTGCGATATACTAAAAATAATGTAATAAGATATTTTTTTTTTATCTGGTAACTTATCAAATGACATTTTTCGCTCTAGAATGGAGCGAAAAAACATGTCAGACTTTTACTGACTAAAATCTACCTTGATTCTTTAGTTGCAGGTTGCATTTTGGAGAGTGTGCGCAGGAATTGCATGACTTGATTCCGCCATCTCATTTCTACCATCGGACAAACCGACGTACGGCGAGCATCCACCCTTACGTTGTTTAAACCTCTACGGTCCGGACTAAGCGTTTCGCTTCGTCATTTATACCGCGTACATCTAAGGGCTGGAAGAATTTGCCTGCTGCGGTCTTCCCGTCCGATTACAATTTAAGCGTCTTCAAGGCTAGAGTGAACAGGCTCTAAATAAACTAGTGCGCCTTAACATCAGAGATTGCATCACTGCTTACCATCAGGTGGGATCGCAGTCAAGTACTAGTTTATACCAGATAAAAAAAAAGTTAGCCTTTGTGTTCCAGGACCACGTTAACTTAAATATCCCCGAAGAGTCTTCATGATAATAATTTTATCTATAAGTGGGTTCATTCGTCTCCACTCCCTTCGTGTGCCTTAAGCGCGCAGCATGACCGGGTAACATTTGACAAAGGCTAAGTTTAACTGAACGATCGCATAACTGCACTTAACTGCAGTTAACTTCACTACATGTTTAACTGCTGACGAATTGTGTGTTATGAGGTCAATTGAGATGATTTTGTGAACTCTAGAAATCTTCGTGTTATTCCAGTGTTTAATATTATAAGTTCAAACGCTTATGTCTATCTAGTTTCAACCTCCATGAAAGGAAATGACTGCGCCAATATAGTTATAAGAAGCGTTCAGTATGTTGTGTCGTGGTATCGCCCGGAGGACACAATGAAGCATATACCTACTGAAGGTCTGCCCCGCTTGGGCGGAGCTCCACCCTGTCCTCGTTGGGGCGATCAGCGGCGGCGACAATGGATGATGAATGGAATGGATTCCAATAATTGTTGTACCATATTATATTTTTTCTCAAAAGTATTTAAAAAAGTCCCAATTTGGACATTACTGACACTAAATACAACACAGGTCAAGGCAGGTCATAGCGGGCATTAAATAACAGCTCACAGCTGGATGCGGGAGTAAAACAACCCCTCAGTCGCCTGGATGGCCCGGTGACTATGTATTTGTACGGACAACAAGCAAATAACTTAGTGATTTTCCATGATACAGTTATAAATGATAAATGATATTTATTTTTGCAAATAGGTTTAAAAAAACACTTTTACACGTCAATTTTTTTTTTTTGTCTGTTTAAGCTAGATGAGGGCGGTGTTTCCTAGCTGACTACCCTGAGAAGAAACACCGAAACAAACTCAGGGGTCAAAGTCTCTTTTAAAGTCCATACAATAAATATGTAATGGTCAAATCACATGAGAACCATGCCGATTAATCTGAGATGGTCTTTTGAAGAAAGAACCATACAGATTTGAGTGGACCCGTCCAATCAGTGTAAGCATTTGTCAGTATTCGCAAAGCTCAACTCAGGACTACTAAGGAGCTCAACGACTTGACGAACAATACCAATGAAAGGACATTTGGGTAGGCCGCAGAAAATACTCAAATTGCCAGACAAACGGTTACGAGAAATAAAAAAGTAACCAACATAGTCCTCACATTCACAATAATAAAAAGAAAGTTAATTTTTACAATGTAAAAATACTTACAAAGTAAATATTTATGTCAAAAATTAATAATAATAAACATTATTTAATATAACATGTCAAATTGTAAAATAATAATAATAAATAATAATAATAATAATATTTATTTCCAAAATAAAAATGGTGACAAAAAACAAGTAGGTACATAATTATTGGTACATAAATGAGGACACAGTAAATAACTACTGGCTCCCAAACTAGGTTTATAGCCTGTGACTTGGGAGTCAGTTACATATTCATTACGATTAGGTAGGTACTCAACAATAACATTGTGTATTCACCAACTAGTTGCTACATTTTTTTTTTAATGCAATTGTGACGTAACTTGGAAATATAATATTAAAAAAGAAAAATGGTAAATAATAAAGTAAGGAAAAACAGGTACAACAATAAAATAATTTACAATGTCAAATTGTAAAAACTAAACATTAATGTCAAAATGAATAAAAAAATTAATGAATAATAAACACAATTTAAAACAAAAAAAAAAAAATTACAACAGTTATGTTATAAGAATTAGAGGGTACTGGAGCAGGTCAGTCCCAAGCCTTTTCGTCATCAACATAGTCCTTTACAGTGTAAAAAGCTTTTTGGAAAAGTTTTCGCTTTACAAATGATTTGAATTTATTAAGGCTGAGTTGTTGAATATGACTAGGCAGTTTATTATAGAAGCGTATACATTGACATCTAAATGAGCCCCCTATTTTTTTGAGCCTGGTTGCTGGAACTACAAATTTATGTTTGTTTCTAGTATTAAAATTATGAATATCACTGTATTTTTTAAACATGTTTTTATTTTTATGTGCATACAAAATGTTCTCGTAAATATACTGAGTTTGACATTTTTTACATAGATTCTTTACATAATAATACTAAACCCGTGTTTCGGATTTTGCTACTTTTTTATTATTTTTTGGTGAGCAAAAATCATCCAATGACAACCCCCGCTCTTGGGTGGAGCGAGTGATAGTGTCAGACTCTTACTGACTAAAAACCCACCCCGTTCCTTCTAACCTTCATACCGGGGTTCGAGCTCCCATTCGGATAATCCTGGCCCCAATTGGCTTCGACCCAGCTGGGCCCCTCCTGTTGCTGACAACTCCTTCAGGCGCGCGGGAACAGTGCGCGCCATCGACGTCTTGGGCTCGGTCCGGACAGTTATCGGACGGTCGAACAGCGAGCTACCCATGGCTCGCCATCCGTGAGCCCGCGCCTACGGTGGCCGGAAATCGGGGTCGGAATCCCGGCGGCGGCGAGAGTGCCGTTGCCTGATGTGGGCAGCCTCCTCCTGTGCTAGCACTACTGTCTCGCAGAAGGAGGCGACCGCCTGCCACTCCTCCTCGCTCTGGACCATGGCCTGAACCAAGGCCCGGCAGGTCTCCGCCGTCGGATTTCGCTACTAATATTCTATACTATTCCCCATATCGCCGTCATCCCAAAACATGCACACAAGACTGGCAACATTGCAATTCAATTTGGCAATTCTTTGGGCAATCTTTCACAATCCTGATAGAGATATAATTAGTTCCCACGTTCAAAGCAGTAAATTCATGAATGCGAATGAATATATTAAGTGTGACATTTACGTGTACTTTAGACCTACATATATTAAACCGTAAGGTTATTGACCATAAATAAATAAACTACATAGGTAGCCTATATTGACGACATGATAGTTACTTCTCACAGTTTAAGTGCTGTGATAAAATGGTTAAATTCAGTATTAAACAATATATATTTATTTATTTAATAATAATAATCTACTTGTGTCGATACTCTTGCGCCTTCACATCTTCCTAGCTCGTCGTGTCGCTGCGGCTGGGGAGAACCTCAAGCGGCGGAAATATAACAACCATGTTGGAAGTTATATCTTTGAACCGTTTGGGGTTAAAATTCTCGGATCGTGGGGTCCGAGTGCTCACAAGTTGTTTTAGATCTGTCGAAACGTCTAGTTGACACTTCGCGTGACCCAAAGGCTGGCTTTTACCTTGGACAGAAGATAAGCATTGCCATACAGCGTGGCAATGCCGCCAGTCTTTTGGCCACATTACCAGTCGACAGCGTTGTAGAAGAATTTTTTAACACCATATTTTAGTTTGTCGTAATTAACGTAAGGTTTTTTTTTCTTAATTTACTGTATTTATAGTTATTTAGTTGTTTATAAGTAGGTAGTAATATTATGTCATTTGTATTGAAGAAAACCTAATAAAAAAGCTTCATACTACTAATAATAATATTTAATAATAATAATACTTAATTGACACAAATATTTACAACATTTACCAGTCGGGGCCGAGCGGCCACCACTGCTCTCTAGTGACCCCATATCGACGCTTGAAAAGCAAAAATTACTAAGCGACACTGAGCAAACTTTACAAACTTTGCACAGTCTACTAAATGTCGCTGTCGTTAGTATTTTTTGCCTTTCATGCCTCGATATGTATAATATATCTACTTAACTAAACGTTCGCGCGTATGCAAACACTAAATTGCATAACCGACACAATTATATAAAAAAAATTCGGGTCCACCATACAATCGTAATTAAAATTAATGGAAAAATGTTATAAACAAATAAATAATGTCAATGACGAAGAGGAAATGTCATGTGATTATGTGATGTAACTCCGGAACAAGACAAAACATAATGATTGTAACATTAGCGATAAATATAGTCGTGAAATCTGAAATTATTGCATGCGTCATTATAAATTGTTAGTTCAAGATTATTTTGTGACCGTTCCATGTTTTCCATCGACGGTAGAGACAGACTTATACTGTTCCTACAGCTGGGACTTACACCATGGGATCTGGACAAAGAGAATAAACTGGAGGTAACAGTCTTTGCACGCATGCATAATTGGCCTCGTGGTACAGGCCATGGTCCGGAGCGAGGAAGAATGGCAGGCGGTCGCCTTCTTCTGCGAAGGAGGCGGCTGCAGAGAATAGCCTTCACGCCCCAGCCCGACCCCAATTTCCAGCCACCGTAGCGTAGATTTGCAGATGGCGACCAATGGGTAACTCGTCTTCTGAGGCCGAATCGTCCACTTGCGCCTCAAGGAGATGTCAGCAAAATCGTAGGGGCTTAGCAAGGTTGAAGCCAACTGGGGTCATGCATTTCCTTCTGAAAAGACTGAAAAACCCAGGGCTCTAGAATGAAAGGCAAAGGAGTGGGTTTTAGTCAGCAAAAGTGTGGCACGCCCTCGCGCTCTACACTTTTTTTTGATAGGTGGGAAATCCTTACTAAAATTATAAAAGCGAAAGTGAGTTTGTTTGTTACGTCTTCACGCCTAAATGGCAAAACCGATTTTGATGAAACTTGGTACACGAATAGACCCTGTCCTAGAATAGGATACTTTTTATCCCGGAAGTTCCCTTGTGATAATTTTCTGCTATCACGCGGGCGAAACCGCTGGGAGCAGCTAGTCATCTTAATAAATTCTCCAGCTCTAAGTTGGAGTGAGAGAGCATTTCACACACCTTTGTCCCGTTAGTTCCTTTTGCGTTTTAGGACTAGAAGTTTCAGTTTTTTTTAATGCCCCGTTATCCTGGCGGGTATGGGTCCTGTCGATAGGGGCCAACCTTACAGATTTACTGGCATCCATTTGAGGCACACTATACATGGTCGACGACTTGGGCTCGATATTTACCGGACGACTGAACGGCGAACTATCCATTGCTCATCGTCCACAAGCCCACGCCTGCGGCAACCGGAGATAGCTCTGCGACTGTCGACACCCTGGACGTCACTTGTCGCTACGGTTGGGTTTTTTTTTTCTGTCGACAGGGAAAATCATCATTGACGAAACCCGCTCTTGGGTGGAGCGGGAGACAGTGTCAGAGTCTTACTGACTAAAAACCCCGCGCCGTTCCTTCTAGCCTTCATACCGGGGCTCTAGTTTCCTTTCGGATAACCCCGACCCCGGTAAGCTTCGACCCAGATGGGCCCCTCCTGTTGCTGACAACTCCTTGAGGCGCGCGGGAACAGTGCGCGCCGTCGACGCCTTGGCTCGGTCCGGACAGTTACCGGACGATCGGAAAGCGAGCTACTCATGGCTCGCCGTCCGCGAGCCCGCGTCTACGGTGGCCGGAAATCGGGATCGGAATCCCGGCGGCGGCGGCGGGGGCGCCGTTGCCTGATGCGTTCTGCCTCCTTCTTTGCTAGCATTACTGCTTCGCAGAAGGAGGCGACCGCCTGCCACTCCTCCTCGCTCCGGACCATGGCCTGAACCAAGGCTCGGCGCGAGAGGTCTCCGCCGCCGGTCGCCCCCACGAGGACACGGCATTGCTCCGCCCAAGCAGGGCACACCTCAACTGTGTGCTCCACCGTGTCCTCCGGGCGTTCCGCACAGTGGCGGCACCCGGTCGCTAAGGTTGGATCGTGGGGTTGTACGTTTCCACACGCGTGCAGCCTCATTACTGCTACCTTCGCTCCGGACCATGACCTGACCCAGGGCCGCGAGATCACCGCCAATCGCCCACACACTGAGTCAACATTAGGAGGATCAATACACCTTCTCTGTATAAAAATAGGCATTTGCCCTGGAGCCAAATTTATAAACTAATAACCGTGGGCGAACGATAACACATCTGATAGGCGTAATGTTGTTTTAATATAACTCCAACACTTATTTGATTTGACAAGCAGTAGGCATATGTATTTATTGGTAAGAATAGCACCTACGATTTGTGTATAAGGTAGGAGTAATAAATTATTATTGAAGATATCAGCAAGAGAATCGAGGCTGTCGACATAGCCCGAGGAATCGCAAAAGTTCGGGAAGTACCTTTTTTTTGGTGGGCAAAAATCATCCAATAACACCACTGCTCTTGGGTGGATCGGAAGATAGTGCCAGACACTTACTGACTAAAAACCCACCCCGTTCTTTCTACCTCCTCCCCCTTCCTCTTCATACCGAGGCTCGAGCTTCTTTTCAGATAACCCTGGCCCCAGTAAGCTTCGACCCAGCTGGGCCCCTGCTATTGCTGACAACTCCTTGAGCGGGACCAGTGCGCGCCGTTGACGTCTTGGGCTTGGTCCGGACAGTTACCGGACGGTCGGACAGCGAGCTACCCATGGCCCGTCGTCCGCAAGCCCGTGTCGACGGTAGCCGGAAGTCGGGATCGGAATCCCGGCGGCGGCAGCGAGAGCGCCGTTGCCTGGTGCGATCGGCCTCCTCCTTTGCGAGCATTACTGCTTCGCAGAAGGAGACGACCGCCTGCCACTCCTCCTCGCTCCGGATCAAGGCCTGAACCAAGGCCCAGCGCGAGAAGTCACCGCCGCCGATCGCCCTCACGAGGGCACGGTGATGCTCCGCCCAAGCAGGGCTCACCTCGACGGTGTGCTCCATCGGTAAGTGGCTGAGGGTACTGTAGCGACATCTATGGCGTCACATAAGGACGAATCCTGCATCGCACAATCAAAGTTCTCCGCGCGGGCAGTTTCTCACCAGACATAACATCCGTCTGGTCGAAGGATTCTCACTTTTCAACGGAAGTTGGTGGGACTTTAGGCGGTTATCAAATTGCCACGCACCACACAGGGTAGCGCGTGAAAACGCACCTACGCACGTACTTGCGGGAGTGCAGATTTGCATCATCATGTGAGTTATTTACGCATTCACGCGCATAGGTGCGTTTTGTAAAATTCACGCAAGCACGCTTAAATTCACTCATTTTATACAAAATCACGCACGGTACTACGAGACTTAGTGTGGCATACCATGCGTGTCGCCCCGCACCCACGTGCGTGAGTGCGTGTTTCTCCGCATGTAGGCGCGTGATCTGCATGAACGCGCGTGGATGCAGTTTCGGTGTGTTGGACTGTGCGTGTTTTCTATACAAACGGAGATACTAACAAGCAATTTTAAGACACGCATACGGTGCTGTGGGCAGGGCACATTGCTCGCAGAACAGATAGCCGTTGGGGCCAAAAGGTTCTGGATTAGCGACTTTCTAGCGATTTTTTGCAATTGGACCAGTACTTTCAGAGATTACCTCCTGCAAACAAAAAAACAATCTATACCTTTTTATAATATTACATATGGTATCAGTGTAGATTAACTAGCTGCTTCCATCGGCTTCGTCCGCGTGTTAATTGAAAATTAATCTAAAGAACATATTCCTCGGATAAATAGTATTACGTATTCTATTCCAGTACATGGACTACCCGTGAACCAAGTGTCATCGAAATCTGTTCAGCCTTTCGAGCGTCAAGTAACAAGCACACAGACACAAATTTTCACCTTTATAATATTACTGTGATATATATTTTGTTAATAGTTACGACACCTGTTCGTAAATCATGTCGTAACTATTAACAAAAGAGATCACAGTAATTCCACCACCGTAGACGCGGGCTCGCGGACGGCTAGTCATGGGTAGCTCGCTGTCCGACAGTCCGGTAACTGTCCGGATCGAGCCCAAGACATCGACGGCGCGCACTGTTCCAGGCGCCTCAAGGAGTTGTCAGCAACAGGAGGGGCCCATCTGGGTCGAAGCCTACCGGGGCCGGGGTTATCCGAAAGGAAACTTGAACCCCGGTATGAAGGCTAGAAGGAACTGCGTGGGGTTTTCAGTCAGTAAGAGTCTGACACTATCTCCCGCTCCACCCAAGAGCGGGTTTTGTCATAAGATGATTAGCCCCATCGACAAAAAAAAAACCCCTAAGACCGCCGCTGAGTAACAAGCACACAGACATACAAATTTTCACCTTAATAATATTACTGTGATATCTTTTGTTAATAGTTACGACACCTGTTCGTAAATCATAGTCTATTAGCCCAGACTTCTCGGCGACTTCAAAAGGTTTTTTAATGCCCCGACTTTTATTATCGTGGGACGATAGCATTATTTATAAAGTAATAATGGAGGCGACCGTCCTATTATTAATAACATCGTTCATAATAGTCGTGATAGGGCAGGCCTTAGCGATGATTTGCTGAATTCAGATCAGCTGAGCTGAGATTTTATAGAAGACATGCGGGAGATTAGTGTGCGCTCCTTGAATTTAATGTTAAATACGATTCAATGTTAAGAGTTGTGATGCCATAAATAAAAATTTGTGGGGTAATTTCTGTTTATTTTAATGATTTCTTCTTTATTAGAGTGGAATAGAGTAGTGGACTGTAAGAATTAGCTGGTTTTAGATGGAGAAATGAGTGTGTTCTCTAGGAAGCTGGTTTCGCTTCACCCAATCTAGAAACAATAGTTGGCGAATCAAGTTAGGAACTTATTAGCCTTCTCTCAAACTTCACGGAGCACTCCGGAGGTATACAGCATTGATCACTTCCTGACGTTGATCACTTATCTCACAACACGGTTATGTCCATTGTTTCTATAATTTATCGATTTATTGGCAAGGACTCAAAACGCGCCTGTCATACACAGAACAAACGGAACAGTATTGTGAAAAAACGGTAGAGGGCGTTTTAGCTGCACTCCAGGCAGCTTCCCATTCGCTGCATTCTGACTTATCAGGTCGCTCCGTAACCATTACGCCATCATTGCTCCAATCGTTATTAAACAAGGTCTAGAAGCTCTTGTCCTGTTCATATTTTAAATTCAAATATTTGCAACAAAAAAAAAAACACAAACTGTAAAGCCGCACTCTATCCTAGCGTGCAGCCTTTTCAATCGAGTCGATATTTTTAACGTGAGCCTAAGTATGTACGGTTCAAGTACGTATTATAACTAAACTATGCGTGACACAGTTATTTTGCTGTGGCGCCAAGCCTGACTGATTTAACTGACTGTTACATGTGATATACCAATGATCCTCTTAGGTCGCCTCGTCGACAGCGCGCACTGTTCCCGCGCGCCTCAAGGATTCGGGGTCGGGGTTATCCGAAAGGAAACTAGAGCCCCGGTATGAAGGCTAGAAGGAACGGCGCGGGGTTTTTAGTCAGTAAGAGTCTGACACTATCTCCCGCTCCACCCAAGAGCGGGTTTTGTCAAAGATAATTTTCCCCGTCGACAAAAAAAAAGATCGCCTCTCAATCGACTCTAGTGCACCAAGCTTGTCATGGTAGGTACTCCATCGACACATACACGATCGAACTTACGCACAAAGGTTGAGCAGCTGGTCCCATTTTTATACCGCATACTTCACCGCCTTCTGCGAAGCGGTAATGCTAGCAAAGGAGGAGGTCGACCGCATCAGGCAACGGCGGCGCTTATAGCGCCCCAGATTCAGCCGGGATTCTGATCCCGATTTTCGGCTTGCGGACGGCGAGCAATGAGTAGCTCGTAGTCCGACCGTCCGGTAACTGTCCGGACCGAGCCCAAGTCGTCGACTGTTCCCGCGCGCTTCAAGGATTCAGCTGGGTCGAAGTCTACTGGGGCCGGGGTTTGCTCCGAAAGGTACCGGGGTACGAAAGGCAACGAAGGAACTGGAGTGGGTTTTTAGCCAGTAAAAGTCTGACACTATCTCCCGCTACGCCCAAGAGCGGGGGATGTCATTAGATGATTTTCCCACTGAAAAAAAAGAGCTATCTATAGTTTGTTTTTTTTTTTTTTGTAGCAGATCATCCACTGGAAGTACTTGTCAATTATATTTTATTTTTTTATTGTTTCACAAACCAATCCTGTGATACAGCATTTCCCTTGTTACGACACTTGTAAGTGACGCTGTGGCATATCCATAACTAACACAAAATGGCAAATACCTTGATACTAATAACAATAATTAATCATACATATTTTGTGGCATTCTTTAGTTAATCAGAGTTAAGCTTCGTCTCCACTAGGAACATTTGTCGAGCGACATGTGTCCCCGGTGACATCGGGCGACGTCGGGTGACGTCGGACGATATCGCCGCGACATCGTTGAAACCGTACCTTGTCGCTCAGTCGATGAAAAGTAGTGATAGAGTGTGGACGTGCGTGCAACCTGCGACAATGTGGTCGAACGACGTAGTGCTGCGACTTATTGAACTATATCGCTCAGTCCTATGAGTATTTGTGGGAAGCATTCCTCTTCTCATTTCTCTTCTTTTTTGTTCTTGATGCATTCATCATTATAAAAGCCACACTGTACAGCACTACCTCTTCGGGAGACATGATAGGTTCGACTGAACTGATGTGGACGGAGACAAGACATCGGGCGACGTGGGGCGATGTAGAGCGACATCGCCCGATGTCTCCGGGGGACACATGTCGCTCGACAAATGTTCCTAGTGGGGACGAGGCTTTAATATACTAGCTACTAGCAGGTTTGCCCGCGTGAAAGAAGAAAATTGTCCCAAGGTAACTTTACTTCCGGGATAAAAACAAAACCCCCTCCTCCTTGCGTCGTTTATCCTCAATGCTGAGGGTCGTGACCTCGACGAATAACTTTCTTGTGGACTATATTCCGCCATGTTATCCTATCTTCGGCGATGTGGCGTCGCAGACTGTGGTCTCCAAGTGTAACGCGGATTTGGTCGGTTTTGGTTTGGAAAAACAATATAGTGGCTAAATAATATAGGGGCTGTCCATTAATCATGTGAGGCTCGAAAGGGGTTGAGGGGTCCATAAAAAATCGCGAAATATCACAAGGGGGGAGGGGGGGTAAAGTATTATATCACGTGTACTTATTTTTTCGGCAAACGCGCGATACTCAACCGAAAAGTGGCGTTACATATATTTATTTTGCAACTTGCTTGACTTGCAAGATGCTTATCCAGTTATTGGTGTTGAAGAAAGTCTTACTAATCCGTGGTCCGAAAATATTGTACACTAGCTTTGCCCGCGCGGCTTCGCTCCCGCTCTTCCCTACTCCACCCTATTATACCCAACTCTACCCTACTCTACCCTACTCTACCCTACTCTACCCTACTCTACCCTACTCTACCCTACTCTACCCTACTCTACCCTACTCTACCCTACTCTACCCTACTCTACCCTACTCTACCCTACTCTACCCTACTCTACCCTACTCTACCCTACTACTCTACCCTACTCTACCCTACCCTACCCTACTCTACCCTACTCTACCCTACTCTACCCTACTCTACCCTACTCTACCCTACACTACCCTAATTTTTTTTTCCATAAGAACCTTCTCCTCACAATAACAATCCCAACAAAAAAAAAAACAGCCAAACCGGTCAAGCCGTTTTCATGCCAAGTCGTGACAACGGAAAACGGGGGTCATTTTTATATATATAGATTAAATAATGGTCATGTTCTAGTACAAAAAACTTTTTCGCATTTCTTTCATTATTTTTATGTCAGTCAAAAACAAACTGGAACCTTTCCGTCTACCTCTAAACGTTTATTATAGTAGTCTTTAATTTTCTATAATAAAATTAGATGATACTTATACCAATATTTTTTTTAAATAAAAAAATGGATTCTTTGCAGGTACGAAAAAATACACGTGATATAGGGGGGAGGGGGGAGGGGTAGTCTTATACCTCACCACGTATCACCAAGGGGGAGGGGGGGTCAAAAAATGCCAAAAAAAAACATCACGTGATTAATGGACGGCCCCTAAGGAGATGTTATCCAGACAATAAATACACAACAAAAAATACTTAGTGAAATTGATTCAGCTGGTCGCGCGTAGTGACGTTACCAAGTGAAATGGGGATTCATTTTAATTTTTAATAATAAGATTGTGAACCATAACATACGGCTCACACAATTTAACGTATTAGTTTTCGGTAAATTATAATCTATCGAACTGAAACTGTTAAATTGTGAATCTTTCGATATTTTGGTATTTACAATTTGAAAGTGACATACAGTATCTATGATAATAATAAGATATAAGGTTAGATATAAATTAATTAATCATCTTATATGTGACATTATTTGTTAATTACATGATTTATAACAACCATTTCCGTTATCATTGGTTTTGCAGGTGTCTCATGATTACATTATATTACGTACAATCAAATAAAATAATTAGAAAATATTTATTTCAAACATTAAATTTAAAAAAAAAACTTCAAATCCCAGTTTTTTATTTTATTTAATATTTGCGAGTCGGGCTCATGCCCTGAGGGTTCCGTACTTTATCTATGAAAAAAGTTCAAATTCCGAATGGAGCCTCGAAGATTTTTCAAAATTATTATTTTTTGTGACGTAATAACAAACTTACTGTTTTCAGACTTGACTTTATGCCAGTTTTCAGGATTCTGTGCGAAAGTACAAAAAGAATTTTGATTCGCTTGAGATTTCCGGAAAGTACGTATTTGCGACATAAATGATCGTATCTTTTTTTTTCGTTAACTTAGAAGTTTGATTTTTTCACTGCTACAAGACACTGCAAACCTATGTATATGGTTTTAATTTCAACTCGATACCTCCACGCTTTCCCGGGAGTCTTGACAGACAGACAGCAAAGTGATCCGATAAGGGTTCCAATTTTTCCTTTTGTGGTACGATAACTTAAAAATGTCAAATAATCATCGAAATCTAGTCTCAAGGCTTTTTTTTTTCATTGATGAACTTTTAGTTAAGTTGTTTGGTCTATTTATGCTTCGCAGAGGACTGACTTGATAATGCCTTCACCAAAATCTTCGTGACGGAATATCCTTGATAAATTCTAAGAATGGATTTACGGAGGCAATCGTTACCATTATTTTTGTAGAAAATGAGACACGGACAAATAGATCCTATTTTAAGATTACCGCGAATATTGACAAGGTTCCAATCATCACGACGATCCAATACGGATCCCTAAAAGGATTTGTAACACGTAACAAAATTGTTTTTTTTTTTCAATTGATGATAATTGAATGAGTGTACACTCATCGGCAGTGACCTCTCACGTCGGGCCCTAGTTCAGGCCATGGTCCAGATCAAGAGGAAAAAATCTACACTAATATAGAAGAAAACTTTGTTATTTTAATTTATTTATTTTGTAGGACGTAATCTCTGGAAGTACTGGTCCGATTGCTAAAATTTTTTCACTGATAGTAAGCTGCTTTATTATGAGTGAGTATTGTAAAGTTTTTACACAATGTTAATATAATGCAATGCAACGCTTTTTTTTTAGCAACATTCTTTAAACTCTAATAAATTTTTAGTTTAAAATTGGACACTAAAAAATCCTAATGCATAGTCAGCCTTTTATTATTCCCACTGCTGGGATTCAGGCCTCCTCTCTGGGAAGGAATGGGCCGTCTTCTACCCAGCCGCGTGTCCAGTGCGGGTTGGTGGATGTCACATATCTTAGAATGTTTGGTTCTAGGGCATGCCGGTTTCCTCACGATGTTTTCCTTTATAGTTTTGAGAGCAGTGGCGATGAAATGAATTACACAAAGTAATGCGCCTGTCTGGGGTTGAAACCGCGACCTACAACTCGTAAGTCGGGGCCGTTACCACTCGACCACCACTGCTCCTAAAAAGAAATAAAAATAATAAGAATATTAGGGTACTTTAAATTAATTTCAATAAGTATAATGTTTAATTGCATCTTGTTAAAAAATGGTTTTGCTAATAATTTCCTAACCTATAATAAATTTTATACTTCATACGGTCACCATCTTTAATTTACAAATCCCTTTCGAAAACATGACATGAACCTCTAGAGGTGACCGCGCTATCGATAATTATAAACACCAATACATCATGTTCACTAGAGGTGACCATATATCGATAAACCCAATTGATCTTTAGCAATTTGCATTTAATGACACATATCATCGACATCAACCTGTCGATAAGGAGGTGTACCTCTAGTAATTAATTATTGAGTTAGATTAAGATTAATTTTGTCGATGATATTAAGGATTTATTGCAGCTGGTATGAATTATAATATATAATGTTAGTCGTACAGTATCTATGTCTGCAATCTTGTTGGGTTTATACTGAGTGAGGAAAATAAACAACGACATAATTCAAAAAATTTATTAATTTATTATGACATAATTTTTTACTGAATTTTAATGCAATCTGACATAATTTATTTAGTTGATTAACCCTTCAGATACCGTCAATTAGAGACACAATAGTAAGACAATAGATGCGCGGCCACCGGTGGTCGCTTGGGGATTCATGAATTAATCTTCAATAATTCCTTCTTTCGTATTTTATTGATTCTTTTTTCTTTGTTATTGTGTCGTACTTTGTTATTATAATATTAGTTTACCAAATTCTGTAAGTGCTGTGCACACCTTTAAGTGGAGAATTCGCTGTGATAATTGTTATTATTAAGATTATTCTTTTGTAAATGTTTAGCGAACTATTCGTTGGAGTGCCGTAACAAATAAATAAATAAATAATAGCAACAAACATTATTAAATCACTATATTTTCCAGCAGCTTTGCTCGCGTAGGTACATAAAATATAGTCTAAGTCACTCCGGAATAAAGCAAGTTTCTATCGGAGAATAAATTATCGCAATTAGGCCAGTGCTTTCAGAGATTACATTCTACAAACATACAAATTATATATATATACTTTTTATTATATTAGTGTAGATCAGTCTTTCCCAAAGTGGGCGATAACGCCCCTTTGTGGGCGCTGCAGGTCTCAAGGGGGGCGGGAAGAGACCCAGAAAGACCCGTTAATATACATAATATACATATCTAGGTCACAATAATTAATTAATTTAATTTGAAGTTATAGTGGTTTTTAAATAGGTGAAAAAATGGGGGCGCTAAAAAATATTTATTCTCAAAGTGGGCAGTAGACAAAATAAGTTTGGGAACCACTGGTGTAGATTATGTCAAGCAAGTTGAAGGGTAAAATTTACAAGTCCGTCATAAGACCTGTCATACTATAAGAATGGATCACCTTTTAACCTTTGGATAACCGATTACCTTTCAGCTTTTCAGTCAGTGGTGCCACTTTCAAACTTCCTCTAATATACTCATTTCTCACTCTATCCATTCTTGTCACACCACACATCCATCTTGAGCGAGGGGGAGTGGCAGGCGGTCGCCTCCTTCTGCGAAGCAGTAATGCTAGCAAAGGAGGAGGCAGACCGCATCAGGCAACGGCGCCCTCACCGCCGCCGCCGGGATTCCAATCCCGATTTCCAGCCACCGTAGACGCGGGCTCGCGGACAGCGAGCCATGGGTGGCTCGCTGTACGCTCGTCCGGTAACTGTCCGGACCGAGCCCGAGACATCGACGGCGCGCACTGTTCCCGCGCGCCTCAAGGAGTTGTCAGCAACAGGAGGGGCCCAGCTGGGTCGAAGCCTACTGGGGCCAGGGTTATCTGAAAGGAAACTCGAGCCCCGGTATGAAGGCTACAAGGAACGTGGTGGGGTTTTTAGTCAATAAGAGTCTGACACTATCTCCCGCACCACCCAAGAGCGGGGGTTGTCATAAGATGATTTTCCCCATCAAAAAAAAATCACATCCATTTTAGCATTCTCATCTCAGCTACACGCAATCTTTTACGATTTACATTACGATCACTTATACAGAATTTTATTATAATCTTTAAAATCATTAACAAAAATTGGGAGCGTCATCAAAATAATGAGGTAAATAAACGAAAACAATTGGTTATCAACTTGTTACACAAAATATCGTGTGGATCATTACGTAAGTCGAGAATCGAACCTTGAACTAACGCAATTAACTAACGATGTACTATAACGTGTAATTTGGCTCACTTGAGGTCAGGTAACAAATTATTTTCAATTTTTTTTTTTTGGGTAACAGGTCACGGATATTTTATGTATTATTTGTTTTATAGGTAAGTATGTGAAAAGTGCTTACTCATCTTTTATCGAGGAGATTTTTTTTAAATTTTATTTAGTTAGGAATAACTAAATTTAAGACAAACTCTTTGTTCGATATTTTTGTCCATTATGAAATTCGCAATACACACTATATATGATATTACTAAAACCAGCACTGTATTTAATATAAATAACAGATGCAACTCAAACTCCGCGCCAAAATGGAAAACAGTTGTGCCAATCTAACAACTACAAAAAAACAACAATTTGAATTTGGAACCATAAACAAATCATCCATTCCCGTGACCCTATTCGCTGATGACTGTACTACAATATTTATCGGAAAGGACTTAGGCACATTTGAAAATAAAATAAATGATAGCTTGAAAATAATAATTCAGTGGTTGACACACAATAACTTAAAAGTTAATTTTGGAAAAACCCATATTATGAACTTTAACCAACGAACAAATTCTGTTAATCCTAATATTACGTTTGAACAAAACAATATTTCTAAAATTGAATACACAAAATTCCTTGGGATCTGGTTAGATCAGCACATGACATGGAAGACACACATTGACCATTTAATAAAAAAACTGAATCAATATTGCTACGCTTTACATAATTTAAGCAAGGTTGCCAATCGCAATACTGTGCTGACCGCTTATCACGCGTATGTTTCCACTACACTGCGGTACGGCGTAATATTCTGGGGTAACTCGACGGATAGGGACATGGCATTTAAAGCCCAAAAGAAATGTCTTCGTGCAGTATGCCAGATAAAAAATACCGATAGCTGCAAACCATTTTTTATCAATTTAAAAATATTGACACTTCCGTCTTTATATATTTATGAAGTTGCCATGTTCATCAAAAATAACCCTAACCTTTTTGAAACTCTATCCTCCAAACGCCATCACAATGCACTCAAATCAAAAACCCACCAAACTGCTCTTTTCTCAAAAAGTTTTTTAGGAATGGCACCTAAAATATTCAATAAACTACCTAAATTCCTAACAACTTCAAAAGATCTAAGATACTTTAAAAATGCACTCCTTAAATTCCTACTACAAAAAGCATATTATAGTATTAATGAATATCTAGAAGATAAGTAACAAACCTAACTCCATATTATCCGATTTATTTAGTAACTTTTTTATTTTATTTTTCTAAGCGATATATTTTCGTTTTATTTTAAAATTTTATTTTGTTTTATTGTGTTAAGTATATTTTATAACTAAAGATTTAATTTTAATTAGTCATTTAAGAACGCTTATAATGCTTACAACATTAACCATGTTATACAATATTTGTATGCCCAGTAAGGCAACACATAGTGAGACGTTATTTTTTAAATTAACACCATGTACCTCATACAAACCTATGTGTAACAAATAAATATCTTTGACTTTGACTTTGACTTTGACTTTTTTGACTGAATGTATATATATATGTATATATATATATATTTTATATTAAATTATATATGTATGTTTATTTTGTATTTGTTTTTTGAGTACTTTTTTTTCATAGTCTACTTTTATGTTAATTTTATTTTTTTTATGCACCTACCACGTTTTTCTCTTTACCACCCTAGGTAGACTGGTAGAGAATGCCTAAGGCATTAAGTCCGCCTTTGTACTTTTATGTTGCATGAAGTTTTAATAAATAAATAAATAACAGTTACGTATTAGGTCTTATTAACTAACTAATACATGTAAGTTCATCATCATCAGCCTTTTTAATGTACCCACTGCTGGGACTCAGATACGGTAATAATGATATTATTACCGTGACTCAGGTCTCGTCTCTAGGAGAGAGAATGGGCCGTAATTCACCGTATAACCACGAGCCACTTTACTCTTCAATCGTGATAACAATACAATAGAAATACAATAGGTGCATGAACGCCGGCGTTCGTTTGGGGTTTAATGAATTAAACGAAGGTTATATATAAAGAGTTTTTTGATTTTTTTGTTTGTAAGAGGTAATCTCTGAATATACTAGTCCGATAGAGCTAAAATTGTTACCGATAGAAAGCTGCTATATTAATGTACCCTACGCGGGTGAAGCTGCGGGCAAAAGCTAGCTAATCAAACCTAATTAATAGTCAATGATAATTAGTAATTCCTGTTCAAAGACACGGTGACTATGATTAACAAGTGACCGAAGACTTAGGCTTCGTAATTAACGGTGGCATTAATTAGAAACTGCATCTGTTAAGAGCGTTCAACCCGAGATGGCCGAGTGGTAACGACCCCGACTTACGAGTTGCAGGTCGGGTCTTACGGGTTCAAACCCAGCCAGGCGCATTCATGATCTTCCTGCCTTTGTCCCGTTTTATTTGGGGTCGGCGCAACACGTTTCTTTTCTTCCATTCTGTCCTGTCACTCGTCACGCTATCACTAACTCCCTTTTCTTTCATATCACTTCTTACACATTCTGGCTTCTTACACAAGCGTGGCGACGCTTGGGGGAGTTCTATGTCCAACAGTGGACGTCTTACAGCTGATATGATGATGATGATGATGATGATGAAGTAGGTATATACGTACACAACTTATTATGTAGTTTTTATCCTAATGAAAAGACGCTTGAACTTAGGCTTCTTATTAGACTAACTGGTTGTGTTATTTTTCTGTCACATTATATTCCACACCTACTGAAAAGAAAGAAGAAAGAAAACACGTTTATTCCGCCCAAACAGACGCACAGAACATCATAAATACAGAAACAACCCCGTCAGGCCATGTGTGTATTACGCCTTATAACCATAGACAAAAAATTAACTAAGTGGTTTTGACCACTATAATCTGTGGTTCACACACCAGCCTCAACAGAGACAAACATTATAAACCAAACTTAACCTATAAATTACCAAAAATATAAGAAAAAAACATAATAATTAATAAAAATCTAAGTTGTGCGTCGCATCTAAGCATGAACTGCTAGTTCTAACTAGTACTGCTAGTTCTAATTTATTATTTTAATCTATAACAACTTACCTCCTGTCCATGTCCTGTCCAAATATTCTCAGTGGCAAGAAGCATGAATAGTCCAACGCCATAAACAAGAAATAAAAACTTGATATTAAACAATGCGAAGAAATTCTTCTATTTTGTACTTTCATTTTATAGAAAGATATTTTTTTTAACTGTTAATTCACGCTAAATACTCTCCAATGTTTGATGGTTTATTAACAGTTCGCACGTGTTATTGGCAAAATGGTGGTGTCTCTTCCACAAAGGCCATTAACTAAGAGTTGAAGTTGAACTAAACAATGCCTTGTCAAAAGCTCCATGGGAAGCTGCTCAAACTGGCTCGTCACTTACCATGGGAAAAATCTGGTTAAGTTGCACTTAACCAAGCCTGGTATGCAAGGACGGTCTTCAATAGACATGACGGCGATCAATCGGAATGTTTCACGATGTCGCTCACAATAGGTCACGGGTTACAATTCATTTTACACCTTAGATATGATCGTAGCATCACGCTTGTGATCCGTGAGGGAGGAACAGAAGTGTATGATATACATTTTTAAAGTTATGTCATGTTTATGTTGGGGTTTTGAAGGGTAAAATCTACAAGTCCGTAATAAGGCCTGACGTACTGTATGGATCAGAATTTTGGGCTGTGAAACAGACGGATGAAAAAAGATTGCATGTAACAGAGATGAGAATGTTAAGTGTGGTGTGACGGAAATGGATAAAGTGAGAAATGAGAATATTAGGGGCAGTTTGAAAGTGGCGCCAGTGACTGAAAAGTTGAAACATGTGAAAAGAAGGGACGAAACACATGTTATTAAAAAAGTTATGAGTTTACATGTGGATGGATGGAGGGGGAGAGCGAGGCCAAAAAAAAGATGGATGGATTATGTGAGAAGTGATATGAAAGAAAAGAGAGTTAGTGATAGCATGACGAGTGACAGGACAGAATGGAAGAAAAAAAAAACGTGTTGCGCCGACCCCAAATAAAACGGGACAAGGGCAGGAAGATGATGATGATGTCATGTTTATGTTGGGTTGTGAAAAAGATTGACTTAAAAATCTGTACAACGCAAGGTATTTCAGTTCTCCGCACGATTAGAAAATATACAAGGTGTAAGGGACAGCCCTCCGCAAACTTCAAGTAAACTAATTTTTTTTTTCGTTTCCTGAAAAAAAATCTTGTGGAAGGTTGTTCAGTTTTGTCTACCGAGCAAGCCCTTAAAGTTTGCGGAGGGCTGTCCCTAAGGGTTCATACACACTATGCGGTTACCCGCAATGCGGCTGGCCGTGCAACTGACCGCAGGATGCGGTTGCTAAAGCGGCCAGCCGGCTTGCGGACAGCCGCATTTGCAACCGCAACGTCCGGTTGAAGAACCGTTGCGATTTGCGGTTATATCGAGCCATTTAAAAGTATATTCTATCGAAATACTCTGGTAATTTGGTGTTCCAAATTGCTGGCCGACTCTGGATTTCGATGATAAATTTTTCGGTATCGAATTGCATTTTACCAGACGTACCACGTGCACACACTCAATGGCGGGCAGCCGCAGACTGAGCCGCACAGTGCGTATAGCAACCGTCCGGGTGGCCGTCACTCGGGCCGCAGGCCTCCGAGCGACCGGAGCGGTCTGCGGGTAGCCGCATCGCAGCGCGCATAGAAATGAATATTACGTACATAATTGTGCTTGCGGTCAGCCGGACGGCTAGCCGCATTGCGGGTAACCGCATAGTGCTCATGAACCCTTACACCTTGTATGTATATGTTCTGACCGCCTGAAATCAGCTATGGGGCAGTTGCCCAGATTAGACGCAATACCTGTCTGGTCGTAGGATCCTTCAACGGAGGTAAATAAAAAAACAGAAAAACAAATATTTTGTGAGAAATCATCTAAAACCTAAAGTTGCGCGTGGAACACCAGACGCCGTCGACGACTCGGGCTCTGTCCGGACGGTTACCGAACAGCTGGACGGCGATCTACCCGTTAGTCATCGTCCACAACCCCGCGTCTACGATGTTTTTGCGAGTGAAGACGCGGATCAAAGCTGACAGAATGCGATTGTCAGTTGTTTATTCACACCATAGATCACGGAGTATGCTAGAGATGCCATCTTTTAAATTTATAAAAGATACTAGTTTACTGCACGCGTCTTCACTCGCGTGACTATTGTTTAAGCTGTGCGAATTACTATCGGGATGAATATGTCCTGTGTGTATTTTTAAACTAAAATTGATCAATAAAACGGGTTATTGTATTTTTTTACTTATTTATTGAATAACTTTGGCTATTTGTATATTCATATCAATATCAATGTATAAACCAACAACAACCATCACCATCAACGATTGCATCACTGCTTACCATCAGGTAGGATCGCAATCGGTGCTAGTTTATATAAAGTACTAGCTTTGCCCGCGCGGCTTCGCTCCCGCTCTTCCCTACTCCACCCTACTATACCCAACTCTACCCTACTCTACCCTACTCTACCCTACTCTACACTACTCTACCCTACTCTACCCTACTCTACCCTACTCTACCCTACTCTACCCTACTCTACCCTACTCTACCCTACTCTACCCTACTCTACCCAACTCTACCCTACTCTACTCTACTCTACCCTACTACTCTACCCTACTCTACCCTACCCTACCCTACTCTACCCTACTCTACCCTACTCTACCCTACTCTACCCTACTCTACCATACTCTACCCTACTCTACCCTACTCTACCCTACTCTACCCTACTCTATCCTACTCTACCCTACTCTACCCTACTCTACCCTACACTACCCTAATTTTTTTTTCGAAAAGAACCTTCTCCTCACAATAACAATCACAACAAAAAAAAACAGCCAAATCGGTCAAGCCGTTTTCATGCCAAGTCGTGACAACGGAAAACGGGGGTCATTTTTATATATATAGATTAAAAAAAAAAAACAGTTAATTCCCCCAACCGACTCGGTTTGCGTGAAACGTTATGTGTACCTAAAGCGAGTTATCGTCACGTTCATGAAGTTCGGCGCTCCGATTGGTCCGATCTAAACTCTTCTCAAGCGCTGATTGTACTTTTAAATACGGTTGTATAATTTGAATGTCCTTGAAAAACGCTTAATTGTCGTACTGTACCAACAGATCTTCTGTTTTTTGACAAAAATAAAGATAAAGTTTTTTATTGGTTTTTTTTTGGGATTTTACTAAAAAACGCGCTATAACGTAATGATAATACCCCTCCTTTTTTCAGAAGTCGGTTAAAAATAAGCCGGACTCGGTACTCTAATAAAATCGTCGTGGCCACTGAGGCGTTTCTCGCTCTGTGGTCGCAATAGGTCATGGTTTCGAGTGTGTTCAGCGAACTCCTTTGTCAAAATGATTTTGGTGCGATTATGACAAGGTTAAACAGGTGTGCTATTGAAGATTGATTGAAGAATGTTGTTACGTATGGTGGCTGTCTGAAAACAATGCACGGAGAATCATACTATTTTAATCTTTAAAGCTTAGGCACGATATTTTTATTTTATTTTATTTATTTATTACGGCACTCCAACGAATGGTTCGCAGAAACATTTACATAAAAATAATCTTATTAATAAACCAATATCACAACGAATTCTTCACTTAAAGGTGTGCACAGCACTTACAGAATTTAATTAACTAATATTAAATTATTATTTCCTTTATTCTTCTAATATACATATTTTTGATATTTTTAAATATTTCTTAAAACAAATATATATAAAAAACATTAAAAAATACAAAAATAGTGGTCCACCGATGTCGGGAGCAGGGTCCAAGCTACCGGTGGTTAGGGCTCCAGAGACAGGAACCTCCTCACAATGCGTGCCATATCGAGGAGTACTGCCTTATTTTTAAATATAAAAAGTTATTTATACATAAAGGAATACAAAACAAAAACAACGAAAAAAATTCAATAAAATACAGAGTAAAGAATTAATAATTATGAGTTGGGATACAAACAAAAAAAAAGAGAATTTTTTTTTAAATAAAATTAAATACGTTATAAACTTTTCACCTAATAAAATGTTTGCTGGAGAGCTGTGGTGGCCCGGTGGTATTGCCCTGACTTACGTGTTTTAGTTCGTGGGTTCAAACCCAGGCAAGCGAATAACTTTGTGTAGATTATTTCATCACTACTGCTCTCAAAACGGTGAAAGAAAACATCGTGAGGAAACCGGCTAGTCCTAGAACCAAAAATTCGAAGACGTGACATTCACCAACTCGCACTGGACCCGCGTGGTGGATTACGGCCCATTCCCTTTCCTACAGCGGAGGCCTGAGTCCTAGCCGTGGGAACATTAAAAAGGCTGATGATGATGATGAAACCAAATCATCGGAAATAATGCTACCAACACCACTACTAACAAAGAAAACATCGTTCATTGAATCAATCAATCAATCATTTTATTTGCATAATATGGGTTTACGAAGATGTTAGCACAGGTACAGTTTCACCATATTCAGCTTGTTTTGCATGCAAATGTATAATAAAAATGACAATTATGATATTATGACCACAATGACTGCTTTTCCTAAAATCTAGGTCAATTCTAATCCTTTCTAATTAATACCAGCAGCCCTCTAAACCGTGAAACGGACAAATAAATCCAAAAAGTTGTGTAAACGCTTGAAACTGTAACAATCCAACATTTGTCGATGTCTATTGTGGTGCGAGTTGGAACAATGCGGCCCTTTCTCCAGCGACCTTGGCACACTTCCACCAAGATTTTGTGTAAAACGATGTGTTACTTTGTTTGTAGAGCTTATTGATTGTGTTAGCAGTACAATCAACTAATTAAAAAGCAAAACTGAAGCTCTGATTTCCGGCGATCCTAGACGCGGGCTTGCGGACGGCGAGCCATGGGTAGCTCGCTGTCCAACCGACCGGTAACTGTCCGGACCGAGCCCAAGACATCGACGGCACGCACTGTTCCCGCGTGCTTCAAGGAGTTGTCAGCAACAGCAGGGTCAAAGCCTACTGGGGCCAGGGTTATCCGAAAGGGAGCTCGAGCTCCGGTATAGAGGCTAGAAGGAAAGGGGTGGGTTTTTAGTCAGTAAGAGTCTGACACTATCTCCCGCTCCGCTCAAAAGCGGGGGTTGTCATTGGATGATATTTTCCCACCATAAAAAAAGCCCCTAAAAGGATACAACGGAGTCAAAAGCTTGTGTATTATACAACGTGTAACGTTAATGCGCAAAACCTGAAAATAGTTTGATCAGAATAACGAGAAGAATCAATTAAACCACTTTTAAATATAGGTTACATTTTTGTAAAAATAAATCATTTAAAATGTCGCCCTGTCTAATTATGAATAAGTCAAGCTATCACGTGCGCAAACCCGCCGAAATAGGTACACACATACGAATGGTTGTAATCCAATCAAATTTTCTCATACACTGGATAATAAAAGTTCTTATTTCAATGCAGATAATAATTTGAAACAAACTAAAATTGCACCAAAATCCTTTATTTGTTTTAATAGTAGATTATGCACCGAAGGGCTAAAGTTGTGTCTTATGTCACGGGCGTCATATTGAATCTCGAGCGCAATGAAGGATTCGGGATTTAACTCACGAGCAAAGCGAGGGAGTTAATACAAGAATCCTGAATGCAGCGAGGGATTCAAGCTAGCCCAAGGCAAAGACTCTACTTTTTACACCTACTGTGAGAAAATAATAGTCACATTATTGACCAGCGGGTCATAATGAAATCCAGTACAACATTATTGACCGGCTGTGTCCCCGGCCCATATATATAATATATTTCTATGCCCCGGCCACTAATGACTCACTTTAGGTTAAGGTTGCTTGACATATAATTTGACATTTTCGAGCAGGTGGTGTGAAAAATGATTTTTTCTCACTGCATTAGGTCAATTAAATTAAAAATCATTTGGGGTTTTTGAAGTTTTGCGCATTTAACGTTATACGTTGTATTACGCTAAGACATAAATTGCCTATAAATAAACCAAATCGGAAATAATGCTACCAACAGCACAACTTGCAAAGAACTTGTACAACATTACAACTTTAATTTACTTGACCCGATAAACATTCGGTCACTTCAATCTTCTAAGAAACTGCGTCTGCGCATGTCCAATCGTTCAGACCTATCAAAACATCACTTGCCATTCAAAAAACTACTCTATCTCCATACTCTAAGGAGCAAAGTAAAAGTCAAGATGCACGTGAGAGAGGTCTAGATAAAACGGTCATGTTCTGCTTTTAATTAAGGATAGTTTAATGTAACAACGTCTTATCTGACGTGCTGGCTTGCCCCGCGGCGTTGCCTGTTTCTCGTGGGAATTTAGTTTTCTTAAAACTTTATTTTGTAAGATGGAGCTTTTAGGTCCAAGCAGTCAATGGGAAGAAAGTCTTTAGTCTTCTTGGCCGTCTTATTTGCCAGGGAAGCGTTTGCGGGTTAAATAATATCTATTTCTGGATAAATAATACGCAGTACTTTCTATATAACATTTATTAGTTAGGGTCGCGGTAACTGTCCGGACCGAGCCAAGGCGTCGACGGCGCGCACTGGTCCCGCGCGCCTCAAGGAGTTGTCAGCAACAGGAGGGGCCCATCTGGGTCGAAGCCTACCGGGGTCGGGGTTATCCGAAAGGAAACTAGAGCCCCGGTATGAAGGCTAGAAGGAACGGCGCGGTGTTTTTAGTCAGTAAGACTCTGACACTGTCTCCCGCTCCACCCAAGAGCGGGTTTCGTCAATTATGATTTTTCCCGTCGACAGAAAAAAAAAAGGTACAAGAGCCGTTTTGTTTAAATAAAATTAATCCTTACTAAGTAAATATTATAAAAGCAAAAATGAGTTTGTTTGTTACGTCTCGTCTTCACGCCTAAATGGCAAAAGTGATTCTGATGAAACTTGGTACACGGATAGACCATGTTCCGAAATGGGATATAGGATACTTTTTATCCCGGAAGTATGTTCCCTTGGGATAATTTTCTGCTATCACGCGGGCGAAGCCACTGGGAGCAGCTAGTTAATAATATTATTATTTATTCATTTATGTACATACACGAACACTTAAAAATGAAATGAACAAATACAGAAAGAAGAGCATAAAGCTCGGGCCCCGGTATGAAGGCTAGAAAGAACGGCGTGGGGTTTTTAGTCAGTAAGAGTCTGACACTATCTCCCGCTCCACTCAAGAGCGGGTTTTGTCATACGATGATTTTCCCCATCGCAAAAAAAAAGAGCATAAAGGTACTGCTTATTTCAAATGAAATTTCTACCAGCAGATCTGCGACAGAAGAGTAGGATGATAGATTTTTTTTTTGAAATATTGTAAATATTGACGCATAGGACCGATGACTGTAGCGACGCTTGGGGGAGGCCTATGCCCAACAGTGGACGTCTTTCGGCTGAAATGATGATGATGATTGTATGAACATTTTTTTTTATTCGTGTAAACTAGTGCTTGACTGCGATCCCGCCTGAAGGTAAGCAGTGATGCAATCTCTGATGGTGAGGCGCACTAGTTTATTAAAAGCCTATTCACTCTAGCCTTGAAGATACCCAAATTATAATCGGACGGGAAGACCATAGCGGGCAAATTATTTCATCCCTTCGACGTACGTGGTATAAACGACGAAGCGAAACGCTTAGTCCGGACCGTAGAGGTGTCAACAACGTATGGGTGGATACTCATCGTACGTCCGGTTGTCTGATGGTAGAATTGAGATGACGGAATCAAGTCATGCAATTCCTGCGCACACTCTCCCAAAAGCATCCTGTAAAACACCGATCGAAGAGTCGCCAAACTTAAGTGGCAATGGGCAGGGCACATTGCACGCAGAACAGATGGTCGATGGGGACGAAAGGTTCTGGAATGGCGACCACGTACCGAAAGACGCAGCGTTGGAAGGCCTCCAACAAGGTGGACCGACGACCTGGTCAGGGTCGCGGGAATCCGATGGATGCGTGACGCACAGGACCGGTCGTTGTGGCGACGCTTGGGGGAGGCCTATGTACAGCAGTGGACGTCTTTCGGCTGATATGATGATGATGAAAACACCGAAAGGAGTAACCATGGAGTTTCTTGCCGGTTCTTCTCCATAGGAAACGACCAATTTGGAACCGTGCACTAGCTTCTGACGTTTTTTCTACTTCGTCATTGTTTCTTATTGGTATGTATTTATAATTATATAATATTAGTCAGTATGTATTTTTTTTGCAATATTTATTCTACTATATATATGTATATATTTATAGTGTAGGTATATTCTAATTATAATTTTTTTGTCGTTTTCTTTTTTCCTTTCACTTTTACGCACGGTATCTACATCTCTTTTTTTCCAATTCTTCCTTCGCAGGTATGCTGGAAGAGATTTCTATAGAAATAAGCATCACCTAATTTTCTGATTTTGTCTTGTTTTCTTTTATATGTTCAGTTTGTACATGAATTGTTAAATAAAATAAATAAACAAAAAAACCTTTTTATAAAAAAAAAAAATAACCGACTTCACTAAAAAAATTAATTGAATTTGAGGAGTTCCCTCGATTTCGCCAAGATTCCATCATCAGATACCAACTTGGTGACTATGGGACCATTTGGGAAGTATACCCTTTCCAACAAAAAAATATTTCGGTTTTTCAATTTTCGGTTGGCAAGCGACGAAGTTATGCGCAAACAAACATAAAAAAAAAAACATACAAAAATCCGAATTGAGAACCTCCTCCTTTTTAAGAAGTCGGTTAAAAAAGAAAAAAGAAAAGAAAAGAGAATGCATCAAACATACACACATACAAGTTTAGTCAACTGATATAAGTTATGTAAAGTTATTCTGAAAGCAGTCGTAACTGAAGTTCGGCCATTATTGGATGCCGCAGGGTTCAGCAGGTTAATACGTGGACTACCTGATGTAGCGGCATCAATATTAATGGAACCCTAAATTGATGGTAGTAGCATCATTCGCAATACTAACTTAGGACGTTAGTGATTATCGGTGAATTTATTTGTGGGGACTGAATTTCAATAGAGAAATTAAACTCAAATATGTTTATTTGCGTTCCACAATGGATTTATTTTTTACAAAAAGAAATCTTAGCCTACTCGCACTCGGGCCTCAAAAAAACTCCGCTTCAAGCTTCTATTTGAGGCAGCCTTTTTTTGTGGTTCGTGTGCAGCCACAAAAAAAAAAAACGCTTGAAGCCGCTAGCTTCTCCAGCCAGGAGCTGTCGCGCGCTTCAGCTGTTTTTTGCGGCGGCTTAACTTTTTTTTCGTGGCCGCTTCTAGCGTTTTTTTTTGACAATAATTAAAGTTACAAATCGTTATTGATTCCGTGAGGTCTCGTCGGAAAGAGGGTTAGACAAAGAAGAGATGATAGCTTAACGTGCTAGAAGAGTATGTAGCAGCGAAAACATTATAGAAGAGTAGCATATATTAAGAGTAGAAGAAAAAAGAAAGAAAAAAAAGGTTGGTTGAAGAGTTGGTTTTTATTGTTGTTGAAGAGTTGTAGGTTGAGGAGTATGTAACTGTTTGTTTCTAATAATAGAGGTGAAGTGCACTCTTCGACGTCATCATATCTCGTGCTCGTCCGAACAAGCTCCGTTCTTCAGTAAACAGTTGAAGAACAGGTAAACTGCACAGCTGTACCCGGAGACACCGGCGTTAGATCTATAAGGAAAACGTTATTATTATTATCATTTTGAAGATAAAGGGCTATGCATTCTCCCGTAGTGTAAGGGATGTAGTCACTGCGACCTAAAAGATCTATTGTGACTCGCCACCTTGTTAGAGTAACTCTTTTAGCCTGGAGGCTTCCAGAAAGTTCAGAATACTCCGTCAGGAAAACGTAACAATAATAAATATAATAATATTCCACAACTATATCACACTACGCAGTCTAGTCCCAAACTAAGCAGAGTTTGTGTTATGAGTACTAGAAAGCTGATAAACATACTTATATATTTCTTAATACATACATATTATAGATAAATTACACCCAGACACAGTACAATCGAAAAAGATCATGCTTATCACATAAACGTTTGTCCTGAGTGGGAATCAAACCCACGACCTCCGGCATAGCAGTCAGGGCCACCAACCACTAGACCAACAGGCCAGTCGAGTAATGATAAATTTATTGAGTGTACAAGTCACCCCCTACCTTTTATCGATAGATATAATAATATTGTTCAGGCAGAGGCCATAGTCTTAATTCATGAATCCCCAAGCGACCACCGGTGGCCGCGCATCTATTGTCTTACTATTGTGTCTCTAATTGACGGTATCTGAAGGGTTAACATATATGTTCCTATGAACCTAGAACTTACCAGTCCACTTGACCCTAAAAGTTTTTACCAACTGAGGGTTGTCCTTGGGTGCGTAATCATAGACATTCACTATTCAACATAGGCCTTCCCTATATTGAACACTGGACGTCTTTCAGCATAAATGATGTTTGCTAAGTATTTAGACAGATTTTAATGATCATTACCTGCATTAAGCATACCCCTCATCACTGAAACAGTTTGGATACACTTGGTTAGAGAAGCAGGAACGTCGCATCTTTTTCCTTCATAACCTTCTCTGCATTGGCAAACGCGCTCATCTTTCTCGTTTACAGAACAGATACCATCGTTTAAACAGTACTCTTTGCACATGTTGACTTCGCACCTGGCTCCTGAGTAATCGTCTTTACATCTGAAATAACGAAAATATTTAACAAAGAAAACTGCAAAAATCGTGACTAAACTTTTTTTAAACTACATGCTTGAGATACAGAATACAGTATCCAGGACCCCATTTTTTAGTAGGAAAATATCAAACAATAATAATATTCCACAACTACCACACAACGCCGTCTAGTCCCAAGCTAAGCAGAGCTTGTGTTATGGGTACTAGACAACTGATAAACATACTTATATATTTCTAAATACTTACATATTATAGATAAATTACACCCAGACACAGAACAAATGATCATGCTCATCACATAAACATTTGTCCTGGCTGGGAATCGAACCCACGACCTCCGTTATAGCAGTCAGGGCCACTAACCACTAGACCAACAGGCCAGTAAAATGACTTGTCGCTTTGTGTCTGTCGGTGGTAATGGAGTCGTTTACATACTTTAAGGTACAATCATAAAAGAATCTCTGAAAATGTTTTGTCAATTTAAAGCTTACAAAAAATACACATCACTTTGTCGCGTCTACCGAGTGTACGATCAGCGTCCAACTAGTCCCCTATAAGCGCACTCGGGCGCTTGTTCCTATTAGTCCCCTACGAGCGCGCTCTTGTTAGTCCTCAATAAGAACTCTCGGGCGCTTGTTGTTACTAGTCCCCTACCGGGCGGCGTGCTCGGGCACTGGTTGTTATTAGTCCCCAACGACTGTACTCGGGCGCTGATGATTACGAGCGCGTGAGCACTTGTCGTTTACCACTCCCAACGGGCGTTTTCGGGCGCTTATTGTTACCAGTCCCCGACGTGCGCGTTCGGGCGCTTTTTATTACTACCCCCAAAAAAGATAAACATGTCTTACCTGCATGTAGGTAGTCCCTCAGCACTGACACTACAATCTCCATGAAAACAATAGTCCTTACAGATGGAAACGTCACATCGGTCACCATCATAATTTGCTGTGCATTGGCAAACTGGTTCGGCCTCCACATTCAAAGTGCAAACACCGTTGTTGAGACAATGCTTGTGGCACACATCAACTTCACACCTATCCCCGGAGTATCCGGCTTTACAACTGAAACAATGAAGATAAGAAACTGTCACTCAAGAAACTAGGAAATAATCAAATATTTGTGATTCAGCACACTTCAACAGCATTCTACAAAGAACTATTTAGTTGTAGAATGCGATCGAAGTGAAAACTGATCGGTCTGAGAAGCAGTAATAATAATAAGAGACGCCCCGCGGGTCAGGATTAACAGCGTGATTTCCTGTCACCGTAGTCACGGGTTCTGATTAGAACACACACTGATTAGAAAATTGTAAAAAGTTTAAATATTTTTTGTTAAGTTTGATAGAAGAGGAACCGACCGAGGCGGAATTCGAATAAAACACAGGCGGGAGTGACAAACTTCTACGTCTATCAAACGACGATTTTCAACATACTCACGAAGATATAAATAAACGGGGTTTAACCAGCAACTTGGGGTCGTTTATCGCCCAGATACTATAAATACAATAAATTGTGGTGAGCTTGCAGACCGAGCTTGCGCGCTTGTATGTTCATTATAATGTCCAAGTGACATTTTATTGAACATACACATTTAAAACTAGTCATTAATTTAATTTAATTTAATTTTTAATTTATTGGTCATATCAATCTAATTTAATTTATATATTTATATTTTTTTATTGTCGGATAAAAGTATTTTCAGAATCTTATATAATTTATATCCAATATTAAATCAATTTACAAAATAATAATTTATAAGTTTTGTCAAATTGTAAAAGCTGTAGGTGGACGCCTTATTAATTGACATATTCACACAGAATTGAATGTCTATAAAGCTACCTACCTGTATAAGATCCTGTTAATATGTCGTTGGTTTTCCTCATAATAATAAATAAATAAAATAAAATAAAATAAACATGTCTTACATGCATTTAGGTTGTCCCTCAGCATTGACATCACAATCTCCTTGCAAACAATAGTTGTGGCAAATGGAAACATCGCACCTCTCACCGATGTATCCCTGTGCACATTCACACCGAGATTCTCCACTAACTTTCATACCTTTCACACAGAATAGACTCGTGTCTGTCAACTCAAATACCATGCCACTTGGTTGCAGCCTTTTCAGAGCATTGCAGCTTTTTAGTTTCTGCGTTTGTTCCGATATTGTGTAGTTGGCTGCTAAGCGTTGACGGAACAAAGAATAACCTGATAACTTTGCAAATTCTCTGACTTCCATATGTAGTGCTGGATCCTTTGGTATCTGCGAAATCGATTGAAGTAGGTGGTTCCCCCAGTAAATAAAATCTTTCGATACCGTCAAGGAAGATGCTATATTATCATTTTTTATAACATGTAGTGTACTTCTGTTTTTTCCGTTAAAATCGGCACTTTCGATAGACAGTCGAACAATACCGTTTCCTAGTCTTGTTTCAGTCCAATATATTTTTCGTGTCTGTTGGTCGATGGCCAAACTGCCTCGGTGATTTATTTCACTCTTTATTAGTACTTCTCTCTCGGACCCATTAAACTGAGCCCTCTCTATCTCGTAGTCTGTGATCCAGTAAATATATCTGTAATTCAAGAATAATCAGAAATTTCAAAATTAATTTTGCTTAGTTTTAAGGTACAGCGTCTTGTAATTTTTCCGATATATGTTGAGCAACATTAAGATGCACATCGCATTAAGACTCTGTTACGTTTCTATTTTTTAAGTGACTACCACATAAGTGTCACTTTTTATATTTCTTATTATTATGTGAACCTTTAACAATTCCTTGGATAAACAATAATGCTCTCAATAGAAAAGACATTGTTACTACCATGAGGCTTCGGTCTGGTCACATTCCATCGAAGAAGTTTACGTTCCTCATGGGTATCACAGCTTCACCTAATTGTGTAAAATGCGGAATAATCGAGGACGTACAACATATTCTGGTGGAGTGTGAGCGGGGCGAATGCATCAGGAGAAATATAATTAGAACTCTAAATATGTTAGATATAGGTATTATCAACAACATATTAGCAAAGCCTACTTAAGACGAGCCAAGAGTCTTGTACAAAATTTATCACAACCACTTAAAATAAACTATAACACAAAGTTTGGCTACGATAGAGTGACATAGTCTAAATTGAGACAAAGCTCCTTAAAAAAGATAAAAAATATATTATTTTGGCCACTACTGTAACATTTTTAAAGTAACTAAGTATCTTGATTGAGTGTGTTGTATTGCGTGTGTTATGTGTTGCAAATCTAAGTAACGTACCCTCCACAGCTGTCTACTGCGATATCATGGCAGTTATTATGAATTGTAACTACAAGATTACCATCAACTGCTACATCAGCAGATGGATTTAATGGAATCGAGTATATATTCTTATTTTCCTTCCAAAAGAGTAACTGCGTGACGGGATCATAGACGGCCCGAGGGAAGAAATCATCAGCTTCCCTATTAACCACAGTTTGTATTTTCCAGGTTGATAAGTCTAAGCTGTATATGGTCATATATCCATTTATTGAGTCCTCGTCGACAAACAGCACCCTGTAGGCAGCAGGGTCGTAAGACACTGAAGTGATATCATCGGCCGACGGAACGTGTTCTGTGAACGTTAGTGTACCGTTAAAGTAAAATTTTAGCTGGTTTCCATTGCCGGCGATGATATCTGAAATATTAAAATAATAGTGTTAACACACGACTTTGCTCCTTCGTACCAAAGTTGAGCATGAATTTGGTCTGTTCGAACTTTTTATTTTAAGGTGGCGCAGGTGGCCTGGGCTCCGGCTCTAGGGCGGAGCGGAAGGTCAGAGTTTTACTGGCTAAAACCAAAGTTATAATCTTTGCCTTGCGTTTCAGGAGCCCAGGTGCCCAAGTGTTCAGCTTCAGCCCTGCTAGGCACCGACAATTTTGCACAAGAGTTAAATTTATGATGTAGGCGAATTGAGGGTTTTGAAAGTTTAAAAATTCTTCATAATAACATTTTAATTCTTTATGATAATACTTTTGAGGGGCTGAAAAGGGAAAAATTCGTTTGCATGCAAAATTTTATTTCTTGTTCTCAATTTAAAACTTAATATAATAAATGACTTTTAGAAACAACAATTTAGACGGTATGAAAAGTTGTATGAGAGAATCTTAATCCTTGGTTTAATATAATATTCCACAACTATCACACAACGCCGTCTAGTTCCAAGCTAAGCAGAGCTTGTGTTATAGGTACTAGACAACTGATAAACATCATACTAATATTATAAATGCGAAAGTTTGTATGTATGGATGGATGTATGGATGTTTGTTACTCTTTCACGCAAAAACTACTGAACGGATCTCGATGAAACTTGGTACACGAGTAGACCATATCCCAGAATAACACATAGGATACTTTTTATCCTGGGATTATGTACGCGAGTGAAGCCGCGGGCAAAAGCTAGTACTTATATATTTCTAAATATAGTACATATTATAGATAAATTACACCCAGACACAGAACTAATGATCGTGCTCATCACATAAACACTTGTTGTGTGGGGGGGAATCGAACCCACGACCTCCGGCATAAACCAACAGGCCAGTCAAAATTGATGCCTGCGAGATGTGGTGTTGAAGGAAAATGCTTAAAATTCCCTGGGCTGCCTTCTTTAGATACACACCGCCTCTATCTTACGTGAACTGAACATCAAGATCAGACTATCGACTACCTGCATGCGCAGCGTACTGGAGTGGTTCTTTGATCACATTGTCAGAAAAAATGGCCACAACCTTGAACAGCTCATCGTAACTGACATGGTTGATGGCAAACAACCAAGAGGCCGTAGCCCAAAAAGATGGGCAAATCAGGTCCGCTCCACACTGAACATCCAATTGCACGTCGCACTTTATGACGCTAAGAACCGTCACAGACGGCGAGGTACCAGCAATAAGAAGCTAATTCAGCGGGAACTTCACGACCCTCAGTAATGAGGAATACGACTCGAGGAGGAGGAGGACTTACCCCAAGGAAAAGACTGCACATACCCCACGAGCACCACTAAAATCATTAACACACGCGTGCTACACATCTTGTAGTACTTACTATTAAACTGTAGAGTACAGTATTAAACATACATAAAAGGAAAATGTTGGTTTAGTAGCAAAACTATTACATTATATAGCTGTGCCATATACTAACTACTACTAACTTTTCCTGTTTTGAAGAAGTTGGTCTGATAAAGTGGAGAATAATTAATTATAGTCTAATGACGTACAGGAAAGTTCGTTGTGGCGACGCTTAAGGAAAGCCTATGTCCAATAATGGACGCCCATGAAATACTGAGGATGATGAATGAATGTTTAGGTCCATATATGGGAATGGGTTAACGAAGGTCGTTAACCTGCTAATTGGATTTAACCTATTTCGATATTTATTAATGTTAATAAAATCCTTATCCTTACTAATATTATAAAAGCGAAAGTGAGTTTGTTTATTTGTTTGTTTGTTACGTCTTCGTAAATGGCATAACTGATTTTGTGAAACTTAGTACATGAATAGGCCATGTCCTGGAATAGGACATAGGTTACTTTTTATCCCTGAAGTATGTTCCCTTGGGATAATTTTCTGCTATCACGCGGGCGAAGCTGCTGGGAGCAGCTAGTTAAATATAAAACTTAAAATATCTACACTGGACTGCAAAAAAAGCTGGTCACTATAATAATCTGTTAGTTTCTTAAGATTGTCCATCATTATCATTTCAGCCAAAAGACGTACATTGTTGGACACAGGCCTCCCCCAAGCGTCGCCACAACAACCGATCCTGTGCGTTTCTGATGGAGATCCGACCTCCTTAAACAATGCAGCATCATACATAAGCGTTGCTAAGTGTTGTTGATTCGTGTAACGGCAGTGTAAAATATACGCCTGTGATACAAAAGCTGTGCTGTTTGTTTTCTGCTACTCTGCTAAATAAGAGTTACATCTTATAATATTCTAAAAGTTTCACATCCACCGCATTCCCGCGACTCTCACCAGGTCGTCGTTCCACCTTAAGGGAGGCCTCCCAAAGCTGCGTTTTCCGATGCGCGGTTGCCACTCTAGCACCTTCCGGCCTCATCGACCATCCGTTCTACTTGCAATGTAAGACCCACTACCATATTAGCCCTTCAGATACCGTCAATTAGAGACACAATAGTAAGACAATAGATGCGCGGCCACCGGTGGTCGCTTGGGGATTCATGAATTAATGACATGATATTGCATTGCTAGTTCTGTGTCTGGGTGTATTTTAAATAATATGTATGTAGGATTTGGGGATTGGAAAATATAATCATATACCGTCTTCTTAATACCGTCTTATATTTTGTACTTCATCAGCAAACGTTATTCATGCCTATACCGTCGCCTTTGGTACTGTCAAATATGTGAAATTTTTTGACAATTATGGCGTCGCTGGAATCTTCTTAGTTGACCAATCTCCGAAATCTTCTTTTTCAATCCCGGACGAGCCCCCAAAATGTAGGATTTGGGGATTGGAAAATAAAACCGTCTTCTTAATACCGTCTTATATTTTATATCAGCACATTTTATTCGTACCCATGCTCTCGTCGTAATACGTCGTTTTAATATGTCATCCTATTTTCCCTATTATCCTTTCTCTCTTTCTCTCACTCGCCATCTCATTCATTTAGTTGCGTTCAAAATCCCACATGTATGTATTTAGAAATATATAAGTATGATTTTGTTATCTAATACTCATAGCGCAAGCTCTGCTTAGTTTGGGACTAGATGGTGTTTTTTGAATCTAAAATCTAAAGAAATCTTTAGAAAACTTTATAATTCAAAAAATTGGTTTTTAATAACAGCTCAATTTCAAAATTACAGTGGAAAAACATTTTTTTCCTACTTCACAATTACCCTATTTCTCAAAATTCTGAAAGTCTAGTTTTTTGCCGTAACTTGTACAATTGATAAATCGTCTTTTAAGATTTAAACTAAGCATTAATAATTTCTATCAGAGCAATGGTGGCCGAGTGGTAACGGCCCCGACTTACGAAGTTACGAGTTGTAGGTCGCGGGTTCAAACCCAGTCAGGCACATTACTTTGTGTAATATTTCATCACTATTGCTCTCAAACCGGTGGTGAAGGAAAACGTCGTGAAGAAACCGGCTTGTCCTAGACATGTGACATTCAGCAACCCGCACTGGACCCGCGTGATTGATTACGGCCAATTCCCTCTCTTAGAGAGGTCTGAGTCCCAATAGTGGGAACATAACAACAGACCGACTATGCTATGCTGTTACTAATTTACCTACTTATAACATAGTATGGATACGAGTTATCCATGCATAACTTTGGGACATATTGCAGTCGGTAATGAACCGAGCCCAAGACATCGACGGCGCGCACTGTTCCCGCGTGCCTCAAGGAGTTGTCAGCAGCTGGAGGGGCCCAGCTGGGTCGAAGCCTACTGGGGCCAGGGTTATCCGAAAGGAACTCGAGCCCCGGTATGAAGGCTAGAAGGAACGGGGTGGGTTTTTAGTCAGTAAGAGTCTGACACTATCTCCCGCTCCACCCACGAGCGGTTTTTATCATAAGATTATTTTCCCCATCGACAAAAAAAAGCGACACATTGCAGTTTTTTTATGTGACCCGGTATTTTTGCAGCCCACTATAGTGGTTTTCCAAAATGTCTGCGATTTTGTCATGTTTACGTAAATACCAACTTCCTTCCCTGTACCGAGACCATGAAGTCATCAAACTCTGTTTTGCTCAACTAATAATACCTACTCATAGGTATTTATAAATATAATTGAAGAGTCTGTTTGTAATATTATACAACGTTTGACGTCAAATTCGTAAAACCTGAAAATAGTTTGATCAGAATAACTACTTTTTAGTATAGGTCAAATTTTCAATTCATTAATTCATTAAACCCCAAGCGAACGCCGGTGTTCGCGCACCCATTGTCTTTCTATTGCGACTCTAATTATCACAATTGAAGGTTAAAAATGTTGCCCTGTCTATTTATTAATAGGTCAAGCCATCACGTGCGCAAACCCGCCCCAGTAGGTTATTATCATCATTTCAGCCGATATGTGTCCAGGTCCACTTTTGGACATAAGCTCCCCCAAGTGTCGCCACAATGAACATCCTGTGCGTCTCGCATCCATCAGATGTAAGGTTCTGGAGTGGCAACCGCGTATCGGAAGACGCAGCGTTGGAAAGCCTCCTACGATTTGGATTCATGAGATGGTGAAGGTTCCGGGAATGATGATGGTAATGGTAAAATGCGGATAAAAGTATATTCGATACCTACAACGTGTAACGTTAAGTGCGCAAAACCTGAAAATAGTTTGATCAGAATAACGAGCAGAAATAATTGAACCACTTTTTAATATAGGTAACATTTTTCAAAAAAATCTTCATCAAAAATTTTGCCCTTTCTATTTATTAATAGGTCAAGCCATCACGTGCACGAAACAGCCCAAGTAGGTAAACAAACAAAAATGGTTGTTATCCGATTAAAAACTCATAAGCGGATTAATAAATTTTTCATAGTTCAATGCAAATTTTATACGAATTTTAATCAAACTAAAACAGCTCATAAAATCTTTAAATTTTTTAAAATGTTTTTTTTTTCTCTCTGAATTAGGTGATTTGAATTAAAAATCATTTGGGGTGTCTGAGGTTTTGCGCGTTTTACGTTACACGTTGTATTTTACTAAATGCGGATCGGTCGTTGTAGCGACGCTTGGGGCCTATATGTCAAACAGTGGATGTTTTTCGGCTCAAACGATGACGACGATGATAAAATGCGGATAAAATTATATTTGATACCTATAGTAAAAACATATATTATGTATTTGGAGGTAAGCGGAACAGAGAGTAAAGCCCCGCAAACCTCCATTGAAAAGGGAGGATCCTCCGACCAGACAGGGTGTTATTAGTCTGGTGGGCGACTGCCCGATAGTTGATGTCGGGCTGTCGTATATGTTTAAATCGCGCGGAGAACTCTGATTGCGCGATGCAGGATTTCGTGTTTTTCTTCGTAGTTCTTATGTGGCGTCATAGATGTCGCTACATCACTCCCCTCCGGAGATCGGAGATCGATGCTTCTTGATGTATGCCAGGCCAGCGGTAGGTTGGTTCCATGAGTCGGAACCGATGCCGCATAGTTCTCGGTGAGTCGGAACTGTCTGCGGTGATGCCCCAGTGAGTCGGGGTGTTGCTATCCCAGTGAGTCGGGATAATGCCCCAGTGAGTCGGGGTGATGATGTCCCAGTGAGTCGGGATAATGATGTCCCAGTGAGTCGGGATGATGCTGCAGGCTCCAGTGAGTCGGAGTAGTGCTGCTGGCTCCAGTGAGTCGGAGCGGTGCTTGTGCGACGTAGGGCTTGATTGCTGGCTTCGACCAGGAGAGGTTCTTCATGGCTCTTCATATGACTGGCCGAAGGTGCAGTGTGCTAAGCCAAGGTCGGTGATGCGGCTGAGGTGATGACCAGGTATGACCAGGTAGGCATACTAGTGGTCAGGATACCCTTAGCCGAGGGTGCTGGCTGTATGGCTCGTTGCTCGAAAGCTTGAGAAAGCGATGATGACGTCACGAAGTAGTAGCTGCACGAACCAGTTTGGAGAGGATGCGGAACAGTGAGTAAAGTCCCACAAACCTCCGTTGAAAAGGGAGGATCCTCCGGCCAGACTGGGTGTTATTAGTCTGGTGGGCGACTGCCCGATAGTTGTTGTCGGGCTGTCGTATATGTTCAAATCGCGCGGAGAACTCTGATTGCGCGATGCAGGATTTCGTGTTTTTCTTCGTAGTTCTTATGTGGCGTCATAGATGTCGCTACATGTATCTATCAGTCTGTCTGTTTATTCCATTTTAGAGAGAGATAATAAAGAGGTAAAGTTTGTTTTTTTTTTATTGTAGGAGATTATCTCTGGAAGTACTGGACCGATTACTAAAATTTCTTCACTGATAGAAAGCTGCTTTATTCCTGAGTGGCATAAGATAACTTTTATATACGTGGGAGAAGCTGCGGGCAAAAGCTAGTAAAAAATATTTTTTAATGTTTTACTAAAACCAAACGATCCAGTTAATAACCTCTCATTACGTTTGAGAATATATTGAAATCTGTACATAATAATACTCATTAGACAAGATCTAGACCGCAAATACCAACAACACAGGAACGGAATTAGTATCATCTTGAATGTAATCCTAATAGTTCAGTGAACGATTTCCATCACGTTACAGTTGATATAATAGAAGTCGTGATAAATGTGACATTGGCGAGAATGCCTAAGGCATTAAGTCCTCCTATGTACATTTATGTTACTTGAAGTGTTAGTAAATAAAAAACTGGGCAAGCGCGAGTTGCTCGCGCAATAAGGGTTTCATACGGGATTACAGGCTCTTATCCCCGCATCTCGTTGTGAAACTTATGAAGGAGATTTTCAGCGAGGGTGGGGAGGAGTAAGCTATCTAGGGGACCACAAAAGATCCACATGGGTCGAAGTGTCCGAGCTGTTTCAGCTGTTTTCGGCCCCTTAATAAGACAAGACAAGGGTTTCGTATCATTTATAAATAAATAATTTTTTGTATAAAAAAAAACTTTTTGAAGAAAGAAGAAGAGAAGAAATTTTGGAAGGACTTGGCCATTACTGTCCCACTGCTGAACAAAGGCCCCCCTTTTGCCCAGCAGTGGGACAGTAATGGCTAAATATAAAAATTTAAAAAGAAATTGCTCTTAATTCATGAATCCCCAAGCGACCACCGGTGGCCGCGCATCTATTGTCTTACTATTGTGTCTCTAATTGACGGTATCTGAAGGGTTAATAAACTAGTGCGCCTCACCATCAGAGATTGCATCACTGCTTACCATCAGGTGGGATTGCAGACAAGCACTAATTTATATCAATTAAAAAAATAACTTAGTGTGGATTTAGAAGCTTCCTGAGTTTTCAATATTGACTTCAGCATCATACCGCACGCGTTTCAGATTAAAAGGTTTTGACATATGGACAACTGAGTAATCCTAAAAGGGTTCCATTTTTACCGACTAGGTACAGAATCCTAAAAAAACCCTTTTTTTAATATAAACGACGTCACTAAAGAAATTATTTAAATTTGAGGAGTTCCCTCGATTTTGTTAAGATTCCATGATCAGATTCCAACTTGGTGACTAGACTATGATACCATTTGGGAAGCCCTTTCCAACAAAAAAAGAATTTTTCAAATCGGTTGGCAAGCGACGAAGTTATGCGCGATCAAACATAAAAAAATACAAACATCTGAATTGAGAACCTCCTCCTTTTTTAGAAGTCGGTTAAAATACTATAAAACGCAATTCCGATTCAAGAGCTCACTTTATTCGCTCATTGAGCTACCAGTCAAAGGCCACAGTAACGCATTCACAGATTCCGATACCACTACCTACACGTATACGATATATCGCACGCACAGATCTGCGCACAAAGATTAGGTATATAAGTGCAAATGAACGGTTGTGGTCGGGTTTCATGCCTACTCAGGGCCCGATCTAAGGGGGAGCATTAAAAAGACGTGGTGTGCAGAAGCCCTTAGCGGTAGGCGATACCTAGTTGATTTCGGACTGTTATATTGTGAATTTTTAAACTTTAGTTCTTATGTGGTGTTGTAGATATTTTTTAGATGAGAAAATCCCGTTCCTTCTTTGTTTTTTTTTTTTCAGGGCCCCGGGGATCTCTTTCAATTCACCCATGGCCCCAGTAGGCTCCGGTCTAAGGACGCCGTGTTATCTTTCCGGCCACTCCTCAAAGAGGGGTTGTGGCACAACCCCTTAGTAGTACATTCAAATTTTGCTAGTTATGGTAAAGATGATGATGAAGGTAGAATTTTGATCCAGTTTTTCTCATATTTCTACATGTCGCATCTGTACGGACAACATAATCATCGGCGTCGGTAATGTTTTATAACATTTGGCGCATACGAGATGCCGTGCGGTCGTCAAGTACCGTCAGCAGCAACGGCAGCTAAAGTATTGTAGTTAAATCATTATTTGTATTGCCACATATCCTGCGGGTAATGTCGTGTTGCACGGCAAGGCTGCTGAAATTAGATTACAATGTTATGGCCAACTTTTAAGAGATGCAATATTGTTTGGGTTCTTTGTTTTGGTGACCGTGGAAAAGGATTTTGTTAGGATATTCTATCAAAAAATGTCACGCTATCACTAATTCTTAAATAATACTTCTCAAAGTTATATTGAAGAAAAGGGAAGGGGATTGGGTGAGCCCAATCCATCCTTCTAATTTTTTTTGGCCTTTCCTCTCCTGTCCCTCTATCAAAATGTATACTCAGAACTCTTTTAGTAACATGCGTTTCATTCCTTCTCTTTACATACCTATACGACTAACGATTCACTTCGAACTTTTCAGTGACTGGCGCCACTTTCAATCTTTCTCTAATATATTCATTTCTATCTCAATCCATTCTCGTCACACCACAAATCCATCTCAACACTGTCATCTCCGCTACATGCAATCTTTTTTCATCCGTCTTTTTCACAGCCCAACATTCTGATCCACACAGTGTATATTCTGATATATACCTTCTTAATCCATTAATAGCAATAAAATAAAACTAAATAAATTTACTCGATAAATTTTACACAACTTGTTCCAGGAAATACGTGTTTGTCGTCATTTAGAATCTTGATAAAAGCATGGCTTCTATTGTTATACTTTGTTAATTTTTTTGTAAAATTATGAAGTGTCAAAGTTCATGTAAAATAGCAGTTGTTCAGAGGTCTTCACTGGGTTAGTTTTACACTTTATAAATTGTTTTCAATAGAAGCCCAGATAATATCCACAAGATACTAATCGCGGTTGTAAGAAAAACAGTGAAAATGTATGTCCAGTTGCATCCCCTTAAATACTTAATGTATACAATTTGTACAACCAGAAAATAGCCGTTCTGGAATGACGACCTCGTACCGGAAAACGTAGCGTTGGAAGGCCTCCTACAAGTGGGCCGATGACCAGGTAAGTGTCGCGGGAATCCAATGGATGCGGGACGCATAGGACCGTTCATTGTGGCGTCACTTGGGGGAGGCCTATGTCCAACAGTGGACGTCTTTCAGCTAAAATGATGATGAACCAGAAAATAATCAAAGGAAAGACCTTTGAATATTTTCTGGTTCATCACACGTTTTACGGTGGGCAAAAATCATCTTATGACAACCCCCACTCTTGGGTGGAGCTGGAGATAGTGTCAGACTCTTACTGACTAAAAACCCACCCCGTTCCTTCTAGCCTCTTCATACCGGGGCTCGAGTTTCCTTTCGGATAACCCTGGCCCCAGTAGGCTTCGACCCAGCTGGGCCCGTCCTGTTATCAAAATGTCTGACATTTAACAAATTATGTAAGTGCTGAACATAATCATAAAAGAAACAATGGTCGTGCGTGCTTTTAATTTGTCATTACAAACATAAAGTATCTATTAACTTTCTCATAATTAAAGTTGACTTTTCGAACTGTAATGTTTATTATTAAGTTTAGCATTTTGTTTAGGAACACGACTTAGATTTATTTATTTATTTTTTTAATTCGTATAAACTAGTGCTTGACTGCGATCCCACCTGATGGTAAGCAGTGATGCAATCTCTGATGGTGAGGCGCACTAGTTTATTAAAAGCCTATTCACTCTAGCCTTGAAGATACCCAAATTATAATCGGACGGGAAGACCACAGCAGGCAAATTGTTCCATTCCTTCGACGTACGCGGTATAAACGACGAGGCGATTATTGTAATATCAATCGACCAATTTCCCGAACAAAGGTTTTTTATAGTGACATGTCATAACTGTTATTTAGTTTATTTAAATTCGGCAGAAAAGAACCATCAGAGCTAATTAAAATCTCTACTGATATGATGCGCTTAGGGAACTAGTTAAGGAGGTTAAACTCATACAGACAGTACCGTGTCAATACGTTTATGGCGGTAAGTCCCCTCTTTGAGGCGTGGCTGGAAAGACCTCACGGCGTCCTTACCTACCGTATGACGCAGGTCCTCACCGGACATGGCAAGTTCGGGAGGTTCCGGCACCGAATTAAAGCGGAAGAGACGCCCGGGTGTCACCACTGTGCGCAACATCCGGAGGACACAGTGGAGCACACAGTCGAGGTGTGCCCTGCCTGGGCGGAGCAACGCTGTGCCCTGGCAGTAATGCTAGCAAAGGAGGACAACCCCCCGCCCTTGGGTGGAGCGGGAGATAGTGTCAGACTCTTGCTGACTAAAAACCCCACCCCGTTCCTTCTAGCCTTCAAACCAAGGCACGAGTTTCCTTTCGGATAACCCCGAATGGCCCCGTAAGGCTTCGACCCAGCTGGGCCTCTGCTGTTGCTGACAACTCCTTGAGCCGCGCGGGAACAGTGCGCGCCGTCAACATCTTGGGCTCGGTCCATTACCGGACGATCGGACAGTGAGCTACCCATGGCTCGCCGTCCGCGAGCCGGCGTCTACGGTGGCTGGAAGTCGGGATCGGAATCCCGGCTGCGGTGGCGAGGGCACCGTTGCCTGATGCGGCCGGCCTCCTCCTTTGGATGTTATATCTGGTGGGCAACTGCCCGATAGATGATTTTGGGCTTTTCTATATGTTCAAATCGCGCGGAGAACTGCAGGATTAGTTCCTATATGACGCCATAGATGTCGCTACAAACTGTTTGGATATGCGTGATGAACTTAATTTTCATCTAATTGCCATTCCGAACATTGCGGAAACTTGTAATGTAAGTAATAAATAAGAAGTGCATGAGGATAAATATCGATACAAAGTTGCAGTGAGGCGGCTGTTATTGATGAGGGTAACAACTGCTGATGTAGTCACCATCTACTTTGAATTTATTAGTACTTAGTACAGCATAACACAATACTTATAACGGTTCATCCAGACAGTAGCATTCATCATCATTTCAGCCCAAAGACGTTCACTGTTGGACATAGGTTTCCCCAAGTGTCTCTACAACGACCAATCAGGCCATTCGGTTGCTACAAGGGCAACAGAGAATCCATTTGGGCCACGGGAAATTTCTGAAAAGGAAATCGTAGAACTAGAAAGAAGAAGAAGATATTGCATGATTTCCTACATCAAAATCGAGCCATCGACTTGGACTTGATCACCTTACATGTCTTCGAATTTTGGTTCTAGGACTAGGGCATGTCGGTTTTCTCACGATGTTTTCCTGCACCGTTTTGAGAGCAGTGGTTATGAAATAAATTACACAAATTAATGCGCCTGGCTGGGTTCAATCCCGCGACCTACAACTCGTAAGTCAGAGCCATTACCATTCGGCCACCACTGCTCTCTTCAATTGTGTCTACCAAACTTACACCAATTTAGCTGAACCTATAGAGGCTCAGCAGAGGTGTAGGTTATATTTATTGGTAAGACTTACTGCTAAGATTTACTGAGAGACTTGGTGTCCCCGCAAACGGGCTACAAAAAAAGCCACTTCAAGCTTCTTTTTGAACCATACAGGCCCACTTACAAATTTACAATTCGTAAGGCTGGACTGTTACCACTCGGCCACCACTGCTCATACTATAAGACACCAATGATTATTTAAGTCAAATCAACATACTTTTAAATCTTTGTGTTTTATTGTAATAAAATTTACATATGTACATAAAAAAACTTAAACTACTTACTTACTTACACTAAAACCTAAATAAATACATAACGTACATAAATAAAACACAAAGTACACTCAGGCGTCGAAGTACTCCTCCACATCGCTGTCATCCGGGAATGTGCCCAGAAGACTGGCAGCATTACCACGTTGGATGGTAATGCTAATTCTTTGAGCGAAGAACGAGCCAGCCCTCTGGTCACGCTAGGTGTCGATCAGTCGGCGAGAAATTTCCTTAAAAAGGAGACGCGCACTCGGACCCCATTACCCAAGCGTTTCAACCCCAAACGGCTCAAAACTGTAATTACCAATAAGGTTACAGTATGTCAACATACTATGTTCAGAACCTGACCTGACATTATACATTGACACCCTACACATATACTGCTAGTTCATTATGGCATCATTCAGGAATTTCTACAGCTATAAGGATATGATCTTCAATGCCTAATGAACAAACATCGTAAATTTTCATCTGACGTTAATCTGTTTAGATTTTACACTTGGTTCTTCCAACGGCTTTGTCTGTTTGAAAATCTACACTAGTATTTAACTTTTCGAATTCCGTAATTATTCACAGTCCTTACTAATATTATAGAAGCGAAAGTGAGTTTGTTTGTTTGTTACGTCTTTACGCCTAAATGGCAATACCGATTTTAATGAATGTTGGTACGAAATAGTTGGGACTTTGAGACCCTGGAACCGACATAGGCTAATTTTTTTTAAGTGAGAAAAGGCGGAGATTTGTTCCCGAGAGAAGATCCGTTTTATTTGGGGTCGGCATAACACGTTTTTTTCTTCCATTCTGTTCCGTCACCCGTCTAACTATCACTAACTCCCTTTTCTTTCATATCACTCACTCCTCACACAATCCAACCATCTTTTCTTCGGCCTTCCCCTCCCTCTCCATCCATCTTCAAGTATACTCAGAACTCTTTTAGTAATATGCGATTCATCCCTTTTCTTCACATGACCATACCAACTTTCAACTTTTCAGTTACTGGCGCCACTTTCGAACTTACTCTAATATAATCATTTCTCACTTTATCCATTCATCCTTCTTTTTCACAGTCTAACATTTTGATCCATACAGTACGACCGGCCTTATCACGGACTTGTAGATTTTATCCTTCAACTTGAGGGGCATCCGTGGGTCACAAGTGGTTCCCGGTTATGACGGATTATCGAATAAAATAATGTAATATAATAATACAAAAATGTAGATAGTTGATTTTTACAATAAGGGTATGATCGGGTTCATCGTTGGGTTGATCCGGGTGATCAGTTCCCACGCGTGGTCAGTACATTATCACCATTTGAGAAAACGTGATAATTATATCAATGTAATTTAAACAGAACAACTATAATTTTATAGCCATCTTAACTTATACTCGTACTTAAACGATTATTACAGATACCTATAAAAGTAATTTTATTTGTTTTTATATTAATTAACGTGCTGGGCTATAAATATTATAATATATATTGAAGATTATTATAATACACGTTAAATATGCTTCCGTAGTCTTTTTAAAATAATAAAAATAAAGCTGTGAAAAATACGGATGAAAATGATTGCATGTAATGTGGGGTTTATTACACGGGAGACTAAAGCCGCACGATTTTTACCGCGCGGCGTAAATCGTCCGTCTAAGGCGGACGCACACATTCGGTTTCCGGATTAGGTTTTCCGATCAGGAATTCAGATTCGGGATTCCATGAGAGACGCACGGAGAAAATTTCGAAACGGATGTCAGGTTTTTTTTCGTTCGGAAAAAGTAAGGACGTGTGATAAGAGCATTTAGGTTTCCGAATCTGAATTCCTGATTGGGAAACCTAATATGGAAACCGAATGTGTGCGTCCTCGCTTAACCCTTCAGATACCGTCAATTAGAGACACAATAGTAAGACAATAGATGCGCGGCCACCGGTGGTCGCTTGGGGATTCATGAATTAATGGCAATTCGGCTCCGTCGCAAATGACTAAAGCCGCTAGCGGCAAAAACCGTGCGGCTTTATTCACCCGTGTCAGCCCTTACGATGTTTTCCTTCACCGTTTTGAGAGCAGTGGTAATGAAATAAATTACACAAAGTAATGCGCTTGCCTATGTTCGAACCCACGACCTACAAATCGTAAGTTATCATATATATCATTACCACTTGGCCACCATTGCTCAAAATGTTAACATTCAACAGTGATTATAAGGAAAATCTAATTCATGAATCCCCAAGCGACCACCGGTGGCCGCGCATCTATTGTCTTACTATTGTGTCTCTAATTGACGGTATCTGAAGGGTTAAAAAAAAATCTAATTTTATTCGTGATTGTTACTCATTATTATTTAAATTCAAACAAAGCTATCGCGTCACGCTAACGTAAAGCTATCGGCATGATAATGGTGCGATAATATAAGACTATTAATATTAGAGACTAGCTTTAGCCCGCGTATTCGCCCGTGTGATGTATTGATGATGAGTATTCTATGTATATTATTATATGTATTCTATGTATCGGATCGTTCATTGTGGCGACACTTGGGGGAGGCCTATGTCCAACAGTGGACGTCTATCGCCTGAAATGATGATGATGATGATTCTATGTATGGAGTTTCCTTGCGTGATCAGTGATCACATCAGAAATGAGAACCAAGGTTACCGACATAGTACGAAGAATCGCCAAACTCAAGTGACAATGGGCAGGGCACATTGCTCGTAGAACAGATGGCCGTTGGGACCGAAAGGTTCTGGAGTGGCGACATGATGATGATGATAAGGGTTCAGCTACATTTGTCAGCACTGAATTGCACTTTCCTGTACCTACTTCTATCCTTTTCTGTTACTTAAAACCACCATTTAATTATTTAAATTTGAACAGTAAGAAAAAGAGCGGAAGTGACGACTTACGCGACGGAATCGAAAAACACTAATAATAATAATATTAATAATCTATATCTATATCTATATCTATATCTATATCTATATCTATATCTATATCTATATCTATATATAATTATATAAAAATCAATGCCACTTTTCGTTGTTAATTTATAACTCAAGAACGGGCTCACCTATCCAAACCAAATTTTTAGGCTTTGTTCGGACTATTTAGTAGATGGTTTATGTGAAGTTTGGTAGGGTAGAGTAGGGTAGAGTAGAGTAGAGTAGGGTAGAGTAGAGTAGAGTAGGGTACAGTAGGGTAGAGTAGGGTAGAGTAGTGTAGAGTAGTGTAAGGTAGAGTAGTGTAGAGTAGTCTAGGGTAGAGTAGGGTAGAGTAGGGAAGTGTAGGGAAGAGCAGGGTAGAGTAGAGTACAGTAGGGTAGAGAAGGGAAGAGCGGGAGCGAAGCCGTGCGGGCAAAAGCTAGTTTATTATAGTTTTTCAAACCTGGGGATTGTCCTTGGGTGCATTAGTATAGCGTACAGGGATAATCGTCGGTTGGTATCAAGTTTCATTAGAATAACTTAAAGGGCCTCTGCGAGTTGGCTTCGGCCCCTTGTATGCCTCCCAAAAGCCCAGGACCTCAGGGTCCTGAGATAAATAAAGAAATAATATTAATAATAAGGCAGATGAGGCTGCTGTTTCCTAGCTGATTACCCTGAGAAGAAGAAGCAACATTAATACAAACTCACTAGACTCGCTTTTATACAGTAAACATGTAATGGTCAAATATTATGAGAACCGATTAGTGTCTGAAATATTTTTTTGAGGAAAAACCACACAGATTTGAGTGGACCGGTCCGTGTCCAGTGCCAGCATTTGTCAGTATCATCATCATCATCATTTCAGCCGATATGCGTCCACTGTTAGATATAGGCCTCCCCCAAGCGTCGCCACAATGAACGTTCCTTTGTCAGTATAGTACAGCTGCTCCAAGGGATCCACACAGACTTGTAACAAACGATAGTCCAAAATCAGCTAAGTATGCTAAAAGCTGCCTTGTGATGTGTGTACGCATTTACAACAAAATCCCAAATGAATTAAAATGTATACATAACGCGAATTTATTTAAAAACAAATTGTATAAATGGCTGAATGGACAGAATTTCTATGACATTAATGATTTCTTTGACATAAAATTATAATATTGTATCCATCTATTTATTTGAATTAACTAGATAGTTACTGTTGTTTTGACTTGAAAATATTTGCATGCAATTGACATTTATTCTGTGTAGCTAAACATGTGGACATTATTTAAATAAGACTAACAGCATTATACCATGTTTAACGCAAATAAAGACTTATCTTATCTTATCTTATCTCCTATGATACTGACTCCTTAGCAATTCAAGGACTTGACGAACAATACCAAGGAAAGGATTTAAAACTAATGATGCCTAGTCTCCGCTGAGATAAGGCGCTGTGACCAAATTTGGTCTGGGCTTGCGGACGGCGAGCGACGAATGGGTAGCTCGTCAGCAAAACGGTAGACCCCAGCAGGGTCGAAGTCTACTGAGGCCATGGGTTTGCTTCTGAAAGAAAAACCCGGAGTCATGAGACAAGGTAAAGAAGGAACATAGGAGTAGGATTTAGTCAGTAAAAGTCTGACACAAACTCCTGCTTCGCCCAAGAGCGAGAGAAGTCATAGGATGATATCCAACCCAAAATAAAATAAAATAAATTTGATCTGAAGGACTAAATAATATGTCCGATGATGGAACAAAATTGAGTCATAATTTGGTTTTACCAAAACAGCATTGTTAAATACAATACAAGCACAAATTGTTCTCTAAACGGAAAACTATAAACTATTTATAGATTTGGACTTCCCGAAAAAATAATATGTTGCAATAGATATTTTAAAATGTTAGACTGGCCTGTTGGTCTAGTGGTTAGTGGCCCTGACTGCTATGCCGGAGGTCGTGGGTTCGATTCCCACCCAGGACAAATGTTTAAGTGATGAGCATGATCATTTGTTCTGTGTCTGGATGTTATTTATCTATACATATATAAGTATGTTTATCAGTTGTCTAGTACCCATAACACAAGCTCTGCTTAGCTTTGGACTAGACGGCGTTGTGTGATATTTGTAGGATATTATTATTATATTTTCTTTTAATCCCACTAAAAACTAGTCAGGCCAAGCCTGACTAGTTACAGTAAAAAAAAAAATTGGGCAAGTGTGATCGGACTCGCGCACTGAGGGTTCCGTACTAACATACCTACGAGTAATAATAATAATAATAATCGTTTCAGCCAATGGCTTAATAGCCAAGAGCCTCGACCAACACCTTAGGAGGCTCTCGTTAGGCGGCTGGATCAAGGGCTTGATTCAGAAAGCGGTACTCCTGGACACGGCTCGTATAGTCAGGAGGTTCCTTTCTCTGGAGCCCTGACCGCCGGTAGCTTGGACCCTGTTCCCGAAACCGGTGGGACACTATTTTTTATATTTTTAAATGTTTTTTTAGTTTTTATTTAAATATTTAAAAATATAATTTATATGTTTGTACAACGAATAAAGGAAATAATAATAATTTATTGTTCAGAATACATGTGTTACAATAATTGATATGGCCCTAGTCTCCACACTAGGATCCCCTGTGTCGTGGAGACTAGTCTCTATCGTCTTACATAAGTGAGCAGTAGTAAATATAAAGGTGACAATACTAATTAAATCTTAACATAATAATAATAATATATTATGTATGTAAACAGTTAAATTCCTGATTGAAGTCTCAAAGATTTTTCCGAATCGCAAAAAAAATATTGTGACGTAACAACTAATTCTCCCTCCCGGGCCCGGGCCTCTTCTCTGGGAGAGAGAATGAGCCGTAATCCACCACGCAAGGCGGAGCGCGAGGGCGAGTCTGAATATTACAAACCAAAACCCACTCCTGTTTCTTCTTTACCCGTTCCAGGGCCCAGGGGTTTACTTTCGCACAACTCATGGCCCCAGTGACCCCAATTACAATGTTTTTTGAAATTGCATAACATTATATCATTATCTTTCTTCTTTTCTTTTTTTTTTTTTTCTTCTTTTTTAGTGATAAGGCCTGTTGTACTGTATGGATCAGAATGTTGGGCAGTGAAAAAGACGGATGAAAAAAGATTGCATGTAGCGGAGATGAGAATGTTAAGATGGATGTGCGGTGTGACGAGAATGGATAAAGTGAGAAATGAGTATATTAGGGGAAGTTTGAAAGTGGCGCCGGTAGCTGAAAAGTTGAAAGGGAATCGTTTGTCTTGGTATGGTCATGTAAAAAGGAGAGATGAAACGCATGTTGCTAAAAGAGTTATGAATTTACATGTGGATGGATGGAGAGGGAGAGGGAGGCCAAAGAAAAGATGGATGGATTGTGTGAAAAGTGATATGAATGAAAAGGGAGTTAGTGATAGCGTGACGAGCGACAGGACAGAGTGGAAGAAAAAAACGTGTTGCGCCGACCCCAAATAAAACGGGATAAGGGCAGGAAGATGATGATATCATTATCTTTCGCATATTTCCGAATACAAATTCATTGAATAATATTAGAAGCTAGTAACTTACTATGACTCATGTGTTGATAAGCGACACTTCTGACCGCAAATGTGTAGTTGACATTGCTGCTGATAATTTGCTGAAAAGTCATTTAATTGACAAATAATATGTTGCAATAGAGAGCGAGCTTGTTGCTAAGTAACAATAACAACACAAAATATATAGGTACAAGGAGTAACTTTGGCCACTTTTCATTTTCCCCCTTTTTTTGCGATGGGGAAAATCATCTTATTACAAAACCCGCTTTTGGGTGGAGCGAGAGATAGTGTCAGACTCTTTCTGACTAAAAACCCCATCCCGTTCCTTCTGATCGGCGCGCGGGAACAGTGCGCGCCGTCCGACTGTCTGGTAACCGTCCAGACCATGCCCAAGTCGTCGAAGGCGTGTATTGTTTCACGCGCCCCTCAAGATGTCAGCAAACCGCAGGGGCCCAGCTGGGTCGAAGCCTACTGGGGCCAGGATTATCCGAAAGGAACCTCGTGCCCCGGTATGAAGAGGCTTGAAGGAACGGGGTGGGTTTTTAGTCAGTAATAGTCTAACACTATCTCCCGCTCCACCCAAGAGCAGGGGTTGTCATAAGATGATTTTTGCCCACCGAAAAAAAAAATGTATGTACTGCACTTTTTATACCTACGCTTGGTGGACGCACACTAATGAGCGTTTCATCCGGAACTGTTCGACGAGCGGGCCGAGACGCTACCGAGACATCGTGTCCGTGAGCGGTGTCTATGTGTGCGTTACTCAAGCGTGCTTTGTATGTAGATTGACTTCTGTATCTATATATTTTGTGACCGCACTGCATCCCGTATGCGCTAAATTTCATAAAAAAAAATCCGCTATTACGCTACCTTGTAATGCTACTTAAATAACAAAGTAGCGTGCCGCGCGACTGCAGCGCGGGTGTAGCACAGCAGTCATTCTTTTATTTATATTGAACTAGCTTTTGTCTGCAGCTTTGCCCACGTACACAAAATCCTATGCCACTTAGGAATAAAGCAGCTTTATATCGGTGAAAAAATTTTCGCAATCGGACCAGTAATTTCAGAGATTACCTCCTACAAAAAAAAAAAACAAACTTTACCCCTTTGTATTAGGTATTATAACAGATAACAATATTGCGCATAGCACAGCATAGTCGGCCTTATAATGTTTCCACAGTCGGGACTGAGGCCTCCTCTCAAGGAAAGGGAATGGGCCGTAATCCACCACGCGCGGGCCCAGTGCGGGTTGTTACAATGTTGCGCGGCATTATGTAATTTGAAGGCGCCCTAAAAGTTTGTCCATTGATGCCACTAGCAACCAAAACATTCAACAAAAATATTATTACAATTCCAAAGATTAAATAACATGTTGCAATACGTTATTTGCTTCTGTTTTCCTGATTGCGATATTTTATGCAATAACTCATGTTATGCCATGACTATATAAACCTCTGTATCGATCCAGATAACTTCATTCATCACCGGACTTCTGGAGTCACGGGTTGATTCACCAACTATTAATTCATTAAACCCCAAGCAAACACAGTTCGCTCTTTCATTGTCTTACTATTGTATCTCTAATTACGATATTCGAAAGTCTAAAGCTAAAGCTATAGACAAGAAGACACCAGTGACAGAAGACAGAAGCCTGAAGAATACCCAGCTGGATATAGAACGCCCAAGCTGTACCACAATAGCTGGATCTTCGTCTACGGCATCCAGTTCTAGTTGGAACTGGATAGTTACCCTTTTAAGGTTGTCGATTCAACCTGGGTCATCTCACTACGCGGCTTCAAATCTAGGACTTGTCTACTTCATGTCACAGTCCTTCGAGGCAGCGGCTCTCTCTATCTCAAATCATAGTGAAAAAATTGACTGTGTGCTATCGGGACCTTCAGAACTGATTTTTCATTAATAGAATTGATAACATTTTTCAACCGATTGAAGAGTTTCTAATGTGTTAATAGTAGATACTAAAAGTGCTTTTATTTCAAGCTCGTATCATCAACGGTTTGTGTTTAACATTGAACTTACAACAGCATCTGTGATTTCAAAATGGCTGCCTGTAATACTTGTGCGGAAACAGTGAAAACATATGAAAAATTTATAATATGTTCTAAATGTGACAAAGATTACCATCAAGAATGTGTGAATATAAGTGCTAAGGACTTTACAAAACTAAAACAAAATGGAAATCCAAAATGGAAGTGTCCGGACTGTGTACCTCGAAAGAATCGAGGACGTGGTAAGCCTTCTAATAAGGATGAGGAAAATAAGGCTGATAACAATAAAATCAGTGATGTAAGACCTCAACATAGTACCAATAAAGCTAACGGTATAGTAGCAGCTAACTATAATGGTGCCGATAAAAGAACCAACGATATACAAATGGATTTTCAGAATACATTATTGTCTCAAATAAGAAATATTATCAGATCTGAATTTTGTGATATCAAGACACGAGTTGATGAGTTGAAGATATGTAAGGCCTCAAATGACCTGGATATACTCAGGTCTCATATTAAGTAATAAAGACTAAGCTCAAGATTGTGCAGGTGTAAGTTTAGTAGACTTACAGGGATAAAATCTATACACAGGGTTATTTGTAAAACACTGGCAACCTCACAGGACTATGTTAGTAACATCATAAACAACAACTTTTATTCTATGACTTTTTACAAAACATAATTAATTTACCAAAAACAAACCTTCAAGATTTCGTTGTTCTATCTAACATATTTCAACTCTGTATTTTGCTGTACCTCTACGTGTGTATGTTGCGATACAAGCGCATCAAGCACCCCCCGCTGCCAGATCTCCACCCACCTCCGCTATTGTACTGCTATCGCTTGCTTCGCATAGACTTTGTATTATTTAGAACGTTCAATTTAAATATTTTTATTTTTGTATGAAAATCTGATGAACCAAAATACAGACGTAAGTAGATATAGCAAAATACAGAGTTGAAATGTGTTAGATAGAACAACGAAATCTTGAAGGTTTGTTTTTGGTAAATGAATTATGTGTTTTGAAAAGTCTTAGAACAAAAGTATTTGCTTATGATGTTAGTAATACAGTCCTGCAAGGTTGTTAATGTTTTAGAAATAACCATGTATAACATCACCTAACAGTGAATTTTGAATACAACCTTCTTGGGTTATGGTGGTACATAGGCACCTGTTTATGTACCTAAGTGAGCATTTCTCTTCGATGTTATGAATCTTAGCTTACAACTGCACAATCTAAGCCCAAAGAAATATCCTAGATATATGTTTAAGCAAGAAAACTGTATCAATAAATATTATAAGTTCCTATACAATTTGTTTCCTTTTGTTTTTTCCCTTGTCCTTATTCTGATAGCATTCTATGAGGCGTACACTATTATACTCGTACATTCGGAGTTTTATGAAAATCTAACATCTATTTTGAAAATTTCGTTCAAGTTTGTTAGAAACTTGTATGTTATCATGAGCATGTTTCCATATAGTTATCCAATTTTAGAATTTAATACTAACCTACACTAATATAATAAAGAGGTGGTTGGTTTTTTTTTTGTTTGTAGGAGGTAATTTGGAAGTACTAGTCCGATTCCTAAATTTTTTTCACCGATAGAAAGCGCCTTTATTCCTAGTAAATATAGCCTATATTTACCTATAGTGTTTTTCCACTCATAAAAAATTTCACAAGTGCCTAAAATATTAAACAAAATTCAATATTAGTTTAGTACCACAGTTGAGCAGATAGAACAAATTTAAATAAAGTCAAATATTCCTATCGGACCAACTAAAAAGTTGTACCGTTGAGAAAGAAAACAGTTGATTTGTTTCAAAGTTGATTAGATGGGAAAAAAATCCTTCACCGAGTTCCATTCTGATCAACCAGTTGATCGGTTCAGTTGATCGGATTGGAAGTTTTCGGTTTTCTATCGTTTACATTTCGGGGAGTGTGCACTGGAATTGCACAATCTGATTCCGCCAAGTCCGTTCCATCATCGGACCACAAGACGTACGGCGTTGCGTCACCGGTACATGGTTGACATCCCACCCATACGCACAAAGCGTTTTGGGAACACATTTATTGTGCGTACAGCCAAGGAGTGGAATTCCCTGCCGGAGTCTGTTTCCTGATAGCTACAATTTGGGGGTCTTTAAGTCAAGAGTGAATAGGTTACTTCTAGGCAAGCGTGCTCCATCGTCGGCCACATCATCGCTTACCATCAGGTGAGATGGTGGTCAAACGCGAGCCAATCAATAATAAAAAATAAAAAAAGTACTGATATTTTTATGTAAAAACTATAATTTTGAAGTGTGATAAATTTTTCATAAATTAATTTTTGCTTGTAATTTTTAAACATTCTTTCATTCGTTGGAAGGCCTTTGACAAGATGGACCAATAACCTGGTTAGGATCGCGGGAATCTGATGAATGCGAGACGCACAGGACCTGTCATTATGGCGACACTTTGGGGAGGCCTATGTCCAACAGTGGACGTCTTACGGCTGAAATGAAGATGATGATAACGTCTTGTGATGCTCGGTCGCTACTTCAGAGTCTTTCAGACCCATCAATCATCTGTTCTACGAGTAATGTGCCCTGCCCACTACGACTTACCTGGAGTCCATTGAGAGGCGAGCCAAGAGAATCATCGGCAATGATGCACTTGTAGAGTCGAAGCCCGAGTTGCTGGCCTATCGGTTTTCTATCGTCTATATTTCGGAGAGTGTGCACTGGATTGCACAATCTAATTCCGAAAAGTCCGTTCCATCATCGGACCACAAGACGCACGGTGTTGCGCCATCGGTACATGGTAGACATTCCACCCATACGCACAGAGCGTTTTGGGAACACATTTATTGTGCGTACAGTCAAGGAGTGGAATTCCCTGGCGGAGTCTGTGTTTCCTGATAGCTACAACTTAGGGGTCTTTAAGTCTAGAGTGAATAGGTTACTTCTAGGCAAGCGTGTTCCATCTTCGACCACATCATTGCTTACCATCAGGTGAGATGGTGATCAAAAGCAAGCCTATCAATAATAAGAAAAAAAACTTAAGTTTGGCGGTTCTTCCGGCTATGTCAGTGACATTGGTTCTCCTGAGTTACCAATCTAAGGATTACCATTGAATCGTGAAAAAGCAGTACTTACTTAAAAACAGGAACAAGTTTATTACTATTTTAATCAAGCCTACATAAAGAAATAACCATATTAATTGTTAATTGTACTGTCACAACATTTGTTTTATTATATTGGTTTAATGAAGCCGTGTCAGTAAATTATGTAGATTACATTATACATGCACATAGAATAAATGAATCATAAAAATATAAGGGAATAAATAGACCTCTATAATCATAAAGCTGAAGTGTTTGTTAGCTTGTTTGATCGCACTAATCTCACGACGTACTGTAACCCTAAGTTGCTAATCTGCAATAGTTAACGCTAGTAGAAAACTTCAAATGTCCCGTACATTTGAAGCTTTCTACAAGCGTTAATAACGTCGTCTCAACGCTTAGTCACGTGGTCAGAACAAAAGAATTAGCGGCAACGTCGTCTCAACGCTTAGTCACGTGGTCAGAACAAAAGAATTAGCGGCAAGGTCAACTCGAAGCGTTTGACGCTAGCGAAACGGCTGTAACTTGGCTAGGGGGGCTGGTTTGAATATTGAAAAAATATTGCGAGTGGTCACACGTGTGCCACACACGCCGATCTGTTATCCGCCGAGTTTTGATACATTAATAATAATAATAATAATAATAATAACGTTGTCTTTTTTAAAAAATATTTAAAAATGTGATAAATATGTATATAAAATGAATAAATGGAATAATAATAATATTCTACAACTATCACACAACACCGTCAAGTCCCAAGCTAAGCAGAGCTTGTGTTATGGGTACTAGACAACTGATAAACATACTTATATATTTCTAAATACATACATATTATAGATAAATTACACCCAGACACAGAACAAATGATCATGCTCATCACATAAACATTTGTCCTGGGTGGGAATCGAACCCACGACCTCCGGCATAGCAGTCAGGAAACTAGATTTGTAGAGCTACACTTGACACACGCCACGCGACGTCGTTCTACGTACAAATCAGGCGGCTACACGTGTGCGTCGTTCTAATGTAGTTCTAGCTTGAATGTTGGATAGTTCATTTGTCAAGGCTGTGTAACATCTTAGACGCCAACGTTCGCCAGTTTTTTAACCGAAAAGCGCAAAATCAGGCGCGAACATTCGCTTGGGGTTTGGGAGTAGTAATAAAATGATGGTTCAAAGTTTGTATGGATAAACCTACTTTCACGCGGGTGAAAACGGTAGCAAAAACTAGTTATGGTGTAAAACATTGCACTACGACGCGGCGACGCATGAGAGCGAAGACCACTAGTGCTTTTTTTTTAAAGTGGTTCATCATCCAGTGAGTTCTTCCACTCTAGGGTGGAGCGAGAGGGCGTGTCAGACTGTTACCGGATTGTCCAATGGTAGAAAGGTGAAAGCGGTATCAAGTCACATAATAGATACTCGTGCACACTCTCCAAAATGCATCCTGTAAAATACCGAAAGACTGGCTACCCTGAGGAACCCATTCATGGGAAATGCAAGGCAACGAAGGAACTAGGAGCGGGTTTTAGTCAGTAAGTCCCGTATTACAGAACGTCACTCAAAACTCAAACTAGTTTCAACCAATCAAATGGCTTGAATCTAGTTTTAAGGAATACTTGAGTATTGAGCGATACGGGCCTAAAAGTCTGAAATGCCCGCTCACTTCGCCTAAGAGCGGCAGATGTCATTGGATGATTTCCCGCCTAAAAATAATGTACCACAGTGTCGTGATAGCTACCTGCTTCTCATGCGTGAGGTAATAAGTCCAAAACCACAACACACAACAACAAGTACCTATCTATCAATGTGACCAATGTGATCTTTTCGTACTTTTCTAAGTTTATCTTGTACATTATATCTCGGAAAATAAAGCCATTGGTCCTGGTTGGAACGCAAGTAAAGCCCATTTATTTATTGATCCCGGTTGCCGTCCTTAGATCTTTGGTAATCGTTACAATTAGTCAAATGCCTAAAGTCTGACTTGGAGTATCGTGTTGTCCAGCAACTGGGTTGTGGAGCTCTGATAGGTTTAATACCTGTTAGAGTGTTTCATTTTGGTCGATTTTCATTTGACTTTTCTCGAAATCTTGATACCACTCATGCACAGTGTCCATATACCAAATATCACCAAAATCGGTTAATATATTTAGAGGTCATCATCAGCTTATTTAATGTTCCCACTTCTGGGACTCAGGCCTCCTCTCTATGAGAGTGAATGGGCCTTAATCCAGCACGCGAGCCCAGTGCGCATTGATGAATGTCACATGTCTTTGAATTTTTGGTTCTAGGACATGCCGGTTTCCTCACGATGTTTTCCTTCACCGTTTTGAGTGCAGTGGTAATGAAATAACATAGTAATGCGCCTGGCAGGATTTAGAGGTCGCACAACGCCAATAAAGTTTCTTCATACAACTAATTGAAAATACGTACGTAAACGTACGTATTTCGTACGTCATCAGTGTAGGGTAAATTTTCAACATTATCTTTTTCTACAGTGAAGGCTAGAAAGTGTTACTAATCCATACTAATATAATATATAATGGGAAAGTGTGTGTGTTTGTTTGTCCGTCTTTCACGGTAAAACGGAGTGACGAATTGACGTGATTTTTTAAGTGGAGATAGTTAAAGGGATGGAGAGTGACATAGGCTACTTCACTCCCCTAAAATGGGAGAATTTAACAAATTTACCGCGAGCGAAACCATGAAAACATGTTGCGCCGACCCCAAATAAAACGGGATAAGGGCAGGAAGATGATGATGACCGCGAGCGAAGCCACGTGCAAAAGCTACTGTGTTATAATGAACTAGTTAAGCATATTATTTAGACTTTAAAATGAATAAAAAGGAGGAATTTGGTTACTTGACAAAATACCTTATGAAAACTTTTTGAGAGTAGGGTCGCCTTGCCGTGGTATCAAGATTTCGAGCAAAGTCAAATGAAAATTGACAAAATATGAAACACCCTAATACCTATGTTTTACAGGTAGTCGCGTCCAGTTAGACTAGAAGCCTACCCCAAGCTAATTGGAAAAAGGCTAGGAATAGAATAGATGATACAATAAATAATAGGATAACATAAAGAAAAGAAGGCTTATAGAAAGTAAACAAACATTTATTTCAACAGTTTTGCTTTTAGCGATACTTATTCTCTTCATCCTTGACTACAGTTTCAGAGATAAAACTTATAACTAACAGTTTTCTTTGGTCTTAAATTCTGTAGTAGTAACCTAAGATTTATTCATAGGAGATCGATGCTCAGTTACATATACCGGCGTCTTTTTACCAGGGAATCCCAAGACGGTGGTATTCATTCTATCTTCTGAATGGGACTTATTGTATCTAATGACTGCGGCATAAAAGTCGTTGCGACATCTAACACTACCTAGTTTCACTACTACAGAGTGCGGATGCAGCCTGTTATTTGGCACTCTAACGCACTTTAATATCTCAGAATCGTGTAGTGTATAGTTCACAACTTTAGCTAATTTCATTACTATAGCTGGTAGGTTCTCATTTCTCAATTCTGGCAAGCCATAAATTTCTATATTAGCTTCACGTAGACTCTGATCTAGAATATTTATATTCACATTCAATTGACTCACAGTTTTTATCATTTCGGTGATCTTTGTTCGCAGTTCGTTATTTTCATATTGTACACCTTTGAGTTCAGTTTTTAGCTCGTCAATTTGAGTGGTGTCGCATGGTCCAGCTTTCTTTAATTCTTCAATTTGCTTCTTGATAGCATCTGATTCAGCTTTCATTGCGTTTCTTACTTCAATACATAATTTGTTCTGGATTTGTTCTTGTATTTCAATTGTTTTAGACATTTTTAGTCCGTGTAATCTATTACACAATTATTAGTGTTGTATAGTTGTTAGTTTAGAGTTTATAAGTCCAAACACACAGCCTATTACGGTTGGTTAGTGAAGAACTACTTTGAAATTAAGTCACTTTTTTCAGATCACCGGCACGAAACACTTTAGGTTTTACAATTGACACTTTTGATGCTCGATTTGATTTGATTAGATTTGATTAATTGATGGTTTGATTGATTGATTAGTTGATTAATTGATTGATTGACTAAAAACACTTGGTTGAGGATCAGTTTCAGCGACCCGCAGACAGTACCCAGCCGAATAATTTTTTACTCTAATTTGAGAATTATAGAGCAGGATTGAATATTTACTGTTGATACGAAGGATCCAGGTCTTGAAGTGGCAAGCGAAGTGTGGAACCTCTCTTCGAGCTGAACAGATGTCCTCGAACACGTAGCTGGAAGACTGGATGTGGAAGCTGGTGGATCAGGATTCAGGCGGTAGAGGCAGAGGCCTATATCCAACAGTGGACTATAATAGGCTTCTTCTTTCACTGGTTGGTAACTATTATTTTGAAAACTAAATACTAGTGAGTGAATCGACTTGCGACTCCCGAGGTTCGGTAAAGTGTGACTTTGTCAGGAATGATTTTAGTTTATATAGTCACAATGCGCGGATAATTGCATAAGGTATCGTAATCTGGGAAAATAGCAAAAAGATATCGTGTATTGCAACATATTAGTTAATTTTTTTATATTTTTTGTAATATTTTTTTTTTAAATTTTAGTGATAAGCTCACGCTTGACAATTTTTTTGTCGGTGGGAAAATCAGCTAATGATATATCCGCGTCCTGGGGCGAAGCGGGAGATAGTGTCAGACTTTTACTGACTAAAAACCCACTCCTGTTCCTTCGTTGCCTTTTGTACCGGGGGGACCGAATGTTCCTTAGAGAAGCAGACTCTTGGCCCCAGTAGACGGTCACCCTGCTGGGCCCCTACGGTTTGCTGACAACTCCTTGAAGCATCCATGGAACAATACGCGCCGTTCACGTCTTAGGCTCGGTCCGGACGGTTACCGGATGGTCGGACGACGAGCTACAAATTGATCGCCGTCCGCAAACCCGTGCCTACGGTGGTGGCCCGGTGACGGCTGAGGCATGAGGGTCGTTGCCTCACGCGCGCTGCCTCCTTCTTTGCTAGCATTTTTGCTTCGCAGAAGGAGGCGACCTCCCGCCACTCCTCCTCGCTCCGGGCCTGTCTTGGTACAGGAGTCCGGAGCAAGGAGGGAGGAGGAAAAGAAAGAAAAATATTTTATTTGACGGAAAACCGCAAAAGGATTTTACAAATCCATACTAATATAATAAATGGAAAAGTGTGTGTGTCTGTTTGTCCGTTTTTCACGGTAAAACGGAAAGACGAATTAACGTGATTTTTAAGTGGAGATAGTTGAAGAGATGGAGAGTGACATAGGCTACTTTTTGCCTCTTTTTCTCTAACCCCCCACTTCCTTAAAATGGGGGAATTTAACGCGAGCGAAACCGCGGGCAAAAGCTAGTTATAAATATTATAATGAAGTATGGCTCACTTCCGAGCAAAACCATTCAAAGAACAAATATAGCTGAGGTGTGGAATTCCCTGCCGGCGTCTGTTTCCTAATAGCAACAACCCAGGGAAATCTACATCGACACTAATATAATAAAGAGGTAAAGTTTGTAGGAGGGACAATGCGTTCCAAATGAGAATAGGATCAATTGCCATGTTGTGACGTCACGATTTACTGTCAAATCGAAAAAAGAAATTTTTAAACTTCAATTTATTTACGAAAAATTTGATTTATTTACGAACTGTGAACGAAAATAGTTTAATCAGAATCCAGTTCTTCAATTTTACTCATCTCTGAGTACTTTAATTTTGAAAATATTTCTTTGATTTGACAGTACGACGTCACGTCAAAACATCGCAATCAATCCTATTCTCATTTGGAACGCATAGTACTGGAAGTACTGTACCCCTAGACAAGTTGCTAATCTGCAATCGTTAACGCTAGTAGAAAGCTTCAAATGTACGGAAAAAACGTCATCTCAACGCTCAGTCACGTGGTCCTTACCTACCGTATGACGCAGGTCCTCACCGGACATGGCACGTTCGGGAGGTACCTGTTTCAGATCAAGTCGGAAGAGACGCCCGGGTGTCGCCACTGTGCGCAACGCCCGGAGGACACAGTGGAGCACACAGTCGAGGTGTGCCCTCGTGGGGGCGATCGGCGGCGGAGAACTCTCGCGCCGGGCCCTGGTTGAGGCCATGGTCCAGAGCGAGGAGGAATGGCAAGCGGTCGCGTCCTTCTGGTAATGGTAAGCGGTCTGCGAAGCAGTAATGCTAGTAAAGGAGGAAGGAGGCCGACCGCATCAGGCTACGGCGCCCTCGCCGCCGCCACCAGGATTCCGATCCCGATTTCCGGCCACCGTAGACGCGGGCTCACGGACGAAGAGCCATGGGTAGCTCGCTGTCCGTTCGTCCGGTAATGGACCAAGTCCAAGACGTCGACGGCGCGCGCTGTTCCCGCGCGCCTCAAGGAGTTGTCAGCACCAGGAGGGGCCCAGCTGGGTCGAAGCCTACTGGGGACAGGGTTGTCCGAAAGGGAGTTCGTGCCCCGTTATGAAGGCTAGAAGGAACGGGACGGGGTTTTTAGTCAGTAAGAGTCTGACACTATCTCCCGCTCCACCCAAGAGCGGGTTTTGTCATAAGATGATTTTCCCCATCGGAAAAAAAAGCCGTTATCCCCCTTTTTTTGAGTTGCCTTTTCATCAAATATCGCATTGGATTGTCGTCATAGATACCTATTTATAGTTGTATAAGAAAATCCTTTTCTTTGTCGTTTCAATTTTCTTTGAACTACTTATATCGGTAAGTACCTACCTCAAAAACCGCCAAGGTTTTGTCAAGGCTTTGAGAAAAATGCGTTTTAAACGCATTTTATATTATTGCTTCTGTTTCGAGAAAAGCATGGTACGGCCATGCCACGTTTTTATTTATTTATTTATTTATTTAAACTTTATGTACAGTAGTGGTACATAGGCGGACTTAATGCAACAAGGCATTATTGGTTTTTGCTCGCCTTGGTGAGGGCACTGCCGTGCCGCCTAATATAAACACATAGAAACACGTCTACCAAACCCTATGGCACATGAGTAGATAAACCGTACAGAGGCAACGCTTCAAACAACCGCTCGAATCGGTTGCACTACTACAAGCGCGCGGGGAATGTGTGAGTGACCACCGTCCGCTTGTTGCGTACGCGAAGAATACGCAACAAGCGGACGGTGGCTTTGCCTCTGTACGGTTTATCTACTCATGTGCTATTGGGCAAACCGCCGTGATGTCATGTTATTATTTTGTATATTATTCCTTTACTGTGTATTACGTGTTTATTGTTTATAGTTTTTCAAAGCCAAAGGTTATCCAATCATGTTGAGTCATATTGCTTACGGCTTTTGTTTGCGGTTTTTTCCAAAACACAATGTTGTGCAATAGGGTAGTTTCCTGGGTCACAGTAACTACATTTTATTTAGTCCATGTTTTAGATTATAAAAAAAATTTGGACACGTATTTTTTCTTTTTTAGATTAAACAAAAAATAACAAAGATACAGCTCATCAAAGCTACGTGTGACGTCACCCCGTGCGAAAAAATGTAGCACGGCGTGACGTCACACGCAACTTCAATGGGCTATATCTTTGTCATTTTTGGTTTAATTTACAAATAAAAAAATACGTGTCCCTTATTTTTGAATAATCCAAAAGACGGACTAATTAATTTTTTTTAGGCAACTAGCCCATTTCAACGTGCACCATTTTGTTTTATTATTTTTTTTTTAAGAGAAATCATTCGCTCTAGGACGGAGCGAAGGGTGTGTCAGACTTTTACTGACTAAAACCCACTCCTAGTAAGTTGCCTTTCATTCCAGACCCGGGTATTCCTTTCAGTAGCGAACCCTTGGCCCCGCACCCTAACCCTACGCTTGAACTACTATAATTTTTTAAAGAGATACCGTAGTCCTGGAACGCAAAGGGCAACTGAAGGATACAGGTGGGAAGAAGTCATTAAAAGTTGACACGTTCTCACCTTCCACCCTAGAGCGGGAAAAGTAATTGGATAATTTTATAAAGATATATCGTGGTCCTAGAACGCAAAAGGGCAACTGAAGGACCCAGGTAAGAAAAGTCAGTAAAAATCTGACATGGTCTCTTGCTCCACCATAGGGCAGGAAAAGTACGAGTAATTGGATAATTTTATAAAGAGATAACGCGGGCCTAAAATGCAAAACGCAACTGAACGACACAGGTGAAAAAAGTCAGTAAAAATCTGACACGCTCTCTCGCTACACCCTAGAGCGGGAAACGTTATTGGATGATTTCTCACCTTAAAATAATACCTTCAAGCCATCAGGAAACAGACACCGGCAAGGAATACCACTCCTTAGCTGAAACACACAATGAATATGTTCCCAAAAGGTTTGAGCGTGTAGGTGGGATGTCCACCATGTACCGGTGGCACATGCGCATCGCCGTTCGTCTGTAGGTGACCGCTATCAGTAAAAGTGTGCCACTTTCTCTCGCTCCACCCAGAGCAGGCGAAGTTATTTGATGAAACAATACTTAAAAAAAAAAATAGTTTAAAACAAAACAATTAAAAGCTTTCATAGCATATCGAACTAAAAAGTGTAAAATAATTTTCAAAATAGGTAGAAAATAATAACAATAAACGAAAAATACGATAGATACGAGACGACGTCGTTCCCGTATATTTGAAGCTTTCTACAAGCGTTAACTATTGCAGATTAGCAACTTGGCTAGGGATACTGATCGCCCAAAGTTGGACAAAATTGAGCTCAAAGGCAGTGGTTACCAGCAAACAAACAAACAAGCAAGCAAACATACAGGTGAAGCTAATAAACGCGTGTTAAAAACGATCCCATGTACAATTTACTTTGGTAAGTTCCTCGATTCTAATATTTGCCACCATTTACGTAGGTTTACTAACAATCGACAATAATAATTATTACTCAATAGTAATTATTTCTCATTAGTAGAAGTTTCAAGTATGAACACAAAGGAAATGTATTTATAATAATAACGTCGTAAATTATAATAAAGAGGCGAGCAGTGGGCGACACTTGTTTAAACAACAGTAAGAGTCCCCCACACGTGCCACAAAAAAACGCCACCACATAAAAACGCCGCCACAAAAAAAAGCTGAAGCACGCGACAGCTTGTGGCCATGCGTGCAATATCATATTGGGCTCTGACGAAGAAGGATTAAACGCGAATGGCATGCAGCGGTGTCATTATTATAAAAAACACCGCCACAAAAAAGGCTGCCACAAAAAAAGACCGCCACAAAAAAGCGCCGCCACAAAAAGAAGCTAGAAGTGGCTTCAAGCTTTTTTTTTTGTGGCTTGTGTGTGCCGGTCGAAAAGAAGCTTAAAGCAGCTTTTTTGTGGCCCGTGAGGACACTAAGTCTCTCAGTAAATCTTAGCAGTAAGTCTTACCAATAAATATAACCTACACCTCTGCTGAGCCTCTGTAGGTTCAGCTAAATTGGTGTAGGTTTGGTAGGCACGATTGAAGAGAGCAGTGGTAGCCGAACTTACGAATTTATACTGGCTTTTAGAATAAAATAGAATAGAAATACTTTTATTCGGTACAGAACAGACATAGCACAGCACAACGGTTATATACACAAAGTAAACAAAAATAAAAGTACAAAGTGCGCCGAGCGTGCCCGCACCGAAAGGGTGACCACCTCAGCATTAGCTGGGGCGTTAGACACCCAGCGCTGATTTTCAGTTGGCACCCCGCATTGACGCACGGACTAGGGTAAAGCATATATGTAATTACTCGTATGTGTAATTGAAATAAATATTGATGTTGTGTACCTATGGGTGTATAATTTTCTTTTTAATTTTTAGAGGCGCTCTTGCCACGCAAGCATTGTCAGCAGCGGGTGCCGCATTGCAACTCGCCGACTCAAAAGTGCCGATGGATGCATTTCGTGCTCTGTGACGAATGTTCACGCTGGAGTTGTTAGACACCCTACTTTCGGAAACAACTATAAAAGAGACTTTGGTATCAGGCAACGGCGCTCTCGCCGTCGCCGCCGGGATTCCGATCCCGATTTCCGGCCACCGTAGACGCGGGCTCGCGGACGGCGAGCCATGGGTAGCTCGGTCTCCGACCGACCGAGGCGCGCACTGTTCCCGCGCGCCTCAAGGAGTTGTCAGAGGGGCCCAGCTGGGTCGAAGCCTACTGGGGCCAGGGTTATCCGAAAGAAAACTCGACCCTCGGTATGAAGAGGCTAGAAGGAATGGGATGGGTTTTTAGTCAGTAAGAGTCTGATACTAGGGTGGGTTTTTAATCAGTAAGAGTAACTATCTCCCGCTCCACCCAAGAAACCCCTGAGTTTGTTTCGGTGTTTCTTCTCAGGGTAGTCAGCTACGAAACACCAGCTTCATCTAGTTTAAACTGATGGAGAACATTGACGTGTTTCTAAATACTATTTGCAAAACAAATATCTTTTTATTTACATCGTTATATCCCTGGTGAATACCATCGTTCTACAATGAACGCCGGCAGCCCACTCGAGTCGACTCCTACACAGGCTCGTCAGCTTGTAGTGTACTTAGTTTATAGTTAGTTTATAGGATTTTGCAGTTAAATGGCACATTCCTTGGGACATTTGTAAGGAATAGTTGTGAGATGAGTAATTCTAACGAAGAAACAATGTATTTACTAACTAAGAAACAATATGGATTATCATCAGTAACTGCAAAAAAAATGAAGATACATTTCTTATTTTAATTGTAATATCTACTACTAACTTTTGCCGGCGGTTTCGCTCGCGTAGGTACACAAAATAAAGCTCCGGTATGCGGAACAGAGAGTAAAGTCCCGCAAACCTCCATTGAAAAGGGAGGATCCTCCGACCAGACAGGTGTTATGGTCTGGTGGGCGACTGCCCGATAGATGATTTTGGGCTATGTCACTCAGGAATAAAGCAGCTTTCTATCGGTGAAAAAATGTTAGCAATCCAGTACTATGCGTTCAAAATGAGAATAGGATCGATTGCGGGTTGGTGACGTCAGGTCGTACTGTCAAATCGGACCAGTACTTTCAGAAATTATCGCCTACAAACAAAGAAGACATAAAAACAAAAAAAAAATTACCTCTTTATTATATTACTGTTGATTTATTGAGCAGCAGGGCTTAGAGCAGTTATGCATTACGGCCCATTCCCTCTCCTAGAAAGAAAGCCTGGTTCCAGCAATGGGAACATTAAAAGGCTGATTAACTGATTATGTCCTAGAACCAAAAATTTAAGGACATGTGACATCCACCAATTCGCACTGGGCCCGCGTGGTGGATTACGGCCCATTCTCTCTCCCAGAGAGGAGATCTGAATCCCAACAGTAGGAACATTATAAGGCCGACTATGCTATGCTGTTTGCAGGCTAGGCTCCTTACTGTACCAATTTAAATGAATCAGCGGTTGACACATTAGAGTTTAAGGAACGCACAATCTGAAATCCATTTCCACACAAGCACTTTCACGTTATGAGACGTTGGTACGTCTTTCCCTACGCATTTTGGAAACACATATATCTTGTGGACATTATTTATGTTTCTATTGGGTACGCTACAATTATGGTGGTAAGTCCCCTTTTTGAGGAGTGGCTGAAAAGATTTCACGGCATCCTCACCTTCCGCATGACGCAGGTTCCCACGGGATATGGTAAGATCGGGAGGTTCCTGCACCAGATTCGTGCAGAAGTAACTCCCGGTGGTGACACCACTGTGTGGACCGCACCACCGTGTTCACGTGGGGGCGATCGGCGGCAACGATTGGTACAGGCCATGGTCCGAAGCGAGGAGGAGTGGTAGGCGGCCACCTTCTTCTGCTAAGCAGTGGTGTTAGCAAAGGAGGAGGCTGACCACATCAGGTAACGGCGCTTTCGCCGTCGCCGCCGGGATTCCGATTCCGATTTCCGGCTACCGTAGACGCGGGCTCGCGGACGGTGAGCCATGGTTAGCTCGCTGTTCGACCGTCCGGTAGCTGTCCGGGCTGAGTCCAAGACTATTCCCGCGCGCCTCAAGGAGTTGTCAGCAACAGGAGGGGCCCAGCTGGGTCGAAGCCTACTGGGGCCAGGGTTATCCGAAAGGAACTCGAGCCCCGGTATTATGAAGGCTAGAAGAAACGGGGTGGCATTTTATTTTAGTCAGTAAGAGTCTGACACTATCTCCCGCTCTACCCGAGAGCGGGGGCTGTTGGATGACTTTTGCCTACCGAAAAAAAAAAGGACCACTAACCACTATACCAACAGGCCAGTCAGGCTTGTAATAATAAGAAGATGGCCATCACTAAAACATACCACACACATCAACAAACTATTTAACTAGCTCGAACTTCTATCTCTCACATCACAAAAGATTACAAACTAACAACGAATCTGACCTATAAAACCGATCAATAACTTAATCATAATTATAATGATCTATAATAACAGTAATAATATAATTGTTACGCCATCTTCAAGTTCTCACGGACGCAGGTAATCGTCCATACCTTACCATGTTTGGTGCAAATGTGAGAGAATTAGGTCGATCGTCCACTGCTAAGATTCGAAGCATTTTATTTCAAACTAGCTTTCCCTGCGGCTTCACTCGCGTACATTAAATATAGCGTATGTCACTCAAGAATTAAGCAGCTTTCTATCGGTGAAAAAAATTTAGCAATCGGACCAGTACTTACAGAGATTAGCTCCTACAAAAAAAAAGAAAATATCAAATGTAAACTTCTTTTTTATATTAGTGTAGATTCAGAAATGTAGATTTATCCTGAAGAATAACATATACTCATTAAACCCCAAGCAAACACCGGCGTTCGCGCTGTCATTGTCTTACGATTGTGTCTCTTATTGACGCTATCTGAAGAATATTTTCTGATTCTGTTTAATGTAGTGGATCATTTACTTTTGTGCATTATAAAACGATGTAAGATATAAGTTTATACAGCGCGAAGGTAACTAGACGTGCGCAGCTTAGTATGTGTTAAGTTGATTTGCTCATTAGATGGGTGTAAAGTGGGCCTGTAATAGTTTATAAGGTGTTTTAAAGTCATTTTCTCAAGCTTTAATTGAGAAATTAGGTAGATGGGATATACTAAGTCTGTTAGAATCTCTCATTAGATTTAATTAGACCATTTTGTACATTATTGTGGCTTACAAAAGCTAATAATTTGTGATTTGAGCAAAATACTCAAACACCAAGCGAATCGGTTTCCCATTAAGAGGGTCCTTTTCTACTCGCCTATCGTAAACATCGAAAATGGATAACAGCTTGTTACTTCATCTAACGCAATCCAACGAGATGTTTGACGAAAAGGCAAAGCAAAAAAGAGAGATTACGCCTAAAAACTCGGTTAGTATTCGGTAATTCCGAGATTTACTCGAATATTTCACAAAAATTGCTCTAGGAAATAGCTGTTTTTTTTAAACCCTTAAAAGTGTTTTGAAAAAAGTTGTCGTCATTTAGAATTTTAATAAAATTTGCAAAGCTTCTCTATAGTTTTACTTTTTTAATTTTTAGGCAAATTATGAAGTATCAAAGTTCATACAAAATAAGAGATTTTTAGAGGTCTTTACTGGATTAGTTTTACACAAATTTAAAAATTGATTTCTATAGAACCCTAAATAATATTCACAAGCTACTGTGTTTGCAAAATATCTAATGAAAAATGTGTAATAACATCATAATCAGTTATGAGCGGTTGTATGAAAAACAGTGAAAATGTGTGTCGTGATGCACCACCTTAAAGTACATATATACATAAATCGGACACCGAAATTCAATCCAGGACCTCATAGTCAGCAGTCGCACTAGCGACCACTAGACCAACGAGTCATTTTTAACCCCAGTTTCGGCAGTGATCTCTCGCGCCGAGCCTTGATACAGGCCATGGACCGGAGCGAGGAGGAGCGGCAGGCGGTCGCCTCTTTCGCTTCCTGCCTTCCGCAGCGAAGCAGTAATGCTAGCAAAGGAGGTGACAGCACGCGCGAGGCAACGGCCCTCGAGTCCGAGCCGCCGCGGATTCCGATCCCGTTTTCCGCCACCGTAGGCGCGAGCTTGCGGATGGCGAGCAATGGGTAGCCCGCCGTCCAACCGTCCGATAATCGTCCGGACCGAGCCCAAGTCGTCGGCGGTGCGCGAGGTTCTACGCGCTTCACAAGGAGTTGTCAGCAATCGTAGAGGCCCAGCAAAGTCATAGCCTATTGGGGCCAAAGTCTAGTTCCGAAAGGGAGGCTCGGCCGGAAGGCAAGAAGGAACGGAGTCGGTTTTTTAGTCAGTAAGAGTAACACTATCTTCCGCTCCACCCAAGGGTGGGAGATATAATTTGGATGATTTATACCCACCAAAAAACACCCAATGTTTGTAAATATCCATTAATTGTCAATATAGTCCAAGATGTCGCCACAAAATAGGAGACCCAGTGAATGTATTACAAAATAAAATGTGGTTAGAAGCACCAAATGAGAAATAAATGAGTTAGCGAGATTGCCAGCCTCAAATGACTTTCCTTGATTAATGTTGCCACACTCTTTCTAAATAAATGGTTATCGTGACCCGTTGAAAACTGTGTTTTTACTGTTGGACTTACTGGTGCAGTGTTACGGACATTTTGTTTTAAAGCTATTATAGACAGGACAGATAATAAAATACTTAATTTTTAGTACTTGCTGCTGCCAGAGGCTTCGCCCGTGTGATAGTTCCAATTATCCCAAGGAACAATGCTGCGGTCTTCCCGTCCGATTATAATTTGGGTCTCTTCAAGGCTAGAGTGAAAGGCACTTAATAAACTAGTGCGCCTCACCATCAACGATTGCGTCACTTCTTACCATCAGGAGGGATCGCAGTCAAGCACTAGCTTATATCAGATTTTAAAAAAGGACATACTTCCGAGAGAAATGTCGTGGTCTACCCGTGAGCTAAATTTCATCCTAATTCGTTCAGACGTTTGAGCGTGAAAGAGGTAACAAACGTGCACACACAAAACCTGCAAACTATCGCCTTTATTTTTTTTTTTACTAATGAACTAAATATGTTTTTTTTTTAATCTACACTAATACATACCTATATAATAAAGACTAGCGACCCGCCCCGGCTTCGCTCGGGTAACAGTATTTCTCCACTATTTAATGGGTGTTATTAAACATATAACCCTTCGTTTAAAAAACCGCATCAAAATCGTAATTTTAAAGATTTAAGCGCACATAGGGATATAGGGACAGAAAAAGCGACTTTGTTTTATACTATGTAGTGATATAAAATTTGTTTTTTTTTTTATGTAGGAGATAATCTGAAAGTACTGGTCCGATTGCTATAATTTTTTCACCGATTGAAAGCAGCTTTATTCTGGAGTGACATAGGCTATATTTTAAATATGCGGGAGAAGGCGCGGGCAATAGCTAGTTATTTATATTAGAGAAACTGACTGACTGTCATATACATAGCGCAAAGAATTGCCAAACTTAAGTGGCAATGGGCAGGGCACATTGCTTGCAGAACAGCTGGCCGTTGTGGCCGAAAGTTTCTGGACTGGCAACTTTGTACCGGAAGACGCAGCGTTGGAAGGCCTCCAACATGTAGGATGGATGATGGTAAAGGTTGCGGGAAACCGATAGATGCGAGGCGCACAGGAACATTCGTTGTGGCGACGCTTGGGGGAGGCCTATGTCCAACAGTGGACGTGTATCGGCTGAAATGATGATAATGAATAAAAAAAAAAACAAAATGCCCAATTAAATTCGATCCAATGAGAAGAACAAAGCCAACATATCCGTGCTAAATGCACTCCGCAGTCTATTATACGAGTATTTCTAAAGCATTTAAATACGGAAATATCTACTGCTGCGGAAATATCGCATTGTAACTGCATAAAGCGATCAATAATCAACAATTTAAAATAAATTACTATCGACCCTCGGTACATAATCGTATAAATATTAGGATCACAAAAAACTGAGCGCTCATTAACACCTTCCTTCATAGGCGAAGATATTTTTATACAAATTGAACCTATTGTAGTAACATAATGGTACGGTAGCTCACTGCTGAAAGGACCACAAAAAATAACTTTATTTAAATCCAAACTAATATTATTAGAAGTGAAACTAGTTGTTTGTATGTAAAGAGGACTCTGGTAGAATTTAGGCGCTCTTTACAAAGTGAAATTTAGGCGCTCTTTACAAAGCGGAATTTGGGCGCTCTTTATAAAATAGAATTTAGGCGCTCTTTATTACGCGACATAAAACTGAGAACAAAAGAGTGAATGTAATCAAAAAAGATCTTTTTTTAAATCCTAACTAATATTATAAGATGTCAGACTAGTTGTCTCTATGTAAAGAGGACTCTCTGGTAGACCTCACAATGGAGAAGGAATGCAGAAAGCTTAGACACCCAAAGGGCAATGGAAAGAGCTATACTCAGAGTTGACTTGCGTGATCGAATCAAAATAGAAGACATCCGCAGGAGAACTAATATTTTATTTACCATTCATCCGTGCGTCACTGCGGGGTGCCAACTGAAAATCAGCGCTATGTGTTTCACGCCCAGCAATTGCTGAGTTGGTGGCCCTTTCGGTTCTGGAACATTTAATGCAACTGTATTGTATTTCTGTACTCTTTCTTTATTTTTCTTTTTTTTTATAATTTTTTATGTTGTGGTATTTTGTGTTGCTTGCTCCGAATAAATGCTATTCTATTCTATTACATTCTAACTAAGGTGGCCGACATAGCACGAAGAATCGCCAAACTTAAACAAGTAGCAGAGAGCAGGGCACATTGCTCGCAGAACAGACAGTCGATGGCGACGCAAGGTTCAAAAAAAAAAAAAAGGGGGTGGAGGTTCTGGTTCTGGAGTGGTGACCGCGTGAAGGCCTCTCACAAGGTAGACCGATGACCTGGTGAATGGGTTCCGGAATTCAATGAATGCGAGACGCACAGAACCGTTTATTATGGTAATACTTGGGGGATACCTATGTCCAGCAGTGGACGTCTTTTGGCTGAAATGATGATGAAGCGATATGAGCGACACCGCGTTAAAAAGCTAGTTTGTAAACTAAAGTCAATATATTCAATAGTCGTAATTATCGAGCGTTTATTTCTGACCCTCGACTTGACAAGAGAATTATTGTTTATTATCAAAGTGTTATTATTTCATCGTATTTGGTGTTAAAACCTTTTTTTGTTGCACCTACTTCCGATTATCATTAGGTAAGGCAAGGTTAGATGGAACTATTAGTGGTTGGGTTCTGTAGAAAATAAAAGATCACGGTGGAGACTCTACCATATGGTATATGGTGTCCCTGCTTGGGCAGAGGACCGCCGTGACCTGCTGAGAGCGATCGGCAGCAAGGATTCCTCCCGCCTTGGTACAGCCATGGTCCGGAGTGAGGAGAAATGGCAGGCGGTAGCCTCCTCCTCCGCGTGAGGCAACGGCCCTCATGCCCTGTACCGGCCGGCCAGGGTTAGTTTCGAAAGATAGCTCAGCCCCGGTACGAAAGACAACAAGGAACAGGAGTAGGTTTTCAGTCAGTAAGAGTCTGATGCTATCTCCTGTTCCACTCAAGAGTGGGGGATGTCATTAGATAATTTTCCCACCAAGAAAAAAAATCATTCAATTTCAAGGATCCCGATTTCGATTTCCGGCCACCATAGGCGCGGGGTTCATCATCATCATCATTATTTCAGCCGATACACGTCCACTGTTGGACATAGGCCTCCCCCAAGCTTCGCCACAACGAACGTTCCTGTGCGTCTCGCATCCATCGGTTTCCCGCAACCTTCACCAGGTCATCATTCCACCTTGTTGAAGGCCTTCCAACACCGCGTCTTCCGGTATGCGGTCGGCACTCCAGAACCTTTCGTCCCCAACTACCATCTCTTCTGCGAGCAATGTTCCCTGCCCATTGCCAGTTAAGTTTGGCAATTCTTTGTGCTATGTCGACAACTTTGGTTCTCCTGCGGATGACTTAATTTTTTAGGCACGAGGTTGCGGGCGGCGAGCTATTGGTAGCTCACAGTTCGGCTGTCCTGTAACCGTCCAGACCAAGCTCGAGTCGTCGATGGCGCAAAGTTTCCCATGCGAGCCTCATAGAGATGTCAGCTAACCATAGGGGCCCAGCAGGGTTCGAAGTATGCTGAGGCCATGGGTTGTGCGAAAGAGAACCTCGAGGCCCTGGAACGTAGGCCAAGAAGGAACAGAAGTGTCTTTTAGACAGTAAAAGTTTGACACGAAGAGCGAAAGAAGAGTTGAATGAATTCCCAATTTAAAAAAAAAAAAACAATCAACCAATTCTACGGTACCCTAAGCGTGGGTGATACATAATAGTATCGTAATTACAATCATTTGTGTGTGCAATATCGTTATTATTGTAAAAGATTGAATGAAAATTTTTATAAATTATAATACCATACGAAATATAATGAAAAGTACTTATATGGTGATGGAAGGTGTGAATGGTAATCCTCGTGGAGGTAATTGGTGGTGGCGACCTCTCGTGCAGAGCCCTGGTTATAGTTCCTGGATAATGCTTCTCCGTCCTGGTTCTGGGTCCTAATCCTGGATCTATTTTGAACTAGCTTTGCCCGCGCGGCTTCGCTCCCGCTCTTCCCTACTCCATCCTACTATACCCAACTCTACCCTACTCTACCCTACTCTACCCTACTCTACCCTACTCTACCCTACTCTACCCTACTACTCTACCCTACTCTACCCTACTCTACCCTACTCTACCCTACTCTACCCTACTCTACCCTATTCTACCCTACTCTACCCTACTCTACCCTACTCTACCCTACTCTACCCTACTCTACCCTACTCTACCCTACTCTACCCTACTCTACCCTACTCTACCCTACTCTACCCTACTCTACCCTACTCTACCCTACTCTACCCTACTCTACCCTACTCTACCCTACTCTACCCTACTCTACCCTACTCTACCCTACTCTACCCTACTCTACCCTACTCTACCCTACTCTACCCTACTCTACCCTACTCTACCCTACTCTACCCTACTCTACCCTACTCTTATTTTTTTTCCATAAGAACCTTGTCCTCACGATAACAATCACAACAAAAAAAAAAAAACAGCCAAATCGGTCAAGCCGTTTTCATTCCATGTCGTGACAACGGAAAACGGGGCTCATTTTTATAATATAGACTAGCTTTTGCCCACACGACTTCGCTCCCGCTCTTCCCTTCTCTACCCTACTCTACCCTACTATACCCTACTATACCCTACTGCACCCTACTCTACCCTACACTACTCTACACTACTCTACCCTACTGTACCCTACTCTACCTTACTCTACCCTACTATACCCTACTATACCCTACTCTACCCTACCAAACTTCACATAAACCATCTACTAAATAGTCCGAACAAAGCCTAAAAATTTGGTTTGGATAGGTGAGCTCGTTTTTGAGTTATAAAATAACAACGAAAAGTGGCATTGATTTTTATATATATAGATAGATTACTATAACTACCTAAGTACATAAAAAATCTTATACAAGGTGTAACGTGTAAATGCGCAAAACCTGAAATTAGTTTGATCAGAATAACGAGCAGAATCAATTAAACCACTTTTTAATATAGGTTAATTTTTTTTTTTAAATCTTCATTAAAAACTTCGACCTGTCTATTTATGAATAGGTTGTACACAAATAGTTGTAATCCAATTAAATTTTCTCTTACACGGGATAATAATTATATTATATCAGTTTATTATTTTGTAAGATTATTTGTGTATTTTATCTATGGGCCTTAGTTGCCTGACAATAAAGGATTATTATTATTATTCTCTTTATTCATTTTATATACATATTATAATACATTTTTAAATATTTTTTTAACAAATTCCTGTAAAAAAAAAAAACATTTAAAAATATAAAAAATAGTAGTTTAATTAATAATACTTTAGTTAATTTTTTATTATGATAATAATAATTATTATTATTATTATTATTATAAAAATTCTTATTTCTATGCAGATATGAATTTTAAACAAACTAAAACTGCACATACTCGTAAAATCTTTAATTTTTTTATATGTTTTTTTTCTCACATAATTAGGTCAATCGAATTAAAAATCATTTGGGGTGTCTGAGGTTTTGCTCATTTACCGTTACACGTTGTATATAAACTATTTATACTAAAACCTAACTATGTACAAGTACATAATATAAAAACTCAAAGTACAGGCGTCGAAATATCGCTGTCAAACGGAAATGTGCCAAGAAGACTGGCAGCATTGCTACGTTTAATGGCAATGCTAATTCTTTGGGCGAAGAACGGGCCAGCCCTCTGGTTCAAAAGTCAAAAGTCAAAATATTTTATTTCATATAAGCCTACAAGGGCACTTATAAATTGTCAGAAGCTAGTGCACGGTTCCAATTTGGTCGTTTCCTATGGAGAAGAACCGGCAAGAAACTCCATGGTTACTCTTTTAAAAAATGTGTTTATTACAATATTGATTGATTTACGTAAGAACAGTGTAGACCAGTCAACACTGTACACAAAAGCACAAAATTAATCATAACTAGCTTCTACCAGCGACTTCGTACGCGGATCCTGTTGCTTATGCCAGCGACAACGGAGTCGTCAAAATCAAAGATCTGAAACGTCTGGTGTCGAATTCTAAGAGCCCGGGGACTGGAAAACAACGTGATGCGCGAGACGATTCGAGACGTTCCAGATCTCTCCCTTCCACTTACGCGCGTGACAGTGTGCAAACACCTTGGTGCCATAGACAAAAATAAACAGAAAGCTCCGAACTGCTAAGCTATCGGGAGTTACATGTGTTATTGTGAGTCAACCATAAAATATTGACATATGATGTCGTGGGATATTTTTTATATAATTTTAAGGAGAACATTTCCGTAATACATAATTTCTGTGTAGCTTTAACCATTAAGGCTGCAAACGCGACGGAAGCTTAAAAAATGGAGTATTTTTTCTCGTTTCCCCAACATTTCCCTTCACTGCTCTGCTCCCATTGATCGTAGCGTGATGAAAAGTATACTATAACCTGCCCAGGAGTATGAGGAATGATTGTACCAAGTTTCGTTAAAATCCATTGCGTAGTTTTTGATTCTATAAAGAACATACAGACAGACAGACAGACAGACAGACAGACAGACAGAGAGACAGACAGACAAAAATTTTACTGTTTGCATTTTTGGCATCAGTATCGATCACTAATCACCCCCTGATAGTTATTTTGGAAATATATTTCATGTACAGAATTGACCTCTCTACAGATTTATTATAAGTATAGACAAGAAAAAAAAGTAAGTTGTAATAGAAAGTTATCTAAGTGTTTGTGGATTATACAGTGTTCTCACATTCACATTCCAAAAAGAGACTTTATAAAAAAGCAAGAAAAATTTAAATAATTACAACTGTTAACAAAATAAATTACTAGAAGAGGTTACGCTTAGTATCGATCAGTCGGTCTGAAATTTCCTTGAAAAGGAGAGGCGAACTCGGATGTATTACCGACCCAAGCGTTTTAACTCCGAATGACTCAACTGTCAATCACTACATAGTATCAAACAAAGTCGCTTTTTCTGTCCCTATATCCCTATGTACGCTTAAATCTTTAAAACTACGCAACGGATTTTGATGCGGCTTTTTTTAATAGATAGAGTGATTCAAGAGGAAGGTTTATATGTATAATATTGCACCCGAGCGAAGTCGGGGCGGGTCGCTAGTTACTACTAAAGTTACAGTATTTGCTCTGCTTAAGGGTCTCAGTACTTGGTATTAAATCCTGGTTCTTGGGCCCTAGTCCTGGGTTTTGGACCTGATCCAATCCAGGCGAAAGTAGTGAGTGTTCGATGAAACTTGACACAAGGGAAGACCGTGTGGTGAAAAAGTTCCCTCGGGATACATTTCTGGCAACAGCTAGTTTGAAATTATTCCGAAGTAATCACTGTCATAATTTGAACAAACAGCCATCTTATCGTAAACTTTAATAAAAATATATCTGACCTGATTAAACAACACTGTTTCTAGAACACTGTTGCAAAACAATGTGAAATTTTAGGTATAAATCAGTTAATTTTGGCGCTGAACTGTTTTTATTGCAGGACTGTATTACTAACGTCTTAAACAACAACTTTTGTTTGATGAATTCTTACAAAACATAGTATTTATTTCAACTTTGTATTTTGCTATACCTACCTAAGTCTGTATGACGGGACGAAAGCTCATCAAGCACCCCCACCGCCTGATCCCCGATACGCGCTATGGTATTATCGCTTGCTTTGTAATAGACTTCGTAATATTTAGAATTACTCGTAAAATATTTCGTGGGCCTTACACGTTTCGTTCAACATAGTGTAATGTTCAAGGTGTACGGACTACATTACACCTGACTCGATTGAAGTAAGTGTTCAGCCCGCGTAATCTAGTGCGTAGTACATCCTAATAATATTATAAATGCGAAAGTTTGTATGTATGGATGAATGTATGGATGTTTGTTACTCTTTCACGCAAAAACTACTGAACGGATCTCGATGAAACTTGGTACACGAGTAGACCATATCCCAGAATAATACATAGGACACTTTTTATCCTGGGATTATGAACGCGGGTGAAGCCGCGGGCAAAAGCTAGTATAATATATATCGATGAGCTGACCTGATTAAAACAACGCCATTTTTATAACACTGTTGCAATTCTTAATAAAATCAACGTGAAATGTTAGCTGTAAATCAGTTAATTTTGGCGCTGAACAGTTTTATTACATATGTCTATCTGTAATAATGTGCACCTTGATCTTTAACGGTGACGTCAATTAGAACATTAGATCAAAACAAAGAAGGTTTTATTTCTAAACTAGCTTCTGACTGTGGCTTTGTGCACGTGTAAAATAGTTATTATCTTAAAGGAATTTGCCACCAGTATTAGAAATAGGTATTCTAAGATTAAATGATTCAGAGCGTTCTCTATCTACCTATATCTTTTATCTAAATGTAAATTTAATATGAGGTAATTTTTTTTTTTTTTTTTGTAGGAGGTAATCTCTGAAAGTGCTGGTCCGATTTTTTCACCGATAGAAAGCTGCTTTATTCAGGAGTGATATAGGCTATATTTTATGTATGCGGGCGAAGCCGCGGGCAAAAGCTAGTTTTAAATGTCAACAAGTCAGTCAGTCAGAAAAATTACGCTAATTGCACATTCCAAAGCGTTGATTTCTATGGAGAAGAATGTGCTATAAAGTTTCATCAGAATCTGTTCAGAAATTTCGACGTGACAACATTACAGACAGACAGACACACTACAATATTATGTATAGATTATTTGCATTAAGTGTTTACAATGAACCTTGACCGAGTGATCGCAACAGAGCTTTTTGTTTTAAAAATAATCTAGATATCTTTTTAATAATGTGACTATATACTGCAGGCTTTTATTATTTTATGTTGGCTCTTAAGGTGTTTTTAACAATTACATCATCATCATCATCATCTTCCTGCCCTTATCCCGTTTTATTTGGGGTCGGCGCAACACGTTTTTTTCTTCCATTCTGTCCTGTCACTCGTCACGCTATCACTAACTCCTTTTTCATTCATATCACTTCTCACACAATCCATCCATCTTTTCTTTGGCCTCCCTCTCCCTCTCCATCCATCCACATGTAAATTCATAACTCTTTTAACAACATGCGTTTCATCTCTCCTCTTTACATGACCATACCAAGACAAACGATTTCCTTTCAACTTTTCAGTCACTGGCGCCACTTTCAAACTTCCCCTAATATACTCATTTACAAACAACAACAATTACATTATATACAAACTTGTTCGGACTGCAGTTTTTTTTTTTTTATTGCAAATTATCCAATGCCTTCTCTCACTTTAGGGTTAAATGATATTAAAAAAAGTATTTCATAATATTTGTTTTATCATCATCATCATCATCATATCAGCTGAAAGACGTCCACTGCTGGACATAGGCCTCCCCCAAGCGTCGCCACAACGACCGGTCCTGTGCGTCACGCATCCATCGGATTCCCTCGACCCTGACCAGGTCGTCGGTCCACCTTGTTGGATGCCTTCCAACGCTGCGTCTTCCGGTACGTGGTCGCCACTCCAGAACCTTTCGTCCCCATCGACCATCTGTTCTGCGTGCAATGTGCCCTGCCCATTGCCACTTAAGTTTGGCGACTCTTCGAGCTACGTCGGCAACCTTGGTTCTCCTGCGGATATCTTCATTTCTGATGCGATCACGCAGGGAAACTCCGAGCATACCCCTTTCCATCGCCCTTTGGGTGACTTTGAGTCTTCTTATAAGTTTATTTTATTTTATTTGTTTTATATTAAAGCTAAAAAATATTTAATTTGCATATTAAAATGTTTCATGTTAGTAATAACCTCATTTTGAAAGAAAGTAAGAAAATATGTTTATTCTGCTCGAATAGACGCACAATAAATTACAAAAAACAAAAACCAGTTTCCCTGTTTCAAATAAATTAATTTCATTTCATTTCATTTCATTTCATTTCATTTCATTTCATTTCATTTCATTTCATTTCATTTCATTTCATTTCATTTCATTTCATTTCATTTCATTTCATTTCATTTCATTTCATTTCCTGTCTCCCTGTCGGGGTATTTGTGGACCAGGCATAACCATCTTAATCTAGTGTGTCGGTGCGTGGTGACCGTCTTGCTCGCGATATAGTTTATTACCACAGTTGTTGATGGTCTTATTAAAATCGTCTCAAAACAACGCAATGTTTTAATAACGCGTATATCGAATAATTTGCCTGATGTGATCGTCCCATCCGATTCTAATTTGAGTATCTTCAAGGCTAGACTCAAAGTCACCCAAAGAGCGATGGCAAGGGCTATGCTCGGAGTTTCCTTGCGTGATCGCACCAGAAATGAAGATATCCGCAGGAGAACCAAGGTTACCGACATAGCTCGAAGAGTCGCCAAACTTAAGTGGCAATGGGTAGGGCACATTGCACGCAGAACAGATGGTCGATGGGGACGAAAGGTTCTGGAGTGGCGACTACGTACCGGAAGACGCAGCGTTGGAAGGCCTCCAACAAGCTGGACCGACGACCTGGTCAGGGTCGCGGAAATCCGATGGATGCGTGACGCGCAGGACCGGTCATTGTGGCGACGCTTGGGGGAGGCCTATGTCCAGCAGTGGACGTCTTTCGGCTGATATGATGATGATGATGATCTTCAAGGCTAGAGTGAAACTCTTAATAAACTAGTGCGCCTCGCCATCAAAGACTGCATCACTGCTTACCATCAGGTGGGATCGCAGTCAAGCACTAGTTTATATTAAATAAAAAAAAAAAACATAACATCAAGTCCGCTAACACCCAGCAAATTTACACCACAAAGTATTCTCCGACCATGTCAATAGCACTTCACCCATATAATATACAGCGGCAATTACCATCGACAAAAGACGACCAATAAATAAAATTGAACACTCTAATTACGTGGCTCGAACCTTGAACCGCGAGGTATGCCAGTCAAATGTCAGTCGCTGATACATTTGTGGTATTGAACCGTTCAAATGGGCTAAAGTGCGCGTGAATTTGGCAGAGAATTATGTGCGGTAATCGGTGATGGTAAGGCTGTCTAACGTGACGTGGTAAATGGGAACTGTGTATTGTTTTGCAGTTGTAAAGTTTTTATGCCACACTAGCTTTTTCCCACAGCTTTGCCTGTGTACATAAATATAGCCTACTAGCTTTCCGCCCGCGGCTTCGCCCGCGTGGACTACAGTTTATATCGCGCGGGCAGAGACCCGTGCTCAGCAGTGGAATTATAGGTAGCCTATGTGTTATTCCAGTGTCTCTTCTACCTACCTACCAAATTTGATCTAAATCCGTTCAGTAGTTTTTTGCGTGAAAGCGTAACAGACAGACACACAGACAGAGTTACTTTCGCATTTATAATATTAGTAGGGATGTCATTCAGTAAAGCAGCTTTCTATCGGTGAAAAAATTTTAGCAATCGGACCAGTACTTCCAGAAAAAAAACTTTATCTCTTTATTTATTATTTAACAATTTATGTACACACAATAATAAAAGAACAGAAGAAGGAAACAGAACGATTATATTAATATAGATGGATGTGCAATGAAAAATACAATGCCTGGAATTTTCTTGCATGATCGCATATACCTACAGACAGCCCGTGAACATATGTATTTACCTTTTAGTATGAAAAAGAGACTTACATTTTTCAAATGATCCAGTGCCCCAGCAGAAAGGGTCTACCTATCGTTTCTCTCATTACATCCAGTCCACCACTCCCCAAAACCAGATAAGAACTTGATTATGAAACCGGAATATTTACATAGATAATTTTTTACAGTTCAGACCGATTTGTTTTCTTAGGGTTCCGTACCTCAAAAAGAAAAAACGGAAACCTTATAGGATCACTTCGTTGTCCGTCTGTCTGTCTGTCAAGATCTCGAGAACGCGTGGAGGTATCGAGTTGCAATTAATACCATATACCTACTCAAGTCTGCGGTCGCATCAAGCTGTAAAAAAATCAAACTTCTAAATTAAAGAATAAAAAAGATATAGCCGTCTATGTCGCAATAAAACGTATATTTAGATACTCTCGAAGATCGAAATTCATCGGTTACTTCCCGTTGACCTAGAATCCTAAAATTTGGCACAAAGCTAGGTTTTATAGCAAAGGCATAGGAAAAAATCTGAAAATAGTAAATTTGTTGTTACCTACGTCACAAAAATTTTTTTTTGTAATTCTTTAAAATCTTCGAGACTCCATTCGGGAATTGTAGTTAGCACGGAACCCTCACTGCGCGAGTCCGACTCGCACTTGCCCAGTTTTCTCTATCGTGCATGCAGCATCCCTTCGTACTCTTAAGACTAAGAAGATGATATAGCATTAACCCTTCAGATACCGTCAATTAGAGACACAATAGTAAGACAATAGATGCGCGGCCACCGGTGGTCGCTTGGGGATTCATGAATTAAGTGCCATCACAAAACCTTTACAGGTCACAGTAATTTTACCACCATTTGGTATTTCCCAAGTATTCTTGTGATATTTTCACATAGCAATGATTGCCTGATCATTTGCCGACTCCTTATGTGATTTGTATGTGTTCATAATTCAGGTTGAAAGGAGCTGGGTATTCCTAATTCGTTGTAAATGACATCGTAACTGCTTTGAAATCACTGGTAGACGAGAATTCTTGGCTTTGTTTATCACCTTTGCAGCGCATTGGAAAATCTGTTGGATACAGGTCTGAAAATAAATGTTTTTTTTTTAGATATACCAGTCCTTATCCACTTCTGGCCAATCCTTCAACAACGTCTATCGAGACCGCTACTATAATAAATATACTTGTTAATTTTGTATGCCTCTACAAAAGTAAATTATTGCTGAAACATCCTGTACTTATTCCTAAGATATACCTGTAAAGTTAACGATCTGAAACCCCTAATACACACTGTGAGTCGTAATGAATACTTATATTTATGAATGACCAGAGGTCTAGGTCCATTCTCAGTAATAAGGTTGCGTTTCCACGGAAGCGGAGCTGAGCTGAGCGGAGTCAAGCGGAGAAGAGCAGTGAAAAGTGGCAAGTGTTTCCATTGAAACTGACTGGAGTGAAGTTGAGCTACATCCTCTCCGCTCGACCTCATTTTATCCGGTGCGAGACCGCATTTTCATTTGTTTTACTTAAAATCCTTCTCTAATTCGCTCTTCTTACACAATCACCGTGGATGCAGAAGAGAAATTTCTGGAATGTACGTTTCCCATATTTACACAGCGTTTTGGGAACACATACAATGCGTGACGCATAGGACCGGTCGTTGTGGCGACGCTTGGAGGAGTCCTATGTCTAATAGTGAACGTCTTTCGGCTAATGTGATGATGATGATGATGTTTGGGAAGACATTCCTAATGCATACAGCTAGGGAGTGGAATTCCCTGAGAATGTCTGTTTCCTGATAGCTACAACCTAGGGGTCTTTAAGCTAAGAGTCAATTGGTTAAGTAACCTACTGACTCTTGACTTAAAGATCCTAGAAGACTAGGTAAGCATACTTCATCGTCAGCCACATCTTTGCTTACCATCAGGTGAGGTGGGCAACGCGAGCCTAGAATAATAATTTTAAAAAATCGAATACTAAGATTGCCCAATTCACGCTCCCCTCTTCTCCACTCTGCTTAGCTCTGCTTTAATGGAAGCTCAACCTTACTAAGCCTTTTTTTTGTCGAAGGGGAAAATCATCTTATGACAAAACCCGCTCTTGGGTGGAGCGAGAGATAGTGTCAGACTCTTACTGACTAAAAACCCCATCCCGTTCCTTTTAGCCTTCATACCGGGGCACGAGCTCCCTTTCGGATAACCCTGGCCCCAGTAGGCTTCGACACAGCTGGGCCCCTCCTGCTGCTGACAACTCCTTGAGGCGCGCGGGAACAGTGCGCGCCGTCGACGTCTTGGGTTCGGTCCATTACCGGACGATTGGACAGCGAGCTACCCATGGCTCGCCGTCCGCGAGCCCGCAGCCTTACTAAGCCTAAGATGAGTAGTTACACATATTACTACTCATAATAGGCTGAATTTATTGGTACTCAACATCCAAAAATACAACCGCAACTCTTATTATGAACAATCAGAGCATAAAAAAACGTATTTTAAAATACAAAATAACCTACTTGATCCCATCAATAAAAACACAAATAAAAAACTCATTTAAGTGACACAACTGGCTATTAACATTAACAATCCTACTCCACATCTATCCAAAAGAGAAAGTTTCACTGTAATCGGTTCATCCACGCGCAATAAATCTTGTGTTATTGTTTCTAATGGAACATTTTGTTAGGTAATGTTACTTTAATTTATGTTTTAACACTTTGGATGCCGACTACGGATATATCCGTATATGGTTTCTATACAAGACGCCAGCTACGGAATCTTCTTCTTCTTCTCGTGTCGATTCGACTCAAAATTTGTCCGACCAATATTTAGCCACCTGGACAGCTTTGTCGTTGGCTTCGTTTAAGTCATGAAGGGTGCATGAAGTTGTGCATGCTGGGCAAGAAAGGAGCTACGGATATATACATATATACGAGATGAGGAAGTGTGCGGGTGGGAAGTACCAATGATAATGAATTTACGTAATTATACGGATATGTATTTATCCGTATACTTACCCAGAGTGCGTTTTTTTGTCGCTGATGCCTAATTTTTTAATTCAATGGTAATAATATAAAATAATTAAGTGAAATTACCTCATTTTGAATGCATTCTAAATTGGGATAATAATAGGCAGGCGTATCATAAATGATTGCAAATCTTGAAAAACGCTGCTAAGTCATAAGCACTGAAATAATATGTCATCATTGTACGCTTGGCTTGCAATAAACGTTTTGACTTTTGACTTTGACTTTTGAATACGGATATATCCGTAAGAAGACAAATGTATGGTGGCTACCGACTTTAGTCGCGTAGTCAACTACGGCGTTCAATGGGTTAAGTTACTAATTGGTCTGAAAGGCTTTGAGAAGGAAAGAATACATTGTTCTCATGATGTTACTGAAATCGTGTAATAAATGGTTAACTAAGCCGTGATAAATCTTACCTGTTATGCTAAACTATTGCAACCGTGTACTAGTCTCATCAAATGCAACTAACTGAATGCGATCTAATGACATCATCATCATGTCGAGGGGGCGATCGGCGGCGGAGACCTCTCGCGCCGGGCCTTGGTTCAGGCCATGGCCCGAAGCGAGGAGGTGTGGCAGGCGGACGCCTCCTTCTGCGAAGCAGTAATGCTAGCAAAGAGGCCGACCGCATGGGACTATTTGGGAAGTATACCCTTTCAAACGAAAAATGTTTTTTTTTCAAATCGTTTGGCTAGCGACGAAGTTATGCGCGAACAAACATTAAAAAAAATACTAACATCCGATTTGAGAACCTCCTCCGTTTTCGAAGCCGGTTAAAAATAAAATTTACACTAATATAATAAAGTGGTAAAGTTTGTTTTTTGTTTGTAGGCGGTAATTTCTGAAAGTACTCGTCGGTTTGCTAAAATTTTTTCACCTGTAGAAAGCTGCTTTATTCCTGAGTGACATGGGGTATACTTTATGAGCGGGCGAAGCCGCTGGCAAAAGCTACTAAAAATAAAATAATCCAGTACCCTGACTATATTATTTAACACCTCATCAACATCATCATCATCTTCCTGCCCTTATCCCGTTTTATTTTTGGTCGGCGCAACACGTTTTTTCTTCCATTCTGTCCTGTCGCTCGTCACGCTATCATTGACTTCCTTTTCATTCATATCATTTCTCACACCGTCCATCCATCTTTTCTTTGGCCTCCCTGTCCCTCTCCATCCTTCCACATGTAAATTTATAACTCTTTTAGCAACAAGCGTTTTATCAACCTCATCAACATCAATCTGTTTAAATCTCAATACATTCGACATTACCATCAGATGAATGTGTAAAGTATCAAGATTATGAATAGCGTGAACATTACTGATGTGTTAGACGAGCGGGCTAATGGTGGTCTAACAAATAGCCTAGCTTAAGAGCCGGTTGTAGTCACTGAGTATTTTGTATGAATTTCGCCCGGGTTCGAGACTGGTCATCTCTTAGCTGCCAGTGGCTTAATTCAGTTTTTATCTTTTAATATTTTTTTTTTATTTTTTTCTACATTGTGCTCACATAATAGAAGCAACAAGAAATATGTAACCAAACACTATATGTAACACATATTATTTAAAAGAGTGTCCATGGAGTTTCTTGCACGTTCTTCTCCATAGAGATCTACTCTTTGGAACGTGCAATTTAGCTTCACTTGTTTGTTTGACTGACCGACATTTTGACAATTCAAAAGTGCCTGTAATTGGTCTATTTGAAATAAACGTTTTTGATTTGATTTTGATTGATTTGATTTGTTTATGTCGATTTCGCAGCCCCGGCACAGCGGTTTTATTTTTATAAAAAAACTGGACTAGTGCGAGTTGGATTCGCGCACGAATGGTTTCATTTCGTCCTTAGGAAAATTTGGCTAAAAAATCGCGTTTGTTATATGGGAGCCCCCTTAAATATTTATTTTATTTTGTTTTTAGTATTTAATGTTATAGTGGCAACATATACATAATTTGTGAAAATTTCAACTGTCTAGCTGTCGCGGTTCTCGAGATACAGCCTGGTGACAGACAGACGGACGGACGGACAGACAGTGAAGTCTTAGTAATAAGGTCCCGTTTTTACCCTTTCGGTATGGAACCCTAAAAAAGAACAATAGCTATTAAAGATTTATGTTTTTGCGAGGCCCTTTTAAAAAACAAGCTATATTATTTTATGTAACTTTCAAATATTTCTGTGACGTAGCTATACTCTCGTAGAGATACACGTTTTAAATCGTAAGTTTGAGACAGAGTCGCAATTTTTTTTTTTTATTGAACTAACTAATTTATATCATGTTTTGATTTTTGTTTGCCGTATTAATAAAATATTTTTTTATGGAGTTTTCTTTTATACTTATGAATTTCCAGAAGTTTCAGAAATTATTTTTTATTTATATAAACTAGTGCTTAACTGCGATCCCACCTGATGGTAAGCAGTGATGCAATCGTTGATGGTGACGCGCACTAGTTTAAAATGAGTAGAACCTGGCCTTAAGAACTTATGCCCTGGCTGCATAACCTGGTCATATAGCCGCAGGTGAACAATGGACGTCAGTGTGGGATGAGTAATTGACCGCTCAATAAGTAAAAGGTCGAGTTATAGACAAGGAGATAGTGAACGTCGGGCTGCCGCGTGAAGACGCAGTGTTGGAAGACCTTACAAGTAGGACCGACGACCCGGTGAAGGTCACAGGAATCCGATGGATGCGACTTGCACAGGGAGACCCCTTGGTAACGAAAAGTGTCAATTAGTTGGCGTGAAATATCCTTGAAAAGGAGACGCGCACTCGGACCCCATGAACCAAGCGTTTCGACCCCAAACGGCTCAAACCTGTAATTACCAATAAGGTTACAGTATTTGCGCCGTTTAAGGGTCTCAGCATAGTACATAGTTAGGTTTTAGTATAAATAGTTTATTTAGTATTTAAGTTTTTTTTTTAAATGTAAATATGTAATAAAAGTAATAAATTGTACATAAATATAATACAAAATAACAAACTACGCTCAGGCGTCAAAGTACTCCTCCACATCGCTGTCATCCGGAAATATGCCCAGAAGACTGGCAGCATTGCCACGTTGAATGGCAATGCTAATTCTTTGGGCGAAGAACGAGCCAGCCCTCTGGTCACGTGTGTATGTTAGTTTAAAAATAATTTAAAATGGGTGCCAAATATTCCACAATCGTCGTTAAGTGTACCAATAAGATAAGTTCACATAACATTATCGCCCTAGCTCTCGGTCTACAAAGGTCGTCGGTTCGGCTCCGAGTGTTGCATTCTTGGGCAAGGTCAGTGATGCGAGCGATAAGTCCCTTTCTCACGTCAAACATCACGCCTCGCTCTATGAAGGTAAGCAGATTGGTAAGTATGGGGTGTGGATTGTAATTATTTTTGACATTTATTCTGATTAAAATGGAGTCACGGATTTAGAAGAATCCGACATTTTGGATTGATTTTAATGTAAATATGGGTATTCCCAAATTATAAATTAAATTATTTATTTATTATAGAAATTTTTGTCGCCCTAGAAGAGGTGGCGAGATGATCTGGACGCGTATCACGAGGACTGGTTCGAGATGGTGCGAGAGAAGAATGTCTGGAAGGACTTGGGGAAGGCCTTTGCCTAGCAGTGGGGCAGTAATGGCTAGGAAAAAAAAAGTTTTATATACGTCAATATATCTCAGATCCTGGATCTTTGGAAGGCGTACGAGGAGCCGAGGCTAACTCCATTAATCAGCCAGGCCCAGGAGACTTTTAACCCTTCAGATACCGTCAATTAGAAACACAATAGTAAGACAATAGATGCCACCGGTGGTCGCTTGGGGATTCATGAATTTATGGAACTTTTTTTTTACCAGAATGATGCCAAAGTTAAAAAATAAATTCTATCTGAATTTTATACCTAAATTTTTCTGAAGAAAACGTTTAGATGCGATAATCGTGATCCTAGAACACAAAAGGCACTCGAAGAAACTAGGTGTGTGATTTTAATCAGTAAAAGTCTGACATCCCCCGACTAAACGACTAAACTAGTAACGACTTCTACCGCTCTACCCCAGAGTGAGAGAAGTCGTTAGATGATCTACTACTTCTTGGTGAAGACAGGTTGAACATGCCATGGTACGGTATCATCAATAGCGGTAATGAGATCACGATACATTGTAATATAATTATGATTGTAGTGCACGTGTATTATGACAAATTGTTATTTAATTTGGTGTTATGTCATGATGCAGTGATGTGGACGGCTTTATGTTACTGATGCAGTTAATAATATGTATATATACAACGTGTAACGTTAAATGCGCAAAACCTCAGACACCCCAAAAGATTTTTTAATTCGATTGACCTAATTATGTGAGAAAAAAAATAAAAAATTCAAAGTTTTATGAGCAGTTTTTTTTTTGTTTAAAATTCATATCTGGATTGAAATAAGAACTTTTATTATTCCGTGTACGAGAAAATTTGATTGGATTACGACTATTTCTGTTTATTTACCTATTTCAACGGGTTTGCGCACGTGATGGCTTGACCTATTCATAAATAGACAGGTAGAAGTTTTTAATGAAGTATTTTTTCAAAAATATAACCTATATTGAAAAGTGGTTTAATTGATTCTGCTCGCTATTCTGAACAAACCAATTTCAGGTTTTGCGCACTTAACGTTACAACCTTGTATTAAGTATATGTTCCATGAGTTGAAGAGCAGTGGTGGCCGAGTGGTACCGACCCCGACTTACGAGTTGTAGGTTTCGGGTTCAAACCCAGCCAGGCGCATTACTTTGTGGAATAGTATGTTACATTATTTTTATCATACGCCTAGGCACAATTCTACCCTCATCCACTTTTTATTGAACACTAAGATAAAATAAGATACATTAACACGCCTATTCTTGGGTCATTCTCTCATTCAATCATTCCGTAACACTTGCCCAGTGACCGTGCGTCCCCGACCCCACATCTTTGGCAAAAACACCTTATTATTTGATATACTCTATTGAGGTTACCATACATGCACCTAGGTACATGTTAGATGGTTGACTCACTCTGACATAATGACGACCACGCAGACTCTACGCAAGGCTAGGCAGCACTTGGAGTTTGTGCGTGGATGGGCTACCGGATTTGCATATACAAGTATTTTACTAATATGTAATAATTGTTATTATTATAGCATAGACGACCTTATAATGTTCCCACTGTTGGAACTCAGGCCTCCTCTCTAGGAGAGGGAATGGACCGTAATCCACCACGCTGGCCCAGTGCGGGTTGGTGGATTTTGCGGTTGGTTGAGGTTGAGGATTAGAGCTCGGACACAGCGACACGGGGCCGGGGCAGACCAAGAAGGAGATGGCGGGATGACCTGGATGGCTTTCTTAACAATTGGAATGAGAAAGCGAGGATCGTTGAAAGGAGTAGAGGGAGGCCTTTGCCCAGCAGTGGGATAATATGGGCTAACTATAATAATCTAAACTCTAACTATATAATAATCTAACTAAAATAATGTAAATTTTATACCATAAAGCACAGACATATTTGACTGTATAAATTGATGAACTGTCTTAACAATTTAGTTGCGTGCCTAATTAATATTATTGATACAGGACTCTTAATTTTAATTTGTGAATGTATGACTAATAGAGTAATGACAAGTGCCTTATGGAAGCTAATGATATTATTATTATAAATGTATGTTAAATAAATGTTTGCACGACTGATAAGTCGAATATAGTGAATCTAAAACTATTTTACTATGTCATCATCTATGTACCTATATTCTGGCAAATAAATAAATAAATAAATCTAATTAAGCAGTGGTGGCCGAGTGGTAGAGGCCCCGACCTACGAGTTGTGGTCGCGCAATTTTTTCAAACCCTGCCAGGCGCATTACTTTGTGTAATTTATTTCATCACCACTGCTCTCAAAGGAACCAAAAATTCGAAGACAAGTGACATTCACCAACCCGCACAGAGCCCGAGTTGTGAATTACGTACGGCCCATTCGCTCTCCTAGAGGAGGCCTGAGTCCCAGCAGTGTAAACATTAAAAAGGCTGATAATGATAATGATGAACATCGGTAAGACATGAAAAAACTTTCCTTTTCAATTGTTTAAGTAGTCTGGAAGCTTTCTACTAGATCTGTAAGAGAATCCAGTCGTGAACGTAGCTAGCGTCTACATCCGAACGGTTGTGTAACCCGCACGTCTAAACATTGTACTATTGTCTCTATTTTCCCGTGCAGATCCGTTCTGTGATACTAAGACTTGGGACTTCGCTCGTTTACTGTTTCTATATTCTGTATTAGTTTAAATCTCATTGCTCTGCAAGGACAGCTTTGCAAAGTTAGTAATTTTTCATTAAAACATCAATGGCCATTTTTGTTTTTAGTAATATGTTTGTGCCGTTTGAGGTTCAAACACTAGGGCCATGGGTTCCGAGCGCTCATCGGGATATCAGCAGACAGCTGATCGACTCTTCGCGTGACCAGAGAGCTACGCTTTTCTTCGGTCAACGAATCTGCCCCTCTAGCCAAGTTACAACCATTTTTTTTTTTTTTTTTTTTTTTTTTTTTTTTTTTTTTTTTTTTTTTTTTTTTTTTTTTTTAGGTAGATTTTTGAGGAACTAATTTATTTATTATGAGGATCTCATGTAAAATGTACCAAAAATCACACCAATAAATGAATTTTGAATTTTGAATTTTTTTTTTTTTTTCGCATCGAGTTCCGTTGCTACCACGTTTTATTAAAAGTGGCTCCTCGTACGCCTTCCAAAGGACCTTAGGTTTCTGAGATATTTTGACATATAATACTAATAATTTCGTATTCAGAATGTCGTTGGTAGCCCTTACATTAAAGATGTCTGCCACATAATGAACTATGTCTACACGTCAGTCGCAAACCGCTAAGCAATGTCGTGCGTGTCACGCGCATCTGGGCCGTGACCTACGAGCTAGAGCTATGTTAAAATATAGGTAAGTATGTAGTTTGAATATGGATGACATGAGTTGTAAGTTAAGGTGGTGCATCACGACTCACATTTTCACTGTTTTTCATACAACCGCTCATAACTGATTATGACGTTATTACACACTTTTCATTAGATATTTTGGAAACACAGTATCTTGTGGATATTATCTAGGTTTCTAAAGAAACAAATTTCTAAATTTGTGTAAAACTAATCCAGTAAAAACCTCTGAAAATGTCCTATTTTGTATGAACTTTGACACTTCATAATTTGCCTAAAAATTAAAAAAGTCAAAAAAGTAATCCTCTAGAGACCTTGCAAATTTTATTAAGATTCTAAATGATGACAATTTTTTCCAAAAATTTTTAAGGGTTTAAAAAAAACAGCTATTTCCTGGAGCAAGTTTTGTGAAATTTTCGAGTAAATCTCGGAATTATCGAATACTAACAGAGTTTCCAGGCGTTATCTCTCTTTTTTTGCGTAGCCTTTTCGTCAAACATCGCGTTGGATAGCATTAAATGAAGTAACAAGCTTTTATAACCATTTTCGATGTTTACGATAAGCGAGTGGAGAAGGACCCTCTTAAGAGGAAATACAAAGAATATCAGGATGGCGACTAGCCGATTTTCTTTTAAGATGAAGGCACCAGAGCATATTCGCAAGATGTTGCACGGATTTCTTTTTCACTATAGCTTTGTTTATTTATAAGTATGTATCTAAGTATGTATTTACTATTGTATTTGTTTCTCATCTATTAAGTTGTACCTGCCATGTTAGGTTTCTGCACCACCCTAAGGTCGACTGGCAGATAATGCCTAAAGCATTAAGTCCGCCTTTGTACAACTCTGGGCATAAAGCTTTTAATAAATAAATAAATAAAAGAATGTAATCAAATCAAAAAACATTTATTTCAAATTAGCTTCACCCCGCAGTTTCACCTGCGTATATAAAATGCCTGTCACTCAAGAATAAAGCAGCTTTCTATCGGCGAAAAACATTTAGCAAACGGTCCAGTACTTTCAGAGATTACATCCTGCAAACAAACAAAAAAATATAAAAACAAAAAAAAACTTTATAATATTAGTGTAGATAAATAAAAGGAGAAACAACTCACTGATCACTATCCCGACTCGACGAGTGAATCATTGCCAATATAAATATATCCTCTTGGCTCGCTTTTCAATGGTCTCAAGTGCATCAAGATGTTATCTGCCAGATTCGTCCCAAAAATCTGAGCAGTACTCCATACATGATCAAACTTTCGATTACTTAATAAAGCTTGAGTAGCTGTGCTTCTCACATCGGATTCCAGCTTGACTTGGTCGTCGGTCTAACATTATGGGAGGCTTTCCAATACTGTGTCTTCCGGTACGCGATCATCCGCATCATCATTTCAGCTCCGGCGGGATCTCATTGTGAAATGGCGTCAACGGCTATCGCAACCCAGTGCTGGGCACGCCACGATTATGGCGGTAAGTCCCCTCTTTAAGGCGTGGCTGGAAAGACCTCACGGCGTCCTTATCTTCCGCATGACGCAGGTCCTCACCGGACATGGCAAGATCGGGAGGTTCCTGCATCGGATTCAAGCGGAAGAGATGCCCGGGTATCGCCACTGTGCGCAACGCCCGGAGGACACGGTGGAGCACAACGTCGCGGTGTGTCCTGCCTGGGCGGAGCATCGCCGTGCCCTCGTAGGGGCGATCGGCGGCGGAGACCTCTCGCGCCGGGCCCTGGTCGAGGCCATGGTTCGGAGCGAGGAGGAATGGCAGGCGGTCGCCTTGTTTTGCGAAGCAGTAATGCTTGCAAAGGAGGAGGCCGACCGCATCAGGCAACGGCGCCCTCGCCGCCGTCGCCGGGATTCCGATCCCGATTTCCGGCCACCGTAGACGCGGGCTCGCGGACGGCGAGCCATGGGTAGCTCGCTGTCCGATCGTCCGGTAATGGACCGAGTCCAAGACGTCGACGGCGCGCACTGTTCCCGCGCGCCTCAAGGAGTTGTCAGCAGCAGGAGGGGCCCAGCTGCGTCGAAGCCTACTGGGGACAGGGTTGTCCGAAAGGGAGCTCGTGCCCCGGTATGAAGGCTAGAAGGAACGGCGCGGAGTTTTTAATTTTAGTCAACTATCTCCACTTAAAAATCACGTCAATTCGTGGATCCGTTTTGCCGTGAAAGGCGGACAAACAGACACACACACTTTCCGATTTTAACATATTGCCCCGGTATGAAGGCTAGAAGGAACGGCGCGGGGTTTTTAGTCAGTAAGAGTCTGACACTGTCTCCCGCTCCACCCAAGAGCGGGTTTCGTCAAAGATGATTTTCCCCGTCGATAAAAAAAAAATCATCATTTCAGCTGATACACGTCCACTGTTGGACATAGGCCTCCCCCAAGTGTCGTCACAATAAACGGTCCTGTGCGTCTCGCATCCATCGGATTCCCGTAACCCTTACTGTTACCAAGTCATCGGTCCACCTTGTAGGAGGCCTACCAACGTTATGTCTTCAGGTACGCGATGGCCAGTCCAGAACTCTGCAGCCCTATGAACGATCTATCCTATGAGCAACGTGCCCTGCCCACTGGCATCTAAGTGTCCGTCAGCTTGTGACCATACGTGCAGTATCATAATGGGCTGTAACGAAGAGGGATTAAATACGCGAATGGCATGCAGCGGCATCATTATTATAAAAAATGTCGCCACAAAAAAAGGCCGCTACAAAAAACGAGACCACAAAAAAGCGCTGCCACAAAAAAAGCTAAAAGCGGCTTCAAGCGTTTTTTTGTGACGGCACCGCCGCACACGAGCCACAAAAAAAGGCCGCTTAAAAAAGAAGCTTGAAGCAGCTTTTTTTGTGGCCCATGTGCGGGGACACTAAGTTTAGCGATTCTTCGAGCCATGTCGGAAACTTTGGTTCTTCTTCCGATATCTTCATTCCCGCTTCGATGACGAAGATGTAGCATTTGGGACCACCAAAGCGACAGTAATTATAATAATTACTTCTCAAATAATAATACTTCCGCAATATTTAAAGAAATTTCCTATTGCAAAGCCCAAAGCAATTATTACTTACGACAAAGTCGCCAAATAAGTATGACATCATGCAAATTAATCGACGACGTTGTCAACAGCAATTAAAAATCATGCACGGTGCGAGCATTCACACATATCTGTGTCATTGTGACATGGAGATGGTACTTGGTTTATTTATTTTTATAATTATTATATATAGCCTATAATGTCCCAAAAAACTAACTTTTGACAAAAAAACCAAGTATACTTATTACAGAATAAAAACATCAGCAAAAAATAAAAGACGAAACAGATCAAAAAACAACATACAAGAAAGTGGTATCAAAGAAAGAAAAAATTACTAAAATACATAATCATACTAATATTATAAATGGGAAAGTGTGTGTGTCTGTTTGTCTGTCTTTCACGGTAAAACGGAGCAACGAATTGATGTCATTTTTTAAGTGGAAATAGTTGAAGAGATGGAGAGTGACATAGGCTATATTTTTTCTCTTTCAAATCCTTCACTTCTCTAAAATGAGCGAATTTAACGCGAGCGAAGCCGCGGGCAAAAACTAGTTTCTATATATTTAATATTATACTCTTTAGGTCTATTTGATATGTATTGAACGATTGTAAAAACATCACCCCGCAGACCACGTCCCATCCTGTGTCGGCTTCACGTGCCCTATTATCTGTTCACGTAGGGATCTATTGATAGTATCAGCGGACAGCACTGTTGAGGCCGAATACTGGGCTAGACAAGGAATTGAACTTGAAAAAAATCATAACTAGTTGTACAAGAAGGTTGGAGAATAGACATAAGCTTTTATGTCAATTTTATCTACACTTATCTACACTAATATTATATAATATGAAAAAAGATTGCATATAGCTGAGATGAGAATGTTAAGATGGATGTGTGGTGTGACGAGAATGGATAAAGTGAGAAATGAGCTTATTAGAGGAAGTTTAAAAGTGGCGCCAGTGACTGAAAAGTTGAAAGAGAACCGTTTGTCTTGGTATGGTCATGTAAAGGGGAGGGATGAAACGCATGTTGCTAAAAAAGTTATGAGTTTACAAGTGAATGGATGGAGAGGGAGGCCAAAGAAAAGATGGTAATTGTGTGAGAATTGATATGAAAGAAAAGGGAGTTAGTGATAGCGTGACGGGTGACAAGCCAGTATGGAAGAAAAAAACGTCAAAACGACGAAAATAAAACAAACGACCCCAAATAAAATGGGACAAGGGCAGGAAGATGGTGATCTACACTAATATTATAAAAAGAGAAAAAATGTATTTTTGTGTATATGTTTGTAATGGATAAACTCAAAAATACTGTGCCCATTTCAAAAAAAATTACTGCATTCGAAAGCTGCATTCACCCTGAGTAACATAGGCTATATTTATTGCCCATACGAAGCCGGGACGGGCCGCTAGTAATAATATAATAATAATAATAATAAATTTATTGCCCAAAGAAATATAATAAAGAGGTAAAGTTTGTTTTTTTGATTTTTTGTTTGTAGGAGGTAATCTCTGAAAGTACTGCTCCGATAGCCAAAATTCTTTCACCGATAGAAAGCTGCTTTCTTCCTGAGTAACATAGGCTATATTTTATGTGCGCGAGCGAAGTCGCGAGCAAAAGCTAGTAAGTATTATAAACACTTGTGTGTAATGAAATGTCTCTAAATATTACTACACAAGTTTTCTACATCAGCTATTACAGCTACTTGTTCTAAACAACGGAAGTATTTACCTACCTATTATACAACTTGAATATTTTTTTTCCTATGAAGATATTCATGCCAACGTTTATTTAAATCAAATGGCAGTAAATGGCCGAATCATTATATGAGCTACTCTAGTAGAATATACAGACATCACAGACAAGAGCCGCTCGGGTACGCCGTACGGAAGAATCTGCCCCTGAAAATGAGCAGCGCCTCTCGAGAAATAGAGAATATATTTCGCAAGCACGCGCTAGAGAATCTAGCTTCGAGCGCTCACAGCGCCTCGCTAGCCAAAATGTGAAGACGTCGCGGGCCCGTGCTCGAGAAACTAGCGCTGAACGTGCGCACCGTCTATCTGAGTTAAGGCAGCATGTCTCTGAGACAAGGGATAGGGAGACTAGCGCTAAGCGCTCGAAGCGGCTTTTTAGGCAAAATGTCATAACATCGCAGGCCCGTGCTCGGGAATCTAGCGCTGAACGTGCGTAGCGTCTATCTCATTTAAGGCAGCATGTCTCTAAGACAAGGGATAGGGAGACTAGCGCTGAGCGCTCGCAGCGGCTTGGTAGGCAAAATGCCATAACATCGCAGGCCCGTGCTCAGGAATCTAGCGCTGAACGTGCGCAGCGTCTAATCGAGTGTAATCTTATTTTAAAACAAGAAATTTTCCGCGGACGAAGTCGCGGGCAAAAGCTAGTAGAATATACTCGTATAAAATCTTTAGATATTTCACGGAAAAACAAATGCTCTTGATTGACACGACAAGCTCAACTCCACTTTGAACGAAATGGAAAACAACCCAACGTGTAATTCGTAAACCATTTTTAGTAAACCAGTTTTCAACCGCACATTTTAAATAAGGTTCAGTTGAAAACCAGCGTCAGACAACTACTAAGTATGTAGTTGTCTGGCATTTTTGCTGAACTGGGCCTGTTTGGCTCCACCGCCCGTGATGAGACACACATTGTTAGTTGTTTCTTTTTTTTATCTATACTATATTTTTTTTTCTTTTTTCTTTTTTTGTCGACGGGGAAAATCATCTTTCACGAAACCCGCTCTTGGGTGGAGCGGGAGACAGTGTCAGACTCTTACTGACTAAAAACCCCGCGCCGTTCCTTCTAGCCTTTATACCGGGGCAATATGTTAAAATCGGAAAGTGTGTGTGTCTGTTTGTCCGCCTAACACGTTCACGGCAAAACGGATCCACGAATTGACGTGATTTTTAAGTGGAGATAGTTGAACAGCTGGAAAGTGACATAGGCTACTTTTTGTCTCTTTCTAACCCCCCACTTCTCAGGGAACTGTGTTACCCCGGGTTTAGCTTGAGCAAAGCCTCGGGCAAAAGCTAGTATTGTATAATTAGTGTCTACATGTTGTTACTACATTGTGTGACAATGTGTATCCCAAATAAAATAGTTTTCTTTCTTTCTAATTCCACTCCTGGGAGGTCCAAAATCACGCACTGGATTCATGTACTAGCTCTGAGGAGTGGCTTAAAAGAGTCGACGGCGGCCTCATCTTCCGCATGACGCAAGTCCTCGACGGACTGTACTTTGATACTTAAGAAGTCAAGCTCAGTTATTACAGGAGCGAGGAGGAGTGGCAGGCGGTCGCCTCCTTCTGCGAAGCAGTAATGCTAGCAAAGGAGGAGGCCGACCGCATCAGGCAACGGCGCCCTCGCCGCCGCCGGCGCCGCCGGGATTCCAATCCCGATTTCCAGCCACCGTAGACGCGGGCTCGCGGACGGCGAGCCATGGGTAGGTCGCTGTCCAACCGTCCGGTAACTGTCCGGACCGAGCCCAAGTCGCGCGCCTCAAAGAGTCGTCAATAGCAGCAGGAACCCAGCTGGGTCGAAGCCTACTGAGGCCACCTCTACGGGGCGCCGGTGTGGGCGCCGTCGCTGGCAAAGCGACCAGCGTCCATACTGAACGCCTGCCAGAGGGTCATGGCAATACGGATGGTGCGGGGTTACCGCACGATCTCCCGCGAAGCGGCGAGCCTTCTGGCTGGCCTACCACCATGGGATCTGGAGGCAACAGTCCTTGCACACATGCACGACATGCGCGTGAAGATGCAACGCCAGGGTGAAAGTCCACTGCCGCAACATGTCAAGGCATGGCGGACAGAGCTCCGGCGGGATCTCATGGTGAAATGGCGTCAACGGCTATCGCAACCCAGTGCTGGGCACGCCACGATCAAGCTCAGTTATTAAGCCCAAGTTCCAACACACCGTGGTTACCCATGCAAATGCGAAACACTTGCATTCATTCATCGGGTAACACATTATTTCATTTAGCTGATGATTTTTTGTACAAGCTTGTTTTGCCACTCAACACTGTCTGGTAATTATGATGGGGAAACAAAAAGATGGCAAGTGTGAGCCGTGAGATAAGATTGGTATACCGTATACATAAAGTGTGTTTGGATGGTAAGGCAAATTGGTATAATTATTATGTTTTTTTTTTATATTTTTGGTTATTTATAAGTTAACTTTGGTTTGTTTTCTGTGTTGAGGCCGGTGTTAAAAACACAGATTATAGTGGTCAAAACCACCTAGTCAACTCCGTTGCCTATGGTTGTAAGGCGTTATACAGCTGTGCCCGATACACACATGGCCTGACAGGAAAACTTGTTTTTGTATTTTTGTAATGATTTGTGCATTTATTTAGGTGGAATAAACGTCTTTTCTTTTCTTTTTTTCTTTAAACTACGACGCAGCGGGAGGAACTCCTAACTTAAGTGATTGACGAAGAATTAGCAAACTTAAGTGGCAATATGCAGGGCACATTACTCGCAGAACAGATGGCCGTTGAGGCCGAAAGGTTCTGGAGTAACGACCGCGTACGGAAAGACACAGTGCCAGAAGGCCTTCTACAAGGTGGAATGATGACCTGGTGAAGGTTGCGGGAATCCGATGGATGCGGGACGCTCCCACCTGATGGTGGTCAGTGATGCAATCGTTGATGGTGAGGCGCACTAGTTTATTAAGAGCCTATTCACTCTACCCTTGAAGACACCTAAATTATAATCGGACGGGAAGACCGCAACTGGTAAATTGTTCCAGTCCCTCGATGTACGAGGTATAAACCACTTGGGGAAGGCCTGTGTCCAACAGTGGACGTCTTACAGCTGAAATGATGATGATGATGATGAGAGGAACTAGGATGAGGCCGTCTCCTTCTACGAAGAATTTATGATTGTGAATGAGAGGACCGCGACCATTAGGGTCCGGGCATCACTACACCCCAGCCACTGTCATAGGAGACGCTCTGGGCATCGAGAATCGCTGGGCAATCCCTGGCTACCGAAGGCAAACTAGTTAACGCCGTCCGGTCGTCGACAGCGTGAAGTGTTCGACGCGGGCCATTAGAGATGTCAGCAAACCATCGGAGCTCAGCAGGGTGAATGTCCGCCAGAACCTCAGAGGATCTTAAAAAGGAATCACGTGGTTTTATAACTCAAAAGTCGGGGCGTGAAATATTTTGCTCATATTACTGCATGCTTTATTACTTCACCAAGTAGAAACAAACATGTGCTATTACAAGTATACAATTAAATATAAGTACAAAATATATAGGTACAGAAGACAATCTACATACAAAGCGCGCTCGAGCAACGCACACATAGACACCGCTCACGGACACGATATCTCGCCTCAATCGTCCGGTAGCACTCGTAAAGTTCAGAGCAATGCACTTACGTGTGTGCGATCGCCTACCGTAGGTATAAAAAGTGAAGTACATACATGAGATTGACTTCTGTACCTATCTATTTTGTGGTATAAGCCACTAATGATGTTATTAACTCTCATGTATTGACGAGACCGTCGCCATTATCTTCACACTTACAATCGAAGGCTGTGAGAATTGGTGAGAAAAATATAAAAACATTTCGCAACCTAGGCACCTAACCCAGGACCGTTTTGATCTACATTCAAGCTTTGTAATATCTAGTACAAGTAGTGCTTTTGATTCCCTTGAGAGTGTCGAAATATATGTTTTTTGCGACATAAACGTATCTTCGTTTTCGTTAAAGGGATGCAACTCGACACACATTTTCACTGTTTTTCATACAACCGCTCTTACCTGATTATGACGTTATTACACCTTTTTCATTTGATATTTTAGAAACATAGTATCTTGTGGATATTATCTAGGCTTCTATAGAAATCAATTTCTATATTTGTGTAACACTTATCCAGTAAAAACCTCGGAAAATCTGCTATTTAGCATGAACTTTGACACTTCATAATATACTCAAAAATTAAAAAAGTAAAACTATAGAAGCTTTGCAAATTTTATTAAGATATTGACGATAATTTTTTTTTCAAAAACTTTTAAGGGTTTAAAAAACAGCATTTCCTGGAACAAGTTTTGTAAAATATTCGAATAAATCACGAAATTACCGAATACTAACAGAGTTTTCAGGCGTTATCTCTCTTTTTTTGCGTTGCCTTGTGGTCAAACATCTCGTTGGATTACGTTAGATGAAGCAACAAATTTTTAAACTATTTTCGATGCTGACGACAAGCGAGTGGTAAAACAGCTTCTTAACTGCGAAGTTTGATTTTTTCACAGCTTCAAGAGGGTTTTAATTTCAACACGATACCTTTACGCGTTCCCGAGATAAAGAGTTTTGACAGACGGACAACAAAATGATGCTATAAAGGTTTCGATTTTTCCTTTTAAGGTACCTACAGAATCCTACAAAGTAAATATATAAATGTAAAAAATATTATAGGAAAACCCAACAACACTTTGGCGACACCAAGAATCGAACCGAGGTGGTCATGCTCAGCAGCACCACTAAGTCCGTGGCACACAGAAAAATAGAGTGCATGATAACTGACATTGTATTAAATCTGAATTTATAAAATTTATAATATATAAATTGTTTAACTTTTAAAACTGTATCTTTTTACTATGGGTTTTCTAGCCTGAAATAAATGAATTTATTATTTATTATTATTAATAAACACAGCATAATGTCATGTTATGTCCTCACCTAACACTAACTCAAATCTTCACGCTTGCTCCAACTAATGGGACGGCAAGTCTAAGTTTTCAATAGACTGAGGTAACAAATCATATTAATCGATCGTAAATCACATCTCCTTGTAGATCCAACAGGTTCTAGTCGCATCCATCATGCGAATGTGATGGCTCTGCATTTACAAATAAAGTGGGGTAATTGAAGTTAGTTAACAGGGTCACGGAAGGTTTTATCGATGGCAAAAGTGCATCAAAGATTTAAAGAGTGTTTTCATGGCGTTGTGTGTTCATGGCGTTTCTTACACGTTCTTCTCCATTATATACAACGTGTAACGTTAAATGCGCAAAACCTCAGACACCCCAAATGATTTTTAATTCGATTGACCTTTTTTTTGCGATGGGGAAAATCATCTTATGACAAAACCCGCTCTTGCGTGGAGCGGGAGATAGTGTCAGACTCTTAATGACTAAAAACCCCATTCCGTTCCTTCTAGCCTTCATACCGGGGCACGAGCTTCCTTTCGGACAACCCTGTCCCCAGTAGGCTTCGACCCGGCTGGGCGCTGACAATTCCTTGAGGCGCGCGGGAACAGTGCGCGCCGTCGACGTCTTGGACTCGGTCCATTACTGGAGGAACGGACAGCGAGCTACCCATAGCTCGCCGTCCGCGAGCCCGCGTCTACGGTGGCCTGGAAATCGGGATTGGAATCCCGGCGGCGGAATTCGATTGACCTAATTATGTGAATAAAAAAACATTTAAAAAAAAATTAAAGGTTTTATGTGCAGTTTTAGTTTGTTTAAAATTCATACCTGCATTGAAATAAGAACTTTTATTATCCTGTGTATGACAAAATTTGATTGGAATACAACTAATTGTGTTTTTTTACCTATTTCAGCGGGTTGCGCACGTGATGGCTTAACTTATTCATAAATAGACAGATCGAGATTTTTAATGAAGATTTTTTAAGTAGTAACCTATATTAAATATTGGTTTAATTAATTCTGCTCGTTATTCTGGTAGTCCTTATTTAAAATTCAAAATATTTTGGCACTTATAAAACGTCAGAAGCTAGTGCACGGTTCCAAGTTGGTCGTTTCCTATGGAGAAGAACCGGCAATAAAACCCATGGTTACTCTTTTTAAAAAAGTGGTTGATGTTACAATATTTCCATATTATAGTATTAATAGATATTATGAAAGAACAGTGTAGACCAGTCGAAATTGTACCCAAAAGCGCAATAAAAATGTTTGCTGCGAAGCTCTTTCAGAATGGAAATGCCAGTGCGCTGAACAGTCCATTTTACCCTCAATAGACTCTTCCAGCAACACATCTCAAGAGTGGTTAGCGATGGAGGTTACAGAAACCTAAAAATGTAACTTCTTCAAACACGGAAAATTATGGGCATGTACATTCTCCCTATAGTTAGGTACGGAGCATAAATCTGATCTTTGACGCTTAAGCAGTGGTCCAGGTTCGAGGTTTGTCAGCGAGCCATGGAGCGCAGTATCCTAGGCGTTCGAATTTGCGACCGCGTAAGGAAAACAGAGCTGCGCGCCAAAACTAAGATCGAAGATGTTGCCCGAAAAGCTGCCATTCTAAAGTTGGATTGGGCCGGACATGTTTGCCGCATGTCGGATGAGCTGTGGGCTAAAAGAGCCACTTATTGGGTCCCATTGAACGCAAGGCGACATCGCGGCAGACCAAGGCGAAGGTGGAGAGATGAGCTTGATAAGTACCGGAGGGACTGGCCCGCAATGGCCGAAGACAGACGTGTGTGGAAAAGGGAGAGGGAGGCATTCGCCCAGCAGTGGGACATAAATGGGCTAATTAACTAGCTAACTAACTTCAAACACGGACACATCAGTTAGTCGTAATACTTACATATGAAGTAACGATCAGGTCAAAGATCAGTTAACTAATATTTTCTAACAAACTTTAATAGTGCAAATACAAACGCCATCATCAATAATAATTACAACTATAGAATTAAATATAAGTAGTACCTAAATGTAAGTAAATTGGTTACTTCTGTGTGAAATCGCCTGGAGTAAATTGAAATCTTAGCAATTAAAATCATAAACTGTGGATAGAAGGGCTTCGAAAATTTAATTAAAACCTGCTTTCAACAACTAGATTTGTATTTCATCATCATCATCTTCAGCCTAATTTTGTCGCAGTAATGTTAGCAAAAGAGAAGGCCTACCGCATCAGGCAACGGCGGCGCTCACAGCGCCCCAGCTGCCGCCGAGATTCCAATCCCGATTTCCGGCCACAGTAGGCGCGGGCTTGACACGGCGAGCATTGGGAAGCTCGCAACAGCAGGGGCCCAGCTGGGTCGAAGCCTACTGGGGCCAGGGTTATCCGAAAGGCTAGAAGGAACAGGGTAGGTTTTTAGTCAGTAAGAGTCTGACACTATCTCCCGCTCCGCCAAAGAGTGGGGGTTGTCATTGGATGATTTTTGCCCACCATAAAAAAAAAACCATCTTCAGCCTAATTTTTGCCCACTGGGGGAAAAGAGTAATGTGGGAAATGTAATATACAAACGATCGGCGGCAACGACACCTCGCGCCGTGCATTGGTATAGGCCATGGTCCGGAGCGAGGCGGAGTGGCAGGCGGTTGCCTCCGCGTGCAAAGAGGCGGCCATACGGGTGAGGGAACAGCCTTCACGCCCCAGTCGCTGGGTTCCTGACCCCGATTTTCAGCCACCGTAGACGTAGGCTTGCAGACGACGAGCACGCGTAGCTTGCTATCCAGCTGTCCGGACGCGTAGTGTTACACTACACGCGCGCCTCTAGGACTTCAGCAAAACCGGAGAAGGAGCCTTGCCGGTCGAAGCCTACTGGAACCATGGGTTGGCTTTTCCGAAAGGGAAAACCGGAGTCCTGGAACGCAAGGCACACAGGAGTGGGCTTTAGTCAGTAAAAGACTGACATGCTCAGCTGCGCCCTAGAGGGAGAGAAGTCTGGTTGATGATCGGTTTTTCTAAGTTAACTGCGAATAAATTGAATTGAATTGAAACATACGAGTATTTCTCTCAATTGCAAAATAACAAAACAAAGAAACATATATATGACGTCACGAGTCAATAAGATACAATTTACATTAAATGCACAGTAATAATAATTGTATTAGTACCATCAACATACATATGTCCGTGAGACTCATCTCATAATAATCTGGTTTCCGCTCCGTTCACTTAGCTGGACCAATTATGTGTTACTAAACGAATGCATAGGGTCAAAGTGGAATGTACAGTCGGTAGCTGAGACAAGCGAAGTTTTTTTTTAGAAGACAAGGATTTTTTCAAAAGTGAAATAGTTTTTTTTTCTACAAGTATCACACAACGCTGTCTAGTCCCAAGCTAAGCAGAGCTTGTGTTACGAGTACTAGAGAACTGATAAACATACTTTTATATTTCTAAATACATACTTAATATTGATAAAAAAAATATGCTGAGGATGAAGCGCATATTACTAAAAGAGCTCTGAGTATACATGTAGATGGATGAAGAGGGAGAGGAAGGCTGAAGAAAAGATGGACTGTGTGAGGAGTGATAATGTAAAAGAAAAGGGTTTGTGATAGTTTGTCGGATGGCAGGGTAGAATGGAAGAATAAAACATCTTGCGCAGAGCCCAAGTCATCATCATCATTTGCGCCGACAGACGTCCACTGTTGGACATAGGCCTCCCCGAAGTGTGGCCACAATGATCGATTCTGTGCGTACCGCATCCATCGGATTCCCGCAACCACCAGGTCATCAGTCCACCTTGTAGGAGGCCTTCCGACGCTGCGTCTTCAAGTACGCGGTCGCCACTCCAGAACCTTTCGACCCCAATGGCCAGTTAAGGCCAGAAAAGAGAAGTAGTTTAATTTTTTGTAGCATTTTTTTTCCACAACTATCACACAACGCTGTCTAGTCCCAAGCTAATCAGAGCTTGTGTTAAGAGTCCTAGACCACTGATAAACATACTTATATATTTCTAAATACATAGGTACAAATTATAGATAAATAATACCCAGACACAATTATGATCGTGCTGATCACACAAACATTTGTCCTGGGTGGGAATTGAACCCACGACCTCCGGCAGGGCCACTAACCACTAGACCAACCCGGCATAGCAGTCAAGGCTACTACCCACTAGACCAACAGGCCAGACACACAAGTGGGTTTTAAGGCAGTAAAAATCTAACAGCCCCCTCACTCAACTCGGGAGAAATTCTTTGATGATTTCAAACACCAAAAAAAAAGGTAAGAAATTGTTTTGCGTATATACTTTGGCACGCACCTGTACAGGCAGGGCCGGTAGATACAGTTAGTTCACCAACAATTTTATAGTTACGTCACTACAATTTGAGATACATACTGCGTAGTGCGCGTAATAGTATTGCTACAATTTTTTTTTTTATTTGCTTTTGTTGGGCAATATTAAGAAAATTGGAAAATTGTTCAAGAGTAGATTTTTTTTACGGGGTGCAAAAATTATCTTATGACAACCCCCGCTCTTGGTGGACCGGGAGATAGTGTCAGACTCTTACTGACTAAAAACCCACCCCGTTCCTTCTAGTCTCTTCATACCGGGGCTCGAGTTTCCTTTCGGATAACCCTGGCCCCAGAAGGCTTCGACCCAGCTGGGCTCCTCCTGTTGCTGACAACTCCTTGAGGCGCGCTGGAACAGCACGCGCCGTCGACGTCTTGGGGTCGGTCCGGACGGTAACCGGATGTTCGGACAGCGAGCTACCCATGGCTCACCGTCCGCGAGCCCGCGTCTACGGTGGCCGGAAATCGGGATCGGAATAGATGCTAGTAACCTTGGTTCTCCTGCGGATATCTTCATTTCTGATTCGATCACGCAAGGAAACTCCGAGCATAGCCCTTTCCGTTGCCCTATCTATCGATATCCGCAGGACAACCAAGGTTGCCGACATAGGCCGAACAATCGCCAAACTTAAGTGGCAATGGGCAGGGCACATTTTTCGCAGAACAGATGGAAAGGCTCTGGAGTGGCGACCGCGTACCGGCAGACACAGCGTTAGAATGCGTCCTACAAGGTTGACCAATAACCTGGTCAAGGTTTCGTTTTTTTGCCGTTTTTTTCTACGGGCGATACGGAACCCTGCGTGAGCGAGTCCAACTTGCACTTGCCCAGTTTTTTCTTTCTTTTTTTTTGTCTTTTCTTTCTTTCTTTTTTTTATAATATAATAGATGTTTTTTCGGTGAATAAAAATCATCCAAATGACATCCTTCGCCCTTGGGCGGACCGGAAGATATTGTCGGACTCTTACTGACTAAAAACCCACCCCGTTCCTTCTAGCCTCTTCATACCAGGGTTCGAGTTTTCTTTCGGATAACCCTGGCCCCAGTAGGCTTCGACCCAGCTGGGCCCTTCCTATTGCTGACAACTCCTTGAGGCGCGCGGGAACAGTGTGCGCCGTCGAAATTGTCCATGTCCTCATGTCATTTTCTATAAGGTTTTCCTTTTACATCACACCACACTTACCTAAATTAACACATACGTTTCTATAAACGCAAATCAATTATCAAAGAAGGACAGAATCAAATAAGGAAATGGATTTCCCAAAAAAATCTTTTAATTACCATCTATAAACGTATGGGTATAGTGACCTACTTACATCAATATGTGATGAACTCGTCACGATCGAAATTTTTAGTAACATTAATACATCATTCAGATATCACGATTATTGTACCCTGAGAGTAATGTTCAATTACTTGATTGATTATTTATTTTATTAAAGCATAATCGCCTTATTCCTAATTGCAATCTAACTGTCCCCACACACGCACAAAACGCCGCTTCAAGCTTAATTTTGAGGTGACCTTTTTTTGTGGCTCGTGTGCGACGGTGCCGCCACAAAAAAACGCTTGAAACCGCTTCAAGCTTCTCCGGCCACAAGCTGTCACGCGCTCCAGCTGTTTTTTGCAGCGGCTTCTAGCTTTTTTTATGGCCGCTTCATGCGTTTTTTTGAGGCCCTTGTGCGGGGATAGTAAATGTCTGTCTGTAAAAACTTGGTAGTAAACGACACAACCCCATCAAGTTTGGGCTCGTATGATACGTCTTGTCGAGTATTAATTTCTCCCTCAAATTAGTTTGTAAATAATAATAATTTGCAACATATCCACGTAAATGATACCTCAAAAGAAAGAACGATTATCAAGCATATTTTAAAAATAGTTTGAACAAAAAAATCAATCCCTTGATAAATTAAAAGGTTTAATAAAATTTAATATACCGACCACATCTGGTGAGACTGGAAACCGACTCCATGCTTATAAGAAAAAGGCTAAAGAGATGATACATGTGACCTAGCCATCGATATCGATGAAATAAACATGTGTAGAATTAAATTAAATTACCAAAGAATCTAGCGTAAACATCTGACATAGAAATAAACGATTCTCTTGTAACAGACCAGTCACGTTTATATTGTTTCCGTTATAAATATAAATCGTCCATTATTCTATCAATCCAAATACTGTAAAGGTAGCTTTAACCTCTTATCTATAAAAAAAATGTTCCAACTGTTCTAATACTTGGATTAAAAAAACACCTTATTAAATGGTGAGCGCTCAATTCAATTCAATTTTGTGGATAGTTCAACGTCGCGCGCCGTCCGTAAAATGTCCCACGCCCCAGCCGCCTGGATTCCGATCCCGATTTCTAGCAGCCTACTGGGGCCATGGGGCCAAAAATCCCAGGATTTTGGAATGCAAAGGGTAAAAAAGGAACATAGGTTTTTTTGTCAGTAAAAGTCTGACACCTACTTCACCCTATGGCGGAATAATGTCATTGGACAATTTTCCAACTTAAAATAACAGTTATATCGCTATCGGCATACCCTGTACATAGCTACACTCTACATCTCTACATTCTCATTTTTGCTTACTCCAAAATTAAATCCAAATGATTTATTCGTTTACCTTTTCCATAAACTTATTTAGTGGATAATTTTCCGAAAAATAAATCGTACAGCCAAGGAGTGGAATTCCCTGCCGGAGTCTATGTTTCCTGATAGCTACAACTTAGGGGTCTTTAAGTCAAGAATGAATTAGGTTACTTCTAGGTAAACGTGTTCCATCGTCGACCACATCGTCGCTTACCATCAGGTGAGATGGTGGTCAAACGCAAGCCAAAAATAATAAAAAATCCTCAAGCTGACATCTTCCGCCCTTGGACGGGGCGGGAGATGTCAGCTAATGGAATTTTCCGACAAAAAACGGAGGTTATTGTCCGGACCGAGCCCAAATCGCCAAAAAAAAAAAAACTCCTCAAAAAGTTGTCAGCAAACCGTAAGGCACGCTCGAAGCCTACTAGGGCCATGGGTTCGCTTCTAAAAGGAAAACCCGGCTCTGGTATGAAAACTAATGAATGAACTAGGAGAGAGTTTTAGTCAGTTAAAGCCTGACACGCCCTCTCGCTCCACTCTAGAGCGGGAGAAATCTTTTCATGTTCATCATCATCATATCAGCCGAAAGACGTCCACTGCACAACGACCGATCCTGTGCGTCTCGCATCCACCGCCCATTTATCATAGCAAAATTAAAACGACCAAAATGGACGTTGATATTCAAAACTTCTTATTTACTTTTAAAAAGTTCAATATGAATTGGAGAATCATCCTTCTGCTCACCTCACTCTTAAAGAATTTGCTCCATTTTTCTGTAAACCAAGAAAAATAAACCCGGAAGCTACCCCTCCAACGCATCCTTGGTTGCCCAACTAGCAGAATGCAGAGCATGTATATAAGCATGCAAGTTCCCTTGCCGCTGTCAGTCGTCCATAAACAGTATTTGCGTGCACACGTTTGTAGTAAATCTGTGTCTGTGATAGTGCAGTGAAGTGTAAGAGACGAAGCCGAGCGTAAAAGTTAGTTTTGTTTCTTTTTATTACTAGTTTTAAGTGTGTGCTGTTTTTTTTTCTGCAGCTACAAGAGTTTTGGTTGTAAAGATGTGTTGCATTTTTTTTTTGTAAATGCCTATTGCATTCTGCAAGTTTAAACGTAAAGATGAGGTTTTGTACTGCTTAGAATCTAGGAAATATTTGAAAATTAGATGTATTACTTTGTGTACTTGTAAATCAGATGATAATGCAAAATTATTATGACACGGAGCTGATTTGATGATGGAGCCAGATGATCGTGGCTATAGGAACTTCGTAGTTAAACGACACAACCCCATCGAGTTTGGGCTCGTATGATTCGTCTTGACGAGTATTAATTATATAGGTATACCGAGCTATAAAAGCTTGCTATGAAAAAACTATTTTCATTAAAACTTGTTATAAAGGTACTTCAATATGAAGAAAAAACAGATGTATATGACATCTAAACTAATAAATATTATAGCTTAAAAAGTATATAATATACAAACTGAAAACAATAATATCAACAAAAAACTCATTGAGCATCAAAAAAACATATAGCATCTGCATGACCCATGTTCCCAATTTATTATCGCTTAGAAAAAAAAAAGATTGATGAGAATTAGAAAAAAAAAACACTTTTTGTTTCAAACATCACTGTTATTTGAATTATTCTCCAATAGAGAACTCTTCAGGTACCGTCAATTAGAAACACAACAGTAAAACAATGACAGCGCATTCGCTTGAATTAATTTTACGTATATTATCATCATCATCTTCCTGCCCTTGTCCCGTTTTATTTGTGGTCGGCGTAACACGTTTTTTTCTTCCATTCTGTCCTGTCACTCGTCACGCTATCACTAACTCCCTTTTCTTTCATATCACTCCTCACACAATCCATCCATCCACTAACGTATATAATACAGCAAAAATTTTAATAAAAATATTTTACTTTTTACAATAGAATGAGTACTGTTTTTAATGTGAAAACTGTATGATATCAATTCCTATTACAAGGCAACAATAGTTTGATAAAAAAAAAAACAATCCAAAATATCTCTAAAACACTAGAATTATACCGCGTACATCAAAGACACTTCCGCCTGACCACCGCTAAGTTCATTTTTGCTTACACTCGAAACGGAAAAATAAAAGGGTTTGGTTTGGCGTCTCCCCGCAGGATTCAAGCGATTTTTTTTAATGTGATCAGGCAGAAATAACCGAAATCGTACATCACAGGACTGATACAATTGCCTTGCTGCAATCTTCCCCTTCCGAATATAATTTAGGTATTTTCAAGGCTAAAGAATAGGCTTTTAAAAAACTAGTGCGCTTCACCATCACCGATTGCAACGCATCACTGCTTACCATCAGGTGAAATCGCAGTCAAGCACTAGTTTAAATCATTAAAACAAAATCTAGGAAACATAAAAGATAAAATTTCTAAAAACAAAACAGCAAATTAATAATAATAATAATAATAATATCAACGACTTCCTAACAGTTTCCAATATTATTCACAAATTCATCAATATGCAACGTAATTTAATAATGCTTCATTCTATTTGAAATATCTGTTATTTCTTTATTGTGTATTTACAATAGTGTTGTCTTTTTAAACCCAACGATTGACTGGTAGAGAATACCTTGTTTCATTAAGGTCAGGTTCTACTTATTTTGAACTTTTTGAAACCTCTGAAAATATATAAATATAAAAGAGAGCAGCATGAAAAATTATTCCATTAAAATTGCCTAGATATATGGCCACCTCAGGGATGTGCTCTAACAGGCGTTGTACAGAGAGGGTTCCGGGGTGGTCTTTTAAGAGGTCACAGAGCCCTCTTCCATGTACTGATGGTGATCACCGGGGTGGTTTTAGTGAGGTAAGAACCCCACAATCCCTGGTCTTTCACACCAGGAGTCCAGAAGCCTTTTGAAGGTTTCCCCCCAAAATAAAAAAAAAGATACATGGCCAACTGCCGGTCAAAAATCAAAACATGATATAAATTAGTTGGCTTGATAAAAAAAAAATCGTGGATTGACCCTAACTTACGATTTCAAACGTGTATGTCCACGAGATTAAAAACCCAGCAGTGTGAATATTAAAAGGCAGGTTATGTTATGCTACGAGATTTCCTCACGGAAACGTATAAAATATAAATTACAAAAATAAAGCTGGTTTTTCAAAAGTGCCTCGCAAACACCAAAATTTTGTATAGTTATTTTTTTTTTTTGTATAAATATAAAACCGCTGTTACGGGGCCGCAAAATCGACATACACCGCGGGCCCTAACAGAATACCAGCGCTGCGTTCTCTATCTCTAAAGATATCGCGGCATATGCTGAGTTAGACGCCTTTTTGACCTTACACAGATTTTAAAGTTATCTTTTATTTTTTTCATACTAAATTATATGTATTTTCTATGTATCACTAAATTTTAAATTTATATGTATGTGTGAGGTACAAATAAACGTTTTTCTTTCTTTATTTCTTTCTACATAGACCCGGGAGGAGTTTATACAAAATACTCAGTGACTACAACCCACTCTTAAGGTGGTGCATCATGACTCACATTTTCACTGTTTTTCATACAACCGCTCATAACTGATTATGACGTTATTACACATTTTTCATTAAATATTTTGGAAACACAGTATTTTGTGGATATTATCAAGGTTTCTAAAGAAACCAATTTCTAAATTTAAAACTAATCCAGTAAAAACCTCTGAAAATGTCCTATTTTGTATGAACTTTGACACTTCGTAATTTGCCTAAAAAATAAAAAAGTCAAAAAAGTAAAACTAGAAACCTTGCAAATTTTATTAAAATTCTATATGACGACAACTTTTTCCAAAAACTTTTAAGGGTTTAAAAAAACAGCTATTTCCTGGAGCAAGTTTTGTGAAATTTTCGAGTAAATCTCGGAATTACCGAATACTAACAGAGTTTTCAAGCGTTTAACTCTTTATTTTTGCGTTGCCTTTTCGTCAAACATCGCGTGGGATTGCATTAAATGAAGTAACAAGCTTTTAAACCATTTTCGATGTTTACGATAAGCGAGTGGAAAAGGACCCTCTTAAGTCCGTCTATGCCACTACTGTACATGAAGTAACAATTACATCACTGCTTCCCATCAGGTGGGATCACAGTCAAGCACTAGTTTATACCAAATAAAAAACAAAGACTTTACTCTCTGTCCCACCTACCTCCAAAGATCTGTCACTTTAAAGCCTCGGAGAGTCTTTGAAAAGGAAACCCGATGGTCCTAGAACTGAAGTAAAATGAAGGAATACTGTGGGTTTTATTGAGTCAAAGTCTGACACTCTCTCTAACCTCTCTGTAACCAATGGATCTAACTTTAGAAAACGAACTTTTCGAACTCGATTTACTATTAAATCGATTTTTTAGACTTCGATACAAAAATCGATCTTCTCGTCCGGACCGAGCCCAAGTCGTCAGCGGCGCGTACTGTAACCGCACGCCTCAAAAAGTTGTCAGCAACCGTATTGGCGCAGGGTCGAAGCCTACTGGGGCCAAGAGCCTGCTTCTGTAAGGAAGGCTCGGCCCTGGTATGAAAGACGACGAAGGAACAGGGTGGGTTTTTTTGTCAGTAAAAGACTGACACTATATCCCGCTGCGCTCAAGGCCGGGAAATGTCATTAGATGATTTTTACCCACCGAATAAAGTAAAATAAAACCTTCTTGAGGATGAATCACCATCTCCACATACTTCAAGATTACTATCATTATCAGCCTTTTAATGTTCCCACTGCTGGGACTCAGGCCTCCTTTCTAGGAGAGGGAATGGGCCATAATCCACCACGCGGGCCCAGTGCGGGTTGGTGAATGTCACATGTCGTCGAATTTTTGGTTCTAAGACATGCCGGTTTCCTCACGATGTTTTCCTTCACCGTTTTGAGAGCAGTGGTGATGAAATAAATTACACAAAGTAATGCGCCTGGCTGGGTTCGAACCCGCGACCTACAACTCGTAAGTCGGGGCCATTACCACTCGGCCACCACTGCTCAAGATTACTATGGCACTAGTTAATTATTATTCATGATTATTTTATTGCGCTAAAGTATAACATTAACGTGGGTAATGGACATTGCAGTATTGTGCGCATTGAACATAAAAACTAAATATGTAATGTTTAATAATTTTATGTTTAAAACTATTTTGTGTGCAATTCGTTTTTGTAATTTATCTTGAAATGCACTTCATTTGGTAATTAAAATGATACAAAGAAAAACCGGGCAAGAGCGAGTCGGATTCGCGCACTGACGGGTCTGTACAAACTTAGATAAGAAAACGGTTCAATTCCCGAATTGAGCTACGAAGATTTTACCGAATTGCAAAAAAATGGATTTTTTTTTTTGTTACGTAATTACAAATTCACAGTTTTCAGATTTTCTTATACTTGTGCTATAAGACCTTGCTTCATGCCAAATTTCAGGATTCTAGGTCAACGGGAAGTACCCTATGAATTTTGATTCCTTTGAGAGTGTCGAAATAGGTATGCGTTTTTTTGCGACATAAACGGCCGTATCTTTCTCACTACTTACAACTCAGAAGTTTGATTTATTCACAGCTCCAAGAGACCGCGGACTTGAGTATATTGTTTTAATTTCAACTCGATACCTCCAAGCGTTTCCAAGATAAAGGTTCTTAACAGACAGACAGATAACACAACAAAGTAATCCTATAAGGGATTCGTTTTTTTCCTTTTGAGGTACGGAACTCTAAAAACAGGAAAAAAACGTAAATAGATTGTATATTTACCTATGTAAAGTTTTAATTTCAAGATGAGGTTTTATTAATTAACCACTAACTCACCGTTATTTCTAGGCACGCTTGCCTAGAAATAACCTATTCACCCTTGACTTAAAGATCCGCAGGTTATAGCTATCAGGAAACACACGACTCAAGCAGGGAATACGCACCATGAATGAATATAAAACAATGAATGAATTATAATGTTGTTTAAAACAAAAAGATGTGTCAAAAAGAAGCATTAATTTCCCAGCATCTATCTACATCACAACAAAATCATCTTCAATCAAATCGAATGATTACAAAACGATAATTTCTTCTTACGCACTAGACCGACATGTCATAGTACAGGCGTACGCAATACCAACAGCAATGCATTTTACATTAATGGGGGCTGTCGAAATAATTCCACACAGATTCACATAGGTCGCAGCGAGTTACATCTTATTGCGACAAGAGAACGTAAATGTGGAGTAAATCGATTAGAAGTGACCAAGTAACTGTTGGCTATGGTGATCGTGAGAAAAGTCGGCCATTTTCTAGGATGATATTTATTTATTTTCAATACACTTGCTCATAAAGAGACTCTTATTGCTCTGCACTTAGGTATATAAAGGCACTTGTTACCAAACTGTGACATTTTGATTACCATTACGCACTAGTGCTATAATGTGGTTAAAACCTTATTGTTCAACCTCTCCACCGCCATCATTTTATTACATTATCGTATCAGGGTGGGCGCAGGTCGTCCCCCACGAGGAAAACAAAATGGGCGCGCATATGAAAACAGATTTTTACTGCCACAAAAGTTTACTAGTTTTACAGTTATTTCATTCACAAGTGTATTGAAAAATGCCGTATGATACACGTGAGTAATTAATGATTACCGTTCTCGGCTCTCTTAAGACCCTCGCGACGGCTCGGGTCTAAATACCGCCTCGACGGTAATCACTAACATTACACACTTATATCATAATGTACTATTCTGTACTTACATTGAAGAAACTCTTCAGGCACTTCAAGTAAAATTGCCGCCGCGTTGCTTGTCTGTCGGTTTTCTATCGTTAACATTTCGGGGAGTGTGCACTGGAATTGCTCAATCTAATTTCGTCCAGTCCATTCTGGTAAGGACCCAGCAGGTTCAAAGCCTACTGGAGCCATGGTCAGAACTCCGGGGCCCCGGGGCCCAGGAACAAGAGTGGATTTTAGTCAGTGAAAGTCTGACAAGCCCACTGTACTTTAAAAAAAAACACAGATTAAGTGTAACTCCTTATGTATCTAAAGCTTTACTCTGCATAATAAACTATCGTAACAATAATAGCTTATTCAACATCTAACCTTTTTGAAAACACATAAAAATACCACTAAAAATAATTATCTCAAATCGAAACAAATAATCTTAAAACAATGGAGATGAAAAGATCAATACTGAAGGTTAAAAGTATAGATTAAATAACAAAGATGTAAATACGAATGCAAGAAGGGACTTAAGTTGCAAAGTTTAAGGCCCTTGCTCCCATTTAGTGCCATAAAACAGTAACTTTCTAAAGCGTAGTCCTTGGTAACGGCTAGGTACCTCACGGCTGATATGCCCTCTTGCTTCACACTAGAGCAGAAGTCATTGGATGATTTCCTACCTCAAAAAAAAGGCGAAATAGGTGAAGAGTTAGGCCCGAGCTCCCGAGCAGTGGCATAAAACAGTGACTTTTTGAATCCTACTCCTCGGTAACGGCTGGGTTAATAGATCTGAAAAATCATAATATATTATAAAAGATTCATATGTATCATTATCAACATATGATTTTTTTTGTATGACTAATACTTTAGCCAAAAAAAATAATAGCAGCATTGGATTTTTTCGCTTGTTTTCCATAATTCTTTCAAACGACTTTGATATTTAAAAATATATATACATAGAAAAATATTTTTTATTATTATTGATAGGCTTGCGTTTGACCACCATTTAACCTGATGGTAAGCGAGAAATTATGCTATGCTGGTTAAAAGTTCTTTAGAATGCACATAGCATATGTAAATCTATCGATATTTTGCAAAAAAAATGGTTTTTAAAGGTGCCCCCCCCGCTCACCTTTAAAAACCATTTTTGAAATCTCTATGGGAAAATTTTTTCACCGATAGAAACCTTATTCCTCAGTAGCATAGGCTATATTATGTCCGTAGTGTATATATATATAATAAGTAAGATGTACAGGTATTTTGTCAAAAGTATTAGTCATACGAAAAATCACACATTTATAAGGTTCTAATTAAATCTGTAACACATACATATATTTTTTTCAAACCTATTGGTCTAGCCGTTCGCTAGTAAGCTTCAGAAAGTCATTGTTTTATGGCACTGCCTGGGAGCTAGGGCCTTAAGTAGTAAGGTTTAAGTTTATGCCAAGGTCCGGATGTGTCAAGTGCCTTCCATATTTGCTTTAGAGCAGTGACTGTCAATAGATCCTCGTAGTGTGTTGCTACAGAGACTAATGCCTTGTTCACACGTACCAAGTGGAAGGGCGAGACAGTAAAATGTTGGTCGGCCGAGACAGTGATGTAAGCGAGTTGTAGAGATAAGCTCTCGGTCGAGCTCGACGATTTGTTTATACGTACCGAGTACTCGGCCGAGAGCACTGTCTCGCCCGTTTACTCGGTACGTGTGATCAAGGCATTAGTAAAGAGGCTTGCTTCCAATTTTAGTTTTGAAAAGAGGGATTAAGGTCAGATTATGGTTATATTCGGGCAGCTGAGGTTTTTAATCTGGCTAAGCTTGAAATATTTGACCTACTAAACTATTTAGGTCACAACTCAAACTAAGGTTAACGATCAATTCTTTTGCGTTTTGAGGGTTCCGTAATAAAAAGGTAAAATAAGGAAACCCTAATGCTAAGACTCTGCTATCCGTCACCAGGCTTTATCTCATTGTCGACCGTTGTGGCGACGCTTGAGGGAGGCCTATGTCCAGCAGTGGAGGTCTTTCGGCTGAAATTATGATGATGATAACACACACACATGATGACATTTGATGACATTGTAATGTAATTTATTTGTATCATTTGTTGACTATTATGTAATTGAAATATCTGTATATGACTTGTAAGAATCCCTTATCAATAAACTACTATGACGATGATGAATGAGAACAACATTATAACGCTGCTCGCCCACGTCAGACTTTTTGTAGGACAGATAATCGGACCGATTTTGTATATTTGTAACATTGTTCTGTATTTCTGACCGACTTTTTGCAGGACGTGTGCGTTAAACTATTGCTATCAGTGTGTTCTATTTTTCTCCTATAAAAAATCGGTCACCGATTATCGATTATATATCTTTAGATTAACTAATAATAATCGAAGCCCAAAAAAACAAAGAACAATGCCCATCTTTTTTTTCTGTGCAATTTTAAGTTACGACAACATTCGGTTAACACATGCATAAGTAAATAAATCTAAATGAAATCAAATAATTTATAAGTAATATCATAAACATTATGAGCGTGCAGTTCCACAGATCTACAAACAAATATGCTTATTTTATAAATTGCGGCAGTTAATGCTATTTAATACATAAGTAACTAACGAGTAACGAACTTAATCAATGTTCTACGCTACTAGAAATGAATAGTCACTTATAGGGCTGCTAAAAATAATAAGACAGCTAATAAATAAATAAAAAATGATTTGTAGAAATTGTGTCCTACAAATCATTTTTTTTTTTTTTTAGTTTTGAAGTACTCAAACATACGAGGAAAAATTATATAGCCTTACTAACTAAAGGCTATCAAATACTTTTAGTTCCAAAAATACACGGGTTTAATTAAAAAGCCACGCGAGTAAAGTCGAAAGAGAGATACGAATAAAAATAGAATTAAATTTAATAAACATCATAGTACACTAGAATATAAAAGTAATACAACAACACAGATTCAAAAGTATTATAATTCACATACGATGGATGCGAGACGTACAAGACCGGTCATTATGGCGACACTTGGGGGAGGCCTATGTCCAACAGTGGACGTCTTTCGGCTGATATGATGATGATGATAATTTACTAGCTACTGACAGTGGCTTCACCCGCGTGATAGTAGAAAATTATCTCACAGAAATATACTCCCGGGATAAAAAGTATCCTATGTGATATTCCAGGACACGGTCTAGCCGTGTGCCGTGTTTTAACTTCAGTTAAAAATCACCAGTCCAAAAACAAAGGATAATGCCCAAGTCCTTTTAAATACGAGTATGTTATCCACTAAAACACATAGGTTGTTATGTGAACTGGAAGAAAATGTTGCACAAAAAGTTTAATTATATTATATTATAACATATATTATATGTATATGTTTATATTGTATATTTTATTGATAATTGTTTTATTTGTACTCTTCTTTTTTTCCTTTCACTTTTACACACAGTATTCTTTTTTTTCCAATCCTGCTTTCGTAGGTGTGCTAAAAAAGATTGTTCTGTTGAAATAAGCATCACCTATGTACCTATTCTTCTATTTCCGTTTTCTTTTCTTTTATTATATATGTATGTTTGTACATGAATCGTTAAGTGAAAATTTCGATAGAGTTATTAACAGAATTTAATCCTAATGATTAAACCTTCATAAAACTTATAATGAACGTACACTTCCACAGAACTACTAACAAATGTCCTTATAAATGAATGGCGGTAGTTAATGCTCTTCAATACACAAGTAACTAACGAGTCACTAACTCAATCAGCTAGTCAATGCTCTGCGTTACTATGTAGCTATGAATACAGTTTACAGGGCTGTCGTGGATGGGTTTCGAAATTTTTCAAAAATTCACCATAACTCCGGCAAGCACAGAGCATCTGAAAGAACACGTGGGTTTTAGTCCGTAAAAGTCTGACACTTTTTCTAGACCACGTGGAGCTGAAGCAGTTAATTAATAATTTCCCACCCCAAAAAAGGACCGTCCTAAACAAAAATACGACCTTATCTAATCTACAGGCTTAGACAAATAAGTTTTCTGTTAACGTTTCCACCAATCGCTAAGTACAAAACGTGCGGTAACCGACGACATCTATTATTAGTGGTATGAACCGCTAGCAATTAATTAGATGCTGCTTGATTTTCAAGCAGCGCCAAGTTGCTAGACTGTCCATTTTCTATCGTTTGCATTTCATGGAGTATGCATTGGAACTGTACAGTTTAATTCTGCGAAGCCTGTTCCATCGTCGGACCACTAGACGTGCGGCGTTACGCCACCGGTACATGGTGGATACCCCATCCATACGCATAAATCGTCGAGGAACACATTTATTGTGCATACAGCTAGAAGTGAAATTCCCTACTAGAGAATATGTGTTTCCTGATAGCTACAACCGGGGGGTGTTTAAGTCAAGAGTGAATAGGTTATTTCTAGGCAAGTACGTTTCATCATTGACTACATCGTTGCTGTCAGGTGAGATAATGGTCAAAAGCGAGCCTATAAATAATAAAAAAAGATATCACACAGGCTAAGTAACATTTTTAAAATAGTATTTACAGCAGCTTATTTTCCAAAATTCTCATCATGACAACCCTAACTAAAAACAAATTGTGTTATTTACTATGAAACTCGCCGGCTTCACTCAAGTCCCTATTAACTTCGTGAGTCCTCAATTTACGAGAAGCGTGGCGTTTTGATTGGTAATGAGAAAACTATTATACCTAGTAAATGTGTGGAATGCTGCAGTGTAGTGCCAACGTCGTATTTGGCCGGATTCCTATAACTTACCGCCTGTTATTCGTTAGTATTTAGCTGTTAGGGTTCTTATATGATCGATTGATCTTAAGAGGCAGCTTTTCCACTCGTTTATGGTGTGAAATCTTGTTGCTTCATCTAACGCAATCCGAACCGATGTTTGCTGAAAAGGCAACGCAAAAAAAGAGAGATAACTCCTGAAAATTCTGTTAGTATTCGGTGATTTCGTGATTTACTCGAATATTTTACAAAACTTGTTCCAGGAATTACCTGTTTTATTTAAACCCTTACAAGTTTAAATCTTACAATCCTTACAATCTCAATAAAATTTACAAGGCTTCTATAATTTTACTTTTTAAATTTTTGAGTAAATTATGAAGTGTCAAAGTTTATGCAAAAAGCAGATTTTTAGAGGTTTTTACTGGATTAGTGTTACACAAATTTAGAAATTGATCAATAGAAGCCTAGATAATATCCACAAGATACTGTGTTTGCAAAATATCTAATGAAAAATGTGTAATAACGTTATAATCGGGTAAGAGTGGCTGTATGAATAACAGTGAAAATTTGTGTCGAGTTGCATCCCCTTAAGACTAATTACAGCGATGTGAGCATAGTTCTTTATAAAAAATATGTCAAGCATTCACGCATTCATGGCATGCTCGCCAACGTCCAATAATCGGTGACCAATTTTTTATAGGAGAAAAATAGAACACACTGATAGCAATAGTGGAACGCACACGTCCTACAAAAAGTCGGTCAGAAATACAGAACAATGTTACAAATATACAAAATCGGTCTGATTGTCTGTCCTACAAAAAGTCTGACGTGGGCAAGCAGCTTCATTAAAATTTTGTTCTTCTTAGGGATCACTTTGTTATCCGTCCGTCTGTCTGTCTGTCTGTCAAGACCATTTAACAAAGCATTTGTCTTAGGTGGTGGTCGAACCAACCATCTCCGGCATAGCAGTCAGAGCCACTAACCACTAAACAGGGCAGCCAAATAGATAGTCTCTCCAAATAAAATACTGGTACATTGTGCTGTTTTTTAATTGGTATAAACTAGTGTTTCACAGTGATCTCACCTGATGGTAAGCAGTGATGCAATCGTTGATGGTGAAACGCCCTTTTCACTTAAGCCTTGAAGACACCTAAATATTATAATCGGACGGGATTCGAAGACCACTGTAAGCCAAAAAAAACGAAACGCTTAGTCTGGATCGTAGAGGTTGCAATAACGTAAGGGTTTTTTTCGGTGGGTAAAAATCATCTGCGGGAGATAGTGTCAGACTCTTACTAACTAAAAAACCCACCCTGTTCCTTGGCACTGTTTCCGCGCGCCTCAAGTAGCCGTCATCAACAGTAGGGACCCAGCCGGGTCGAAGCCTACTGGAACCAGGTTTAGTACGAAAGGTAGCTCGAGCCCCGGTATGAAGGCACGAAGGAACAGGGTAGGTTTTTAGTCAGTAAGAGTCTGACACTATCGCCCACTTTACCCAAGAGCGGGGATTGTCATTGGATGATTTTCCCCACCATAAAAAAACCCGTTAAGCCTTCCTTTCAGAAGCAAACCCTTGGTCCCATTCTGCTTCCGTTAGTAAAAAAGACGCATCTAACATTTTTTCCAGATTTGAGTTATATACATTGGCGGAATCAGGACATAATAGCGCCTGCCTGTATTTTTTATATTTTGATAACTTTCTCTAGTGCGGTTTTAACACAAGGAAAAAAGGCCCGACTTCCCGTTTCATTCATTAATTTTTTTTTATCCGTTTTCGTTTTTGTTAGATACGTCTTTTTAACTATCAGGGGTAGCACAAGGCTTCGACCCTGCTGGGCCCCTACGAACAAAGTAAGGGTGGATACTCGATATAGGTATTGCTTATAGCAGTATAGTTAAAGCAAATACCGTCAATTAGAGACACAATAGTAAGACAATAGATGCGCGGCCACCGGTGGTCGCTTGGGGATTCATGAATTAAACTAACCGAAATATCTATAGCGCATCGTTTTCGACCTCTTCATTGGAACAAACAGACGGACAATAGAATCGCGTGAGATTATTGCTCAACGAAGGTAATGCTAAGAAAACAGCGATTTCTTACGTTTTTTGCAATTTGCAGGCCAGTGACATGTTGTAACAAAAATATGATTCGCGGCAATAACAAGTATAATTTTAAATACAAGAATGATCAAAACATTCGCTCCATCAGCTTTCACATAGAAAAGTTGCATGTAAGTTAGATTTCGGAGATTTTTACAATTTACACCTTTTCTATGTGGAGCGAATGTTTTGATCATTTTTATATTTAAAATTCTACTTGTTATTGCCGCGAATCATATTTTGATAAAGTTACAACATGTCACTGGCCTGCAAATTGCAAAAAAACGTAAGAGAATTTGAATTTCGCGGGCTGGTTGGAGCATTCACCTTAACCATTCGACACGGCGCGACAGACGGATGACGACAGAATTTGTGGAGATGGTAACTGTACCTAAAATTATGATGAGTTGATAATGAGAGGACGGACGCACCGAATTTGAAAATTATGTGGCAATTGTTTTTTTTTCGGTTTGTAAAAAATCATCCAAAAGAGATCCCCCGCCCTTCGGCGGAGCAGGATATAGTGTCAGACTCTTATTGACTAAAAACCCAATCCGTTCCTTCAAGCCTTCATACTGGCCCCGGTAGGCTTCGACCCAGCTGGGCCCCTGCTGTTGCTGACAACTCCTAGAGGCCCGCGGAAACAGTGAGCGCCGTCGACGTCTTTGGCTCGGTCCATTACCGGACGATCGGACAGCGAGCTACCCATGGCTCGCCGTCCGCGAGCCCGCGGCATACTAAGTAGTGGACTAGAAACGATTGCAATCAGCACCCAAGTCTCTAAGTGGGACCATTACCCGACAAGTTAAACTGTATGTTTCATGATAATGCACTCCTATTTACCTCATTCAACAAAAGACAAATTACCATATGGATAGTAGCCAGCGTTAATTATTCCTAGTGTGAGTAAAATATTGTAATACTAGCTTTTACCCGCGGTTTCGCCCGCGTTTATTAATATACTTTACTCTTTCTCCCCCTTTTCTCACTTTTTTTTTAAATTAGCTTATGTCCGTCTCCAGGGTCCCTACTATCTCTGTACCAAAATTCATCAAAATCGATTTTGCCATTTAGGTTCAAGACTAAAAAAAAACAAAACCGTTCGAGTTAGTGTATAGTGATAGTGAATAGTGTAATGTAGCATAATTGCTACCAAATAAATACAAGAACGAAGTGTATTCGCCTTAATAGAGGCAATAAGAAAAGTGCTATTGGACACATTCTTAGTAAAGACAATTTATTAGTTTAGGATATAATTAAATTACTTATTAGTCTACATATAAGGCTAGATTGTAATAAAAACTGGAGTTCATCATTTATAATGGACTCGAGGAATAGGAAAAAAAAAAATTTGGCGTGAAGACGTTACAAACAAACAAACAAACTCACTTTCGCTTTTATATTATTAGTAAGGATATGGATAAACCCTAAACAGTACAGTAGTCAGTTGAAAAAGTCAAACGACTTGGATAATTACTAGGGTAAAATGAAATCTGATGTAGTCAACACTGGTTCAATAATCAACGTTGATTCAAGATCTTGATCATTGACACCTTATAGAACAATATAAAAAGTATCGAATATAAGTATTTTTTTAAAGATTTAATATTCAAAAATGCCCAAATCGTTTGCCTTTTTAGACAGACTACCCAGATTATTTGGAAAATGAATGTATTTGAACACTAATGGATCTACTTTAGACCTTTTACTGATCGACACCTTGCGTGACCAGGGGGCTGGCTCGTTCTTCGCTCAAAGAATTAGCATTGCCATCCAACGTGGTAATGCTGCCAGTCTTCTGGGCACATTCCCGCACGACAGCGATGTGGAGGAGTACTTCGACGCCTGAGTGTACTTTGTGTTTTTGCATATGTAAATTTTATTAAATAATAATAATATTCTTTAAACCAACACTAATCTCAAAAACATTAAGAGAAAACACAACCTGTAAAAAAACTTTTTACAAAAAAAATATAACCGACTTCAATGATAAAAAACACTGAAAAGTATCAAATAACTTTAATTTTGTAAGTCGGTGTTTCTATAATAGTTTAGTCTCTTTGTTATTTAACACCGACTTCCAAAATTAAAGTTATTTGATACTTTTCAGTGTTTTTTATCATTGAAGTCGGTTATATTTTTTTTGTAAAAAGTTTTTTATTTTACACTTTTTAGTTATGGTACCACCACTAAAAAGTACCCCTCAGTCAAACTTAAATACCTTATAGTCAGAGCGCATCTCATAACGGTTCTAATAATCCCAAACACGGTTAGATTACATTAATTTACCTTTCGGCTTCATCATCAGATCAGTTCGATATATCCTCTCCCCCTCTTCTTTTAAACAGTCATTAGACTAGATGCTGGAGATGGAAAGGATATATCGAACTGATCTGATGATGAAGCCGAGAGGTAAATCTTTCAATCAGTCTTTAGACTAGATGCTGATAATCCCGGCTGTAGCATCAGGCCAGATTTATGTCAACATTGCAATGAACTTAAAATTTAGTCCTGTTTAAAATGAGCCCAAACACGACTACGGTGCTGTAATTTCAAGGTTTGTACTTTTCCTGATGCTCCTGGCTTCAGCATCAGGTCTCTATGTACTTCGGTGTTCTTTATTAGCAGTACGTTTATCCACACATCGAGCCGTTTTCAATGAGCCTAAACTCGATATATCTGCTGTTTGTTGTCGAGGACTTAGGTACTCTGCAGACTATCCTGACTGCAGCATCAGGTCATGACTTGATGATCATGAGACCAAATGTGGCAAATGCCCTATCAAACATCAAAACAATTTACTAAAACAGTCCTTGCCTGTTCGAGTAACTTCTTACTGTTAAGGAGTTGTACCTTCCATCATCAGCCCAGCTACCTGAGATGGTGACGACCATACGCAAATACACAAGATACTTCATAAAATATGCGAAAATCAATAAGTGAGCCTATAAAATTTGAAGGTTGCCCTCGATTTCTCCAAGATCCCATCATCAGATCCTAATTTGGTGGTAATGGGACCACCTCAGAACTATCTACTTTCGAACAAAAAAAGAATTTTGAAAATCCGTCCACATTTGGGGGAGTATTCGAAGAACAAACATACAAAAAAAAAAAAAAAAAACATACAAACAGCCGAACGTAGTACCTCCTCCTTTTTGGGAAGTCGGTAAAAAAGCGACCAAGTGCAAGTGAGATTAGCGCAAAAAGGGTTCCATAGCCTTACCGTCCGTAGCAAACAACGGCAGAAAAAAAAACATGTTTGCTGTATAGAATCCCCTTAAATATTTATTTTATTGTTTTTAATAGGTATTTGTTGTATAGCGGCAACAGAAATACATTATCTGTATCTTATCTTATCTTGTAGGTATTGAAGTTATCATTAAACACAGATTTCTGCAAACAATTCCACTCCTTAGCTGTACGCACAATATGTTCCCATTTGTGAACAATCCGCTGATAATGCTAATGCCGCTTCTACAAAGATGCAGATTTGGTCATCATCATCATATCAGCCGAAAGACGTCCACTGTTGGACATAGGCCTCACCCTAACTTCGCCATAACCACCGGTCCTGTATGTCCCACATCCATTGGATTCCCGCGACTCTCACCAGGTCATCGGTTCACCTTGTAAGAGGCCTTCCAACGCTGCGTCTCGGTACGTGGTCGTTACTGACCCTTTCGTCCCCATCGACCATCTGTTCTGCGAACAATGTACCGTGCACACTGTCACTTAAAAGTTTGGCGATTCTTCGGGCTATGCCAGTAACCTTGGTTCTATGTATAATAATAATATTCCACAACTATCACACAACGCTGTCTAGTCTCAAGCTAAGCAGAGCTTGTGTTATGAGTACTAGACAACTGATAAACATACTTACATATTTCTAAATACATACATATTATAGATAAATTATACCCAGACACAGAACAAATGATCATGATGCTCATAGCACAAACATTCGTCCTGGATTGGTATCGAACCCACAATATCTGTCATAGCAGTCAGGGTCACTAACCACTAAACCAACAGGCCAGTCAGTCAGTCACAGTTTTCTGATGGGATCACGCAAACGCACATTTTGTAGGTCAAACATAACACTAGCGACCTCCACAATCTCATCAAATCAAGTTAATATTCAAACAGCCATCAGATAAACTTACAGTTAACTTATAGTTAAGTTAACTATACTTGTGCGGTTACCGTCAACTCGCAACCTTCAGTTAAGCGCTCAGTTCACGACTTTGACATATCAACCGACGACTAACGCGGTGAGATTGGTAATTTTCTAAGTTATTTCTGTGTTTAGTTGAGTTGAGGCTTGTCGTGGGACTTAAGTGTGTGAGCTAAGGTTGATGCTCTCGTGTAGCCAGCGAAATTTTTAATGAAGAGACAGCATCCTGAAGAAATGTCAAGTCTCCCAGACAAAATTCTGTCAATGAGACCGTTTGCCAAAAGTCCAAAATGCTCTTCGTTGCCTTTCATACCAGGGCCGAGTTTTACTTTCAGAAATAAACTCTTGGCTCCAGTCAGTGTCTGGCCTAGTACGCGTCTTCGATGACTTGGGCTCGGTCCAAACGGTTACCGGACGGTCGGACAGTGAGCTAACCATTGCTCGCCGACCGCATGCCCGCGGACACGAGAGATTCTCCTCCTTTGCTATCAATACAAGTGATGAGTGCAGTGTTGGTGTTGTTTGTAATTTGTGGACAATCATTTTTGTTACCGACATAAGTCGGAGAATCGCCAAACTTGCTGTACAGGGCACATTGCACGCAGAACAGATTGTCGATAGAGATGAACGGTTCTGGAGTGACGATCACGTACCGAAAGATGCAGCGTTGGAAGGCCTCCCACAAGGTCGATCGACGATCAATGACTTGGTGAGACTCGCGCGAATCGGATGTCTCGACATACAGGACCGGTCGTTATGGCGACACTTGGGGAGGCCTACGTCCAATAGTGTATGTTTTTAGGCTGAAATGATGGAAATGATGATGATATCATTTTTGATTCTTTAATTTTTTATTCTTACATTTTTTTTAAGTATATTAAATATTTATTATATGAATAGAAAAACATGAAAAATAAAAACACTTAACTAATTAAAACTATATATACACAATAACTTTTACCTAAAATATGGCGTCAAATAATTCCTCCGCATCGCTGTCGACTGGAAGTGTGCCCAAAAGACTGGCGGCATTGCCACGTTGTATGGCAATGCTAAATCTCTGACCAAGGTAAAAGCCAGCCTTTGGGTCACGCAAAGTGTCAACAAGATTGTTACATAGTTTATACTGAGTTATTTGTTACTAATCAGTGTGTTTAATCAAATAAATTATTATTACTATTGACCCAATATCACACAAATATCACAAAACCTACTAATCCGGTCCTGGAATAATAATAATAACCCACGTTCTATTAAAAGTGTCTAAAGAGCCTCTGCGAGTTGGTTTCAGCTCCTCGTACGCCTTCCAAAGGACCAGGACCTCAGGTTTCTGAGATATATTGACACATAAAATAATAATATTCCACAAGTATCACACAACGCCGTCTAATGGTCCTAGCTAAGCAGAGCTTATGTTATGAGTACCTACTAGACGAATGATAAACATACTTATATATTTCTAAATACATATTATAGATAAATTACACCCAGACACAGAACAAATGATCATGCTCATTACACAAACATTTGTTGGCCGGGAATCGAACCCACGACCTCCGGCATAGCAGTCAAGGCCACTAACCACTAAACCAACAGGCAAGTAAAAAAAAATACGACGTTGACGCAGGTGAAGCCACTGGCAATAAATAGTTGAACCTTATGATGATATAAATAAACACTGCAACTGTAATAATAAATCATGAACTCAATAACAATCATTGAAATAATCAATCCAAATCTCTAATCTATATTTGATGGAAATTGATGACGAAAACAACGATTCTCATCAAAACTTCGATTTAGAGTTGAACTTAAGTTTTTGCATTTGACACTAAACATAATCCGTTAATGTTTGATTTAAGTTAATGTAGCAATTGAACTTAAGAACGTCATAAAATATAGCTTCACCGTTTACCCACGACCAAGAGATAAGCTTCTTGCGACAGCGTTTACGGTGAAAACAAATTAAAGAAGTAGAGACCGACCAATCGTACGGTTTCGGCCAAAAAGAGGCCGAATATTCTAGGCCGAAACTAGCGACTTTGAACTAACAGTTCATAGATACCAAAAAACTGAATCTTTCGTCTATTTACGATCTAATTTTTCTATAATCGTCGATTTATACAATTATTTAGTACTAGCTTTCCGCCCGCGGCTTCGCCCGCGTGGACTACAGTTTATATCGCGCGGGCAGAGACCCATGCTCAGCAGTGGAATTATAGGTAGCCTATGTGTTATTCCAGTGTCTCTTATACCTACCTACCAAATTTGATCTAAATCCGTTCAGTAGTTTTTGCGTGAAAGCGTAACAGACAGACAGATAGAGTTACTTTCGCATTTATAATATTAGTAGGAATTTTATGAATGGTATCCGATGGATGCAAGAAGCACAGGACCGTTCGGTGACACTTGGGGAGGCTTTAGACATAGGCCTCTCCAAGTGTCACCATCACAGTTGACATATTTCAGCTGACATGATGATGATGATATATGACATGATATTTCACCCAATATACTCTGATGAATCATGAAGTCGCGAGTCACTTGATACAAATCACATCGTAAAGTCGCAACGCCCGAAGTCATGAACTCAAGCAGAGACGTTTTTTATAAGGTCCACCCTTGGTCGGAGCAGTAAGTTTTTGAGTATAACACTTTCATACAACAGACCGACGCGCCGGTGAAATTTGTTTTATAATAATCATTGACTAGCATTTTCTGGCGGTATCGCCCATAGAAACTTTGAATCCCCGTTTCATTTTCTTACGGAATTTGAATTTTGGAAAACCCTCTCGTAGAGTATTTTTAAAAGAGTAACTATGGAGTTTCTTGCCGGTTCTTCTCCATAGCAAACGACCAATTGGAACCGTATACTAGCTTCTGATGTTTTATAAGTGCCCATATAGGGCTATGTGTAATAAATAATTTTGAGAGTTTGAGTTTTAGTGCTCGCCTAAGTCATAAAAGGAAACCTTGTGCAAAATTTCACACTCTAGGAGAGTGTGAAATTTCCCAGTAGTTTCGACTGTGTGTTGATTATGTCAGTCAGTCGGTTTCTCCCTGTAAACAACACTAGCTTATGCCCGCGGCTTCGCCCGCGCACTTAAAATAGCCTATGTCACTCAGGTATAAAGCAGCTGTCTATTGGTGCAAAAATTTTAGCAATCGGACTAGTACTTCCAGAGATAACCACCACAAAAAAAAATCCCTTTATTTTAATAGTGTACATTATTTTAGTTTATACAAAACCTGAATATAGTTTGTTCAGAATCAGTAACTGAATTGATTCCAATAGTTTTTACACCATGTTATATTTTTTCCCAATAAATATTTTTCAAAAAGTCACAATTTGGACACCACCAACACTAAGCGCCACACCTACCACAGTGTTGTCTTTTTAACCCAAAGGTTGACTGGAAGAGAATGCCTTGTTGCATTAAGTCCGCCTATGTACCACTACTTTACATGAAGTTTAAATAAATAAATAAATAAGCGCAACATAGCTCACAGCAGGTCATAGCGGGCAATAAACAGTAGCACACAGCTGGTTGCGGGAGTAAAACCACTTAAATCGCCCAGGTGGCCCGGTGATCATGTATTTGTGCGGCCAACCAGGTAACATAACAAGCCTTTATGTACATAGATTCTTTACACAAAAATACAGACACGTGTTTCAGGTTTCGCATATACTAAAACTAAAGTTATATTCATATATTATATGTATATATATGTACATAGGTACAGCCAGCAATGCCAGTCGCATTACGAAACGCCAGCAGTAAAATTCCCACTGATCCAACTGATTTGTGAGAAGATTATTTTGTAATTTAATTAGATTTTACAACGTTAGAATAGTGTAGACTATGTTGCTAGTTTTATCGTTTTATGTAAGAGCGGATCTTGAAATTAGCCAGTTCAAAAAACTTTTCTTCTGTCAAAAATAACAATACGTAGAATTCTGTGTGTAAAATTAGACTTCAAACTATCACAACACTATCACATTGCGCTATCATGTCACACTATCACATCACATCTCACTATCTCGTCACAATTTCGCATCAAACTGCCATGACGCACTATCATCTCACTATCATAAATGTTATTAGAATGTTTTTGTTGTGTTTTGTGTGAGTCTGTGCATTTGTATTTAAGTCAGTGTATGGGCATCTTAACTGAAATAAATGTCTATTATTATTATAACACACTATCATGTCACAATATCGCATCACACTATCATGACGCACTATCACGTTACACTATCACGTCACAACATCGCATCACACTATCATGACGCACTATCACGTCATAGTATCACATCACATTATACCACATCACACTATCACGTCGCACCATCACATCACACTATGACATTACACTATCTCATCACACGTGTGTATGTATGTTTGTTACTCCTTTACACTCTAACGGCTGAAAGGAATTCGATGAAACTTGGCACACGGGTATACCCACGGGGTATACCATGTTCTGAAATAGCAGGATTTTCTAATTTCACGCGATCAAAGCTTCTTTACTCTTGGATGCGTGAAGAAGTAACAAATATACAACTATACACACTCAAAAACTTTAAACTATAGACTATTAGTGGGGTTATCGTCTCTCTACCAAAATGTCACCGTGGTCATTTCTGAATATTTTGTCATTCCGACAAATGCTATCGCCGATTAAATGTCACTTTGTCATAAGCCCTGCTCACAGTACTAACAACTTTTGCCTTCAATTAAATCTGCCTTGATATAGTGTCGTAAAACATTATGCATTAATAATTGAACATCAATTACTAATTGAATTGCAGACGTTACAGGTTTATAGTTCATCCTTATTAATCTAAATGGTAATTGGATTTACTCTATAAATTGTCATTTTATTGGAGAATCTGCGCACACTAAGGCCGTTTGTACACGTTGAAGTATTTGCTCCCATTTAGTGCCATAATATACTGACTTTCTGAAGCCTACTCCTCGGTAACGGCTGGGTTAATAGGTTTCAAAAAAATATACAAGGTGTAAGAGACAGCCCTCCGCAAACTTTAAGGGCTTGCTCAGTAGACGAAACTGAATAATGTTCTAGTATGATTACTTCGACCCAGCTGGGCCCCCTTTTTTATGGTGGGGAAAATCATCCAATGACAACCAGCGCCCTTGGGTGGAGCGAGAGATAGTGTCAGACTACTGACTAAAAACCCACCCCGGTCCTTCGTGTCTTCATACCGGGGCTAAGCTACTCTTTCAAAACTAACCCTGGCCCCAGTAGGCTTCGACTCGGCTGGGCCCCTGCTGTTACTGATAACTCCTTGAGGCGCGCAGGAACAGTGCGCCGTCGACGACTTAGACTCGGTCCGGACAGTTACCGGACGGTCGGACAGCGAGCTACCCATAGTTCGCCGTCCGCAAGCCCGCGTCTACGGTGGCCGGAAATCGGGATCGGAATCCCGGCGGCGGCGTGGGCGCCGTTACCTGATGCGGTCGGCTTCCTCCTTTGCTAGCATTACTGCATCTCAGCAGGAGGCGACCGCCTGCCGCTCCTCCATGTTTACCTATACCTACATACTTAGAAGGCTATAGTACCTCTACATATAGGTATTATGTTAGTACTAAGGCCACTGGAAGTCTAGACCATTACGAAACCATAACAATACACCCCGAACAATTTAAAAAACAAAAGAATATAAAAAACTTATCAATCACAAACCTTGCGTTGAACGGAAACATTATAACATGAGATGGTTATAGATCAACTGCTCAGTTGTTCGACCTCAGAACAAAGTGATAAATTTTTATAACCCCGACTGGCATTTGATGGTTTGCATCCTTTGTGAGACGATCAAATTAAGTTTCGCAATAGTTTGTTACTTGTTATGAAGGTTTTAAGCGAAAATGCGACGCAAAAGCTAATATATTTTAACCACGGCCTGCTATACAATGTATAGATGCGGGAAGCACAGGACCGGTCATTGTGGCGACGCTTGTGGGAGTAAGCCTATGTCTAGCAGTGGACGTCTTTCGGCTGATATGATGATGATGATGATGCTATACGAGAACCCAGTGAACATGAAATTACGAGATGTAAGTGCATTACTTTGTGTAATTTATTTCATTACCACTACTCTCAAAACGGTGATGGAAAACTCATGAGAAAACAGGAATATCCTAGAACCAGTAATTTGAAGATATGTGACTTCCACCAATCCGCACTGCCCACCTAGCCAAGTTATAACCATTCCGTGTCGATTCTCTTTCGTCGTTCAGAGTCGGCCACGCCTCCGATACCTTTGTTCTGACCACGTGACTGCGTTGGATGACGTTAGAACAAAAGAATAGGAGGCGCGGTCGACTCGAGACTTTCGACGCAACAGAATAGAGATGAAATTGTCCGCAACTCCGGGAACGACGTGTCGTCTCAACGCTCAGTCACGTGGTCAGAACAAAATGGCGGCAAGGTCAACTCGAAGCGTTCGACGCAAGCGACACGGTTGTAACTTGGCTAGGGGGGTAGGCCTGTAATTCTTAAATCAAAAACCGATTAGTGCGGGCTCTTACAGGCCCCCATTCATTACAAGTTCCCACTGACGTCTGACGAATCGTTACGTTTAACCACAGAACGCAGATCTTCATGCATCAGTCATGACCTTGACCTCAGCTCATTCAGAACATTATGCAAATGTCTTTCGGTATAAATAGTTATGTTTTTTGGAAGTTTTGTATTACAAACAGTAATGACTCTATAATGTTTTTGAAATGTATTTTCGGTTAACTGTTGTTTTCATACTTTTTGTGAGATAAAGAGATGATATAGCATTGCATTTTGATGCTTTTTTTTTGAGTGTGCGAAGTCGTCAAAGAATTTTACCCGCTCTCGGTGAGGCGATAGGGAGTGTCAGGCTATCGACTATCGTTTTCCATCAGCTCAAGCGCGAACCTACCAACAATAAAAAAAAGAAAACTATCTAATTCCTTTTTTGAACATAGGTGGTTACAAGTGCTTTTTTTTTAATTGATATAAACTAGTGCTTGACTGCGATCCCACCTGATGGCAATCAGTGATGCAATCTCAGGTGTTTTTCAATATTTTAAATTTCTATTGTACAAACCATTTCCCGCCAATAGGCATACAAAATCAATCTTATAAAGTTAGTGTCTGTCTAGTAGAAAAAACTTATCCATGTCGTTCATTTATAAAGAATTAAACAATGTCAAAAATAATTATAAAAAAGTACATGCATGTCAAATTATAAAATTGTTTCAATAAAATATGTAAAATGTACAAAAATAGGACACAATTTAAAAAAAAACACAAAAAAAAAATTACAAAAACTATCATCAAGATTTATTATCCAGATACGTATACCTTGACTGAATAATATACCTTGTCATTAAGTACCTCAAAGAGCTTATTTTTGAGTTCATTGTTTCATTTCTAATAAGACAAGGTAATATATTTATTAGTGTAATAATTATTAGTGTTTCCACAGTTGCTCTTTGCATTCCACAGCATCGGTGATTCTTTTCAACATTGCCACACAGTCCAATGCGTTAGACCTAACATACAACGTAGTTTAGAATCTGATTCACACTATGACCTGACCTAGAAAACTAGATATTGCACATAGTACACGCAATCCATTGTCAAAAACTGAAAAAAATAATTATTATTTATTGTAAAATTTTGTAAGTATGCAAAACTTAATTTGATGAACAATTGACCCTATTTTGTTTTTCAAAATGTTGTAATGCCAGTTTTGTTACAATAGGTATGCATTTTATTATGAAATTACTTTTAATATTTTAGTTTGTTTTTAGTTAGTTGTAGTTAGTTAAGGATTTTTTAAATTAAAATTATATAAGTAATTGATTTTAATAATAATTATATATTTTTTATTTCAACAGGTACACACAACTTAGTATCAAAATGATTTCATCTATCAGAAGGGTAAGTTTCTTATTATTATTTTATTATTTCTGTAAGTAAATAACAAAGTAAAGAAACCTAAGGAGAAATTCCTGTATTTCTAACCACGTTCACTGTTACACTTCAATAGCTATAAGATGGTACGGGTGACAGCTGTCAGATTCATACAATATAGCTACCTCTCCTTTTCTCTCATCCTATAGATGCATATTTTTCGTCCTGCTGTCATCCTACCCATGCCATTTAAAAATACATTTTTGACATTATCTGTCAAGGTCGCATTTACTGTCAACCAAACAAAATTGTTTTTTTTTGTATTCGCTACGTATGCAGTAGTAACTTTGAGTGTCCTTATAATGCGGATTTAACATATTCAAATGCTTTTACAAAATTTTGACTTGAATTTGATCGTCTTTTAGTACAAGTCCTTGTCTTTTTTGACGATATACTCTAATAAATATAGACCTATTATCTGTACAAAAGATAGCTTACCACAGATTCTAATCATTTTTCTATTCTAAGAATCCCGCCATCTTAAATCTAACTTAATCTGCACTTAAACTACCAATTACATTAAAACAATATCTCAATCAATCAATGATTCGTTGAAACAATCACTATTTTTTAAGATACACTTGAATGTAGACAAATAAATAAAGTTATTAAACACAATAAGAGTGGAAGGTCAAAAATAAGTTAAAAAACATTCTCACGCAAATCCATTGTTTCATCAAAGTATGAAAACAACCATTGATCATGTTAGTACTAGACGTTGGCATAAACAATCGAAATGATTTAACAAAATGGATGGACGTCATCACGCTATGGCAAGTAGGAAGTGACCAGAGAGTCAAGATTCAAAGCATTCAAATAAACCATTTATCCATCATCATCATTTCAGCCGACAGACGTCCATTGTTGGACATAGGCCTCCCCCAAGTGTCGCCACAATGATCGATCCTGTGCGTCTCACATCCATCGGATTCCCGCAACCTTCACCAGGTCATCGGTCCACCTTGTAGGAGGCCTTCCGCGCTTCGTCTTCCAGTACGAGGTCGCCACTCCAGAACATTTCGGCTCCAACGGCAAGTTCTGCGAGCAATGTGCCCTGCCCATTTTTAACCATTTATTGGTAAAAATATAAATGACCTACTTAAACCCAGTGTCTTTGGGTATGCAGACGACAGCACTGTTGCTGAGAGATATGTGTCTGACGCGCGAGCTAGTGGGTCCCAAATCCAGCCATTCCGAGAGGCAATGGTTGCACGCTTGAACCTAGCCCTTGAAGGCGGCGATTGGGACGACGCCAATCTGGTCAAGTTCAATGCAGTTAACCCAGGCGTGTCTTTTTTCCGCTAAACGGCGTCGATTCCACCCAGCTCCATCTTTCTGGGGTGTGACCGTGCCAATAACCGACCACCTCGAGCTTCTTGGAGTTATTTTGTCATCTACTCTCAATTTCGGCTCATACATCGAGGCAAAGGCTCAACTGGCTGCCAAAAAATTGGGAGATCTTAGCAAGGGTGAGATGGTACTTTACGCCGGAACAGCTGCTTAATCTTTATCAAGCCCAAGTTCGATCGTATATGGAGTACTGTTCTCATCTTTGGGATGGGTCTTCCAAATACCAGTTCAATGCCTCGATTGAGAGGCGAGCCAAGAGAATAATCGGTAATGATGCACTTGTAGAGTCGAAGCTGCAAGGTCTTGAGCATCGCCGCCGAGTTGCTCGCCTGTCGGTTTTCTATCGTCTACATTTCGGGGAGTGTACACTGGAATTACGCAATCTAATTCCGCCAAGTCCGTTCCATCATCGGACCACAAGACGTACGGCGTTGCGTCACCGGTACATGGTAGACATTCCACCCATACTCACAAAGCGTTTTGGGAACACATTTATTGTGTGTACAGCCAAGGAGTGGAATTACCTGCCGGAGTCTGTTTCCAGATAGCTACGACTTAGGGGTTTTTAAGTCAAGAGTGAATAGATTGCTTCTTCTTCTTCGGCAAGCGTGTTCCATCGTCAGCCACATCATCGCTTACCATCAGGTGAGATAGTGGTCAAACGCGAGCCTGTCCATAATAATACCTTACCCGTGGAGCATCATCATCAAAGACGTCCACTGTTAGATATAGGCCTCCCTCAAGCGTCGCCACAACGACCGATCCTGTGCGTCTCAAATCCGCGGTCATTTCCGTGACTCTCACTAGATCATCGGTCCACCTTGTGAGAGGCTTTCAGACGCTGCGACTTCCGGTGCATAATCGTCACTCTAGCATCTAAAAAAAAAACCTCACAATTTGGCGCCAACTGTAGCATTAAACTAATCGTTTTCTCGTCGATAACTCTATATCTAGTATATTCAATTCGTTAAGAGCTCAGATAAAGTACTCAAAAACATGTCTGCATAATAAACCCATAAAAAAACAGTTTGATTTATTGCATTTTATTATTTATTTCAATTGAAAGTTGTTTTTACGAGTTTATTTAATTGTGAAAGTGTACCGATTCCATTTATTTTTTGTATTTAAATGTATACGTATGTGTGCTTCATGACTCTTAAATTGCTGGCGATATAATGATGTCTGTTTTTTTGATTGATTGGTCTATGATTATGTTTGGAAATAAGTTAGTTTTAAATGTGAGGTGTGTATGAAATGATGCATTATACTACCGTGATTATACAGTGATCACACTTGACGGTGTATCATTAGATGTTTGGTTTTGGTGGATCTGTATAATGCGGTAATTGCCACATATTGCAAATTATTTAGCGATTTTAATTCCAATAGGTATCTATGTTGCCATTGGGCGCGGCTTAAAAATACAGAATTAAGTTGTTTTTTTTTTTCTAGACCATTGTTCTATCGATAGATCAGCCTAACCATACAAAATTACACATTTTATTGGACGATTTGTATGGCTAGGCCGATTTTTTTTTTTTTGTTGATTTGTGTTTTTTTTTCTATACATTTTACTAAATGTACACAATCTGACACCAAACAACTTTACTAAATGTACAGGTCTGAGAATAGGTTACAAGCATTTTTTATTCAAGGGAGGAAATTAAAAATAGTCTACGACGTATATTTTTATTTTTATCATTTTTTTTTTGCCGATCGGCAGAATCGGTTCATCCGGCAAATGTCATAATACTAATATGGTAAATACTATAATATAGCCGGAAAGGCAATCCTTAATCTAGTTAAAAACTCATCCAAATAAAATTGGAATTTATCAATAAATGCAGTCATAACCAAAACAGGCATATACTAATGTATGACTGTTGGTCATCCATCCATATCATTCCATCCAAACCTATAAGAATTTCATCCGTAATCCATTAACCCAAATACCACAGACTAAATACAAGTTCCTTAATTCGACCAAGAGATGGCATGCCAATCGCTCGGCCCTTTAAAGTGATATTTTTTATCTGTGGAAAGGATTCTAGGCGCCTTCTAAATGTCAGTTAGTGTCCTCAGACATTCTAGAATGAATGAAATATATTACTATGTCACAAATAGTACTATGGACGTAGAAAAAGTATGTCGACTAGTTACTGATTCGGATATCTAGAATGCATTTTAGAACAGCCTGTGTCGTCTTATATTTACTGAAAAAGGAATGAGGATTTATTGTCACGTTTGCTGATTTTTTTTTTACTTGATGGACATCCCGCCTATACAAGGTGTAAGGGACAGCCCTCTATAAACTTTAACTTGCTCAGTAGACAAAACTGAACAACATTCCACAATTTTTTTTTTCAGGAAACGAAAACAAATTCGGCCTTTCCAGACAATAATTTATTTTGTATAGTGAGGCTGATCTTATTTTTTGGCTGTCCAGCCTTCTGAACCAACTTCAACAATCAAATACTAAAAAAAATATATAACAACCACACACACACACAACACACACACACACACACACACACACACACACACACACACACACACACACACACACACACACACAAGCAAACATGAGCAACCAGAGCTACGTACACGTTGAGAGCATTAGTGGCCGAGTGGTAATGGCTCCGACTTACGAATTGCAGGTCGCGTGTTCAAACCCTGCGCTTTACTTTGTGTAATTTATTTCATTTCCACAGCTCTCAAAGCGGTCGTGAGAAAACCGGCATGTCCTAGAACCAAAAATTCGAAGACATGTGACATCCAGCAACCCGCACAGGGCCCGCGTGGTGGATCACGGCCCATTCCCTCTCCTAGAGAGGAGGCCTGAGACGCAGTAGTGGGATATCAAAAAAGCTGATGATGAAAGCTACGTAACAGCCAAATCAATTAATACTGTTCTAATTCTCAAAGGCCTTTTGAAAACATTAAATCAATTAGCTATCCATTTCAATTGAATTACGATAAAATCATTAATCTTACAAACACCTATGAATCGGATTACATACAATATAATATATATCTTCTTCAAAAAACAATTTCAATAGATTTGACGTAAATTAATTGAAAAATAATTGATTTCCATAACTTTTCGAGGACTATATGTGCAATAAAAATAAATGGATATGAATGGATAATCTATTGGTTGATAGATATATTGAATAGATGTAATGTAGACAGTAATTGTCAATTTATCTGGTTGGATAAGAGATAGTTTCCCAATGGCGGATTATTTGTATTCAATTCTTCTTCTTCTCGAATCAATGGTTTATACTATAACTAGCATTTACCCCGCGGCTTTGCCTGCGTTTATTAATATTCTTTAATTCCTCTCCCCTTTTCTTCCCTCTTTCTACCCTTTTTCTCCAGGGTCCCAACTATCTCTGTACCAAAATTAATCAAAAAGGCACAAAGTAAGGTCATATAGCACAGGTATGGGAATGAATCTGAAAACAGTAAATTTGTTGTTACCTACGTCACAGAAAAAAAATTGCAATTCGGAAAAATCTTCGAGACTCCATTCGGGAATTGTAGTTTGCACGGAACCCTCAGTGTGCGAGTCCGTTTCTCACTTGCCCAGATTCTTTTGTTAAGGTACCGGGTAATTAAAGCACCGAGCCCCATAAAATTCGCTGTATCTGGTCATCAATCCTGCATTTTACAAGCGTAAGATCAAATGTCAGGCACGCGGCAACATGTCTTGCCCAGTTCCATTTAAACTGGACGGCTTTTAGAGCCAAGTAATAGTATAATAGCATAAACAGCCTTACAATGTTGCCACTGCTGAGACGCAAGCCTCCTCTCTAGGAGAAGGAATGGGTTGTAACCACCACGCGGGCCCAGTGCGGGTTTGTGAATGTCACATATCTTCGAATTTTTGGTTCTAGGGCATACCGTTTCCTCACGATGTTTTCCTTCACCGTTTTGAGAGCTGTGATGATGATAAGTTACACAAAGTAACACGCCTGGCTGGGTTTGAACTCGCGATCTACAATTCGTAAGTTGGGGCTGTTACCACTCGGCCACCACTGCTCTCACACACGCACATATGTATAGCACACACACCCACAAAATTTCGCCTATACAACATTAATGTGACAGCGGCATAATGTAATATAAGCTTCCTCATATGTCGACAAACTGCAAACTCATCAATCATAGGCTTAGTTATTATCGAAATGCCTCTTTAGAAACCATGTAGATAGAAGATTGGTCCAATATTATGGACTTGTTACTCGATAGGTATTTAGTTTTTCTACTAATCACCTGGTTGGCGTAAGCGTGAGGTTTTTAAACTGTGGGGAACATGTTACTTCGGAGAGCAGCAATGTTATTCCTAGAGAATTGCTCATCGAAATGCAATCTCGCCGCGTCTGCCGGAAAATTGAGAACGGATATGACCTGGCCACCAATCAATGCCTAGTTCTGCAATTTGTCTGACTGTAAACAAACAAATTATATGGCAACAGTAATGTTTACCTTTTTCAAAGAGCCAACTACTTAAGGCCCTAGCGCCCGAACAGTGTCATAAATAAAACAGTTATTTTCTAAAGCCTTCTCCTCGGTAACGGCCAGGTTATTTACATTTGAAAAACATGCAACGCAACGCACACGTCCTCCTTAAAGTCGGTCAGAAATACAGAACAATGTTACAAATATACAAAATCGGTCCGATTATCTGTCCTACAAAAAGGCTGACGTAGGCGAGCAGCGTTAAAGACATATTTAACCACATGATATTTTTTCGCTAGTTTTACCTACTCCTTTCTTGATCTTTAGAAATATTTTCACAACAAAAACATACCTTGTTAAAAAAATCAACCAAATTGGATTTAATGGTTAACGGGGCTCTTTTCGAGCGTAGCTGTCCGGAGTTAAATGTACACATACTCGTACTTGGCAGAACGAGTATTTTCTAGAGAGCATGCACCTTAAGAAATTTGATTTAATGATTAGCGGGGCTCTATCCGGGCGCAGCTGGTCGGAGTTAAATGTGTACGTACTCGTACTGCCACCTAGGCGGCAGTAAGATTATGTTCTAGAGACTATACACCTTAACAAAAAATGGTTGGTACCAATTCGTGCATATATTTTAGTGAACACTAATCGCGGGTCGGTAGTTTGACCCTCTGTCGACGCTATCACTACAACGTTGCACTTTCTAGTACCTAGACGGCAAGAAACTTGTAATTTTAGACTTCATACATCATCCAAGGATGTCAAGTAGTGCTGGCAGCGTATCCGAATGTTTGTCGTTTATCCGATAAATACGAATAAAATTGCAAAAGAAATTTTGTTTTGAGCTCAAATCTTCTTCGATGAATTACTAAAGAAGACATTTTATTTATAAATCTGTTAAAAATAACGCTTTTTCTTGGTCATTTTTTTTTTCATATTTTTTTCTATTTTTTTTTTTTATTAAAGACATACACAGTTTTGTACAGTTACATAAGAAACTTTAGAAATTACCTAAAAATTACATAAACAGGTTAGCAGTGGATCCCAAACTAGGCAAGGCCTATATCTTGGTGACCCAATAATTATGCAGATTTAACAAGATAATCTAAAGCCAGCTAGCGATGCGTAAAAATTTTCATAATAAAAATACAGAACCAAAATTACATAAAAGAAAAAAAAACAATAAAAAACTATAGAAATAAATTATACTACCAGTTAGCCACGATAGTGCACTGTAACAATTGAGTGTGAAATGTAAAGTGTGAGTGAGGGTGTGTGGTGTGTTTGTGTCTGCCAGTTTGTGTTATATCATTTTAAATTATCTATATAATAAGGTCTAAACATACTCAGATGTCAAAGTCCCATATTAATTACTAGCTTTGCGATACGACATCGCATCGTAAAAATCTGCGAGCTCGCACGCATTATTCGCATCGCACGTTGTATTGTCACCTAAACTTTGCCACACGAAATCGCATCGCAAGTTTCTGCGATACGACGTCGTATCGTATCGCATCGCACTTTTGTGTGAGAGCCCAAAAGTGACGAAACAATTTCTTAGAAAATAATAAAAAAGAGGTTTGTAGCATTCACAAAAGTCATCGATAATCTATAGGTTTATTAAAAAAAAAACTATTATTTTCCTTCTTTTGTAAAGGCTAGGTTTTGTAATATAGATGAGCAGTACAGATACAACCTAACAAGCCTGGTGCAATACAAATGCAATACAGTGTACTATCAAATTACACTGTCCATAAGTCCGCAAGAGAAACGATCCGAAGACCACTTTATATGTGCCTCGCAAGCCATTAATACCTCATCACTTTCAGTTAGTATCTGCAATTACGGAATTTACATTTATTTAAGTAGTATGTTTTTATAAAATACTGATATGGCCTTTTATGTTGGGAAAAATCATCCAATGACAACCTTCTTCTTGGGCGGAGCGGGAGATAGTGTCAGACTCTTACTGACTAAAAACCCACCCCGTTCCTTCTAGCCTTCATACCGGGGCTCGAGTTCCTTTCGGATAACCCTAGCCCCAGTAGGCTTCGACCCAGCTAGGCCCCTGCCGTTGCTGACAACTCTTTGAGGCGCGAGGGTACAGTGCGCGCCGTCGGCGTCAGGCTCGGTCCAGACAGTTACCGTACGGTCGGACAGCGAGCTACCTATGGCTCGCTATGGCTGAGACCTGAGACTTTTAAATTCTATGTGATTCAGTCACTTAAAAGATGGCTAAATATAAGCGTCGTGGCCAGTTCTTAGAATTGATTACTTCATAATGTGACCAGCCGTTTCATGAAATGTCGCTATTTCAACTAAACGCATGATTAATTCAACGGTCAAACATGGCTGATCATATCATACCTAAAGTAGTTACGTTGCTGTTTTCTACTACAAAATATGCTTTTGTTCCATCAAAATACTAATTAGTATTTTAAAATGGTAGTTTTAATAGAAATACCACGAAGGCGATGGCGGGGTCTGTGTTCGCACGCTTCACTCGCTCACTATACCTCACCATCCCTTTCTAACCTAACCTGTTCGGACCGGTGTGTATCTTTAAGTCAAAATGAATCAACTACCGAGTTCCTACGGCCACCTTCCGGTTCCATAACCAGATCAGCATCATGTCAGCTTTAATTCCCTGCCGGAGTCTGTATTTCCTGATAGGTACAACCTAGTTTAAGTTACTCTCTTTAAGTTACTCCATCGAGATCGAGTCTTCAAAGTCTTGAGCATCGACGCCGAGTTGCTAGCCTGTCGGTTGCATTTCGTTGAGTGTGCATCGGAATTGTATAACCTAATTCCGCCTAGCCCGTTCCATCATCGGACTACCAGACGTACGGCGATGCGCCACTGGTACATGGTGAATGTCCCACCTACACGCACAAAACGTTTTGGGAACACATTCATCGTGCTTGCAGCTAAGGAGTGGAATTCCTTGCGTTGTGTTTCCTGATAGCTACAACCCGGGAATGTTTAAGTCGAGAGTGAATAAGTTTCTTCTAAGAAAGCGCGTCCCATCGTCGACCGCATCGTCGCTTTCCATCAGGTGAGATAGCGGTCAAGCGCGAACCTATCAACAATAAAATAAAAAGTGTATATCAGAAAAATCGACACCTAGACACATCCCTAGCGCAACACTTTCGTGCAACATCGAGTCGTCTAATCGCATGACAACATGCAATTTATTACAACTTTATACCGCCACTAAATCATTCCAAAATCGCCTCAAATTTGTAAGGGACAAGAGTTATGGCGGTTGCACAAAACTTTATATGAAGACCTATCAGGCAAGATTGTATGAAGATGGGAGTCATTCATAGGATTTATAATGGGTTGACATTGTAGTCTAAAGTTCTATCTATCTTTAATTTGAATACTGGTTTACTAACCAGAATAATTGTCATCTCCTCCTTGTGGGCTTGCGGATGGCGAGCAATGGGGAGCTCGCTGTCCGATCGTCCTTGTCCTGAAAAAATCCTGCAGAATGTTAAAAGAAAAACAAAACTATGCTCATATCATCTAGCTTTATGGTCAAATTAAAATTCCTGTAACATAACAAACGCATCTATGTTTTTTATGTAATGTAATCTAGGCACATACTCATAACAATGTTATGTAAAGAATAAGTGCTTCTTATCACAGTAACTGCTGACCCTCTTGTGTAAGAGCGTAATTTTTTGACCGCTACAGGTCAACGTCTTAGGAATTTACTATGTTATATGTAAGAAAGCTGTTATCATAATGCAATGTCGTGTGATCTTTGACTTGGCCGTGGAATGTTAGATTGTACATACAAAATGTATGTGTTACTGTCCCACTGCTGGGCAAAGGCCTCCCCCAAGTCCTTCCAGTTTCTTCTCCCGCACCGTCTCAAACCAGTCCTCGTGGTGCGCGTCCAGATAATCTCGCCATCACTTTCAAGGCTGGCCTCGACGGCGCTTTCCTTGTCCAGAAAACCACTGCGTAGCGACGACTGACGGGACCCGCCCAATCCCATGAAAACAAAACAATGAAAAAACCCTACAGTAAATGTCCTGCGGTTTTTAGGAGTTTTCCCGAAAAAATATAGGATACTAGCTTTTGCCAGCGGCTTCGCCCGCGTACATAAAATATAGCCTATGTCACTCGGGAATAAAGCAGCTTTCTATCAGTGAAAAAATTTTAGCAATCGGACCAGTACTTCCAGAGATTACCCCATACATACAAACTTACAAACTTACAAACTTTACCTCTTTATAATATTAGTATAGATTTAAGCCATTTGAAGTTTTCACCAGCACTTTCGGTGGGAATAATCATCCAATGACAACCCAGAGGGGGTTGCTTAGGTGGAGCGGGAGATAGTGCCAGACTCTTACTGCCTAAAAACCCACCCCGTTCCCTAGCCATCATAGAGCTCCCTTTCAGATAACCCTGGCCCTAGTTTGTTTCGACCCAGCTGGGCCCCTTCTGTTGCTGAGAACTCTTTGAGGCGCGCGGCCATACCCCGTTTTATTTTATTTTTCGGTGGGAAAAATCATCCAATGACAACCCCCGCTCTTGGGTGGAGCGGAAGATAGTGTCAGACTCATACTGACTAAAAACCCACCCCGTTCCTTCTAGCCTCTTCATACCGGGGCTCGAGCTTCCTTTCGGATAACCCTGGCCCCAGTAGGTTCGACCCAGCTGGGCCCCTCCTGACCGCACCGTGCTCAACTTGTCAATAAACTAGCCAACCAAAAATCCAAGCTAAGCAGAGCTTGTGTTATGAGTACTAGACAACCGATAAACATACATATGTAAATTTCTAAATACATACATCTTTTTTTTTTATTGTTGATAGGTTTGCGCTTGACCGCTATCTCACCTGATGGAAAGCAGGAGGGGCCCATCTGGGTCGAAGCCTACCGGGGTCGGGGTTATCCGAAAGGAAACTAGAGCCCCGGTATGAAAGCTAGAAGGAACGGCGCGAGGTTTTTAGTCAGTAAGACTCTGACACTGTCTCCCGCTCCACCCAAGAGCGGGTTTCGTCAATGATGATTTTCCCCGTCGATAGAAAAAACAAAAAAACCTGATGGAAAGCGACGATGCGATCTTATAAATAAATTACACCCAGACACAGAACAAATAATCGTGCTCATCACACAAACATTTGTCCTGGGCGGAAATCGAACCCACGACCTTCGGCATAGCAGTCAGGGCCACTAACCATTAGAGCAGCAGGCCAGTCAAAATTACGAATAACCATTGGGAATTATGCATTGGTCTTAAGAGCAAAATAAATTCCCGTACAATATAAACAGTACTGTAACATCTCGAAATACCGAGATAAAGTGTCCGCTTGGTATACAAAGCGTTCGGCACAGAATAGCGAATAGCAGTGCACTCACACGATATTATTACATATAAATTGACACAGAGTCGTGCCGAATTGCGGCGCCGCGACCTCGTGCGCGCTAGCAGTGCTGGGGTCACCAGTTCACCACGTTTAGTGGGACAATTTGAATTTGAATATCACACTAATACTATAATGGGGAAAGTCTGTGATTGTCTGTGTGTTTGTTTGTTACTTCTTCACGCTTAAAGGGCTAAATGAACTTCGATAAAACTTTGGTATACTAACTTGGTATTTCTTTTTTGTTTACGATTTTGTTTCCAAAAAGGGTCGATTCATGTGTTAATCCTGCTAATGTTATAAACGCGAAAGTTTGTTTCTATGGCTGTTCCTTTTCATGAAAACTACTGAATGGATTTCCATGAAACTTAGTACACGGGTAGACCATATCCTGGAATAGCACATAGGATACTTTTTATCCTGGGACTATGTTCGCGTGAAATTATTTTCTAATATCACACAAGCGAAGCCGCTGGCTGCAGCTAGTTAGAAAATAAATGGTTACATGTTATTGGTCTATACTTTAAATTATATTTATTTTTGTCATTTATTTAGCTTAACAATTTGGGTTGACATTTCCATAGTCATTTTAAAACTAAACGTTGAATAATTTTTGGCGGAGTGAGGTTTTAGTTTCGTTTTAATTATTCGCAAAATTCCTAGTGGATATTGTGATGTAAAATTGATGTAGTTTTGTATCTCAAGTGTCTGAGGAACTGGATAATTTATGGAACCATTGAAACAGGCGTGATCTCGGTAAAATGGAGCTGACAATTTTATTGGGATGTTGACTACCACAGCGAAGTTTATCGAGATGGTTGGTTGGTTGATGGTTCGTTGGTTGATGGTTACATTTGCTGCCAAATACAACAAAAACCTTAGAATATGTACATCCATATTCCTATCGTATACAAATTAATGAAAACATTTTTTTTATGGTGGGAAAATCATCTAATGACCCCTGCTCTTAGTCGAAACGGAAGATAGTGTCAGACTTTTACTGACTAAAAACCCACCCTGCTCCTTCGTACCTTCATACCGGGGCTGAGCTACCTCTCGAAACTAACCCTGGCTCCAGTAGGCTTCGACCCAGCTGAGCCCCTGCAGTTGCTAACAACTCCTTGCGCGGGAACAGTGCGCGCCGTCGACGACTTGGGTTCGGTCCGGACAGTTACCGGACGGTTGGACAGCGACCTACCCTTTGCTCGCCGTCCGCAAGCCCGCGCATATATAGACATGGCTTAATAAAGGACTTAGTATCCAAGCCAAAAAATATTAACAACAGAAAACTATAAATATTTATCGCTTATTTTATATCCCCTATTAAGGTATCTCCATCTAGACTTAATATGGACCTAAGTGAAAGGTTACTCTGTAGGTAAAACTAAGTTGCTAGCGAACTTAATTTATCATTGACGATTAAACCCAAGTTATAGTCGTTTGATAGCCTCGGGACATCGTTGTCTTTACGATTAGTCCGAATAGAGCATAAACTGCTTTTTATGTGTGTGATCGTCCAATGCCTAACCACATTATATTCGGGTAAGAATGTAGCATTTGTATTATAGTAATGTAACAAATTATGACGAAAGCCAGCGGCGCATGGCGATCACTAGGTCTGCTATGGATAAAATGGAAAAGATCGGATCAGAGGGGTAATAGGAACATTACCAAGACCACGAAAACCAGGCTCGTTTATTGTCTAATATTTCCCATTTTCCTCTATGCATCGGAGAAATGGACTCTTCGTGAATCCGAGAAGAAGAAAGTGGACGCGTTGGAGATGTGGTGCTGGACACGGATGCTAGGAGTATCGTGGACAGAGTTTCGTACGAATGATTCCATATTAACAGAACTCTGCATCAGACAGCGCCTATCATCCACAGTGCATTCGCCCATTTTGACCTTCTTCGGCCATCGCGTCGTAGTAATAACTCCATAGAGCGTCTCGTAGTGTAGGGCAAAGTTGAGGGCACCAGGTCACGTGGTAGATCACCAATGAGATGGACAGACCAGATCAAGGCCGCAACTAAGTGCTCGGTTTATGAATGTACCCGGAAAGCTGCAGTCCGCGATGAATGGCGCCCCATTACAAAGATGATCACTCATCGTGATTCACATTGATGACCACTACCACTCTGGCAAGAGTGTACCGACTCAGAAGACGAAGAATAAATTATGAAAATGTTCAGAGGTATCGCATAAAACCTTAGTTTCTTATCAAAATAACATTCTTTCAATGCCAATAAAGGTAGAACTACATCGGGTACTCGTGGGCCCCGTACGTCGATCTGGGTCCGTCGATCTCCATAAATTTTACAGTACGTTGTCATGTAAAATATATGACGCACTTGCAGAGGTACATATATAAACATGCCACGCAACGCCAGGAAATTTACCCAAAGAAAAGATGGATGGATTGTGTGAAAAGTGATATGAAAGAAAAGGAAGTAAATGGTAGCATGACGAGTGACAGGACAGAATGGAAGAAAAAAACGTGTTGCGCCGACCCCAAACAAAACGACATAAGGGTAGGAAGTTGATGATGAAATGCGCAGAATTAAGAGAAGTCTTTGAAATCGGATAATGGGAGCAAAGACAGAATAAAAAGAAGATTTATGTGAAAAAATATTAAGACCCTTAAGCTAAAACTACATTAGATCGACGCACACGTGTAACACGCTTGAATTGTAAGAACAACGTCGCGTGGCGTGGCTCTAGTGTAACTCTACAAGTCTAGTTTCCATATAAAATGTACGCAGTGTAGTTCTATCTAACCTAACCTAACATTACATTACCTGTTTGGAGGTATGCGGAACAGAGAGTAAAGCCCCACATACCTCCGTTGAAAAGGGAGGATCCTCCGTCCAGGCCGGGTGTTATGGTCTGGTGGGCGACTGCCCAATAGTTGATGTCGGGCTGTCGTATATGTTCAAATTGCGCGGAGAACTCTGATTGCGCGATGCAGGATTTCGTGTTTTCTTCGTAGTTCTTATGTGGCGACATAGATGTCGCTACATCACTCCCCTCCGGAGATCGGAGATCGATGGTTCTTGATGCTTCTTGATGTGTGCCAGGCCAGCGGTAGGTTGGTTCCAGTGAGTCGGAACCGATGCCGCATAGTTCTCGGTGAGTCGGAACTGTCTGCGGTGATGCCCCAGTGAGTCGGGGTGTTGCTATCCCAGTGAGTCGGGATAATGCCCCAGTGAGTCGGGGTGATGATGTCCCAGTGAGTCGGGATGATGCCCCAGTGAGTCGGGGTGGTGCTGTCCCAGTGAGTCGGGATGATGCCCCAGTGAGTCGGGGTGGTGCTGTCCCAGTGAGTCGGGATGATGCCCCAGTGAGTCGGGGTGGTGCTGTCCCAGTGAGTCGGGACGATGCTGCAGGCTCCAGTGAGTCGGAGCGGTGCTTGTGCGACGTAGGGCTTGACAGCTGGCGTCGACCAGGAGAGGTTCTTCATGGCTCTTCATTTGACTGGCCGAAGGTGCGGTGTGCCAAGCCAAGGTCGCTGATGCGGCTGAGGTGATGACCAGGTATGACCAGGTAGGCATACTGGTGGTCAGGAGACCCTTAGCCGAGGGTGCTGGCTGTTTGGCTCGTTGCTCGAAAGCTTGAGGAAGTGATGATGACGTCACGAAGTAGTAGCTGCACGAAGGCTGCGCTGACGTTCTTTGTCGAGGGTCACCAGTTTGGCGGTATGTGGAACAGAGAGTAAAGTCCCACAAACCTCCGTTGAAAAGGGAGGATCCTCCGTCCAGGCCGGGTGTTATAGTCTGGTGGGCGACTGCCCGATAGTTTGATGTCGGGCTGTCGTATATGTTCAAATTGCGCGGAGAACTCTGATTGCGCGATGCAGGATTTCGTGTTTTCTTCGTAGTTCTTATGTGGCGACATAGATGTCGCTACACCTGAACTACTAAGGACGAAAGCCCTAACGAGAAATATCAGTAACATACATTTATGTTATCTCCACACGTCAATCAAAAGCTCATTTATAACGAACTTAGAATGGGATCCTAATTTTGTATACAAGTCAGTTGAGACTAATCATGAACCTAGCCTTCTGATTTCTGAATACCAGCAATTTACATGAAGCTACTCTATGTGTTCTTCATAACCTAGTTACTGCATGGAGTAGTTATTTTTCTTGAGGTGGGGAATCAGCAAAGCCTTGCACCTTTCTAAAGTGGAGTGCAATGGGCATGTTAGGAAGAAAACAGAAAGAAAGAAAACATGTTTTATGTGTTGTTGTGTTGCTGTTGTTTATGTTGTTGTTGATGGTATGTGTTGTTAGACTTTTACTGACTAAAACTGACTTTTGTCCTTCACTTGCCTTTTGTGTTCTGGGACCATGGTCACTATTTCAAAATTCTCGTAGCCCTAGTGGGAGTCGGCCTTACTGGGCCTCTTTGGTTTTGCTGATTTATGTACATCCCGTTGAGCTAGCATCATCATTTCAGCCGAAAGAAATCTACTACCTTCTCCAAGTGTCGCCATAACGACACACGCCCTCTCACTGCATCCTAAAGCGGAAGAAGTAATTGAATGAATTTATACCTCAAAACAAAGACCCTGGTTGAGACTAATCCATATTAATATAAGCGCATGGTCACATTAGCACAATGTTATTGATGTTCGTAAACTTTCCCACGTGGTTCTGATGCATTCTGTGCGGATTCCGGTCTTTGTCTAGCTTTTAAGTCAGGCTAGGATTAATATAACACTGTACAGAATTTAATAATGTTAATTCTTATTCGGGTAAGAATACGCTCATTCAAAATAAAAGAATCATTTCATTGAATAAATAATATCACAAGAAAACAGAATAAACTTATAAATCAATGCATTAAATTAAACCAAACAATAACATTAAATCAAATTAAATTAAACAGAACAATCACATTAAATCAAATTAAATTACACAAGACAATTACATTAAATTAAATCAAACAAAACAATTACATTAAATCATCTAAATTAAACAAAAATTTTGCATTCAATCTAATTAAAATTAAACAAAACAATTGCTTTGTTTCCTAATGGCTACAACCCGGAAATCTTTAAGTCAAGAGTGAATACTGTGAATAGGTTACTTCTAGGTAAGCGCGCTCCATCGTCGACCGTATCGTTGCTTTCCATCAGGTGAGATAGCAGTCAAGCGCATTTCATAGCAAGCTTTTATAGCTCAGTATGCCCGTATAAATTTTACTCGTCAAAAGACAAATTATACGAGCCCGTTTCGATGGGGTTTTGTCCTTTAACTACCCAGTTCCTACGGCTACCTTCCGGTTCCATCATCAGATCAGCTCCATGTCATAATAATTTTGTATTGTCATCTGATTTACACATGCATGCAAAATTTCAGCTCAATCGGTAACCCGGAATTAGATCAAATTTAATTTGCAAGATTTGATTACAGGCATAATTACAAACATCGGGACAGGTGAAACTAAATAAAAGCTTGTAAAAAAATCGAACCTTCTGGCGGTCTCTGACAACATGTAAATGATAAGTAAATTTTAACGTCTTTTTAATTATTATTTAATAGTAGAATTACAGAATTAACATGGCATTTAACACGACAACAATTTATTAAAACGATCCTTAAGATTTTATGATACAGTAAGTAATTACAAATGACGACTCGACTTTGAGTGAGGGGCATAAAAATCTTTGCATGGGACTTGATCTGTCTTTAATGTTTCGTTAGTAGATATTATCAGCCTTTAATGTTCCCCCCAGGGGCGGTATTAACCATTATATGGCCCTTTTTTTTTTGTCGACGGGGAAAATCATCATTGACAAAACCCGCTCTTGGGTGGAGCGGGAGATAGTGTCAGACTCTTACTGACTAAAAACCACGGAGACTAACTCCGTGCTAAAAACCCCGCGCCGTTCCTTCTAGCCTTCATATCGGGGCTCTAGTTTCCTTTCAGATAACCCCGACCCCGGTAGGCTTCGACCCAGATGATTATATGGCCCTGGGCGGCTGGTCTTTTCAAGGCCCTCCTTTTTGCAGATTATGTGCAAAGTCGACAGCCCCGTTGGCCCTGACTGCTATGCCGGTCGTCATGGGTCGTGCTCACCCAGGACATATTTTTGTGTGATGAGCACGATCATTTGTTCTGTGTCTGCGTATGCCGGTGCGAAATCACCACCTTTCGTCCCCATCGACCATCCGTTCTACAAGCAATGTGCCCAGCCCACTGCCACTTTAGTTTGGCTCTAAATTGCATCCTGTAAAATACCGAAAGGTTATAAATAGGTATAGCAATAGACGGGTTCAGAAGACAATCTCATGTATGTACTTCACTTTTAACCTACCTACGCTCGGTCGCCGCCGGGATTCCGATCCCGATTTCTTGCCACCGTAAACGCGGGCTCGCGGACGGCGAGCCATGGGTAGCTCGCTGTCCGATCGTCCGGTAACTATCCGGACCGAGCCCAAGACGTCACTGTTCCCGCGCGCCTCAAGGAGTTGTCAGCAACAGGAGGGGCCCAGCTGGGTCGAAGCCTACTGGGGCCAGGGTTATCTAAAAGGAAACTCGAGCCCCGGTATGAAGGCTAGAAGGAACGGGGTGGGTTTTTAGTCAGTAAGAGTCTGACACTATCTCCCGCTCTACCCAAGAACGAGGTTTGTCATTAGATGATATTTGCCCAACGTAAAAAAAAACCTACGCTCGGTGAACGCACACTAATGAGCTTTTAAGCCGGAACTGTTCGACGAGTGGGCCGAGGCACTCCGAGATATCGTGTCCGTGAGCGGTGTCTCTGTGTGCGTTGCTCGAGCGCGCTTTGTATGTAGATTGACTTCTGTACCTATATATTTTGTGTCCAGGCTTTGTAGACCCAAACTAAGCTAGATATACACAACAATTACATAAGTACACCGATTTACATATAACTTGCATTCTGTTCGGTGGCGAGGCGTGTTGAAACGTCTATGTCAGAATTACCGCGCAATCTACATGACATTATAATGTGTGTGCTTAGAACTGCTAATTGACAGTGCTTACTATTATCTTTTGGATTCATGTTGAAGGTATGCAGGCGATAGGGCTACGTAAAATCCGTCGGCACCCCTCATAGTTATAAAACCTTATAATGTCGCGCGACCTCAAGTAATATCGACTGGCCTGTTGGTCTAGTGGTTAGTGGCCCTGACTGCTGTGCCGGAGATCGTGGGTTCGATTCCCACCCAGGACAAATGTTTATGTGATGAGCATGGTCATTTGTTCTGTGTCTGGGTGTAATTTATCTATAGTATGTATGTATTTAGAAATATATAAGTGTGTTTATCAGTTGTCTAGTACTCATAACACAAGCTCTGCTTAGCTTGATACTAGTCGGCGTTGTGTGATAGTTGTGGAATATTATAAAAAAAATATTATAGGATTGTCCGGACCGAGCCCAAGACGTCGACGGCGCGCATCATTCCCGCGCGCCTCAAGGAGCTGTCAGCAACAGCAGACCCAGCTGGGTCGAAGCCTACTGGGTTCAGGTTTAGTTCGAAACATAGCTCAGCCCAGGTACAAAAGACAACGAAGGAATAGGAGTGGGTTTTTAGTCAGTAAAAGTCTGATACTATCTCCCGCTCCGCCCAAGAGCGGGGGAGGTCATTAGATGATTTTCCCACTGGAAAAAAAAGTAATATAGGATAAGGGCAGGTAGAAGGTACTCCACAACTATCACACAACGCCGTCTAGTCCCAAGCTAAGCAGAGTTGTGTTATGAGTACTAGACAACTGATAAACATACTTATAGGTTTCTAAATACATACATATTACAGATAATTGGTCCAATGGTTAGTGGCCCTGACTGCTTTGCCGGAGGTCGTGGGTTCAATTCCCACCCAGGACAAATGTTTGTGTGATAAGTATGATCATTTGTTCTGTGTCTGGGTGTAATTTATCTATAACTAGCGACCCGCCCCGGCTTCGCTCGGGTGCAATATAATACATATAAACCTTCCTCTTGAATCACATAATCCAAATCCGTTGCCTAGTTTTAAAGATTTAAGCGTACATGGGGACAGAAAAAGCGACTTTGTTTTATACCATGTAGTGATACGAGTATGTATGAATGTATTTAGAAATATGTATGTTTATCAGTTGTCTATATTATAATCTGACATAACTAATGTGATATGTGACCTGCCCATTACCACTTCATCATCATCAGCCTTTTAATGTTCCCACTGCTGGGACTCAGGCCTCCTTTCTAGGAGAGGGAATAGGCCATAATCCACCACGCAGGCCCAGTGCGGGTTGCTGAATGTCACTTATTAAAGTGACGCGTCACGTCACGTCATTACCACTTACTTAAAGGTTTTCACCGATTTATTCCTGAGTGACGTAGGCTATTTAGGCGTTTTATGTACGCGAGCCATTGATATACAAAAATTCAATGACGCGAGCGAAGCTGTGGGCAAAAGCTAGTGTTTAAAAAGACACGAATCAATCAACTCCTATTAACATAATCCTTCTTTCATATATCATAAAAGATTTAATAGCCATCAAAACCGCGTATGTGAGCAGTAATTTGTACAAACACATCTCATTACAATTATATCGCTAGCACTAAGTCGCGCTTACTAATTAACATTGCGAATAGAATCAAAGGTCCTCGGCCCGTTGACACAGAGTAGACAGCTCACAGAGACTCAGCTTCGTACACCAAGACTAGAGACCAAACACTGCACTTCCCCTTTTTATCTGCAGTGGGAAATTATCAACACTACAAAACTGTTTTACGTCAGTTGCGTCACAACGTCAGGTTTAGTTGAAAATCATGCACTACTTGTCTGGCATTCATGCTGAACTAGACCTATTTTGGTGCAGTCGTGAGGCAAATAATTGTACTTTTTGCTTCTTTCTTTTCTTGTTTTATGTTTTGTGACTGTCTTGTTCTGCGTGTGTTGTGCCATCTATCGTTTTTTTCTGTATTTCTTTCCTATCAATAACTTCTTCCGCTTTGAATGGAGCGAGAGGGCGTGTCAGACTTTTACTTAGTAAAATTCACCTGTACCACGGTAACTCTTATGACCATTTCTACAGCTCTTCTAGACCCCCTAACCCATAAAAAGTTATGAGCCACTAATATTTTAGATATTTAAAAAAAAACGTTGCCCAACTCTAGGAATTACTCCTATTTAGTGGGTGCGTTCACAAACATGTAAATTCAAATAAACAAGACTCCCTGGAACAATGATTAGGCAATACAAATATTTGATCCATGCGTTTGACTTAGACAAGCTACACGAATTTATATCATACATTACCTATACAAATATTATTTACAAAGTGCAGTGTCTGTCGGCTATCTACTCCTGGTGCCCTAGTGTAGCATGCAGGAACATTGCCCACACTGGGCCCGTGCTGGTCATCCAACCGGTCTGCAACCTGTTTCTAGGTGACACCAGACACGCTTGTTTGTATCTTCACGACACCATCATTGTATTGGGTAGCTAGATATAGAAATTATTTGGATTTTGAATTGGCTTTAATTTTGTTTGATTGCTTTTGGCCGCTACGTCTAAAAAGCAAAAACGTTCTCTCAGTGCCAACGGGCATTTTGGCGATTTCATCTATTAATAATAAAAACAATATCAATACATATTATAAAACAAAGTCTCCCGCCGCGTCTGTCTGTCTGTCTGTTCGCGATAAACTCAAAAACTACTGCATCGATTTTCAAGCGGTTTTCACACCCGCCCCGGTTTCGGACGGGTTTTTTTCTATAAATAAATACAAAAACTTAATAAATTATATTATATTAAAACCTTCTTCAATAATCACGCTATCGAGTGATGAAAACCGTTTGAAAATCGGTGCAGTAGTTTTTGATTTTATCGCAAAAAGACAGACAGACGCGGCTGGGGACATTGTTTTATAACATGTATTGATTAACCATTTTTTTTTATTTTCACACGAGCAAACCTGCTTGCAGAAACTAGTAAAAGATAATATTAGGCATTGGTTAGTATGACAAGTTTTACGTTACTATATAAATGGAAATCGTTTCGGAAATTCACAGACGTATATTTCTGACGTAAATATTTTGTTAACATCGGTCATCTGCGAACATGGATCTTATACTCGACCTACGTCGCCAAAAAAGTTCATAAAAATCGAAGGAAATTTATTTATTTATTTAAACTTCATGTACAGTAGTGGTACATAGGCGGACTTAATGCAACAAGGCATTCTCTACCAGTCAACCTTTGGGTTAAAAAGACAACACTGTGGTAGGTTTGCACAATAAACAAAATATAACAAATACTTTAAATGGAAAAAAAACAAATGATATAAAATAAAATACATATATATGTTAAAATTATAAACTAATAAATACTATGAAAAATAACAAATCATTAAGAGAACTTAATAGTAATTCTGACGAAGACCAAACTAAGGTTGAGAAGACTTGCTGCTCTCAAGCGGCTCCTGCCCAACCTTGGGGGCCCAGACGCCTCCTGCCGGAGGCTCTACGCGGGGATCGTTCGGTCCATGGCCCTCTACGGGGCGCCGGTGTGGGCGCCGTCGCTGGCAAAGCGACCGGCGTCCATACTGAACGCCTGCCAGAGGGTCATGGCAATACGGATGGTGCGGGGTTACCGCACGATCTCCCGCGAAGCGGCGAGCCTTCTGGCTGGCCTACCACCGTGGGATCTGGAGGCAACAGTCCTTGCACACATGCACGACATGCGCGTGGAGATGCAACGCCGGGGTGAAAGTCCACTGCCGCAACATGTCAAAGCATGGCGGACAGAGCTCCGGCGGGATCTCATGGTGAAATGGCGTCAACGGCTATCGCAACCCAGTGCTGGGCATGCCACGGCGGTATGGCGGTAAGTCCTCTCTTTGAGGCGTGGCTGGAAAGACTTCACGGCGTCCTTACCTTCCGCATGACGCAGGTCCTCACCGGACATGGCAAGTTCGGGAGGTTCCTGCATCGGATTCAGGCGGAAGAGACGCCCGGGTGTCGCCACTGTGCGCAACGCCCGGAGGACACGGTGGAGCACACCGTCGAGGTGTGCCCTGCCTGGGCGGAGCATCGCCGTGCTCTCGTGGGGGCGATCGGCGGCGGAGACCTCTCGCGCCGGGCCCTGGTCGAGGCCATGGTCCGGAGCGAGG